>CM062288.1:158114509-159314509 GCA_031216915.1 Pictodentalium vernedei | reverse complement strand
TTTCATGTTCTTACTGTTGCCAGCGTCATGTCAGGACATCGCAATTCAGACATGGGGTGAAACGAAATAGCGTGTATGTCCACCGTTTGCCTCTTAGATGGCAAGACATCGACGGCGCATGGACCTGATAAGTCTCTGGATGTCACCCTGTGGTATTGCGTTCCGCTCCTGCCTTAGAACATTACGTAAATCGCCTAACGTCTGAAGATCATGAATTCGTACCGGACGGCCCAATTGATCCCAAAGATGCTCGATTGGCGACGAGTCTGGCGAAAGTGGGAGCCAGGGAAGAAGTTCGATGCTCTGATCCTCAAGTAAGTCACGACAGATACGCGCCACGTGACATCAGGCATTGTCTTGCTGGAATAACTGCAATCCGACGTTAGCGTTGAACAACGGGACAACAACAGAGTTAAGAATTTCGTCCCAATATCCCTGTCCATTCAGATTACCATCGATGAAGATCCACTGCGTTCGATGGGGCAAGGAAATTCCTGCCCAAATCATTACACTACCCCCACCGAAACGGTCGCATTCCCGCACGCAAGCATCAGAAAACCGTTCTCCTCGTCGGCGATACACTCTTGCCCTACCATCAGCGCGCCGTAGACAAAATCGTAATTCATCACTAAAAAGAACTGTGCCCCAACGCTGCTGAGACCAGCGAACACGCAGACGTGCCCATTCCAATCAGACGGTACGATGACGTTGGGTAAGGATTCGTCTGTGGTATGGACGCCTGCTGCGGATGCCGTGTTTAGCTTCGAACTCAGCAGCGAGATCATCTGGTGGTATCCAGCCTCATGCATACCAATGGCACACAACCTCTGATTTTCGTTTAACCTTGGCATTTTGTAGAATGTCGGAAGACAAAAACTAGCGTGTTTTCTCGGGAACCCAGGCTCTCTAGCACAACATAACACAAAGAAAATCGTCGGTCATCCATTCAATTTGATATTCTCGGGTAGCACGTGTTATTTTGAAATCTGTAGCAAAATTGTATACGGTTGGGTGGACAACAACAACATGTCATTAAACTCTTTGCACGACTTCTTGTCCACAAACATGCAACATTAGAATTATTATATTTCATCCTTTATGCTATTTTTTCACATTTGTTTCTACTATATTTTCTTTTTTGACTCAGTATATATCAACCCATCAATTAAGTCCGGAGATGAAACATAAGCTCTCTGCTTTGATACGGACTATAACCTTCGCCCAGATGTTAATTAAAACCAGTGGGCTGGGTGAATAGGAATAACCCATAAGGGGGTGTTCTCAAAACGCCGAAAAACTGAAATTCACACCTCGGTAATTTAGTTTTGATAGTGATTATAGTTTATATCTAATTAGTGGTCACTCGTGAGATGTTTCTGTGTTCAGAGATTATTTATTTATTTAACAATACGTTCGACAGCCAGGGTCACCTCATGTCGGACAGTTTTACGGGTGGAGGAAGCCGGAGTGCCCGTAAAAAAAACACCGAGCAACAGCTAGGAACTCTCTGGCTCCCCAACATACTAACTCCACACAAGCAGGGTTTGCAGGCGTTGAAGACAAGTTCACCATCGACGTGCAGTGCGGCTCAGTACAAAACGCCACCGTGCCCCCATGTGGACAGTGGGGGTGAAGTGTCTTGTCCGTTATGGATAATATGCTGGGGCTGCTCCCAAATAAGCGAGTGTTTTGGTTTCTTTTTCTTTTTTCTAAAACATCCATCTAACTGCGGTTTCAATTTTACTATAAAATGCCCACCTTTCTAAGTAAAATCAAATAATTAAGATAACCGAGTTTCCAAGCTTTCCCCTGATTGCTTCTAGTGCTACGGCATTACTTGACACCGTTATCCATCGGGGGTTTACAGCAGTTTCGTTTAGGGGTACCACTTCCGTACCATTTGTTATACTTGGCAAACCCACCATTTCCCAGATGGTGTTCCCCATGAAAACCTTATTGAAACTGCTTCTTCCTATAAGTTTCATTTGGTTTAGGATTCGCCTCCCCTCAGAATCAATTTATTT
Organism: Pictodentalium vernedei; assembly: GCA_031216915.1. Classification (NCBI taxonomy): domain Eukaryota; kingdom Metazoa; phylum Mollusca; class Scaphopoda; order Dentaliida; family Dentaliidae; genus Pictodentalium; species Pictodentalium vernedei. The sequence continues at coordinate 159,312,485 of CM062288.1, read as the reverse complement.
GTGTGGTTTCGCCGTTTCGGTAGATGCTTCTTCCTGTGATGTTTATATTTATCCCCAGATACTCGTAGACACCTGTTTCTCCTACACATAGAAGTTTCCTGCTACCTTCCAGAATACAAAACTCCCCCACTCTCCACCTACGAGTAGGGTCCACTTTACGGTCCACGGGTATAACTTTGCTTTTGCTTTCATTTAGTTCGAGTCCCCATTTGTTCCCATAATTCCCAACATTTCCCAGCATTTTCGCATGGGCAGAACAGGCACAGTGCTCACATATGCCTGCATATGTCATGATTTACATAAACTGGACTGTTCGAAGTGCATATCACTGCACATCAGAGACAAAATTAGGAAAAGCTTATTTAAACTTGGTTTAAAATCCAAGGTTTCTGGGAATTGACTTTCATTTTCAAGGTAAACACCGAGAAACTAGATTTGTAAGAATATTAAGCTACACATTTAGTTTGTCGCAATTGTCTGATCCGGTTTTATTGGCGTTTTACGTCACTTTCAACAACTATGGCTATATGATGCCTATATCACAACATTGTTAGTTCCCAAGATGAAGGCAGAATTATTCAAACAGAACCACTGAATGGCCTAAGGAATCCACCAACCACTGGAGGAACTAACAAGCTCATCCACACAGACACTTCAATATAAGGATAAAACAAATTCCTTAGTATTTTCTACATCAATATAATATTAAAATGTCTGCATGAAGAGGCAGTCCATCGCTGCAGAGTGTTAACAATCTGGCTACCAAATGTGAACCTATTATACTCGGGTCCACATGGGGTTCAAGCTATACAGTAATAATAATAATAACACTTTGGCCGGCCGCTGATTTGTCGCGGTTCCCGGATGAGAAGGCCTTGGTCACCCCTGTACTCCCAACTGTCTCCCTATTCCCACGCTTCTTCTCTCCTCCCAACACTCGGAGACGAACTGCTTGATGACATCCCTTGCCCCAGCCTTCCCAACCTCTCCGATTAGCATATTAACCCTCTCCTTTGAGTCTCCCAGTAACCACATGTCCTTCATTCTCCCACCCCACTTTCCCATTATACTCCCAGTGAATCTTTTTCTTTTAGATTGGTATTTTGGGCATTCTAGAAGAAAGTGTCCCAGGGTATCCACCACGCCCAAATTACACATCTGGCACTCCTTTTCACTGTTTTCCCCAATGTTTCCTCTCAGCTCCAGGGACAGCGACCTCAGCTTGAACAACAGTGACCCCCCCAAAGGCGCCATCAATGTACTCTTCAAAACCAGGCTTCTCTTAATCACACAGGCCACCAAAAGACCGCTTTGATTTGACCCCTCTGGCCAATTAAGGTTACCATCCTCCATGACCCTTTCTCTGACGATTTTTATACCCTGGTTTGCCCCAATGTCCAGGTCCGAGATCTCCAATGAGTAGTTCTCTATTAGTTCCCTCACTTGGACCATCCACCCTGTCTTGATATTTGAGTTGAAAATTCTCAGGAACATTACGGCACCATCAGCTGTCGGGGAGATTTACCAAATAATTAAGATAACCGAATTTCAATAAGTCTATCCTGTCCTTGATCCTCATCCACCCAATCTCACCTCAGATTGCTTCTGCGGCATTACTCGACATCGGCCTGCGTCGTTCTGCAGGATTTCCAAGCTCTTTACAGCCGTCTGGTTTACGGGTACCACTTCCGTACCATATGTTATACTCGGCAGACCCACCATTTCCCAAATGGTTTCCCCCACGAAAACCTTATTGAAACTGTTTCTCCCTATAAGTTTCATTTGGTTAAGGATTCGCTTCCCCTTCAGAATCAATTTATTTGTGTGGTTTCGGTAGATGCCTCTTCCTGTGATGTTTATATTTACCCCCAGATACTCGTGGTCACCTGTCTCTTCTACACTAAGAAGTTTGCTGCTACCTCCCGGAATACAGAACTCCCCCCACTCTCCAGCTTCGTGTGGGGTCCACTTTGCGGCCCACGGGTATAACTTTGTTCTTGCTTTCATTAAGTTCGAGTCTCCATTTGCTACCATATTTCCCAACAATTCCCAGCATTTTCGCTAGCCCTTTTCGCTTTCTTACACTAGCACCATATCGTCTGCAAAAAATAGCCCTGGGATCTTCAAGTCCCCACTTGCTACCCTCTCGTCGCTATGCAGGAGTTTATCTCCTAAACCTTTGATGTACAGTGCAAAAAGAATTGGCGAAAGGATACACCCCCGTTTTAGGCCTATATCCATGGCCACGCGTTTTGTTATGTTACCCAGGCTAAGTTCACTCTGTACATCTTTATATAATACTTTCAAAATTCCAACAAACTCGCCCCAAGCCCAGACACTCAAGCTTGCGTCAGATGCCCTCCCTTCATTCTCTATCGTATGCCTTTTTAACATCCAAAAAGGCCATAAACATCTTTTTCTTTTTTGCTTTCGCGGATTCTATCATTTGGGATAGCGTGAAAAGGTGGTCATTGACTCTCCTTCCCTCCGTGAAGCCATTCTGGATCTCTCCCAAAAACCCTTCTTCTCAATCACATTCTCTAATCTCCCATACAGGATTTTACAGAAAACTTTTCCAATGTTGCCACTGACAGAGATCCCTCGATAATTATCCAAAACGTCTGTTTCCTTCGGAAGCGTTGAGACGCCAGTTGAGTATTATTTCTATCTTGCACGTGCAAATTAGCTATCTTGCACTTGCAAGTTACTATCTTGCACGTGCAGGTTAGCTATCTTGCACCTGCAAGTTACTATCTTGCACGTGCAGGTTAGCTATCTTGCACCTGCAAGTTACTACCTTGAACGTGCAGGTTAGCTATCTTGCACCTGCAAGTTACTATCTTGCACGTGCAGGTTAGTTATTTTGCACGTGCAAGTTAGCTATCTTGCATGTGCAAGATACCATCTTATACGTGCAAGTTATTATTATCTTGCACGTGCAGGTTAGCTATCTTGCACGTGCAAGATACTATCTTGCACCTGTAAGTCACCATCTTGCACGTGCAGGTTAGCTATCTTGCACGCACGTGCAAGTTACTATCTTGCACCTGCAAGTTAGTTATCTTGCTTGTGCAAGTTACTATCTTGCACGTGCAGGTTAGTTATCTTGCACATGCAAGTTACTATCTTGCACGTGCAGGTTAGTTATCTTGCACGTGCAAGTTAGTTATCTTGCGACAGCCACCCCAGCCACCCTATCTCAGAAGCCCCGGCTCCCCATACTTGCCCCAGTGGCTTACATTCCCGTATTTGACAGCCACCCTACCTCAGAAGCCCCAGCTCCCCATACTTACCCCAGTGGCTTACATTCCCGTATTTGACAGCCACCCTATCTCAGAAGCCCCGGCTCCCCATACTTGCCCTAGTGGCTTTCATTCCCGTATTTGACAGCCACCCTATCTCAGAAGCCCCGGCTCCCCATACTTGCCCTAGTGGCTTTCATTCCCGTATTTGACAGCCACCCTATCTCAGAAGCCCCGGCTCCCCATACTTGCCCCAGTGGCTTACATTCCCATATTTGACTCGGTGACCTTCCCTCTGCCGCTTGACCAAGAGCGACACGGTCGCCCTTCCCCTTCTTCCAGAAGCCCCCCCCCCCCCCCCACGCCACGATTCCCGTTACCCTACCTTCTCGACCAAATACCCTCATCACATCAGAGACCCGTTGACTTTATTTTACGAGCCCAGGCCTCCATGACCTGCGCCAGTGAGCCGGGGACCTACACCGAGCGTTCCGATTAAGAGCTGCACAGTCACTCTTCTCCTTCTTACAGTACCCCTACCTCAACAAGCTCGAACAGTTGCCTCACAGGTCAGTCATTGCTGGTGATCACTATAATCAAGATGTAGAAAAGTCGTTCGAAGAGTCGCTGGGACTAGCTCTTTGATTACTAATTTGCTTCTCGAAAGCTCATTTCAGGAAGTCATTCGAAAAGCTGCTTCTGGAGCAGCTCCCCAGTTACTCATCTGTATGAGTTGTTCGGGGAATCCCTTCTCGAGGGGCTGCTCTAGTGGCTTTTGGTTCGAGCCTTTCGAGCCGACAGTGTAGGACAGAGTTGATTAGGGAGAAGAAGGGCCGAAAGCCTGAAAAGGGACATCCCTGTTCCTGTTAAGGGGTATTGAGACCCGGCCCACCAGGGGCTACTCGACGGCACTGCCTCCTATAGGGAGACATCCGCTATTCAACGACCCTAAGAACGTCCAGTCACTCATCTCTGTGGACATCGACAGCGGTCAACGTCGTCATGACGTCACGAGCACACCATGACGTCACCGACGTCATTGCAACTCTAATCGTTTTTCGCTCTTTATGCCTGACTTTTCCCATTCACACCCCAAGCATAAAGCATCCACACCTAGCCTGCGATGCAAGCGATGCGAAACGTACATAGCCAGGCGGCTAGACATGGCCAATGAGCCTATAGTGATTGTCTCAGCGATAGGAATTTCCGTAGTCCGGGAGGGGGTTCGGCAAATCCGAACCTAGGTCCAGAAAATTGGGGCTAGGTTAGACCCTTATATACTACTTTTGATGAACTCGACTTCAAATATGACTGTAATGATGTTCCTCAAATATAATTAACTTGCAGGTGCAAGATAGCTAAGCTGCAGGTGCAAGATAGCTAACCTGCACGTGCAAGATAGCTAACCTGCACGTGCAAGATAGCTAACCTGCACGTGCAAGATATTAATTTGCAGGTGCAAGATAGCTAACCTGCACGTGCAAGCTAGTAACTTGCAGGTGCAAGATAGCTAACCTGCACGTGCAAGATAGAAATAATACTCAACTGGCGTCTCAACGCTTCCGAAAGAAACAGACGTTTTGGATAATTATCGAGGGATCTCTGCCAGTAGCAACATTGGAAAAGTTTTACTGTAACGTCCTGTATGGGAGATTAGAGGAGGTGATTGAGGAGAAGGGTTTTTGGGGAAGATCCAGAATGGCTTCAGGAAGGGAGGGAGAGTCACTGACCACCTTTTCACGCTATCCCAAATGATAGAATCCGCGAAAGCAAAAAAAAAAAGATGTTTATGGCCCTTTTGGATGTTAAAAAGGCATACGATAGAGTATGAAGGAGGGTATCTGACGCAAGCTTGATGCTCGTGCAAGATAGAAATAATACTCAACTGGCGCCTCAACGCTTCAGTAGTTTCCCCCTTTTTGTGAATAAATGTCACTTTGCTTTCTCTCCACTCATTTGGGATCTCTTGTTTTTCTATAGCTAAATTGAATAGGGAAGTTCGGCTTTCCAAGAGTTCCCCTCCCCCTTTTTGATAAACTCGTTAAGAATTTCGTCCATCCCTCCCGCTTTTCCATTCCTTAATTTTGAGATCACCTTTCGCACCTCTTCCGTTTTCATTTCGCTGCACACGAAGTTCGATAGATTTTCCTCGACCTGGTTCGGACACCCCGGTGGGCTCCCCATGCCACATCGCTTATCGTTACCTTTTCAGTAATGTGTCTTTGTGAACTGAAGTGAATCTGGTAAGTCTTGAAAAATGCATATGATAGAGTAAATGGAAACATGTTTGGACATATAAAAATATGCATTGAATCAGTGTGCATTACGCGTTTCGTGGTAATGTTCGAGTGTCAAAGTTTTGTATATAAAATGTATGAGAAGGGGGTGGGTCCCCCAAAATGTTGTGGAAAAAATATGCAGGAAAGGGTGGGTGGGACAAAAAATCTGCAAAATAAAAATTTCCACCTATGTTCACGCATTTTTGTTTTTTAAACTTCCAAATTTTACTGGTTTTCGCTCACTAATCACAATTCCGCTGAGCCGATCTGAACCCAAATGGACATTTAGGTTGGAGATGATGAGATCAAGAACCCTATTTATTTTGGAGTCTTTGTGTCGAATGTCAATGTCACAGTGATAGATAGATAGATATTTTTTATTCACAGTATGCAAGATACATTTAGAGTACAGTACAGTAAACTGCAAATACGGTACATAATGAATATGTCCTTTAACTTACACATTTTCCTGGTTTCTGCTCACTACTTAAAGTTGTGCTGGGCCGGTCGAAATCATGTAAGTTTGGTATGGTGGGGGGGGGGGGGGGGCATCGCTAGATATTACGGGGTCATTGTGCCAAAGGTCAAAGTTACAGTGACCTTTAACTTACGACGTTTTGTGGTTTCTGCTCACTAATTAAAGTTCTGAACCAAACTTGACATGTGGGTTGGGTATGACGAGAGGAAGAACCCTTTATATTTGTGGACATTGTGGTGAAGGTCATAGTGACTTTTAATTTACAAATGTTCTGGTCCCCACTCTTGTAGCTTATCAGAGTATTTTTAAGGGGGGGGGGGGGGTGGGGGTTGGCCATCGTTAGCGGCAGTCTCATGTTATTCGATTCATCAGTAACGCCTGAACATATTACAGAAGAATTGTTGTCATCAAAGCAGCATTTCTATAAATCAAATTCCATATTTTTATAGGCCCCGAGAAGAAGACAAACTAGTCTTTTCAGAGTGATGGGAATAAGTCAGGTCATTTTAGGAGCTGTATGCGTCCTGTTCGGCGCAATTTACATAGGTTTGGTGGCGACAGGAAGAAGGCGTTACTATAACTACAACTACAACTACAACTACAACAACGACTACTACTACAACTATCGTTACTCGAACTATGAAACTGTAGCAGGTCTGACATTTTCATCAACACCTATTTGGTGTGGTCTATGGGTGAGTATAATAGCATACATGATGTAGAAGACAAAAAGAAAGATTTAATACACATTGTCTGTCTTGGCTACAGTGGCGTAGCGAGTGGAAAGTGCTACCCCCAAGAAAAAATTGAAATCATGATCTCGCTGAAAACCCTCTTCAACATGGAATTTCACGTACTATTTTTGTCACGTGTACAGCGTATTTGCCACGCCAATTGCTATTCAGAAATCAATCAATTTTTGCGGATGTGACAACCGTTACTTATTCCCAGTTCCTTATTCGACATTCCTCATCAACCCATTTTATCGGTTGATAGTGAATGTTGAATAAGGAGCTGGGTGTAAGTAACGGTTGTCACGTCCCCTCAATTTTCTTGGTCGAACCGGGTTGCGGTTTTTTCGCAGGATTGATTAAAAAAAAAACTTCTGTGGAAAAAGTCTATCCTCGAAATTATTTTGTGATTTCTAACGCAACGCTCACTTAATACAATTAGTTACCCTATCGGTGGGCACTGGCGGGCTGCCCCCGAACCAGGGAAGTTCGGGTCTTCTTCTTGGTGGTCCCCGAAAGTGGTCGTTGTTGTTTTCCTTCAAAGAGTCCAACTATAACAGAGACAGCCTGAGGCAGATTATACTTGCCAGTGATGGCCATCACTCATTATCATCCTCGAAGCGGCAGACTATACTTGCCCGAAAATCCAGATCGACTGCACCCTCGCGGAGAGGTAGTACCTTTGTGAGAGGACCCAACCTCCCACACTGGTCCTCACCCGAGGGTCCAACCGACATCAGTCAGCGAGACCGCCTACCCACAACTGGAGACACCTGCTGAGTACCGGATCCTTTTCCTCCTTCGACACGCCTAGACATGTGACAGCCATCATATACAGCTACCGAGGGTCGAAAGGGGCTTGTCTCCCATACCGTCCCTGCGCGCCTTCGGCGCGCGAAATCATTTCCTTTCGGGCACTCGCGGGGATGAGTCCAAAGGCGAAAGTGAAAAAAAAACAAGAAAATTTTGATTTCGAAACTCTTTCGTTGAATTGATTCCATTTGTTTTTTATTAGGTCATTGTGGAAGAATACGAATGTTTGGAAAATTCTATATGAAAAGGGTGGTTTATCCCTAAATCTAGGCTTTTTCTTTTGTGCATATATTGGGTCGATATAATACTGGGTGGATTAATGTCAGTTTCACATAGCGGCAGTGAGGTTTCCCAGTGTTTTATCATTTTTTAGCTTACCTGGTTGAAAGTCGGGGGAGCTTAAGTGATCTTTCTGAGCACTTTCTGTCCTTCGCCCGGCATTTGTCGTCGTCCGTCCGTCCGGCCGGCGTGAACTTTACAATATTCAAACCAAGTTTGATATGCACATCCCCTATCATATGTCAATTCAAGTTTGGTCAAATAAAGCTGCCACGTCCACAAGAGGACCAAAAGGGGTATAATTCTTTTAGCACCCCACAATTTTTTTTTTTAAATTTAAAAAATCTTCCTCTCCAGAACTACCAATCAAAATCTCTTGATACTTGGTATACAACATCCTTAGAGGGGTCAGATTCGGTTTGTTCGATACAAGTCCCTGGGTTCATATTTGGGCTTCCTATGGAAACACGAATTTTAGCTTGGAAATGTATTTAAAAATCTTCTTCTTCAGATCTACCAGTCAGAATATCTTGATATTTGGTATTCTGCATCTTTGCGGGGGTGGGGGGGGGGGGGGTGTCAGCTTGAAATTTGTTTAAATCGTGCCCCTTGAGGGATATTTGAGCTCCATGTAGGAGCCCGAAATTTAAATTGATACTGAATATGTGGCATCCTAAGTGGAGTGAGATTCATGTTTGTTCAAATCACGTACCTGGGATCATATTTGGGCTCACTATGGGCACTCGGAACTTTAACTTAGTGCAATATGAGCAATATTGTTCTACAATCTTCTTCATCAGATATACCAGTTAGAATGGATTGATATGCAGTATCCTTATGAAGTTCAGATTCAATTTTAATTAAACCCTGTCCTTGGAGTCATATTTGAGCTCCTTCTGGAGGCCCGACTTTTACCTTAGTTCAATATGAGGAATATTCTTTAAAATCCTTTTTCAGATCTCCCAGTCAGAATCTTTTTGATATTTAGTTTGCAGTATTCTCAGTAGGGTCAGTTTCCAGTTTGTTCAAAGCAAGTCTCTGGGTTCATATTTGGGCTCCCTATGGTAACCTAAATTTTAACTTAGTGCAATATGTGGAAATTCCTATAAAAATCTTCTTCTTCAGATCCACCAGGTCAACTGGGTGATTGTTTTTTTCTTTTTGCTTCATAATGAATTGTGAAGGGGATTGAGTGATGTTAAGCAAAGAAAACCCCCAATACAATTCACCCAACAGACCCTCCCCAACCCCCACCCCAGCTAAATTTGATTAACTATATTAACATGCAGATGCTGAATGTGACCTTAGATCCTTCTTTAAATAATTTTATCAGGTGAGCGATTAAGGCCCCTTTGGGGCTTCTTGTTTATTTAAGGACCGACTTACAATGTAATCGTCCAGTGGTCAATCTTGCTTTCTAAGGTTCTGTTGTTTTGACTCGGACGGATGGGGTTAAAGGATACTCTCTGTGAAATAACACCTTCAACACTATTTCAAGTTGTACCAATAAATTCTAGATTTTTGAAATTTAAAATAAAGACTTGCCATAAAGTTCTATCTTGCCAGGTTTTATTGAGGTACAACCTACCAGCTCTCAATAGGAGAGAGCGATTAAGCGATTAAGGCCCCTTTGGGGCCTCTTGTTTATTTAAGGACCGACTTACAATGCAATCGTCCAGTGGTTAATCTTGATTTCCAAGGTTCTGTTGTTTTGACTCGGACGGATGGGGTAAAAGGATACTCTCTGTGAAATAACACCTTCAACACTATATCAAGTTGCACCAATAAATTTTAGTTTTTCGAAATTTAAAATAAAGACTTGTCATAAATGTCTATTTTGCCAGGTTTTATAGAGGTACAACCTACCAGCTGTCAATAGAAGTTGAAGCTCTTATCTTAAGTTAAAGTTCTTATTCTAAACACTTTATTTTAGGCGCGTAGCTAGGATATCAAAGTTAGGGGAGCAAGAGTAATATCTAGGGGTGGGGGCATACAGAATAAGATTCGCTGCGTCATCCGAGCCCCGCAACGGCAAAATGGGAGCGAGCACAAGAGAGGGTGCCTCCCTCTCGTTGGAGCTATGTCTGCCCCCCCCCCCACCCCTCCCCCCCGCCCCCGCCGGGAAAAATTTTGAAACTCGAGACAAACAAAAACGAAATTTCCTTGACTTAATGTGGCCTAATTATTGATGCCTTTCACAACTTATAACTTATGGACAGGAACGGACTCGGAATCGAGGAAATTGCTAGATATATATGGGCTTACATGTGGGGGAGGCATGACTGGAATTTAGTTCAATTAAATTCCTAAGTCCTAATTTTTTAATTTTTAACAGTACTTATCAAGAGCCGTGGCTCATAGAGGTCAATGAAAAAGAAAACCTTATAGAATAAATAAATACAACAGTCAGAATCGGTTAGCTCCATATATCTAATTACCTCACACAACCAAACAACTACTTTTACTTGTTCCGATTCTTCCAGAATCCTCTGCTCTACTTCTATCTATGTATCTTTTAGCTGTGTTATTGTTTTTTCTGTCTTCCCAGCCCTATTTGTTTATTTTGGAGTATACTCCAGTAGCGAAAAAGAGCCTTTCATTTGGAATAGTTCTAGCTTACTGTTTCTATATTTAGCTTATTCTGGCTAGTTCTAACCCTATTCCAGGTACGCATGTTCTTGTTTCGATATGTTTCAATTACCCAGATCAACCAATCAGTTCACTTTACTGCAACTAACTAGCCAAGCAGACTATCCCATTCATTTAAACCCACTCTCTGCCCATAAGCAATTAACCCCCTTTTGGTGATAGATGTGGTTTCCAGCAAGTCGAACGAACTACAGATCCACGAGATAATTGCTCCATGAGCAAATGCTCTCGCCACTCTTCGAGTCCTTTCGGAAAAAGTGATTCTGTGGCTTAAAGGGCATTGTGTAAGTGGGATATCGAGAAACGTGGATGATTATTTCATGAATGAATTGAAGAGCCATGAGAGTAATTGCTTAATGCGCAATTGTTCTTGCGACTCTTCGACTAATTCCGCAAAAGGGGTTCTATGTCATAAAAGAATTTCTATAAGTGGAGCGCTGAGTGGAGCGCTGAGAAACATGGATCATGCTTTCATCGAATGAGCTATTTTATGCTTGTCCCCACCCCTCCCCTACCCCAACACATTTTCAAAAACGCTCCGACGCCACTGCCTGTATGTTATCGCCAAAGGGCTGTCTCCCGATAACTATCATCGGAAATATATCCTCCAAGAGTACATCACGTGCCATAAGTATCTTCCAAAACCCAGACGAATATATGAAGGTTAGACCTCAATGAGGTATTTCCTCAGAGCACTCTACAAAACTATAGGAGCAGTAGGCTTCTATAGGCATTCAAGGGCATCCCGAAGATGATTTATTGAGGAGTGTAAACCTGATTTGCTACGACCATGATGGTCCAAGTCCCGACTGACTAAAAGTCCAACTACATCATCAAGTCATCCTTCGTCGAACACACACGTAATGTACTATAAGTTCGCCTGTTTTATCCCATCACCCCACCGAGAGTCCCGTAGAGAAGAAAATTATCAAGCATCATACTTACAACACTTCAATTCCATCACCTCACGTTCAGCACCCTTACCTTACAACTGATTGGACGTCGACACCCCCTTTTTATGAGACGAGTCGAAGAGTTTATGACGAGTCTCCTTATACCTACCGATTATTGCTCTAACACCCCTTTTGACGGAACGATCACCTACGTTCCTTGGAACCACACGGGCTTCGCGAAGGTGGCCGATTGAGGGGTAAACTCAATTTGTTCCGACAGTGGTAGCTCAAGTCCCGACTGAAAAAATTCCAACTACATCATCAAGGCATGCCTTCTTCGAAGAAGGCATGCCTTGATTACATAGTTGGAATATTAGTCAGTCGGTATTATAGTTACAAAACTCAAGACTTTTTCGAAATTTATTAGTGAATAAATAAAATATACATGCGGTAGTCGTGACGTAACTTCTCATTTAATTAACACGTAACGTACCGGTACTCCAAATTGATTGTTCTGAACCTACAACATCGAGTACTGCAGATCTCTATTTGTGGGACCAACGGTGGGTGTGAAACACACCCGTGTATTAGGAAGGTACATGATTCCTAGTAAGAGTAAATTGATAACTTTGACTACTCCAATCCTGACGAAAATGTCTCGACTGCAAAATTGCTGGGAGTGGGTATCACACCTCCCTGCCTCCCACCCCCTTAGTGACGCCCCTGGAAGCATTATATTACGATAAATATCTGCAATACCACATCACCGTGTAATAAATTCCTTCCAATACCGAGATGATTCGAATAGTCGGACAAGCAATCACTCGAATCGAGTGATTTTTCGAATCACGCTTTAGCTCTTTTAAACAAATCATTGTTCTCGTCAGATCACCGAAGTTAAGCAACGTCGAGCCCGGTTAGTCCTTGGATGGGTGACCGTCTGAGCGATCGATTCGGACTCCCGCGTTGTGTCCTAGAGCAAGACACTTAACCCCGATTGTCCAAATGGGGGCACGATGACGCCGTGTACTGAGACGTACTGCACGTCGATGGTACACATGTCTTCAACTAATCTAACCCTGCCTGTGCTGCAGTGCGGAGTTACGATGTTGGGAAGCTGGCAGCTGCTCATCGTTGCTCGGTGGTTCTTTCCGGGAACTCCGGCTTTCTCCTCCCGTAAAACTGTCACGGTCATGATTAGCCATTGTGCATAAGTTTATGACCTTAAACACCAATAAATAAATAAATAAATAAATAAATAAATAAATAAATAAATAAATAAATAAATAAATAAATAAATCATTGTTCGGGTTTTCTCGACACTCCTTTCTAACGACCAATCAGACACCGGAAGTCATTAGTTTCCGAAATCAGTCGGCGAGGCTCTAACAAAGTGACTTCCCGAGCCAATCTTTATTCAGCTGGATTTATATTTACCAAACTCAGTCGATTTGGGTTGATTTTTACCCTAACTGATTTCAGAGAGTAGGAGTAGGTGAGACAAGATAGAATGCTAGGGTTGAATTAATCATGGGATTGGTAGGCTTGATTAAGAATGGGCGGTAGGTGGTTAGAGGGTGGTTGGAAACGAGGATTCCGGAAGAACTTGAGCCAGCAAAAATAGCCCCATTGAATCGAACACACGTGTTGGAGCCATTCAGTCTGTAGAACTAGCTGCTTCCCAAGGAGGTAAGACAAACAAGTCAACAATAGAAATCCTTGTGGGGACACCAATACTATTTTCTGCGTTATCTTAAATTTAAGAAGAGCCCCCCCCCCCCCCCCTCTCTCTCTCTCTCTCTCTCTCTCTCTCTCTCTCTCTCTCTCTCTCTCTCTCTCTCTCTCCTCCCAACACATTCACACACACGCAAACACAAACAGAGAATATTGTATATAGCTATCGCTATAATATTTGGAATTTTCCGATTACAACATGAGTGAAATTATAATTGAAGTACTTTTCCCTGTTGCAGTTTGTACTGACTGGGGCATTTGGAGTAGTCGTCACCAAGTGTAAACCAGAGAAAAGAAGATGTTATGTACGTATTCAAAATATTTCACCTTTCAAACTTCAATTTATCATATGACTCGTCCATCTTGTTCACTTTAAAACATTTGATATTTTGTTTTCATATTAATCAGTGATAAATAAAGCCTTCCGTCAATTTCATTGGTCAATTTCAAAACTAGACAATTTGAATGGCTGAACAAAATAAAACTGGGCCACATTTTCATAATTTGCATAATTAGAGTTGGGGGCTTTCATTGGTCAATTTCAAAACTGGACAATTTGATTGGCTAAACGAAATACAGTTGGGTGACATTTGCATAATTTCAGTTGGGAGAATTTACGTTATCTGTCCTGTTTAGGTGGGTTATATTGTATTAACCTTTACGTACAAGAAAAACGCCAATCATTTTTTTTTATATTTTCACTTTTTGCTTCCAAAACATAGGTTATGACCCCTCATTGGAACGAGCTCGACGAGCTCGTTCCAATGAGGGATCACAACCTATGTTTTGGAAGCAAAAAATGAAAAGTTTTAGTTATGCGAGGATGTTTTTTCCAAGTGCCGTCTTCAACTCAAGTTAGGTGATGGGTTAAAAAGTCCTACTAAGTGGCTAATTTGTGATAAATGGAATAAGAAATGAGCGTGTTTCTCATATAATATTTATGAAACTCGTCCGAATTTTCCGTTTGGGCTCGCCAGAGGCTCGCCAAAATGGAAAATTTTTAGACTCGTTTCATAAATATTATATGAGAAAAACACTCAAAACACTCATTCCAAATCCTCTGTGTATCTCATTTCAATAGTCTTGTCTCACTTGGAAAGATAAATAGAGAAACTCAGTGCATCGTCAAACGTTTTGGAGCAAAATTATTCTGAATGCATGCCTGCATTGGTTCCTCTAATTTTCATAGAAAATGTTATTTGAATATCTGAAGTCATTCGTGCAGGTGTTAGGCCTGAAATCAGTTTTGTTGCAAGGACAATCGAATCGAAAAATATTGTAATGGGCAGAACTTGAGCCCCGTGAAGCTTCGATTCGATTTAAAATTCTTTTGATTATTCGGGTCTCATGTGAATCTCTGGAAAATTTTGAACACATCGTAAAGGGTGAGGTACCGTCCCTATATACGAGGTGATATTCAGTTATGGTCCGGTGAACTTTCGAGAATTGAGTCGGTTCTCTCTTCATTGTTTCGATTTGATTCGAAACCATATCAATAATTCGAAAAAAATCGAAACCCGGAGAGTTTTTTTATTACACGCATGTTCCATGAAATCCCTATCTACAGCAACACTAAACGATGCGGAAAATGAAAATCTGTTCCGCACACATGTGTCGAACGGAAATCGTTGACGAACTATTTTTAAATTGAAGCGGAATTTCACTGAAATTTTCTACAAATCGTTCACCGCACTTACAATTTGAATCGCTAGTGATAGCTAAAAATTGTACCCTGAGTTCCAATGTGTTCTATGTGCCAGTAGGCACAGGTTCAGTTACACGGGTACAGTAACACGGGTGCCATTCGCAAAGTTGGTTGGCGATAAAATGTGTTGTTTCTGTTGATAGCTGTCAAATGAATTGCTGAGTGTCCTTGTAATAATTGCTTTTATAGACGCGAAGGCGTGTAATAAACATGGCCGTTATTCTTCCGCGATTGCACAAGTGCCATATCGTTTAACACATTCACACACGCGCGACGTTCTGTGTATGGATTTATTTTAATTTGCTGTCGTAGTTTGTCATGTATCTGGACACCTCTAGTTTGCAGGATCTCATGCAGGATCTCATGTGACGTCATAGTCACGTGACCCAGTAGCGCCATGTTGTGTTGTCATGGTAACCCGCGTGAGCGGTCATCTTGTGACGTCATCCTCATAGTGATACGTGGTGTTAGTGCTCATGCACAGCGTGTGTTGTTAGGGGATACGTGTTTCCGCCGTCCATTTTGTATACTGGAGGCTGCCATCTTGGTTTCTATGGTAGCACGTGGTTGCTATGTTACCCAAAGGCCTACCATAGGACGGGGTATGTTCGGAAGGTATGTTCCTTTGTACAGGTGTACATCTAATTACCCAAATAGACCCGACAAGTTGTACTATTTCGAATTCTTTCAGAATTCTTTGCTTCTATCTGTCTATGCAATAGTTTTCGTCTACCTGACCATGTTCCTTTGTCCTGGAACAGCTTTGCTTATTATTACTATATTTAGCTGTTCTGGTCTGTTCTTGTTAGATGTAGAACATGTATACAGGGGAAATCTGATTGAACATTTTGAAGCCCTGAGCGACGATATAGCTAGGAAGTAGTGATACAAGTCAATATTAATGGATGATAGTTTAGTCAATAGTACTGGTACAAGGCTGCTGTAGAAGCTAATGATAGGACAAATAGACCATAGAAAAGTAGTGGCCTTGGCGCTTTGGAGATAAGATGGAAGCTATTGGTAAGACTACATTAGACCTCATTGAGTGATTTCTCATGGCCCTCATGGCCTCATACGAAAAAAAGAGATTCTCCAGAAAGTATCCTCGATAGGTATCCTCAAATAATACAATAGGTATCCTCAAATACTGAAATGAGGCTAAGAGGGATAGTAAATTAGGCCTCATTGAGAGATTTTCTCATGGCCCTCATGGCCTCAAACAAAATGAGGTTAAGAGGGATAGTAAATTATACCTCATTGAGGGATTTTCTCATAGACATCATGGCCTCATACGACTAAAAAGGAATTCCATAACCAGAGACGTTTCACAAAAAGGGATTCCATGGGGCGTGGCCATTGGATATAGGTGATGAGAATCGGATAGGACTTCGTTGTAATAAGGGGAGATAACTCTGCATAGAGATTACGGGAGATGAAGCAATCTGACTGGTTAGTTAGCGTCAGGAAAGTGAAGTGATTGGTTGCTCTAGATAAATGAAACAACAAGAGTACTCGGAATAGGGTCAGAATTAACAAGAACAGAACAGCTAAATATAGTAATAGTGAGCAAAGCTGTTCCAGCTGATAGGCTCTTCTCCTCTACTGGAGTATACTCCTGAACAAAGGAACATGGTCTGGTAGACGAAAACTATTGCATAGATAGATCGAAGGAGAGAATTCTGAAAGAATTCGAAATAGTACAACTTGTCGGGTCTATTTGGGTAATTAGATTTACTCCTGTACAAAGGAACATACCCTTCGCACGTACCCCTGTCCCATAGTAGGCCTTTGGGTAACATAGCAACCACGTGCTACCATAGAATCCAAAATGGCGGCCTCCAGTATACAAAATGGACAACGGAAACACGTCACGTATCACCCTAACAGCATGCGCACTAACACCACGTGTCACTATGGGGGTGACGTCACAAGATGGCCGCTCACGTATGTTACCATGGCAACACAACATGGCGCTACTGGGTCACGTGACTATGACGTCACATGAGATCCTGCAAACTAGAGGTGTCCGGGTACATGACATACTACTAGCGGTTTTTCTAGAGTGTGAAATTTCTATTTTTTCCAGAAAATAACCTTTTTGGTGACGTCCATACTGGCAGCTGTTGTGTTTGGGCCTACGGTGTTTTTTATGTCCATTGCTACAGGCATTATAGTAAGTTTTCTTTGTGTGCATGCAGAAATAACATAGATATTTTTGTTTTCCGAAATATGGCGAAGAAATGACGGCTTTTCAAGGATGAAAATATTTTTATGCTTTATAGAATTTTATGACCGACCTAAGATTTGATGCACAATTGTTTTTTTCGAATTTCCTCGACAAATTTTCAAAGACTAAGACAGAACACAACGGGGAGACACACTGCGGGAGGCTGGAATCAACGGTCCGAGGTTTTTCCCGGAATTTCACGAGCTCATGTCCCTCTTGAATTAAGTTAATGAAGCTGATATTTTTTTTAAGAAAAATGCGTTCTTACGTGACGTTCTAATGTCAATAACGCGTGATGTATTGAGCACATTCCCCGGTGTCTACATGTATAGGGTTATGTTAATAATCGTGGTATAAAATATTATGCGCACTTCTTCAGAATGGCTTCTGTCACCAATGTGCAGTTGACACGGAAACTTGTCTGTCTATGAAAGATGGTATCGTGCTAAAATAACAACATAAATAGTCTATTACGCATAGCAGTCACTAATATGCTGACACGAAGCAGTAGAGGGGTGCCCCCCCCCCCCCCCATAGCCATCACAATTTTCAGTAGTTGGAAATTCGAAGGTATAAATTTCAACAGTTGAAAATGCAACGAAATCAATTTCCTTCATGTATTTAAACTTTTCCGACCAGTGGATTTGATTTTTCAACCTGTGATCACAGTTTTTCCAACTGTCAGTCTATAGTCCTTTTGTAGCCTGGCCAGTGTAAGGGAACACTCATGGACCTACGTGGGAAAGTGCATTTTTCTTGTGGCTAAAATGACGAGATTTAAGCCAGAGGGATGCCTCAGAATCCATCTCAGGGGTTCAAAAATTAAAAATCTTTCACAGTGAGGCCTCCGGCCCTCGTGAGGGAGAAACCCCCACTCCAACTTCCCCCCAAAACGGGCCTGCGGCCCTCGAGATATGCCTATGGCATGTCGTGCTAGGACCCCAACCCCAATTAGAAATCGTACTGCCCCCCCCCCCCCTCCCCCTTATTCTGCCCCACCGAAGACCCTCTAGCTACGTCCCTGCTTATGTGGTATACTTTAATCACCTATCTGAAAGTCAGGGTAAGCGAAATTGATCACTCAAGGCTCGTCGCCTGGTGGTATTTGGGTCTGCTAGTCAGATTCCAATACAATTTCACGCGAATGTGACCTGTGAGGTGAAATTCAGTGTTGTTGACCTCAGAGTACTGCTTATAGGGATGTGGTGGGGGAAATGACCCAAGTTTTAAAACAAAATCTTCTTCACATGATCTGACAGATCAAATAAGTTGATATTTCGCGTGCCGCTTTCTTTGAGGTGCACCCTAAAGATTCTTCAAAGGAAGTTTGAGCGGCAATATTTTCAATTGGAATGGGATGGAGAAAAATTATGGTCCCGCCTGAAATTTCTATTTTCAGAACCGTTTTGAACTAAATTTTGTGTGTGCTATTATTCGGTCATAATGATTTTTGCAAAACAAATTCCCGCATCTCTGTGGGAAACAAAAGATTGAGAACAAAAGATTGAAGCATTTTCAAATGCCCACGTTTCCAAAACCGTTTCTGTAGACGAAAACTGTTATTTGAAATGCTGCGTCCTTAGAGTCAGTAGTATCGAAGTGATGACCGTGGCAACTGTTACTTTTTCCCAGTTCCTTATTCGACATTCGTTATTAGCCAATTTTTTCGGTTGATAAGGTATGTCGAATAAGGAACTTGGTATAAGCAACGATTGTCACGTCCCCATCGAATTGGCAAAAAATTACAAACAGGTCTGACATAGGGTAACGCATGGGGAGACAAAAACTGACGAGTTAACATATTTTCGCAAATTAAAAACTCTTCATCAGAACTAACAGTCAGAATCCTTTGACATTTGATATACAACATCCTCAGGAAGATCAGATTCAAATTGTTCAAATCAAGTTCCTGGTTTTCACATAACGCGAATTTTGACTTGCGAAAATGCAGAGTCAGCATATAACCAAAAATTAAAAACATCTCCAGAACCATTAATCTGTATTCGTTTGAGATTTGATAGTTGTAGTAGTAGTACAATCTTTATAACTATGACATGTGCGACATTTTGGAACAGAGAACAATTTGATAGGTATAAAAAGCACCCGACACTTTGGATCTATATGTAAGAAAGTCAGGGTGAGCTATTGTCATCACTTTGTGTCCGTCGTTTTTGTCCAACTTTTGCATTTCTGTCTTCCTCAGAACCACTGAATCGAACGCATCCAATCATTGTAGGGGGCGCGGTGGCGTTGCGCTAACCGGTTCTTGTCAGATCACCGAAGTTAAGCAACGTCGAGCCCGGTTAGTCCTCGGGTGGGTGACCGTCTGAGCGATCGATTCGGACTCCCGCGTTGTGTCCTTGGGCAAGGCACTTAACCCCGATTGTCCACATGGGGGCACGATAACGCCGTATACTAAGGCTTACTGCACGCCGATGGTGCGCATGTCTTCAACCAATCTAACCCTGCCTGTGCTGCAGTGCGGAGTTACGATGTTGGGGAGCTGGCAGCTGCTCGTTGTTGCTCGGTGGTTCTCTCCGGGTACTCCGGCTTCCTCTACCCGTAAAACTGTCACGGTCATGATAAACCATTGTGTATAAGTATGTGACCTTAAAACACCAATAAATAAATAATCATTGTAGAAATTATCTTGAGGGAATACCCTTCCAAGTTTGTTCGACAGAAGTTGTTAGGTTCGATGGGTTGGAGGCAGTGCCTGAAACGCCTCAAATTCTTCAAAAGTCTTCTCATTGTCATCACTTTGTGTTCGTCGTTTTCGTCCAGCTTTTGCATTTCTGTCCTCTTCTTCAGAACCACTGGATCAAACGCATCCAATCATTGCAGATATTATCTTTGGGGAATAACCTTCTAAGTTTGTTCGATGAAGTTTCTTAGTTCGATGGGTTGGGGCAGTGCCTGAAAAGCCTAAATTTCTCCAAAAGTCATCTCATAAACCACCTGTCCCAATGCTGTGAAATTTCGTTTGTAACTTCCTTAGGCCAAACAAAATTAAATAATTGATTCTCGGGTAAATTTGTTTTAAAACGAATGATGGAGGGCGGTTTTTATTTATTTTTTTTTATTCCTGATGGAATGGTCGCCGATGCTTGAAATCCAGTTGTGATAGCCTAAAATTAAATACTAGAGATTCCATGATGATTTCACTGATAGTTTTTTTTTTGTAACAGTGACCATACAACCCAAAATCGATATAGAACAATTAAAATGGAGATAAAAATAATGAGGAGTTTTTGAACTGGGTGAGTGCTAAAAGCCACAATTAGGCCTTCCGAAAAAATGAGGGTACAAGTGCAAAAGCCAACATTTTCCTTTCTCATGTTTCGTATTCAGTCGAACGTAAACAATAGTTCTATGCAAATCTGTGCTATTACAAATTATTGGAGAATGCCTGTTGGAACTCGCCAATAATTTGTAATAAAACAATTCTTGACGAACAAATTTAGACCACCAAAACTAATCTAGCTCTCTACCAGTTGAATAAATATTTATTTTGCACATATGAGAATTGTGTCGCATTTCGCGAAGAGAATAACAATACTGTATCAATGAATACGAGATATCACATTGCAAATTGCGATGTGATACTGCTAAAATAACAAACTATGATAGTTTTATACATTTTGAATTTTGTCTTCGAAATACATATGACGAACACGAGCCGAAAACACGAATGTCCCACTGCCTGAGAATCAAAAGATTAATTTTTTTTAGCCTTATGTGTCAAAACTCGAATTAGTTTAAAGAAATTGTTTTGGATAATATTTGCGTTTGTTCTGGAAGGGGCAAAATTTTGGGCACTTGCCAAAAATTTCTATTTTCTGAATCGGTTGGTCAATTTGGTACACAGATTTTCATTACATAAGCTTGAGCAATTGAACAGATACAAAGAAAGAGTATGAATTATTAACGTTAAAGGATGCAATATCAGCTATAGACATGCGGTTGCGTGCGTGCACATGGACAAATGCATGTCCTTGCACTTATGTATGCCCGTACACAAACACACGCGCATGCATACAAATGCATACACACACACTCACAAGCATGCGAACTGACCTTCGTGTGCACATGCGCATATAAAAATTCAAAACGGAAAAAATAATAATTGCTTTATCAGCCGGTTGTTAGCTGACAAAACAATTCTTTGTCATATTCCGTCTCAGCTTTATGTTCTTTGCCTTTTCTAAAGAGTGGGACCATGTAGGTAGTAAATCCAGTTTGTAATACGCTTTCAGTTGTCCAATGAAGGAGAAAATATTTGGCGTGCATTTTCTCAGTTTACAGGCTGAGATGTATTTTTTATATATTACCAAAGACAAAGTTAGTATATCATCTGTTGTAGTCTCGCAAAAATCTAAAAGAACTTCAGCGATATTCAGTGGGAGAGAAATATTGCACTTGTCTTTTTGTAACTCTTGAGAAATGTGTGAGAGTACTGTTTTTGAAAGTGAACATTCAAAAAATCAATGAGGTATTGTCTCATTTGTGCTATTGTAGAATGTGCATGGCTCCATTTCAGAAAGTTTATATTCATGTAGTTTTGAATTTGTGTACAGTAACTGCTGAAAACTGTTATGTGTAAAGTTTGTCAGTAGACCAGCATCTGTTATATGAAGGCACTTCTGTACATCTTACAAGTTTAAAGTTATGTTCAACCAGTCATTTATATCTGTCATGCCCAATTTTAATAACTTGCATATGTATATCATCAATACGTTGACTCGCTGAGGAAGTGCCAAAATGGAGCCCGATTGATAAACGGAGATGTGTGTGTTCTGTACAAGTTAGAACTAGATACACTCTGTTCAAACAAGGAGTTTAGAATGGTCCATCGTTAGAGATAGGCAATATACCGAAAAACGAACAGGTACCGATATCATGGGGATACCGAAACAACAAACCGAACCAATCATTGAATACTGAAACCATCTGTATTTTCCAATTTTACTACATTTGTTATTTATACGACCTCGTTGAGACTTGATGAATGATGAAGTGTTCATTTTCATGAAAAAGTGGCGGATTTTCTTTTCAGTTTTGTTAACTCTCAAACGCCTCGGCAATTGTCTTGAATTCTCACTGGGCTGTACATGTCCAGTTGCTTAGCGATAATTTCTAGTCAAGTTTTGGCTGTCTATTTAGGCTATCACTTCCCAGGTGATTATTCTATTGTCAGCAGGACTTCCAAATGATGGCACGAGAAGGGCTCATGAGTTGAGATTGCAAAAGCCTGAAGTAGGCCTCTAAAGGTTGAGGTGTGTTTGGAACAAATCACAAATTACTATAGATATGATTTGTGTTGGCAAAAGAATGCCAATATTGAGCTCATCGGCCGTTGAATTTGTGGCTCTGTTGTAGAAACTTATTATGTATTTTCCTTGGTGTGAATTCCCTTTGGTATTATCGACAAATGTCACGCCAATTCAGATACCGAATATCGATGCGATAGCGCGGTATACCCCACCCCCCCCCCCCCCAAAAAAGTATCGATACCGAGATCAAATTTCCAATACCGCCCATCTAGGTACACAGTCCGTCCCCTGAGTTCCAATGTGTTCTATGTGCCAGTAGACACATAGAACACATTGAAACTCAAGAGACGAGGTGTTTCATTCTTTGGGGCTTTTTTCGGTGGGTACATATTTCTAAACATTTTTTCACGGTTTTGGGTGAGTTATTATTCTTGACATATATATATATCACAACAAAAGTTACAATTGCATGGTTTTTGATATATTAAGTGAAAATCTGTAATGTTTTAAATTTCAGGATCATGACTCCTTAGCCGATTCGAAAAGGTGGTTGTTGCCATGGTTTCTTGTGGTCATAACATTTATAGAGATAGTGGTTGCTATTTGTTCAGCATCAGTTTGCTGTTGCTGTGCACGACTTTGTCAAAAAGAGGTACATACTAATTCAATTTGATTCCCAAAGTGTCATTTTTATTGTGAAGAACTACATCAAAATCACTATGTGTTCACATAATTTATCACCCCTTTCTTCCGCCAGAATCAATATAGGCCTATTTACTGTACATAACGAAATCGCACATTGCTAGTGATACTCTACTGGGGAATACTGATGGTCTCAAATGCTGGGGGGTAGTAGTGAGACATTCGCCTCATGCCCTTGGTTATTGCAATACGAATTTGCAAACAGGAGAAAACATTTCACTGCAGATGATTTCGTGTGTGCTCTTGTTGCACACGTTGCCATGTTGACTTCCCTGTTTTCGACTTTGTTGTAGCTGGAAATGCTGAAAATCTAAATTTACATAAAAATTTTCAATAAATTACGACAGTGGGCTATCTACTATTACAAAGAGAGACAACCCTTGGACTTGCTGTTCTACTCCGGAAAAAACATACTTCATGTTTCGAATGATTATGGAACAAATGATTTAAAACAAACCCACGTGTATGTTGTAAACAGGACTGTAATTATCGTCATATTGAGAATGGGGGGGTCCATGCTTGACCGACCTTGACATGAATTTGCCCGACAGTACTTATGTGCACAAACCAAGTGTCTAGTTCGGATTCTATAGTTGGGATACCACGACAGTTTTTTCTGTGCGGAGGGAGCATGATATCTGGATGGGGTTTCGGGGTAAAAAAAACTCCTGCTTACTCTGTGATCTCATTGGTCTAGGAGCGAATCTGAGTTTCTTGTTGTGTGTGGGCTTATAATGGAGACCATTTGGTTGCTCTGTGTTATGCGATTCGAAACTTGCATTGAGCCATTTGTTTTCGGGTTTTTTTTGCAGGGGGGGGGATGCTAATAAAATTTGGAAGATCGCTCGGGGATTCGGTAGTCTCCTCCTGAGAAAATTTTGCAAAACTCAGTCGTATAAGAGCGAATCTGAGTATTTTGTAGTGTGTGGGCCTATATTTGAGTCCATTTAGGGGCTCTATGTAATGTGAAACTTGCATTGGGGTAATGTTTTGTTTTCATCCCATGGCTACGCCACTGACACAGACCTATGCGCCTTGAGAGATTCAGTCAGGGAGTCTACAATCACAAAGGCAAAGACAATCGGCAATATTGGGGTAAAAGTAGTGGCAGGATGCCGTCGCTTTAACCATGCATTGTCGACTGCCATGGCTGCTTTCTCGGGCTGATCCAACGCACACTTAGCTAAACATGAAACCCTCTGTGACACGTTTGTGGCAATGCGAGGGGTCTTTTCATAAGCATAATAATAGTAATATACACATTTATATAGCGCCAAAATTATTGTTCAGAAGATGTAGAACTATATTCTAAGACGCTGTACATGTTACTGAGCTCGTGCAATTATACACACGGAATATATACATTATCTTACAGTCCACAACATCACTTATAGGCTTTTTGAAACAGGTATGTTTTGAGATCTTTCTTGAAAAGGTTGACATTTGACAGTCTTTTTAGGTGTTCTGGTAAATTATTCCACAAGTGAGGGCCAGCAAAGGAGAATGACCTATCTACAAATGTCTTACACCTATGTTTTGGAACATGTTGTAGCATTTTATCATCGGACGTCAGGTTGTATTGACACACATTCTTGGTATTGAGGAGTTCATCTGAGTAAGCTGGTGACATGTTGTTTTGTGTCTTAAAAACTAATAATAAAGTTTTGAAAATTATTCTGTACTTGACTGGCAGCCAGTGCATATCCCTCAGAACAGGAGTGATGTGTTGAGATCGTGATACCCTACATACCACTCGGGCTGATGCATTTAGTACCATCTGCAGGCGAGAGTAATGATATTCTGGAAGGTTGAATAGTAAGGCATTACAATAATCCAAATGTGAAGTTACAAAGGCATGAACTAGGGTTTTTGTGGAGTCTTTCGTGAGGAACTGTCTTATCTGTTTAACTTTGTATAGACCCCTGAAAGCCTTATTGCACATATTTGTAACACGACTGTCCATAGACATGGTAGAGTCGAAGAATGCACCAAGATTACGTACACTGTTACTTGCACTGATGGCGGAACCTCCAACCTTCACTGAATTGATGTCAACTTTAGTGAGTTGCTGTACCTTGACTTTTCATGAAGCTATCTAGGGCAGGGTTTTCTGATTGCCTGTCTATTGGGGCTTAATAAAGCTCTCAAGCCACTAATCAAATTCCCTAGGGAATTCGGCTCTGGCCTGGAACCAGTCGCGTCCTATGTTTCAGATTCATTTGAAATAATCCGGATGATTGAATCTAAAGGTTCCTTAAACATCCATATTCTTTGAATCAATGCAAGATATTTTTCCCAATCGAGCATTGATTTGAAGAAGTCTTTAATGACGTCACAATCCTGTTAGACACGTGTGTAAACTGAATACTAGTCTTATGAATGACGGCTCGTCGCGGCTGTAGTTTTATGATTTCGCCATGTAATTCTACCAATTATGTTAATATCATGAGATTTTCAAGGAATAATAAATAGAGGATATCTAATGCTTTTTAGTGGATACCGAAAATTATCTCATGAGTGACCGAGACAAAATCGCCCTTTCTCTCGGTCACAAGTGAGATCATTTTCGGTATCCACTATTACTATATTATACGCTTTTTATAAGAATCTGATAATTCCACTCGTGTCAACCTTTAATTGAAGCATCAAAGTGTATAAACAGCGCATTGGATCATTGAAACACGGAAGTGATTTGATTGATACTCGGAACAGATAGCGTCTTGCAATCAGATTCAGCTGGCGGGTTTCTAGTCCAAACATGGCCTGAAATTCCGTAATATAAGTTTTTGGTTTGGTACGTCCTTTGAAAGGACGTACCAAACCAAAAAAATATATTGCGGACTTTCAGGCCATGTTTGGACTAGAGGGTTACTGCTGGAAATGATCGGTATCCACTCAAAAACACTAGATTTACTTTTCATTATACGTTTTGAGAACAAATTGATCATTTCCTGTGATAATTTGACTCGTATTCACCTTGAAGTGATCCTTTGAAAGCCGCCATTTGGATTGATACAGTGAAAGTGAAAATTTCTATATCTTCACAGTGGGGGATACGATTTCTATCTTTCCACAATTTCTACAATAATCTATTGTTTAACGTATAATAAATATTTACCTTAGCTATTGATACAGTTGCTAGAAAGTAGAAACACAAGGGCGATACGGCAAATGTCCAGCTCATGAACTGCCGAATAGAGTGCCAAATTTACTTTATGGAATCAGTGGTGGCGGAAAAAGGAGGCAATCCTCCCCGAAACGCCATGACACCTCGTTCCAAAGAGGGGTCATAACCTATGTTTTTGAGACAAAAAATGAAAAAATAATGAAAATTAATTGGCGATTTTTGTGAATAGCGCTGGCCGGTTTTGGTCGTTACGTTGGGTAATGGGTTAAAACAAAAAATTCTCCCACCGTGCCAAACCATGATCGGTCAAGTGGATTCTCCGGGACTCTCTACCCCCCCCCCCCCCCCCCCCCGTCAGAAATCATAACCCCCGCTTCGGTGAAATCCAGGCACCACCCACGCATGGAACCTCAAGTATACCCTCGTCTCGAAAATAAGAATATGTCAACCTGACGAGTACCAAATCCCCCTCTGCGCTATGTATTTTGTTGCACAAAAGTGTCGACACACTAAGTTACCGAGCAACGTTAGTCCCCATTTCATAAAAGCTTGCATCTGTCACCTGGTTTGGTGGGAAATATTTTGACACAACGTATTGTTGGTAACTTATCGTCTCCTGAGACGTCATGTTTAGTCATGTAAATAAACCACATATTAACCTTTCTGCAGCCCAGACAGGTCTGAATGGGAAAATGTCTTTCCGAGACAAAAAATAAATAAAAGCATTGTGTTGTGGTTGGGCATAAAGTGTTTTATTCGCCCGAAATTACACAACATTATCATTCCAAAGCTTACTCCAAACGACAAAATACGAATATAAAATAATGTCACTGTCGACAGTGGCGTAGCCGTGACCCCAAAACCCCATCCACCTAAAAATTATGAATTCTACCACGATGTGATATCAATTGATAAAATAGATCACTTATATACCACGTTTGGACCCAATTTACGTTCTTTCTAGCTTTAAAATGTCTGCGCAATTTGGGACTTTTCAAAAAGTTCTCGTTGGGTCAGGACAACTACATTTATAATTTATTTATCCACAAACAAATATACAAGAAGTGTCGAGTTTTTGAACAATAATACCGATTGAGTAATTAACTTTCCAACTTCCACGTGGGAACCACAGAAATTGAAGTCGTGTGTGTTTACTGTGGTAATCAAACTGTGTGTTACAGGTAACATAGGACCCGGCCACCAATGCCTGGGATGGAAGTCCTCTAAAATGGGCAACGTTGGAATAAATGATTGCCTGGACTTGAGGTTATATCCATACTGAGGTCACGATTAGTCGTTGTAAAAACATTTATTTCCACATGTAACAAAATACTGCATTTTGATTGGCTGAAAGGTAAGCGGTGCAACTTGCAATCCACGGTAGCTTTTTTACACCGTGGTTAACCACGGTGTGAAAACAAGAATGCACAATAGCAGGATGTATGGCTAAAAAAGTACGCATTTTTAATTATTAATTCATACCCACTGCTTGGTTATGTTACAAAAAATATAAAAATTCAGGAAACTTAATATTTATGTGTAATAAAATATTACAGTTATGGATGTCATTGGAACTGGCGCATTGAGCTAGTTCCAATGACATCCATATTTGTCTGGTTTTATTAAGAAACTTACAAATTATAAATTTTCTGTCAGTTTTTCCCACAATTTAGGTTAAAGTATTAAGTACACCTACATTCTTGGAAATAAATCCGTTATCCTTGTGTTTTCCAGGGTGTATGAGAATTTACATCGGTTTGGGAACTCATACACCCTTCGGCTTTGCCTCAGGGTGTATGAGGTCCCAAACCGATGTAAATTCTCATACACCCTGGAAAACACAAGGATAACTAATAATGTGACCTTAAGCATTAATAAATAAATAAATATTTCAGCTACATCATTCGTGGAAGGCATGCCTTGATGATGTAGTTGGAATATTTTATCAGCGTGGACACTCATGTTTACAACACCCCACCCCACCCAAGCGGTCCTCTTTACGATGACCTCCACTCTTATACTTACATTATCGCGATCTTGATTTTTGGTTTTTATTCATTGGTGTTGAAGGTAAATATTTTTACACAGTGGCTAACCGTGACCGCAATATGGAGATGGAAGTCAAGTTTGTAGTCAATCGTTTATACGCATGTTGACCATTCAGAGGACTTCCACCCCAACCATAGGTGGGTCCTATTTTAAGAGTATACAAACACTGCTTAACTTCCAGGGGTTGGCAGGGGACGTTTTTTTCGTTATCTCAACCAAAACTAAGTATGCAATCTCCTATTGCACAATATCACCAACAACAGCACCAATTTCATTATCACTGATAACCATCCAGTAGCAAAATTAACCCTTTAGCCAACAGATCGGCCACATCCGCCCACGCAATAGGAAAATTCAGCAGCTGAAAAAAATATTATTTTTCGAAAAATTTCAATAAAACCATATCATGTGATCCCTCTTTGAAATGAGTTTGTTCCAATGAGGGGTCACATGATATGGTTTTGTTGAAATTTTTTGAAAAATTTGAAAAAAAAATGATATTTAGAATAATAAATTTTGATATCGTCTGCGTTGGGTGAAGGGTTAATGTATATCTGTATTTTTTTTATCTTTCAGACTTCAGAATCAGTTGCAGTTGATGGTAGAGCAGCCACTTATAGAGTAGCCTGAGTTTTCATCACCCTGGCAACAATACACCACAAAATATGTAGCATAAAAATCAAAGACCTATACAGTGTATATGTCTGTATATTTTTTAATTCCCTGACAAATGTTATAAACGGAGATTACCTACAGTACGTGGAGAGTGTATTATCACTAAATCACCCGCAGAGTGGAGATTCCACCCAAGCAATAATTGCGAATTTGTTGCAAAGCATAACCAGCACAAGCAAATTTTCAGCCAATGGACCTCCATTTTAATGTCCTTTCTTATGCTGATAGACCCATGTGGTTGAAAAGATATCCACATGTTGAGGGTTTCCTATGCGAATACTTATACAGCTATGTCCCTTTTAGACTATCGTATAAACATTTTGCACTCTTCGTTCTATTTATGTTATGACTTCTATCTGGTTTGCACTACCTACGAGTTTCTCAGACGTGTCTGTGTGCAACGTGTAACACATCGCATGCAGCATATGGGCACACGATGGATATGCCGATATATGCGTGTGTGATATTGCATAATGTGCGCACAACACATGCAACACATGGACACATTCGAAGACAATTGATTCTATAGGCAGAGAAAGACTTTCGAAGGGAACACAAAACGTGTAACTGGTTACTGATGGAATGTGTCTATGTGCCAGTACACAAACATCATACGCCAAAATGAGTAAATATCGCCTGTGCTACATGCTGGATGTACTAATATGTGCGTGTGCACAATGTATGCACAACACATGCAGCACAAAGGCACATGCGGATATACGAGGGCACTTATGGCATGGGACTTTGGAGACTGCTAGGGAATATAGGAGGATACTCTCAGGGTATACCTTTTGGAGGATATCTATCTGACGACGACTTCTTCATCCGGTATTTGGATTCGGAAGAGTCTAAAAAAGTTGGACTTTCAACTTCTTTGTGTCCTGATGGTCGCCGAATGAAGCCAAACTCCCGTTTCCGTGCAGAAAGTGTTCTAGAGTATTTTCAAGTTTTTGATAATGCCAAAGGCACCAGAAGAAGCGTTGTCCCAAAATGGCGATTCGCTGGAGAAAATTCGCTCATAGACCAATGATTAACTGGAATAAAGTGGTGTTAACCCTTTACCTAACATGAAAAGCAGACGACACTTGGACAAAAATTTTTTTGAATAATTGACCTTTTTCATTTTTTGTAACTTTTTTCATTTTTGTCTCAAAAACATAGGTTATGACCCCTCATTGGAACGAGCTCGACGAGCTCGTTCCAACGAGCGGTCATAACTATGCTTTTGAGGCAAAAAATGAAAAAATAATGAAAATTAATTAGCGATTTTTGAGAATAGCGCTGGCAGGTTTTGGCCGTTGCGTTGGGTAACCTGTTAAATTGTTACGTGATCCAGACAAAGAGGAAACGTCCGATCGGCAGGTGAAAATTTGGATTCCATTTGAAATTCCTTTACATCGAATATGCATGTGCGCTGCATGTGTTGTGAGCAAATTGTGCACTAGCAGGCACATATCGGTGCATCCAGCGCGTGCCCACATCTGCATTCGATGTCCACACATTGTTACACAATGTGTTCTAGCACACAGACACTTCTGGGAAAATCGGAAGTCCAAATCAGACAGAAGTCAAAACATAAATATGGCAGGTCCAGGAATACTCGAGTAAGGGCAACCAAACTAGAGCCCGAGATGGGCAGATGTAGCTGGCGACAAACAGGAATTGAATGTAAACTGTTCCAGATAAAAGATTCTTCCGCTCAACAAATGTACTCTAGAATCATAATACAGAAGTAAAATAGTAATACAGAAGTAAAACCATGTTCATAAATCTAAAAATAGTAACAAAAAGCGAAAACAGTTCGAACGAATGATCTCTTCTACACTCCAGAACAATCGAATAGGGTTGAGCAGATCGAAACAATAACATAAGTGAAACAAGTCCAGGAATAGAGAAAACAGTGCACAAATAGACAGAGGCCAAAGATTCCGAAGCAATCCGAACTACCTAAATAATTGTAGGGTTGTTGTTGTAATTAGATTTACTACCATTTAATCGAACATAGTCCCGTGCTATTGTAGGACTTTCAATTGTCATAGCAAGCAAGATGGCGGCCTTTAGTAAATGAAAAGAACGAGGGAGACACGTGTCACTCTTATGTCACCAGCGAACTGGCATCCAGCTGACAATTCAAAATGCCTTTTACGCACGCATATTTTAAAATCTCAGGCAAACGCCTTGTGGAAATTCCGCTGACATGAAACGTGTTGTATGATCAGACTGTGTTGCAAAGTCAGAAATCGGCACAACACATTAGCAACAACAAGGACACACAAAAAACAAAATGTATGTTGTCTACAGGCTTCAACAAGTCGTCTGTCGACAGGATGGATAACATAAAACGACATTGTTTTCTGGAACGCTATAATGGCCGTGTGGTATTTACGTTTTAGTACAAATCCCACCAAAAGCTGATTTTGCACTCCAAAATCAGCTGGGTTAAAGTTATCAAAATTAAAGGAATTAACTGATGCTCTAAATACAAAAAATAAAAAAAAGTTTATATTATGAGGGTTCCTAACCTGGACCTTCTAAAAACAACTGCACATCCCAAGACGGAAGAATTTGTTGATCTCATGTTCAGTCAGAGATTTGTACCTTATATTACCGAGCAAGCTAGGGTAACCAGTCTTTCAGCTGGTTTAATAGACCATATCTTCTCTAATAATTGTTCACGAACAACACTTCCAGGAATAATTGTATCTGATGTGTCAGACCACTTTGATGTTTTCTACATAGAAAGAAACACTCTAGGCAAGTGATACGCCAAGCTTTCTTCTGAAAAGAATAATAAGCGCAGAAAGAATTACAGAATTCAAAACACTTCTCTTGCAAAGTGATTTTAACCCTTTACCTAACGTGGAAAGCAGACGACACTTGCAAAAATAATTCTTGAATAACTAATTTTTTTCATTTTTTGTCTCAAAAACATAGGTTATGACCCCTCGTTGGAACGAGCTCGACGAGCTCGTTCCAACGAGGGGTCATAACCTATGTTTTTGAGACAAAAAATGAAAAAAATAATGAAAATTAATTGGCGATTTTTGAGAATAGCGCTGGCCGGTTTTGGCCGTTACGTTGGGTAAAGGGTTAACACAGAAATGCGGTCGAATTGTTCCAATCAGTCGTATGAAATTGCATTCCCCTTCAAACGTGTTCGCGAAAAAATATTAAAAAACAACCCTGAATGGCGTGGGGTGGGGGGGGGGGGGGGGTTATCATATCCCATAACAGTAAACAAAAATTCCACAACAAAGAACTCAAAGCTACCAACGAACGGATCTCACAAAACTATAAAAAGTGTTCTAGAATTTACAACAAGGTTAAAAAACAATACGAAGCAATCTATTTCAGAGATATTCTGGCTCAGTGGTTACGGCATTGAACTTCAAACAGAGAGGTCCACGTTCGACCCCCCGCCAGGGGTAACTGCGTGGTGTCCTTGGGCAAGGCACTTAACCCGATGCCTCACGTGGGGCTACGGTGGTGCCGTGTACTACGGCGCACTGTACGTCGATGGTGCACCTGTCTTCAACCGATGCTAGCCCTGTTTGTGTGGAGTTTGAGAGTCTGACAGTCACTCGTCGAAGCTCGGTGGTTCTCTCCGGGTACTCCGGTTTTCTCCACCCGTAAAACTGTCCAACACGAAATGACCCAGGCTGTCGAATGTGCTGTTAAACTCCAATAAATAAATAAATAAATAAATATAGAGATATCTTAACACTTTGAACTCCGAAGGTATAGCCCATATCTGTTCAGAGGCATTAAATGGAAGAGTCTATATTCGTTACTGGGGGAAGACCAATCAATTTTTTCAAGGTGCAGCCTCAGGGCTGCACATTGAAAATCTTGATTGGCCTTCCAAACGACTTCACCGAGCAACTGTCTACTTTAGGAATTGTGTAGCACGATCCTGGACCGGTAAAGCGATCTTTCGGGTTTAAAGGGTTAAATGAAAACAAAAAAAACTTGCGAAGAACATGGCAGATATTAAACGAAGCCATCAATAAAAGAAAATGCGAGGCCAGATTACTCTCGTTTAAGTCCAGGACAACACATAGTCGAAGCGAGTGACGAAGCAAAAGAATTCAACAACTTCTTTATCAGCATTGGAAAAACTATATTCGAACAGATTCAGAAACCAAAAAAGTCCTACTTAGACAACATGAACAGTAATGCTCCCAACAACTTTTATTTAATACCCATCAATACCCACCAATCTTGTAGAAGTCAGCCGTATGGTAAATGAAACGAAGCCCAAATTATCATTCGATTACGATGAAATCTCAACTGGTCTTCTGAAACACACGATAAACGAAGTATTGAATCCTCTCAAACACATAATTAATAATTCTGTCATTAATGGCGGAGTACCAGATAGCATGAATATCGCGATGGTGATACCCATATTCAAAGAAGGTGACGAGAACAGTTTTGCTAATTACAGACTTATCGGTATTTATTCGTCAGCATTACAGGGATTCGTCTGCCCTCTTTGGGAAAGGATTCTTGACCCATACCACTGGGACGATGTGCGTCATGGGGACTCCAGTTGGGAATTTGTTTTGGAGGAGAAGAAACATACAACGACTAAGGAATTTTTCATTTGAATTGAGCACAGAACATGAAGACCGATATCTAAGCAACTGCATGTATACTACAGATAAGTTTCATAACAATCAGTTTACACAGTCTCTATAGTCTCTAACTTGTTCTCATACTATAAAAGAATAAAATGTTATTTTGAATTAAGAGACTTCATTAGGCAAGCAATTTAATTTAATGTACAGTTGGTGTCAGGAACTGGGTGGTCATAAGGCCTCAGAAAAGCAATGGTTTTCTGAGGCCTTATGACTACCCAGTTCAGGTCATGAGTAGTGCATTAAATTTTTGTTTGAGTGGGAACAGAGATTGGGAAATTTGGGGTTGAGAATAGGAAAATCATGCCCAAAATGTCATGGGAAAGGGTCCCATAAGCGGCCCGTTTAGACACCCAAAAGAATCCCTGCGTTATAACGGGCAACTGAATTTTTGTTTTAATCCTCTAGCTTGTTTTCCGCTACTCTCTTCAAGAGAGATCCCAGTAACACTAATTATAAGCCTACCGTGCTTCATTGTTTAGGGAGTAAACTTAACCAATTGAACCCGAGAGGCCGTTTTTTCGACCTTGTCACGAGCAACGTCATAATGTCATTAAGTGATACAGCTATAAGGTAAATGTGTGATGTATACCAATAAATATTTTCAACGTGCAGCCCTAAGGCTGCACGTTGAAAATATTAATTAGTCTAACCCCAAATAATAATTATGGACTCAACTAATTGTTGCCATTGATTTGACATGAAGATACCACCAGTGGTCAAGGGGTTAATTATTGTAGGTATGAATTAATCATATTCATAATATATTAGATGTTGTGTTCTGTTCATACTATTATACGTATGTTATCATTTTCAGCATTTTATTCTAAATCTATTTGGCTGAAAATGTTGAATCTGCTAAAACTAGTATACACAAGAGAGTTAGTCACTGATATGCTGTAACTTTGACTTCTGGCGGTTTTTCATTGCATACATACGTATATATTTGACTACATACTGCCCCTTTTGTTCAATCGGCAGTTGTGTTATTTTGATGAGTTGCGAAGAAACTAAAGTTTTACACTAAATTTTATTTCTTAATATACTTATCAATGTGACACAACATATTGCCCTCCCGGCAATAAATATTATACTATACATCACCATATTTTATTTATATGTGCCGCCTCCCCGCCCTCAAATATACGAGTCATATGTTATCTTGAAATTTGGAGAATTGATTGCGCATGTCTGGCGCGTATTGGACAATGGTTCACTGTGCAAAACGGTACACCGGGCACCGGGTTATGCGTATCGCACTTTTGGCACTTGTTCAAACAGGTTTGGTCCGGGGTGGGGGGGTTATACCATTCATCGACTCTAAGGGTTTTTTTCTTTTAGAGATCTTTCAAAATCTGCTGATTTCCACAGGGTTATTGAGTTAAGAGATATCCAATTAAGTGGGCTCCACTGTACCAAATCAACAAAAACAAAGAAAATCTCGATCCGATCATGGCACAGTCGGGATCAGATCAAAAATTTCTATCCCTTTTTTGATCACTCTACTGTACTTTACCACAGAGTTAACCCTTTACCTAACATGAAAAGCAGACGACACATGCAAAGAAAATTCTTGAATAATTATTTTTTCATTTTTTGTCTCAAAAACATAGGTTATGACCCCTCATTGGAACGAGCTTTTTTGAGACAAGATATGAAAAATAATTGGCGAATTTTGAGAATAGCGCTGGCCGGTTTTGGCCGTTACGTTGGGTAAAGATTAATAAGCATATTTATGGATGTTTGCATCATTACCAAAGATTTCTCATAAACCAACACAATGTCACTGTAATGCGCTTTTCACTCTTGACTACACAGAGTGGGGAATCTTTATCTGTGCCTTATTTTGGATACCATTTGACCTTGGTCCATAGAACTTGGTGGATGCATACACTATTGCCACAAAGTGTGTTAAGACACGAAATTGGATTACCGTTGTTGAGCTTTTCAAATTGTATTGGTCTCCGTGCAAAACACCCCCAGGCCATATCTCGCATACCACTTGGCCTAGGATAAAACGTTGGATGCGTGTACCCCTTGTTCAAGGGTGTGTCGTCCGCCTAAACCAGATCACTTCCAGGGAAAGAAGCATGTTCTCCACTTTAGTGCAGGCATTCGTAATAAAGGTCGATTGAAGTGAACGAAGAGAGAAGAGGATTATTTGTTTTACAGGGATTGGCGAACAAGTTATACAACAATATTATCGCCTCTCCATGCCCCAAATGGCGCAGTTGTGTGGGATGATCTTCGTATCGGCAACTTCGTGGCCTCGCTCTACACGAATACAGCGAAGCGGTGTTCAACCTGCACGGAGTGTGTCTTTCTCGCACAGAGGACAGCCGTTTTACGTCTCCATCCGATAGAACGGTACGCTGTGACAGCATCAACCCCACATTTGATGCTGACAGAGAGTGTTCGGACACCTCGAGAACTTTCTCCGACCGGAGATCGATCCCGCAACCTCTGGCATAAGAGACCACCGCACTTATCCACTCGGCCAGCACTCCTCTGAGTGTGTATAGGCGCTGGAGAAGCAGTGCGTAGATTGGACCCGTAAACTATCTGAAGACTGGAGTCGAGAAAGAAAGACGTCGAGACAGTAGTTTTAGAATAACTAGCCGAAGAGCCATGCTCAATTCGACTCTATATGAGTCCTCTTTGTGGGAAGCAGAAGATTTCGTACATGCCTTCGTATTGGAATCTGAAATGATAAGGGAACGAGATTCAGCACGAGGTGACAACAAAGGTAAAGGAGGGGACGGCGAAGTCTTCTGTGATGTCCCATTTGTAGCTTAGCCTGAGATTACTTAAGTAAAGACTGGACGGCTGACCACAAAGATTTAGGCCAAACGTCACAAACAGCACACTGGTAGTCGGGTCTATAGCCATTGCATATAATACAGCCAGTGTACTTAACATGGGTGTGCTTAAGCTTCCCACAACGGCTACAAGTACCGCATTGCAACGTCTCTGAGGATGATCTAGAAAAGAACAATATGTAAGATATCAGTGAGGTATGTAATATGTAAAGTAAACAGAGGCTGTAAAAAGTTACAACTCATGATATACTTCTGCGATATATGCGGAGGACCATAATATGCACATATAATGTAATACCAGTGACGCAATATTATGACTGTCACTGAAAATAGCAGAGTTACCAACCAATTCCGGTCAAGAATGGTCTGATAATTTAAACTTTTTGAAGAACTGAAAGTGGTTAAAACTTTCTGAGAACAGTGAAGATCGACAGAAAGAGTATAGGTAACTATAATAGCATGTAGTACCAGTATAACTGGAATGATCAGTGACAACAAAAAAGCGCCCTCCCTTTGTAAACAACATTTCTGAGAAGTGGGTGAGGGGGTGCTTACGTCAGAGTAGTAAATAGTGCTGAATTTCCTAAATTCCCAACAAAAAGAAGTGGGAATAACCTAGGTAGTCAGAACTATGCTATCGGGAGAGAACGCCTTATGTCACAGTCCAGAAAGTGTGAACCAACCAGACATGGTCCACCGATGACGTAAAGCAGTGAAAATTTTAGGACGCCTACCCTACATAATTACAGGAGAGGGACGCGGATAAAACACCCATAGGTATGCTTATCAAATCAAAGACATATGACGCTAATGGTGGGTGCCGCGAAAATAGGTGGCGAAAATGAAGATCGTTGACAAAAGTCAAGAATATAATTTAGAAACAAGGTCACTTCCCGTAATAAAGAGGTTCTGGGTGATCTGAGTGTTCTATGATCCACCATGATCCGGGCTTCTTTTACTTCAAAACGTCTTAACTTGTTAGCATTCTGAAAAGCTTGTTTAGACTACTGAGCAAGATGGTTGAAAATAAGGACCTGACGCTATTGTGCATATTAGGAGGGAAATGGACACTGGGTGCTCTACTATCGAGATGATTCGGTTAGTTTTTGAGACTTTTGACTCTGTTTCTCGTTTTTTCAAGAAGAGAGGTAAATAAGGAGCCAGGCACATTGTGTTGATGTGGTAGGTTGTATGATGAAATATTTGAAATCCGTTCGTAATTGCTGTTGGTAATTGTTGAAATTAACCTCCGGACATCATTTGGTCATATGCTAACTTACTTGAAAAAATCAATGAGGAGGGGCATAACTTCTACAAAACCGGGTGAGCAAAGCTGATCTGAAAACTCGTTCCAGTTAAACAACTTGAGAGCCCACATAACGTTGGCAATTGTTGAAATTTACCCCGAGAAAACTTTTGGTCACATGCTGTCTTATTTGATAACTCGTCAGTCGAAAGGGCATAACTCCTGAAAAAACTGCGTGGTCGAAGCTGATATGCAACGTTGTTCCACAAAAACATTTTGTGAGCCCACAATCCAAATATATTTGCAATCCGCTGAGAATTGCTGAAATTAAACTCCGGACAACGTTTGGTCATATGCTGACTTACTTCAAACATTGTAGGTCAAAGGGTCATAACACTTGGAAAACTGGGTAGGTGAAGCTGATATGTCAACTCCTTTCTCTTAACCATCTTGTAACCCCACATACTGAAAATATTTGAAATCCAACTTTTAAATTAAAGGGGCATAACTCTGGGAGAAAATGCAGACAAAGTCATATTTCAGGTCATCTTTCACTGGGCACCAATTGACTTTCACATGATGTATGCATATCAATATTCCACGCAAACTTCGTTTGGAGGGGGATAATTAACCTCCATTTGTCAAGTTAACGGGGCATAACTCTGGGGAGAATGTGTTGACAGAGTCTTTCTCA
This sequence comes from Pictodentalium vernedei, assembly GCA_031216915.1. Lineage (NCBI taxonomy): Eukaryota > Metazoa > Mollusca > Scaphopoda > Dentaliida > Dentaliidae > Pictodentalium > Pictodentalium vernedei. The sequence goes on along the minus strand of CM062288.1, from coordinate 159,274,230 downwards.
CTGGACACTGAATGACTACCAGAGTGTATGCATGTGAATATCCCGCACAAACTTCGTTTGTAGGGGGGTAATTAACCTACTAATACCGCAATTTTTGCCAGGCAGATATCATAATTTTCCGAAACAAACTCGACTCAAAGATTGCGCATTGCATCCACATATGACCAGGGCAGCATGTTTACATCTTAACGGAATTTCAGTCAAATAAATAGCGATAACTAATGCGCGATCTCGCCAAATACAACTGCGTATGAACTGGGGGTGGGTGGGGTTAGATTAAGGAGTAGTATGATTGGTAGAAACCGGAAATATCTAGATAGCAAATGTGACAATAGGGACGGGTATAGATGAAAGTCAAGAATTCAGAGAGAATCCAAACCAAATAGACAATTGTCGGGTCAATTTGGGTATTTAGTCATACTCCAATTCAATCGAACATACCTTATATCATTACCTGTCAGATTCAGATTCTTTATTCACGGTACACATACATGTAAAATGGTTACAAATAAACATATTGCACAAATGTAATGAATAAAATACCGGGGAAAGTGGCATAGCCAGACTATCTTTCTACCTGCCACCCCCAGGAAGATGGGGTGATTGCAAACAGACTGTGACTAAACGAGTGAACTTAGAACCCGTTCTATGACACATGATGGTGAATGGCGATCGAGTCATTTCTTTTCTGGGGCCGTGGGCTTGATGCTTCATATACGCCAGCGGAAAGATGGTGCAAGGTTGGCAAGAGGCAACCTGCTTCTAGGACTCCCTCCACTACCATTATAATACCTGAGAGTGGTTACAAGTCCCATCGTGAAGTTCGTATCGTTTAGACTGCGACGAATAGGTTGGTCATGATGTTTGGGCGTGGAGTCTACGTTAGCTGTATCATCATCGTAGGATGACGAATGTGATACATTATTTGTTTAGATTATTGTTTGCAAGTTCTTAGTTGCGTATATGTAGTATTTAACATAGCACAACTGTAAGGAGGAAGCGCAACAGGTTGCACAAGACGAGGATTCCAGATGAAGAAGCAGGGCATGACTTTGACAATTTCGAAGTTTACAAAGTGCAATCAGGGCAGTAGGGATTATTGCAGCGGACATAACTGGAAACTTGACGAAATGAATGTGGAAGTTAAGTTGTTATTAAGCATGGTTCTGTCGCTAATATTACGAGTTGTGTCATCCAGAGCATTCCATAGTTTCGGGAAGGTGTATAAAGGAAGTTTATCTAGAGTTTGGGACCGTGTATTCTCTATGTATAGGAAACCAGACTGTCTAGGTGTCCTACCAGATGGATTGTCAATAATTTTGAATATATCAAAAGAAATCGGTAACCTGCAGTTCTGCCCGTCAAACACGAACAGTAGTGCATGTAGTTTAAACAAATCATCAACCTTTAGTATATTGTGTTCCTTAAACTGGGGATCAGTTTGGGGTATCAGGGAACTAAATATTTTCCCATAGGCGACCATTATAACGTTCAGGCGGAAAAAAATATCATCGCATCACTTTAATTTTGACATTCAAATATCCCGGTCAAGTACAGCCCTTCTTTTTTTCTGATCCGAAAACAGGGGGTCATGCAACAAATAAGAGAGAAAAACTGACACAAGGGGAAGTACCGGTCACGTGCACATATTTTTCGGGGAATTACCTACAAAAACACACAAAAAGTAAATTGTATTTTTTAGGTCCAAAAGTCATCAAATCACCCTCTTCACTAGTTTTATCAGGAATATTCAACAATAATGCAAGATGTCAATAGAATGTTTCAAACGTTTATTGAAATAATATATTTTCCCAAGACTGTTTATTTTTAGAGATTGCATCATTTCCGAGTGCAGCTTTTTAAGGCGGTTAACTCTAATTTCAATATTTAGTTCCGCGATACCTTGAAAATTGTACTCTTTGTTATTAATTATTCGTAATGATCGCTTTTGCGTGACAGCTTGTTTTTTGATAGCTCTTGAGTTGCCCCATGCCTGGATTCCGTATACCAAATGGCTATGTATGAGGACGTAATACAATGTTTTCAGAGCTCCATGAGGGAGAATATTTTTTACTTTGTTGAGACTATAGTTTGCGCGTGCTATTTTCGAGCATTATCGGGATATGTGAGCCTTGTAGGATAAGTGTTCATCAATGCTAATTCCTAAGAATTTCAGAGATTTTTATGTTTCAGTGGCCCCAACCTTGTTAATGTTTTGGTAATTTATTTTTACCTCTTAGCAGAGATTATTGCTCCTACCTTTATATGCATTAAGCATGATTACTCATACCGATAGGCTGCTAGTAGTATAAAGGCCAACATAAAGTTCGTTTCGGTACTTTTGGGTCTTTGTTTGTGATTCGATACAACGAGCTGGAGATTATTAAGAGACAGGGCCGAATTTAGGACTGGGCAAGCTGGGACCTCATATTTCATGAAAAAAAAATATTTGTAAGGACAAATGTAGGCTGACCTGAAAGACATGCAGGTATCAAGCAAAACCACATTGCGCGCGTTTTATGTCATACTTACGCAAGCCATATTGCATTTGTTGGGAGTGGTAGAAACAGCTAACTACTGAGCTAACTGCTGGTTGTTTTCCTGTCATTTCTCAGCACACGTCGGAGGCAAACAGATAACGTCATCGGTCTCAACGTCGATTTTCTTTAGTACTTAGTCTAGTTGTTGATTTAGAAACGTTACACCCTTATACTGCCTGTCACCACCTTCCACTAGGTTTTACACCCTTTGTTTTTTAGTATTCTAAGGTAATGTGGGCCCCCACTGCTGAAGGCTGCTCAGGGGCCTCCACATGTCTAAATCCGGAACTGTTAAGAGGCCTCAATTCTGCAACAAGATGCATTTCATTTCCGGAAATTCCTCGCGGTGGCCCTGTTGATGTAGTGTCTTTGGCTTTGATCTTTCTTCAGACGTAATAATTAAGAAGTCAACGACATATTCTGCAAACAGACACATGCTAATTATGGTCTTTATCCATAAAAGAGCACGGGAATTTTGTCATCAAGTTAGCACACACTGGTGAAGGAATACAATGCATTGCTGGACGAAACAGATTTCTGAGCCGTGGACAAGCCCAAAGGCAGCGAGCTGCCCAGTCGCCCGATATTAGGGCGGGATGTGTAGTGGAGTCGCCAGAAAATGTAGCACGGGCCAAATAGGGGACAAGATACCCAAGCCACGAGCAATTATAAAAGGTTTGTTTAATGCGGTTTTCGGAAGGGGGGATTCTCTTTCAAGATGAACAATTGAATTGAACTTTCAAATGAAACCTTCTAATGACTTTTGGGATAAATCTCCACTTTTGGGTGCGTAAAATGAAGAAACGCGAGTATGATCGCGCAACTTTCACGTGAAGATCTGTCTGAAGGCATGGCGCACGGCAGGGATCCAAGTTAGCTCAGTGTGCTGTTACCCCAAGCCCGCAGAGCTAACGTGTGCTCATAATTATCTGCTTCGTGGCGCGGGGATCAAAGTCTACGTTTGTGGAGCAAATGCCCCAAACGCGACCACCGGAATGTAGGGGATCGACAATTCGACTAGGGAATACGCTCCTACGAGAACACCGCTATCCCACATTACGAAACAGATATCCGCTCTATCACACTGTTTGTTGTACAGGTGGTCATAACACAGCCATAAATGATGAAAGTTACATTAAACCTTTACCTAACAAGAAAATAAGACGATACTTTCAAAAAAAATTCTTGAAAAACTAATTCTTTTCATCTTTTGTCTCAAAAACATAGGTTACGTTCCAATATCCTATGTTTTGAGACAAGATATGACAAATTGATTTATTTATTGGTGTTTAAGGTCACATACTTATGCACAATGGCTAATCGTGACCGTGACAGTTTTACGGGTGGAGGAAGCCGGAGTACCCGGAGAGAACCACCAAGCAACGACGAGCAGCTGTCAGCTCTCCAACATCGTAACTCTGAACTCTGCACCGCAGCACAGGCAGGGTTAGATTGGTTGAAGACATGCGCACCATCGACGTGCAGTGTGGCATAGCAGGGTTAAGTACCCCGGAAAAATGATTGTCTAGTGGTTTTTAGTTCGGACTATAATCGTGGCAAAAATGGCCACAGGACAATTAATTTAAGTGTTCAGTCGTAAGAGGCAACCAGTTTCTGTAGAGTCTGCAACAATTCTTGATACTGCAGCCGCAGCGAAAGGGTGAATTCAAAAACACATAAAATGTACTTACAGTTTTCTACACTTTTATTAAAACCCTAAGTATAGTTCCTACAAGTTAAACTTTCAATAAATTCTCTCTCTGGTAAAAGTATGAAAATATCAGATACGAAATGAGACTAAGTCGAAATTATCGCATCGCTCTCATCGCGTCTTGTGTCTGGAAATGTTGTCTGGCCTGGCAGCGTTCGGCGGCGTCCTTCCACGAGAATAGGAGAGTGACTTCTCGTACACACGGAAGACCAGAGAGAAGTGTCGTCTCGGGTGATTCCGTTGGTTTAAATACGGTTTGAATCGTGTCTACTCGGCAGAATTTACGTCATAAAACACCACAAAATACCACATATACCCCAAGATGGCGGAGAGGTATTTCTTAACCCCTTACTTCCATCCTGGGATAGTAGGGCATCCGGTGGGTATCCTATGCTAAGAGTATGCGTTCTCGTTTTTAAAAGGACAGTGGCACTTGGTAGGTGTATAACCGCAAAACCATTCAAAACCAACAGCGCCATCTTGTGAACGTGCAAGATTGCACAATTCTCAGAGCTGAAACTGATACTGGTGTGTTGAGGTTAGGTCGGGTCAGTATACAATGCTAAAATCTGTCAAAAGCATTCTGATGGGGTTATTATAGGTTAGGCTTTTACTAGCTCATATGCCAGTCATAATTGCAAATACTGTCAAAAACACCTTTTTACAGTAAGTGCGTAGAGTACTTCTGTAGGTCAGTTGCACTGCTATTATGCAATGCAAATATACGAGGAATTGAATAAAATTACATAACTTGGGCTTGAAAACAGCGTTTACTTATTAAAGTTTATACAACAGAGAATTATTACCAAGTAGGACTTGGCCACTCTGATTAACACATTAACACTTCGGGAACCAAGATTCTCGAGTGCAATCATAAGACTCCGACGCGTCCCACGGAGGTTAACCCGACGCGCTCCGTGGAGGGGCTCCGTGGAGGGCATTTCGTTACAGCAGTACGCCTCAGTACACAGCGTCATCGTGCCCCCATGTAGGCAATCGGGGTGAAGTGTCTTGCCCAAGGACACAACGCGGTTGCCATAGGTGGGATTCGAACCGAGGACCTCTCGGCTTGCAGCCTGCACCTCTACCAACTGAGCCACCGCGACCCCAGATGTGACAAAATGATGAAAAGTAATTGGCAATTTTTGAGAATAGCGCTGGTCGGTTTTTGCCGTTACGTTGGGTAAAGGGTTAAATATTAATAAGTAAATATTGTATAAAATCGACGAAAAGGAGGAATGAGTATTATACTGATGCGCCGTGTGCAGTATGGACGAGAAACCAGCGAAAAATTACCCCACTGATTGCGCGACCTCATTGTTTTGATAAATAAATCAGTTTGAAAAACGGACGTGGCAACCGTGACTTATTCACAGTTCCTTGTTCGTCATTCGGTATCAACCGATCAAATGAAGGATGACGAATAGGGAAGTGGGAATAAGTAACGACTGTCACGTCCCTACGTCATTCCGAACACAACGCAGTTGATAAAACTCACCGAGCGCACACGCACCCTGAATAAACAACAAAACTGTATTTGTATTAAACGGCTGCACTGATCTGACAGAAGAACGGTATCATCAAAATGGATAAGTAAGTTTTAATATTGTGTTTGTTTCATTCTTTTTTTCAACTTACAGATATTAGCTATCTACCGTCTGTAGAACGAATATTCATATTTGTCATCTTCAGGTATATGAATAGCCGTCGTCTTTGAACGTTACTGGAGCGGCAAGTGGCATTTTGTTACTCGAATTTAAGTCTATTAATCGATTAATTATCCAGCGATTCAACCCCATTCAATGTATGCAGCAATGTGAAGGGTGGGTCGACTGAAAATATAAATTAATAAAATAGTATGGTAGTCAACACTCGACTCTGTTGGAGACAGAACATGCCCCTTTAGCGTGTTTTGATATATTCATTCACAAATAAGCTGAAAGTATGTCATGTAAATGTGGCATACACCATTCGTCTCCTGAGTTCGAATGGTATTGGAACTCGGGGGACGAATTAATAGACCGTATTCCCTCGTTCAGTTAGTAATTTCCCCATAAAATAATTTTGCCCCGGTACCAGCGGGACAACAGCTTCAGTACCGGTGCCGGTTGGAGCATGAGGGAACTGGCGTTACCGGTACCGGTACAGGTAGCGGTTGACATGTCTTGTTTAGTGTTGCTGTAGATTGGGATTTCACGGAGCAGGCATGTAATAAAATACATGGGTTGGATATTCTGCTTGTGTGGAGTTTGTACATTGAGGAGTCTGAATAAATAAATAAATAAATAAATAAATAAATAAATAAGAAACTCCCGTGTATGCCTTTACGTGTGCCAATGCCAATGGGGTGAGTGTGGGGAGTATCGGGTATAATGACGGGTGCTGTGAAGTTATGACCAGAAAGGTAATGCAGTACATGGGATTTTATTAATACAATTCCTGCCAATTTAACTCATACTCAGCGTTGACTAGCGAACCCTTTTTTGATACCCATCCCCCTCCACCTTGCCCGCAGATGCTTCCAGCTCCCTTGATTCCAAACCAAACGCGCATACGTGGTCGACAAATGGTTCCCGATCACTATAAAAAAAAGTCACAAGGAGTAACAATGTTTACATATTTATTCTATTTCTTTGCTATTTTCAGTAGTTGGACAAGATTATATATGTAGACTTCCCACCCCTGACCTATCTCGTCATGAAAATCTACTTTCGATAATGTTATCTCCCCTGATATTTTAGACGGGCGAGGAATGTCCAATTAAGAAGCATATAATGGTTGTTAAAACATCTATGACCCCTACAGCAAATAAGCGATGTCCCCTTTTGTTATTTTTAATTAACAAAATAACAGACAGTAATCGGCACTGTCTGTTGTTTTCGTTTATTAACCCTTTACCCAACGTAACGGCCAAAACCGGCCAGCGCTATTCTCAAAAATCGCCAATTAATTTTCAAAATATTTTCATTTTTTGTCTCAAAAACATAGGTTATGACCCCTCGTTGGAACGAGCTCGTCGAGCTCGTTCCAACGAGGGGTCATAACCTATGTTTTTGAGACAAAAAATGAAAAAATTTAGTTATTCAAGAATTTTTTTTGCAAGTGTCGTCTGCTTTTCATGTTAGGTAAAGGGTTAAAAGTTATAAAAAGAAACTTAGGTTTTTATGGCACACTAATCAGAAGCATCTAAAATAACTGTTCACTTTGGCTCTTTTGTTTAGCGAATGTGTTTTATAGTAATTTGCAAGTTTTTATTCTTCCTAGGAAACAAATTAGCAAATCTCTCCTCCTAGACTTTTATATTAATGGAAAGGATGATATCTGTATAAAATGTCACGATGCGCACAATTGATATAATAAACAGAAAAAAATTACAGAACAACAAAAGATGGTGAAAGCGCCGTTTTTGGCAGAGTTGTGTTAACAACCAAGACCAATGGTTTGGCGACGGTCGGTGTGCTTGGACGGGCGGGCGGGCGGGCATCCAGACGTCCTCACGCTGTTTTCGAGTCTAGTTTAAACCCTCCATCTAGGTGGTGGAATTGGTGTCTTCTACAATACAATACAATACACACAGAGAAGGACACGCGTTTGTGAATGGGTTAATCGATATGGCACGAGTGCCAGCGCGGAAGGATAAAATGAGAGGCCGCATGTCGTTCTATGTTTATTACACGCCTTCACGTCTATAAAAGCAATTATTAGAAGGATACTCAGCAATTCATTTGACAGCTCGTCCCCTGAGTTCCAATGTATTCTATGTGCCAGTAGGCACATAAAACACATTGAAACTCAAGAGATGAACTATCAACAGAAAGAGCACATGTTATCGCCAACCAAATTTGCGAGGGAAACCAGTGTTACTGTTTGTAGCTGTCGCTAGCAATTCAAATTGATTGCAGTGCACGATTTGTAGAAAATTCCACTGGAATTTCGGTTTTATTTAAAACAGTCGTCAACGATTTTCATTAGGCACATACATGCGGAAAAATTTTTCATTTTTCGCATGGTTTAGTGCAAGCATGTCAAAGTACCGCCGGTACCAACATAACCGGTACCGTTACGGGACAGAGCCTGTCTCCTCGAAACCGGTAACTGGACAAGTCAACAGTTGGATGACATCACAATCAGATGGGAGAAATTCGTATTTAAACCGACCCAGACCCCAAGATCGCAAAGACAAACATGGCATCGTACCAATTATTCTGTGGCGACATCAAAGTAATCATAAAGCACGAAAATCGTGCTTTATAATTACTTTAATGTCGCCACAGAATAATTTATTTGAAGTAGCTGATGACGGTGCTTTCATTGTCTTTGATGCCATGTTTGGAAAGTTAAAATGATCGGTCTTATCGAGGTGGTGGTGCGCATAGAACATGCCTCTTTAGCGTGTTTTGATACGTTCTTTCACAAATAAGCTGAATGTCGTGTAAGTGTGCCATACATAATTCGTGTCCTGAGTTCCAATGGCACATAGAGCACATTGAAACTCGAGGGACGAATTATTAGCCCGTTTACCCTCCTTCAGTCAAGAATTTCCCCATAAAATAATTTTGTCCCGGTACCAGCGGGATAAAAACTTCAGTACCATTGCCGGTTGAAGCATGAGGGAACCGGCGGTACCGGTACCGGTACCGGTACAGGTACCGGTTGAGATGCCTTGTTTAGTGTTGCTGTAGATGGGGATTTCACAGAACAGGCATGTAATAAAATTTATTAAGCCCCATGTTTGTAACATCAGCCGTGATTGGTTAATATGACACCTTCAGTTCTAAAAGTCATAGTGCTGGAGTTTTGGGGCAAAACACGGGTACTATCGGAACGTTTTTCCCTGGAGACAAGAGAACGAAGAAAATGTAAGCGCCACTTCCATTGATCAGCGTCGAATTTCTCAACACCAAACGCTGGCTCCGTGTCCGTTTAGCTTTTCAACACCGGTAGACACACCGACTTACCAACAAATATATCACCTTCAGTGGGTGTGCTTTCAATTTTAACTGCAAACAATGCATTCAAAAGAATCAGAAATATTAAAAAACTCACTCACGTGTTGTTCACCACTTCAGTGAATCCTGAATATGAGTCTCAGTTATGACTTGTGTTTCACTCCGCTTAATTCTATCAACTGTTGTCCGAGAAACATGAATTTATATTCCATTAATTTAAATCACTTTTCACACAAGCATTAACAATGAATTATAACACGAACAGCATGATGCAGTTGTTAACATTGGCATTTGTTGATAAAGAAACTCCCAAAGCGACGGCACTTGTGACAAGTCATTTTCGAAGAGACGTCATTCGTTCGAAATGAGGTCATATTTTTGGATTCGACTCCATTGTTGTTACAAGATCGATGGCTTGTTGAAGTTAACGCTTAACAAAGAAAGTCATATTTTGTTCGGCAAAATAAAATAATTAGAACGTTTCTTTTCATGTTCTATTGGTCGATAGTACCTGAGTTTGTGTGATTTCTGAAATAAAACCTTCAGCAGCTTCGCTGCTTCAGGTTTTATTTCAGAAATCACACAAACTCAGGTACTATCGACCGATAGAACATGAAAAGGAACGTTCTAATATTATAATATGGGTTGGATATTCTGGAAATTTGGAGTGGTCCTTCTGGTATATTTTGTTTTGTTTTCTGTCATTACCCCTATTAGATTTGGCTTTGTTTGTTAACCCTTGAAGCCTCAAATTAATTTTACGGTAATAGATACCGTATATGCATGTACACATCTGCAGGTGATTTATCAGTGTTTCTTCGTCGTTGTTGGCTGCCTGTAAAACGCTGCCAAGATAAATGCATCTTTCCGGCTGAGTTCTCAGGGAAGATTACACTCGGGGGGGGGGGGGGGTACTTTTTCAAATCAATGCAAAGACGGCAGTTTGGCCTATATAGGGACCAAGGGTTAATAAGGGTTTAACGACAATTCACCTGCTAGTTTCAGCTTTGTCGAACAATTTTACAGGTTGAGGAAGCAGATTTACCTGGAGAGAAGCACAGAGAAAGAGCGATTAATGTCGGGCTCCCCAACTTACTGACCCGGCACCAGTATGGATTGAGAGCAAGTGTACCGTCGATGTCACGTCGCCTTAGTACATACCACTACCGTGATCCTACCCGGGCAATAGGGGTAAGGTGCATTGCGTTACCTTTGGTTGCACCCTTGCAATTACGCATAGCGACCAGGGTGTAGCAATCTTAACAGTGTATGTTGGGCTTCTCTCAGCCCGATACATCACAAAGAAAATGAACACACCCCCCAGCTGTTTTGTATTTCAACTATTTTGACCCATTCACTAAATTCATACCATTGCCCGATTGTGGAGTCATCCGCACCCGAATTTGTTTCAGATGTATTAAAAAATCCTTTTCCCTCTGCTGCTCGGGTGTGTTCATTTTCTTTGTGATGTATCGGGCAGCCTTGAGAAATTTACGATTACAATTGAATTTGCTGTAAACGGAACAGCAAATTCAATTGTAATCGTAAATTTCTCAAGGCTGCCAATTTCTAGTATTTAAATAAACAGAGTGACACAGAAAAGAACTTGTTTGCATGTCACCTTGTCACTCTCCAACTATCAGACTCAGATGAATTTTTCAGACACCACAGTGATCTCATAAGTGTGCCGCAACGCCGCAGAAAGAGTAAGAGGCTCCGTTGCAGCATGTTGGCCAACTCGTTTGTTTCGTGGTAACAGTCGGTTATAAATCGTCATAAAACCGTCTGTCAAAAGGTGAGTTACCGTTCTTGGACTAAATATTTGCGATATTGCAAATGTAACAACTCGATTTAATACTATGAATTTCAAATGTTTTCCCCAGGGAGAACACCACGAGATCCTTCGTCCTACGTGATCCAGAACATCTCGCGACCCCATCGCCATTCATCACAGCTAGGGTGGATTGGCGAATCGGGAGCAAGGGTGTTCTGCCCAAGGAAAGAATTGTGCACACCAATCAACATCGGCTTGTGCATTGAACATCACGCGAAGCTTCGGCATGGCCGTTGACAACTTTCCGGTGCAAACAGGTTATGATACCTATTTACGCAGTAGTGGGGCTTTTCCAGAGTTCGGCCGCCGTGGACTTGTCACTTGCCACGGGTGGGCAATATTCCACGGACGCAAAAATATTAGATTCCAAACACTAATTATAGGAATAATCATCAAAACTTTAATTAATGAAGCATCGGGTATAACCCGGTGCTTCATTAATTAAAATTTTGCTGATGTTAATTTTTATTACCTGGTAAACACATCACTGCCCACACGTGGATTATCGTTACGACCAGTCCACGGCGACTGCACTGTTGCTCGCAGTTTTGAGAAAAAGATTCAATAGTACCATAATGTAAACCAACGCGCGCTCTGAAACAAATAATTCCACATACCAACAATAAGTAATTTATATTTGTCTCTACGACCAACAAGGTGGGGGCGCGGGGGCGTTTTGGTAACCGGTTCTCGTCAGATCACCGAAGTTAAGCAACGTCGAGCCCGGTTAGTCCTCGGATGGGTGACCGTCTGAGCAATCGATTCGGACTCCCGCGTTGTGTCCTTGGGCAAGGCACGTAACCCCGATTGTCCACGTGGAGGGGGCGATGCCGCCGTGTACTAGGGCGTACTGCACGTCGATGGTGCACCTGTCTTCAACCAGTCTAACCCTGACTGTGCTGCAATGCGGAGTTACGAATTTGGGGAGCTTGCAGCTGCTCGTCGTTGCTCGGTAGTTCTCTCCTGGTAGTCCGGCTTCTTCCACCCGTAAAACTGTCACGGTCATGATTAGCCATTGTGCATAAGTATGTGACCTTAAACACCAATAAGTATAAATAATATAACGGCCAAAAAAACTTAAAGATACCAGTTGGAAATAACCTATTTATCGATAGCTTCTATGGGTGGCATGTATATTACCCCACCTCTGACAGATTTGTTGCTCTATCCTCAAATTTTATTGGCTAAGAATATCACGTTCATACCGGCTGTAAATCCCGTACATGGTAGATGTCACTTTAAGATACGGTGATCTGGAGTTATCTTTCTCGGGTGAGTAGCCGCCATTACTATTTTGATGCATTTCCACTCGCTTCGAATTTTCAAAATTTGAATTAAAACAAATAAGAGAATTTAAGTACGAAACATATTTTCAAGGTATCGTATTTATTGATCTAAAACACTAAATATTTTAAAAATGGACAGAAAATATTATTTGTAGTCCCAAAAGTTATTTGTTGTTTTTACGATTCTATAGATTTTTTTATACTGAAGCGAATATTTTCTTTACAGTTTACTCATCAGATTAAAAGTGATTTTTGTACATTTAAAAGGGCTTTGTTAAACCTTTTCGAGTGGTAATGACAGTAAATGTATGTAGTATTGTTGGTTTTTATTCAACTTTTCATTTACCCTATTCCTGAAGGCCATCGGTGGGTAAATTCGTAACGTAGTCAGCAAGTGACCGTGTACGGGATGGTACCTGGTCTGTAGGTTTTGTACCAGGTGGGGCGAACCTGATTTAACCCTTTACCCAACGTAACGTCCAAAACCGGCCAGATTTATTCACAAAAATCGCGAATTAATTTTCATTATTTTTTTCATTTTATGTCTCAAAAACATAGGTTATGGTCCTCTTTGGAACGAGCTCGTCGCGCTCGTTCCAATGAGGGGTCATAGCCTATATATTTGAGACAAAAAAATGAAAAAAATTAGTCATTCAATAATTCTATTTGCAAGTGTCGTCTGCTTTTCATGTTAAGTAAAGGGTTAAAACCTAGATACTAATTACCATCCCGTACCCAGTCTCTTGCTGACAATGTAGCTAATAATACCCACTATCACCACAAACTGGATTTGGAATGTTGGTCACATTCTGGGGATAGACGTCCTCAAATGTTGTAAAAATAGACACTGTGTTTGTATTTTGGCTGAAGTGCTCAAACTGAAGAAAAATACGTCAGTATTATTACATGGTAATTTTATTTGTCTTGGGTAGTGTTACTGGGTAATAATAAGTGTATATTCGCTTCACTATGACTGGTAAATATAATCTCGAATATTATCGTGCACAAAAACAATTGGAGAGTCTCTTAAACGCTTTTAACCCGATACGTCTAAACATAAATTTTTAAGAAAAGGAAAATTCGGTTGTCGTAAGCAAATAACACAATTGAGAAACAACCACTTCAGGAGGGGTGATAATAAAGAGCTAACTGCTCCAAAAATAAGTTTTTTCTGCAAGAAAAAAAAATCTTTCCTCAAACCATTTTTAACTAAACTTGACAAAGTCAAGATAAGCTATTGCCATCACGCGTGCGGAAGTCTGTTAGTCTATGAGTCTGTGAGTCTGTCTGTGAGTCTGTGAGTCTGTTCACATTTTCCTTTAGCACAGGCTACACCCCTTAGTTCTTGTCCGATCGTCACAAAATTTCATATGCAGGTTTGAGGTCATGTCGAGATGAGAATGTCCCCTTTTGGTCGCTATCAGTCAACCGTGATGGCTGCCCGAACCCAAAACCCGAAAACATTTAGCACAGGCCGTATTTATGAAGGGATTTTGTTGTAACTTGGCGGGATACCTCTGTGTAATATCTAGATGAGAACGTCCCCTTTTGGTTATGATCTGTCAACCGCGACGGCTGCCCTGGCCCGAAACCCAGAAACGTTTAGCACAGTCTACAGGTCATATAAAATATAGAGGGATTTCATTGTAACTTAGTAGGATGACTTCATATGATGTCTAGATGAGAATTTCCCAATTTGGTCGCGATCTGTCAACCGTGACTACTGCCCGAGCCCAAAACCCGAAAACCTTTAGCACAGTCTACAGGTCGTATTTATTGAGGGATTTCATTGTAACTAGGTAGGTTGACTCCCTATAATGTCTAGATGAGAACGTCCCCTTTTGATCGTGATTGGTCAACTGCCACGGCCACAGGGGCCCGAAGCCCGAAAACCTTTAGCATAGTCTACAGGTCGTATTTATGAAGGGACTTCATTGTAACTTTGTAGGATGTCTTCAGGTAATGCCTAGATGAGAACGTCCCCCTTTGGTAGTGATCACTCAACCATGACGGCTGCCCGAGCCCAAAACACGAAAAACTTTAGCACAGACTACAGGTTGTATTTATGAAGGGATTTCATTGCAATTTGGTAGGATGACTCAGTAGTATGTCTCGATGAGGACGTCCCCTTTTGGTTTCGATTGGTCAACCATGATGGCTACTCAGGCCCAAAGCCCGAAAACCTTTAGCAAATCTGCATGCTATATTTATGAAGGGATTTCATTGTAACTTGATAGGATGACTCGCTTGGAATAATTTCACTGTAACTTGGTAACGTTCGATGACATGCTTTAACTGTGAGGGCCACATACATTAACTGTGAGGGCCACATTAACCCACCCCTCAATTCTTTAGTACAGTCTACACCTCATATTATTTTTATTGAAAACACAGCATACAGGGAACAGAGATTAACATATTCCCAATTATCACAATTCTTGTCTTATTTCATAATCCTTTCATAAGCATTGAACATTATTCTTTTCATCAAAGACAACACACAGACAAGTTAAGCTACAGTGTCATTGACACTTTCCTTTCTTATAAGGTTGCTACAGGCCCTTGAAAACATTGATAGTACTTGAATTTCAAAATTAATTTTCAAGTACTGGAAAATTAGCTCGGTCCAAAAAGGTCATGGAAAGTCCTTGAAAGGATCCTGAAGTATTCTCAGTTACTTTGAATGGATATCCAATTCCTTTGAAATGATTCCCAATTAGCCACACTATAGCAATTGGGGTATTAAATCAATCTACAGGAGTAATATATGCAGTGCATGCATGCTTAGAATACTCTATGATGCAGGCGTAACGCTGATTGGTCACTTGTTATTGTAGTGTCACCAGTAACCCTCTACACACTGGTGTCAAAATAGCGAAATTTTAAGTGGTAATTTTATCTCAAAATTCAAGTAGAAAATTAAAATTTCAACAAAACCATATCATGTGACCCCTCGTCGAGCTCGTTCCAACGAGGGGTCACGTGATATGATGTTGTTGAATTTTTTTGAAAAAAATTAAAAAATGATATTTAAAATAATAAATTTTGATATCATCTGCGTTGGGTAAAGGGTTAACTGAAATGAATATCCTTGAATTCTTGCTCAAAAGGCCCTGGGATGATCTTGAATTTCATTTTCAAAGAGTTTTAGCAAGCATGTGTTAATATTTATCATCCAACTGAGTTTTGAAATACAAATAAACCATGAAAATATTATACAGTGTCTTTTGAAACGGGTTCTGGGTTGAGAATACAACCATGACCCATCCTAAACATTTTGATTTTCAGAGACATAGACCTCACTGCTGTTCGGGGTGGAGGCTATCACTCACAAATGAAGGACTGCGGTCATTAACTTCGCCAGTTACTTCTGTTCAACATTTTAGTGAAGTGGGGGCGACGATGCAAGGAGTTTAATTGTCATCAACTAGTAGAGTGCTAAGTTATTATTGCTTTTTGGAATTTGTTCCCGAGTCTTTGCCTCGTTACAATTTATGGGAGATTGTCTATAGGTACTCTCCAATAAATTGTTACAAGGCAGATCCTTGTAGACAAAATGACTTCACTTCAAAGAAAAAATGAAGCCCCTCCACAGAATGGACACTTTAATATGGAGCCTGCACTTTAGAATAAAGCCTAAGTCATGATTTTTTGTACGCCCGTATGAAAAACAGCCGTATTATGTAATCTGTCCGTCCGTCCGTCCGTCCATCCGTCCGTCCGTCCGTTAACTTTTTAGGTTTCCGACGGATAACTCCAGTTTGCATTATTTGATCTCAACCAAAGTAGGAATGTGTATTACCCAGCTAATAATACAGGCAAAGTTCGAAAATGGGTTCCGTCCATGTATTTTCACATAAGTTACGGCTTTTTGCGACTCTGGATTCGACCCGTCTATTAAATTTTTTGGGTTTTCGACCCATAACTCCATTCTGGATTATTTGATCTCCAGCAAGGTTGATATTTATATTACCTACAGTACGTGGAGAGTGGATTGTAACTAAATCACCCATGGAGTGGAGTTATCACCCAAACTATAACTTTCAAATTTTGTACATGTCGACAAACAATACAAGCAATGTTTCAGCCAATGGTCCACCGGGTTTAACCCGGAGGTCCATTGTCTGAAACTTTGCTTGTGCTTGTTTGCCTTGCAACATATTTTCAATTATTGCTTGGGTGGAATCTCCACTCTGCGGGTTATTTAGTGATAATACACTCTTCACGTTCTGTAGTTTGTAACACAGTCCAAATGCGAATATGGGTTCCGTCCAATTATTTTTACATGAGTTACGGCCTTTTTCGACTTAGAATTCGATCGTCTATTAATTTTTGGGGTTTCCGACCGATAACACCAGTTTGGATTATTTGATCTCAACCAAAGGTGATATGTGTATTGCCCAGCTAGTACGACAGGCCAAGTTCGAATATTCGTTCCGTCCAATTATTTTTACATGAGTTACGGCCCTTTTTGACTTAACATTAACATTGATGTCTATTAACATATTTGGTTTCCGACCGATAACTCCAGTTTGGATCATTTGATCTCAACCAAAATTGGAACAATTTAAACTGGCTAACGGGCGTATTTAGCCACGCCTAGCGGTGCTCTTGTCGCTTCTTAACGGGATTTCCACCTATATAAATATCAACAACGAACGCTCGATCGCGCGTAAGAATTAATGGACAGTTTGTAGAGGGTGATCAGACGTTTACCATGACGTTTGAAATATGAGGGGGGGGGGAGGGGTCATTCAGTACAGAATTTCAGTTTTTTGCAAATCATTTCTGTTTTTTGCATGAAACACTTTAACTGCACTTCGCAACAATGTATTTCTGATTTCTTCAATATCCATTTCTGCTTCATTTATAGAACATATTATATGATGTGCACAGAAGTTATTTCTGTTTTTTTAAATATTTTCTCTGATTCCTGTTTGAAAATCTTTAAATGCTCTTTACAAAAAAACCCATTCCTGATTTCTTTAAAGTTATTTTACTCACGAAAATAAATCTCCATAAATTCGCTTTGTTTTTAGTTTAGCTAAAAAGCTTTCACCATTGTCACACAGATTCGAATTTACTGATCACAGTGAATTATGTTTCTCTAGTTCTTACAAGGTTCTGATATATTAACCCTTTGGGCACTGGTGGTTTCTTCCATGTCAGTTCAACTGCAGCAATTGGAAGAGCCCATATTAATTATTTGGGTGGAGATCAATTAATAGTTTCAATCTGCAGCTTCACGCTGCACGTTGAACATATTAAGTGGTATCCTCATACATTCACTCAGCACCCATCCAACTTAATGAAATTATGACGTATCTCTTTCCCGGGCCGGAAAACGGCCTCTCGGATTCAAAGGGTTAAATTCGGAAGTACTTTGGGAGAAGATTTTGTAATGTTTTTTCTACTATTTATTTATTTATTTATTTATTTATTTATTTATTTTTTTTTTTTTTATTTATTTATTTTATTTATTTATTTTATTTATTTATTATTTTGGGGGATTAACGACACTTTTGATAGCCATGGTCACCTCGCGTCGGACAGTATTACGGTTGGAGGAGGCCGGGAGTACCCACAGAACCACCGAGCAGCGGTGAACAACTATCAGACTCCCCAACACACCAAATCCACACAAGCAGTGTTAGCATTTGTTGAAAGCAAGTGTACCATAGACGTGCAGTGCGTCTTAGTACGCAGCGCTACCGCGCCCTCACGTGGGAAATCGGGATGAAGTGACTTGCCCAATGACGCAACGCAGTTACCGCTGATCAGGATCGAACCTTGGACCTTTTGGTTCGAAGCCCAATGCTTTAACCACTATGCCACCGCACTCCCACCTACTGTGTTAAATTCTGAGGCCCTAATAACACTCCTACTTATGCACCCAGCGGATTTGTTTAAACCACGCGCGTAGCCAAGATTCTATAATGGGGGTGGGGGTGCTCTTGTCTGTTTTATTTTTTGGGGGGAGGTGTAAGGATGATATTAGAAAGGTCCCGTTGTGTGGGTTTTCGTGGACCTCTTATCTTATCTAGGACCCTCCGGTCTTTGCCTCCCTCCTTCCCTGGGGAGAAGTGAGAGGATGGAGCAACGAGCCGAGCGTCATAGTCAGAACCCCCCTCCTCACCCACCCCAACCAAACACACACACTCGCGCGCGCGAGAGAGAAAATGTTGTAAAATTTAGTGCTCTAAGGGCGAATATGAGGCATCTGCAGCGTGTGCAGCCCCTATATTAACGATTTTGGGGCTCTATGTTATGTGAAACTTCCATCACCACCCCCTTGTAGGTACGCCACTGGTTTAAACAAACTTGAATATTATTCTCAAAGTGTTAAATTGGGGGGGGGGGGGATTGGGGGTGACATAACACCATTAAATATGACCCATCGCCTAGATTTAAACAAACTTGTGAATTATTCTGAAACAGACGTTACATATCAAACACGAAAGGTTTTGGAACATATAGTACCTGGAAAGTGTATTATGACAAAATCACCCGTGGAGTGGAGATTCTACCCAAGCAATGACTGCAAATTTGTTGCAAAGCATAACAAGCACAAGAAAATTTCCAGCCAATGGACCTGGACCTCCGGGTTAAACCTGGGGAGAAGTGAGAGGATGGAGCCACGAGCCGAGCGTCATAGTCAGAACCCCCCTCCCCACCCACCCAACCAAACACACACACTCGCGCGCGCGAGAGAGAAAATGTTGTAAAATTTAGTGCTCTAAGAGCGAATATGAGGCATCTTCAGCGTGTGCAGCCCCTATATTAACGATTTTGGGGCTCTATGTTATGTGAAACTTCCATCACCACCCCCTTGTAGGTACGCCACTGGTTTAAACAAACTTGAATATTATTCTCAAAGTGTTAAATTGGGGGGGGGGGGGGGGGGGGTTGGGGGTGACATAACACCATTAAATATGACCCATCGCCTAGATTTAAACAAACTTGTGAATCATTCTGAAACAGATGTTACATATCAAACACGAAAGGTTTTGGAACATATAGTACCTGGAAAGTGTATTATGACAAAATCACCCGTGGAGTGGAGATTCTACCCAAGCAATGACTGCAAATTTGTTGCAAAGCATAACAAGCACAAGAAAAGTTCCAGCCAATGGACCTGGACCTCCGGGTTAAACCCGGAGGTTCATTGGCTAAAACATTTCTTGTGTTTTTTGTCCACATGTGCAGAATTTGAAAGTGATACTTTGGGTGATAACTCCACTCCACTGGCGATTTAATCATAATCCACTCTCCACGTACTGTTGGGGTTTAAGAATAGATTTTTAAATGCCCCCCTCCCCCCCCCCCCCCCCCCCCCAATACCATCACAGTCAAAATCTGTGGGCCTTATAAGAGCCCTAAATATTTTTTCCTAGGGGGCTGGTTTTAAGAAGTTTGAAAAACATCATAACATTGTCATAAATCAAATATGGAGGTTTTTTTGAAGCAGTGGTTGGAAGAAGATTTTTAAATATGTTCTCCATTACGACTCACCGTATTTATTTGAACAAAAAACTGTGAATCATCCTTATAATGTTATCCCAAATGTATCTCCATGTTAGTGTATTGAACACTTTAAATGATTTTGTATTTATTTATTTATTTAGTGGAATTTATCGACACTTTCGACAACCAGGGTCACCTCGTGTTCGACAGATTTATGGATGGGGGGAAGTTAGAATACCAGGGAGACCAACCGAGCAGCGGCGAACAACTGACTGACTCGTCAACGTACGAACTCCACACAAGCAGGGTTATATCACTGATTGAGGATAAGTGCCCCATCGACGTGCAGTACGCCTTAGTACACAGAAAGACTCTGCCTCCATGTGGACAATCGGGATTAAGTGCCTTGCCCAAGGACACAGCGCTGTTACAGTTTCCTATGACGGGGAATGAACCGTAGACATCATTTGGTTTAAAGCCCACACTGTAAAAACTGGTTCCAATCTTGTCCCTGAGATGGAATCAGTTCTGTTTAAACAGTATTTATTTCAAATCAAATAAATTTGCCAAGATTGGCATACAATTTTAACAGAATATTACATGAACTGAAGTAGATTCAGCAGTAAACTTGGAGTTTATTCAACACATGCAGTCGCCAAACATTTGAAACAAAGGAGATATGAACAGTTGGCATATCGAACCAGTTTTGGTTCTGTATAGAACCAAAACTGGTTCGATATGCCAACTGTTCACATCTCCTTTGCTTAATAATGATTTGAGACAACCTCGTATAAACTCTAAACTTACGACTGAAACCCCCTCAATTTATGTTTAATTCTGTTAATATTTAATGTTAATCTCTATAAATTTATTTAATTTGAAATAAATACTGTTTAAACAGAACTGGTTCCATCTCAGGGACAAGATTAGAACCAGTTTTGGTTCTAAAGAGAACCTATATTTTTTGCAGTGCAGTGCCATGACCACTGAGCAACCACTGTGCTGCCAAATGATATTGTATATCATACAAGAAGTTATTTGTAACAGTGGTTTGTGAGAGAAAGACCTTCAACTCAGAGCACTCCGACAGTGGAACAGAATTTTATCCAATCACTATGTTTTTCTTTTGTTCAACTGTGATTTTAACCAATTATGTCTTGTTTGACAGAGCTCACTGAGCTCTGTCAAGAAAGGTATATTTGGTTGAGTACCAAAGCGCATTATGGGAAATATTTGCTTCTGGAAACTTTGCCATTTTGACATCAGGATGCAGATGATTAACATGTTTTCGCTATTATCTACTGTGTTAAACCCTTGGGGTCCGATAACAACCCTTAATGTGGCCCAGAAACCTGATTTGAACAAGCCGATGAACCATGCGCATTGTGTTATATATGAAATATGGAGGCATCAAGAACCGTAAGTTATTTGGGAGGAAAATCATATTTTTCCAATTACCCTTAGTGTTAAAATTGGGGTCCATAACACCACCCCTAAATATAACCTAAGGGACTTAACTTGAAGAAACCTGTGAATTTTCTTTCCTAAGATGTGGTATGTCGAATATGAAAGCTTATGGGGAAGTAGTTTTTGTCAACGTCTTTCCCATTACCCAGTGTTAAAATAAGGGACTTCCATTCTCACACGATGTTCGTCGATAAACTCCAATAAACAAATAAATAAATAAATAAATAAGGGACTCACATAGTTAAAATAAAGGACTCACATAGTTAAAATAAAGGACAGCCATAGTTAAAATGAGGGACTTCCATATGGAGCATCCTAATAGAATCGATTAGGATATTTCGCCATTCTGATTACACTTCTTCTGAGGGTGCTCAATATTAAATATACATGTAATGGGGACGTGACAACATTCACTTATTCCCGGTTCCTTATTCGACATTCGCTATCAACCGATAAAATCGTTCGATGTTGATAACGAACTTCAAATAAAGCGCAGGGAATATATAACGGTTATCACGGCCGTAAACATCAGCTACTTCCACAAAGTCGTTTGAATTTTTGTTCTACTCTTTGTTTGTGAGGCTTCGTTTTGCGGATCCTGGCTACTGTGACTTTTCCTTGTTTTTCGTTTTGTTTTTTTTTTTTTTTGTTTTGTTTTGTTTTGTTTTATTTTTATTTATTTGTTTTTGTTTGGGGGGTGGTGGGGGACATAAATCAAGTACATCTCACCTGCCCACTTTGACATTCAGTTAACATGAGTATTCAATTAACAAGCATCTGGTCTCTTTCATGTATTGTATAGAGATACACTGAGCATTCATTTTTCTGATACTAAGTTGTCTGTCGTCCGTCCGCCTGGCGTCAACATTTTGTTTGTCGGTCAATAATTTCTCAACCGCTGGATATTTTTTAATGGAACTTTATACCAATATGTAATATCAAAAGACGGTGTGTCGGGAATCATAATATGGTATGTGCTCTCGAAGTCAAGGTCACAGGCCCTATGATAAGATGACACTTAGACACACTTTGACATTTGTTTGTCCGCGCCATTATTTCTTAACCGCTGAACATTTTTCAATGAAACTTTATACTAATATGTAATATCAAAAGACGGTGTGCAGCGAATTATAATATGGCATGTGCCTCTTAAGGCCAAGGTCACAGGCCCTATGATAAGGTGACAGAAAAACGTTGACATTTCTTTGTCCGGACAATAATTTCTTAACCACTCAATATTTTTTAATGAAACTTTATACTAATATGTAATATCAAAAACCGAATATTAGCTCCACCTGACAGAATGTCAGTGATGCTTTTCTAATGTTAAGTTGTCCGTCATCCGTCTGTCTGTCCATCTGTTCATCGCCTGTCCATCCGTCGTCAACATTTTGTTTGTCCGGTCCATATAATTTGATCTAATTGGCAAATCTTGTTCATGCTTGGTACAACTATTGCTCGTGAGTCAGGTGGCGTCGTGTCATTGATCCAAGGGCATATCATTAAGGTCAAGGTCACTGACAGCAAAACTTGTATATATATAAAAATGATATTGTCACGACTTTGATCCAAGGCCATACCATGAAGGTCATGGTCACAAACAACAAGACTTTGATACTGTTATGCAGCCCTTGTCTGGTCTGTATAATTGAATCTGTGAAACAGATCATGTTCATCCTTCACACCAGGGTTACCCATAACCTAACCTTGTGTTATGATTTTGACACATTGTCATATCAGGAAGGTTAAGGTCACACGCAGTAACACTTGGATTCTTGTCTTGTATTCAGCTAACCCTAAAACGTGTTCCTCGGCAGAGCTATCTTGGAGTAGCTGGCTCTTGTTCTATTATATTTTGTTTGATAGAGCTCCAAGGCTATGTTTTTGAGAGAAAAAGTGAAAACATATTTTTGCCCCCTGGTATTTGGTCATTCTCACAGTGATCCATGCATCACACATGGATTAGATTAGATTAGATTTATTTTATTTTGCGGTATAAATATGCATATATTACAGAATTGGTTACAGAATTGCTATAGCAATACATAATGCAGATGTATATACCGCACGGAGACAACATAGCCAGATTGGCTGTCTACCTGTCATCCCCTTAGAATAAGTAAATTATCCTCAACACTGCAAGTCGACTGTTAACTAAATATTATTAACCCTTTGGCTTCAAGCTAGTATAGCAGACAACAATTGTAAAAAGCAAAGAATTCTGGAATAAATAAAGACAAATTGCACTCTTTGCCCCCAAACACACAGGCCATGACCCCTCGTTGGCGCGAGCGCAACGCGTTCGCTCCAATGAAGGGTCAGAACCTGTGCCCCAGAGGCCAAAACAGAAGACGTAAAAAATGAATAAGGATTTTCGTGTATAGCGTCGTTATGTTGAGTAAAGGGTTAAATGCACAGTCTTACCTTGGACATCCGATATGAATCAGTGCTATTGTGAATACTGTATTGCACACCTGATGGCTCATTGTGACGGCAACGGGACGAGATACTCAGAGGCACATCAAACTAAGGGAAGGATGTGCAGGACAATTAACCTGGTAAGGGGGGCAACAATTTGTGCATGTCTACAGAGCCCCAGGCAAAATAATAGTGACGTTTAGGCTAAGAATATCTACGTGTTGCACTCAGTGCAGTATGGATTGTTACATTGGACACTTGAGGCATATGCTGATAAAAGTTTGAGTTTGAGTTTTCTTTTAAATTCATTACGATTAATCAGGTTATGAAATTCATCAGCTAGATTATTCCATAACCTTGGGTACGCGAATAAGGGTAACTTATCCAACGATTTTGTCCGTGTTTTGTTTACCCGTATTTGCCCTGTTTGCCTGGTGTTCATAAATGATGGGTTGTGTAGAATGCTAAAGTAATTATTCAGTGACTGGGGGAGTATGTCTTGTTTCCAATCAAACATGAAAAGACAGGCCTGTAATATGAACATGTCACTCACCTTAAGAATTTTATCTTTTAAGAACAGAGGGTCTGTGTGCGAGTTATAATTTTTATTATTTATAATTCGAAGTGAACGTTTCTGTATTGCGAAAAGTTTTCTTACTGTTCTTGAAGTGCCCCATATGTGGATGCCATATACCAAATGGCAGTGGATTAATGCATAATATAAAGTTTTTAGTGCCCCGTGTGGTAATATCTTTTTTACTTTGTTTAGTGCGTAATTTGCCCATCTGATTTTGGAACAGATTTTAGATATATGGGTTTCATAAGATAGGTTTTCGTCGATGTTTATTCCCAGAAATTTCAGAGTTTTTTCTTCTTCGTGGATACCCACTCTACAAATTTTCTCATTGTTTATATAAATGTCAGGTATTTCCGTTTTCCTATTATTAGGCGTCGGATTTATCAACATATACTTTGTTTTATTCGCGTTTAAAACTAACTGGTTGGCCGAGCACCACTCAAACACTTTGTTGAGCTCATCATTAGTACGTGTCGCCAGAAGCTCGACGTTAGAAGACGATTCAAACGTAGAAGTATCGTCTGCAAATGAAAGAAGATTTAATGATGTTGCAGCGTTGATATCATTAATGTATAACAGGAATAGTATCGGACCAAGTATTGATCCTCGTGGAACGCCACACGTTATTTCAGCTAAATCAGATTTTTTGTCCCCATATTGGACGTATAGGACCTATAGGATAAATAGCTCCTAAACCATTTACCACTTATTCCTCTGAATCCATATTTCTCTAGTTTGAACAGCAGAATGTTGTGATTTATGGTGTCAAAGGCCTTAGATAAATCTAGAAATACTGCTAAGGTATTGTTTTTAGTATCTTTATTGTTTTCTAATCCTATATGTTTAAGAAGTTGCATCACAGGATGTATGGTTGAGTGAAGTTTCCTGAATCCGTATTGATGATGGTAAAGAATGTTGAATAAATCTAAGTATTTTGTTATTCTGTTGGACATGAGTTTTTCTAATACTTTAGAGAAAGCTGGTAAGATACTGATTGGCCTGTAATTGTTAAATTTATGTTCGTCGCCTGCTTTGAAAATGGGGATTACTTTACCTATCTTCATTTTGTTCGGAACTATTCCATGCGAAAACGAGTTGTTAATTATGTGGGTCAGGGGTTCTACAATCTTATCAATTATATCTTTAAGAAGGCGTGTTGTCATACCTTCACAGTCCTCACTGCTCTTGGATTTCATTGAGTTAGTCACATTTAATATTTCTATCGGTGTTGTGGGGGTTATAAAAAAATTATGCGGATAATTATTATCCATGTAATCTGAAAAATGTTTCTGAGGGTTAGCTATTTTCTCACTCGTAATTTTCCCTATATTTGAAAAGTAATTGTTGAATTCTTGGGCGATTTCATTAGGATTATTTATTTCCTTATATTCCTCCTTTACAAAAAATGACGGCAAGGACAAAGCGCATTTGGTCCTGTTTATAGTTTCGTTTAAAATTTGCCATGTTTTACGTAAATCATTTTTGTTTTCCATGAGTATTTCTTTGTAATACATTGCTTTTCTTTGTTTTTTTATCTTGTTGAATATCCTACAGTAGTTTTTGTAGTTAGCAATATTCTGTTGTGTAGGTGCTTTTAATTTTTTGTTAGAAAATTTTAGTTTATTGCGTGAAGAGATTAGGAGCCCTTTCGACATCCACGGATTTTGTTTTATTAGTCTTTTATTTAATGGCGTGCGTCTCAGTGGAAATGATTTTTCGAAAGCTGATGAAATTAGGTTAGAGAATATATCATATGCTAAATTAGGACAATTAGCCTCGTAAACTGGATGTATTTGGAGCTTCGGTTTGGGGGGTTGAAATATTTTAAAATTGTTTTTCGCGGCCCCTACAGTGCTAAAAACTGTAATCGCGTAACCGGGGGGGGGGGGGGGGAGGGCGACGGGTGCGAACGCACCTCTCCACAAAATTGGAGTTCCACTTGAGGGACTGTCTACCATTTGTGATTTGAAAGACAATATGAAGACCTCACTTCTCCCGATACACCGTACTCTCTGTGGCCTAGCCACGGAGAGAACGTTGTGTCGTGGTAAGTTGTTTTAAAACAACAATGTTCTCGTTTGCATGCAGTTTCTGTGAAATGGCTAGGCATTACTTTCGTATTTTTTTAAGCCGCGGCTATAAAAAATTTCAAAGTGCCGATGTTGTTTCACGGAAACTAGTTCCATGGTCTTGGTGTTACGTGCCCAATATGTTACACCCAACTTATGGCTGATTAATTTCTATCAGAATCTCATATTAACAGAATTAGGCCTAACAAAATTAAATAACTGATTCTCACATAAAGCTTTTTTTAAAACGAATGAGGGACGGCGGTTTTTATTTTTATTTTTTATTCCTGATGGAATGGTCGCCGGTGCTTTAAGTCCCGTTATGAGAGTCTAAAATTAAATATTAGAGCTTCTAAGTTGATTTCACTGATAGTTTCTCTTGTAACATTGATCATACAACACAAAATCAATATAGAAAAACTAAAATGGAGATAAAAAGAATGAGGAGTTTTTTAATTGGTTGGGTGCTAGAAGTCACAATCAGGTCTTTCGAAAAATGAGGGTACCAGTGCAAAAGCCAATTTTTTCCTTACCCATGTTTCATATTCAGTCATCCGTAAATAATAGTTTGTTTATACAAATCTGTTCTATTACAAATTGTTGGAGAGTGCCTGTTGGCACTCTCCTATAATTTGTAATAAAACAATTTTTGATGAACAAATTCAGACCATCAAAAATAATCTAGCCCTGTAGCAGCTGAATAAATGTTTATTTGGAACACAAATGAGAATCGTGTCGCATTTCGCGAAGAGAATAACAATACTATATCAATGTATATGACATATTGCATCGCAAATCGCGATGTGATACCGCTAAAATCACACGCTATGGTAGTTTTATACATTTTTAGCTCACCTTGACAAAGTCAAGCTGAGCTAATCTCATCGCTCTGCGTCCGTCGTCCGACAACAGCATGTTTTGGTCATCTCCTCCAAAACCACTGGGCCAATTCAAATGGAAGTTTGTGTGAGTGATGGTTCCTATGGAAGCCCAAATTTTAACTTATTTCAATATGGGGGATGATTTTTAAAATCTTCTTCAGATCCACCAATCAATGCTTTCAAATTTGGTATACAACATCGCCAGGGAGGTCAGATTCAACTTTGTTCAAATCGAGAGCCTAGGTTAGTATTTGGGCTCCCTGTGAGAACCGGAATTGGCCTTGTAGCTGAAGAATTAGAAATCTTGTATCCAGTACCCTCTAGAGGTGGGAAACTAAGATTAATCCACACAGGTTGTATCAAGGGGCTTATAGGGGATCTCCACTATTTACATTTTGATCAACTGAAGAAAAGGCATGATGCTCGGACTATTTTTGTCACTCCTGACGGACTCAAGGATTGACAATGTATCCTATGGAGATGGATTGCTTAATGTTGACTCATTCTTGGACTCTGTTTATATTGTGTTCTGTTCAATGTGAGCGCGTCAGGCTCCGTAGGGCCTCTTGTTAATTTTGCCCCCGAAATAACCGAAATAAATATGACGAACGCGGGCAGAGAAAACGAAAGCGCCGGTGCCTGAGAATCAAAAGATTAATTTTTTTAGTCTTACATATATTGGTATAATATTAATATAGAAAATAAAATGTGCCTTTAAACTTTATCAATATTTTTCTATGTAATTTTATACATACAATAATGCAAAAGTGTTTATATTTTACATCCTAAATTTGATATAATATTTTTCCCAGATGCTATCACAGAATTCCATTTGATACTCATTTTTCAAAATTATCTCGTGAGCGTCCATTGCCTCTTTGCGCACTTTCCCAACAAACTTCCTGGCTGCTCGGCTGATTTGAGACCCTAGAACACCCCTACATTTGCCCCCAGATTCTTGATTTAATTTTTTCTCGTTACCCACAGAGTTAAAATCAGAAACCCAAACACCCCCAATTTAGCACTAAGGTTGTGGAAATTTCATATAAAAATAGAAATTTCGAAATGTTAGCGAATTTGTATCATCGATATGCGCTTCATTTGACAGAAATCAGACACTTTCACCATCTTTTGATGTTCTGTAACTTTTTGTCTGTTAATTATACCAACAGTTCGCGGTGCGCATCGTGGCATACAAGTCGGACATCATTCTTCCTATTAACCCTTTACCCAACGCAGACGATATCAAAATTTATTATTTTAAATATCATTTTTTTTTTTAATTTTTCAAGAAATTTCAACAAAACCATATCATGTGACCCCTCGTTGGAACGAGCTCGACGAGCTCGTTCCAACGAGGGGTCACATGATATGGTTTTGTTGAAATTTTTTGAAAAATAATATTTTTTCAACTGCTGAATTTGCTTATTACGTAGCCGGATGCGGGCGATTCTTTGGGTAAAGGGTTAATATAAAAGTCTAGGAGGTAAGACTTGCAAATTTGTTTTCCTGGAAACAATACAATCTTGTAAATGACTGTAAAAATCATTCGCTAACAAAGAGCCAATGTAGACGTTTACTCAGTTGCTTCTGATCGGCTTGGCATAAAACAAGTTTTCCTTTTGTGACTATTAATAAACAATAACGATAGGCAGCTGTTGTTTTCGTTTATTAACCCTTTACCTAACCTGAAAAGCAGACGACACTTGCAAAAATAATTCTTGAGTAACTAATTTTTTTCATTTTTTGTCTCAAAAACATAGGTTATGACCCCTCGTTGGAACGAGCTCGACGAGCTCGTTCCAACGAGGGGTCATAACCTATGTTTTTGAGACAAAAAATGAAAAAAATAATGAAAATTAATTGGCGATTTTTGAGAATAGCGCTGGCCGGTTTTGGCCGTTACGTTAGGTAAAGGGTTAAATAAAAGTAATAAAAGTAAACTTCGCCTCATTTTCTACGGATGTTACTCAACAATTACATGCTGGGTGCGCGGTGGCTCAGTAGGTTGAGATGCAGGCTGCAAGCCGAGAGGTCCTCGCATCGAATCACACCTGCGGCAACCGCGTTGTGTCCTTGAGCAAGACCCTTAATCCCAATTGCCCACGCGGGGGGGGGGGGGCACGGTGGCATCGTGTACTAAGGTATACGGCACGTCCATGGTGCTCTTGTCTTCAACCAATGCTAACCCTGTTTAAGAGGAGTTAGTACATTGGGGAGTCTGAGAGTTGCTCGCAGTTACTCGGTGGTTCTCTCCGGGTACTCCGGCTTCCTCCACCCGTAAAACTGCCCGACACGAGGTGACCATGGCCGTGTCGAACGTGTCCTTAAACCCCAATAAATAAATAAATTATATGCTTCTTAATTGGATCTTCCTCGCCAGCCTAATATTTTTAGGGGAGATACTTTTATCGCAAGTCGATTTTTCATGATGAGATAAGCCGGGAATGTTAAAAACGTTGCCGCCAGCCTAATATTTTTAGGGGAGATACTTTTATCGCAAGTCGATTTTTCATGATGAGATAAGCCGGGAATGTTAAAAACGTTGCCACCCAAACTGACCCCATCCCCATACGATGGCGCCAAGTCTATCAACGCGGGAACTCCTCCCCATGCATGACGTTTGATAACGTGAAAGCTTCCAATTCATTAAACGCCATGGCTTTTACATTGCACGAAAATTTATAAAAACTAATAAAGCTGCTTTCACATTTGTCCATTTACGCATCCGTTCTGCTTCTGTTTGATGTGTTTGCCCTGTCATTTCACTGCCTACCCCCACAAAGTGCATTAGAGCAAACTTCTCCCTGGTAACTCTGAGATGACCTACAAACTTTTGTACATCAAAATACAAATCATTCAATATAAGAATGATGAAGACACTAGTGATGCTGACCGGACCGCAAAATTCTGGGTTGGACCGTTTCGTATTTAGGTTAACCCTTTACCTAAAGAATTGGTTGCATCCGCCCATGCAATTTACAATATGAGCCGTTGAAAACAATTATTTTTCAAAGAAATTCAACAAAACCATATCATATGACTCCCTCGTGCCAATGAGGAGGCCACAATGATCTGGTTTTGTTGAAATATTTTTTAAAAAAACGAAAAAATAATACTTCAAATAAAAAAAAATGATATCGTGTGCGTTGTGTAAAGGTTTAAGTCAATAGTTCAAGATGTACCGTTTTTGTTGCGCGGACCGCGCCGCATTGCATCGATCAACCTTGAGAAAACCGAACCATCTTCCTCTGTACCGGACTGTATCGGACCGTAAATTTTCAGGCCGGACAACTAGTGGAGGACATAGGGTGGTTTATATGTAAGGGGCCGAACAGACGCTGGGGGCGATAACTAACTTCAGAAAGATATTCTCCGATAGGTATACTCTAAAAGTATCCCCCAGTAACACATCACCATGTCGTAGGTATCAACCAATACCCAGATGAACATGAGAGTCGTAAGAGGAGCCAGTCGTTCGAGTAATTACTTAATGTTTTATTCGATCGATTAGATTTGAGTCGTTCGAGCAATACTTGTCCATGGTCGATTGACTCTTGGCCTTAGGAATCATGTAGGACTTCCTTATTCACGGAGGAGTATGTGAAGGCACAGAATATGGGAAATTAAGCAGTCTAATCGTTGGAAGGCGAAGGGTGGCACCAGAGAGGACTATATAGACTGTTAGGATAGCTAGAAGAGCTTCTGTACCAGGAAGAAACTGAGGATTTAGTGAAAAAACCGAACAAAATAAATAGTTGTCATGTAGTTTGTGGTAACTCTGGGAAGTAACCGAGGATTTTGTAAAACTCCGAACTAATAAAGTCACTCTAGTTCAGTCGCACGCGCCTTATTGTTGGTCAAAACGAGTATTTGTGTGTGTGTGGGGGGGGGGGGGGCGGGGGGGGGAGGCGAGTCCGTTCGTTAATTTTGGGATATTTTATGGTGATTTGGGGTGATTGTCGGTTCTGTTTTGGAAATAAGATTTACTTCAGTTTAATCGAACACGCCCTCAGATCACGCCCCCGTCCTTTAAGAAGCATTCCAGCAACCACATGGCACCATAGAAACCAAGATTGCGGCCTCGAGTAAACAAAACAGAAGATGGAAACACGTGTTATCTTAACAACACGCGCTGCGTATGAGCACTAACACGACGTATCGCGATGGGGATGACTTCACGAGATGGTCGCCTTCGCACGCTACCATGACGACCAAACATAACGCAACTAGGTCATGTGACTATGATGTCATTTTCGGGATCCACTTCGGTTTCCATCCAATCTGGGTCGTTACCTTTCATCGCCCTCCTACTACTGTTGTCTTACGGATAAATTGCTGGTTGTCCAAAAGCCTGCATTTTCTCTGAAAGCTGCAAAGTTGACAAAATCGCAATTTTCATTATACAAACAAACCTTTGTTTCATATAACCTTTGTATGAAAGCGCTCGTTCTTAATATATGACAATCGAGTTTTCTCCTATATGAAGAAAAGTGTATTATTATTATTTTAAAAAATTACTTTCGCCTGGTATTTCCCGACAGCCAACGTTCTTCACGACAATGGCGCTCTTAAGTGGCGTCCCGTATTCCCTGCTGACATCTCCAGATATTTGTGTGTTCAAATGGCAGGTCAACTTGAAAGCTCATGATCTGATTTTTATGTTTATTTTATAGCGCCGCATGCGCACAGGAGCAACCTCCACCGGCATACACAGAACATAAAGGCTCACCTGCGCCGAACCAGTTCAAAACGGATATCTCCACACCGGATGGAAAAACGATCACTCTCGGAATAAATCTCAATCTTACAACTACAGCCATTGGTCCCACTGTGACCGATGGAAGTGTTTGTTACGGACCAGGACAGTCGACACGAATACAAAGCACTGGTGGTTTTGTATCTGAACAGCAGCCGACGTATCAACTGCCAGTTTCCGAAGCTGTGGTCAGTAACGTGAGTCATGTTTTCACTCATACCGAGAGAGAGAGGGGAGAGAGAGAGGGGGAGAGAGAGTGAAAGAAAGAGAATTTAAGTAAGTTTTGGGCTGACCATGGGAATGATTTCTTTAGCGCCGGAAGCATCCGAGGGCAAGGTGTGGGTTACCAAAAAGGGCACACGGCGCTAGGCATGAGTTGAAACCAGAAGTATACAACGTATCATAAATTGTAATGTGTCACTAAGTAGTATTGACTTTGTATATATCGTCCTTTAGAGGAACAGAGTATATAGTCCTATCGCCATTTGAGAGGAACAAGGTGCCATCTGCGATGCATTGCAGATGGCACCTTGTCCAGTAAAGGGACGATATTAAGCTTCAGAATCCATCCCACCGATTGTTAAGCAAACTTTCTTGGTGATTATCGACCGAACTCAGATTCAGATTCAGACTTTTATTTTCATGGTATAAGCATACAGTATTGAATTGTATACAACATTGTTAAAATATAGCACAAATCATTATATCCTATGAGGTAACATAGCCAGAATAGCTGTCTACCAGTTCTCCTCTTATGAGAAGTATTTTAACATCAACACTGAATGTTTATTGAGCACTGTATGTTATGAGGCTTCATCTCTGAGATCCATCAGTAATGTTTTTTTAAATCTGTGGTCTGCAGATCTGGTGGCTCCTTACAATAGGTAAGTAGTCAGGGACGAGATGCACAAGTGTACTACAAAAGTTTACCAGTACCAAGCCAAGAGAGAGAGAGAGAGACGTAGACAATGATCAATATAGCGAAGGAACGGGTACCATTTTGAAGAGTCTTGACTTTCTGGATCCCCGTGAGTAAAAGCAATTGGGTCTATGCAATGGGTAACTTACGTGTTACAGTCAAGGCCGTTTGGATTATTGCTAGAAGTTTAATTTTTAGTTTTCTTTTGAACTCATTACGCTTATTTAGGTGATGAACATTATTGCCTAAATGACTTCATGCTCCATTTGTAACTTATCTAACGACCTCTTTCGCATTCTATTTGCCCGTATTTGCTCCGCATACCCAGTGTTCACGCTTGTTTGTAATTGGTTATGAGCACTTGCGTATTTTGAAGACTTCACTGCTCTTGATGTGCATCATATCTGGATACCATACACCAGTTGAGAGTGAACTAGAGTATAATATTATGTTTTAAGAGCTTTGTGTTGTAATATATTTTTAATTTATTTAAGGCATAATTTGCCCATCTCATTTTGGAGCTAATTTTTTGATGTATGAGATTGGCAAGATAGATTTCTAAATGTGTGTACCCAAATATTTTAAGAATTTTTCTTCCTTGTGAATGCCCACACTAGTATCGATTTTCTTGTTGGTTTGAAAAATGTAATGAGTTTTGCTAGTCCTGTTTTTGGATGTTGGTTTTATCAACATATACTTCGTTTTATTTGCATTTAAAAGTAAATGGTTGACAGAGCACCAGTCAAATATTTTATTCAGATCATTATTTGTACGTGCTGTTAAAACCTTGGCGTTTAAATCTGAGTCGTACGTCGAGATGTTTTCTGAAAATGATAAGAGATTTAACCATGTTGCCATGCAAATGTCGTTAACCCTTTGAACTCCAGACCCCGTTTTTCCAGGCGGGTTACAAGCTACGTCATAATGTCATTAAGGGGGATGCCTGCAAGGTAAATATTTTACCCCCAAATAATAAATATGGACTCTTCCTGCTGCTACTATGGAACTGACATGGAAGATACCACCAGGGTTCAAAGTGTTGATCCTCGTTAAACGCCACGCGAGATTTCGGCTGAAACGGATTTGTCTTAACGAGACAGAACGTATTGATTCACATGAGATAAGAAACTCCTTCACCAGTTTTATTGCTCTAAATCCATATTATTCCAGTTTCTATAACAAAATGCCGTGATTTATTGCATCAAAGGCAATTTATATTTTGAGTCTAGCTGTATGAATTTGGATAATTTCATGTTCTTACTGTTGCCAGCGTCACGTCAGGACATCGCAATTCAGATATGGGGTGAAACGAAGAATTCACACATGCAGTCAATAGCGTGTATGTCCACCGTTTGCCTCTTAGATGGCAAGACATCGACGGCGCATGGACCTGATAAGTCTCTGGATGTCATCCTGTGGTATTGCGTTCCGCTCCTGCCTTAGAACATTACGTAAATCGCCTAACGTCTGAAAATCATGAAGTCGTACCGGACGGCCCAATTGATCCCAAAGATGCTCGATTGGCGACGAGTCTGGCGAAAGTGGGAGCCAGGGAAGAAGTTCGATGCTCTGCTCCTCAAGAAAGTCACGACAGATACGCGCCACGTGACATCAGGCATTGTCTTGCTGGAATAACTGCAATCCGACGTTAGCGTTGAACAACGGGACAACAACAGAGTTAAGAATTTCGTCCCAATATCGCTGTCCATTCAGATTACCATCGATGAAGATCAACTGCGTTCGATGGTGCAAGGAAATTCCTGCCCAAATCATTACACTACCCCCACCGAAACGGTCGCATTCCCGCACGCAAGCATCAGAAAACCGTTCTCCTCGTCGGCGATACACTCTTGCCCTACCATCAGCGCGCCGTAGACAAAATCGTAATTCATCACTAAAAAGAACTGTGCCCCAACGCTGCTGAGATCAGCGAACACGCAGACGTACCCATTCCAATCAGACGGTACGATGACGTTGGGTAAGGATTCGTCTGTGGTATGGACGCCTGCTGCGGATGCCGTGTTTAGCTTCGAACTCAGCAGCGAGATCACCTGGTGGTATCCAGCCTCATGCATACCAATGGCACACAATCTCTGATTTTCGTTTAATCTTGGCATTTTGTAGAATGTCGGAAGACAAAAACTAGCGTGTTTTCTCGGGAACCCAGGCTCTCTAGCACAACATAACACAAAGAAAATCGTCGGTCATCCATTCAATTTGATATTCTCGGGTAGCACGTGCTATTTTGAAATCCGTAGCAAAATTGTATACGGTTGGGTGGACAACAACAACATGTCATTAAACTCTTTGCACGACTTCTTGTCCACAAACATGCAACATTAGAACTATTATATTTCATCCTTTATGCTATTTTTTCACATTTGTTTCTACTATATTTTCGTTTTTGACTCAGTTTCTATCAACCCATCAATTAAGTCCGGAGATGAAACATAAGCTCTCTGTTTTGATACGGACTATAACCTTAGCCCAGATGTTAATTAAAACCAGTGGGCTGGGTGAATAGGAATAACCCATAAGGGTGTATTCTCAAAACGCCGAAAAACTAAAATTCACACCTCGGTAATTTAGTTTTGATAGTGATTATAGTTTATATCTAATTAGTGGTCACTCGTGAGATGTTTCTGTGTTCGGAGATTATTTATTTATTTAACAATACGTTCGACAGCCAGGGCCACCTCGTGTCGGACAGTTTTACGGGTGGAGGATGCCGGACTACCCGTAAAGAACCACCGAGCAACAGCGGGGAACTCTCTGGCTCCCCAACATACTAACTCCACACAAGCAGGGTTTGCAATCGTTGAAGACAAGTTCACCATCGACGTGCAGTGCGCCTTAGTACAAAATGCCACCGTGCCCCCATGTGGACAATGGGGGTGAAGTGTCTTGCCCGTTATGGATAATATGCTGGGGCTGCTCCCAAATAAGCGAGTGTTTTGGTTTCTTTTTCTTTTTTCTAAAACATCTATCTAACTGCGGTTTCAGTTTTACTATAAAATGCCCACCTTTCTAAGTAAAATCAAATAATTAAGATAACTGAGTTTCCAAGCTCGCCCCTGACTGCTTCTAGTGCTACGGCATTACTTGACCCCGTTATCCATCGGGGGTTTACAGCAGTTTCGTTTAGGGGTGCCACTTCCGTACCATTTGTTATACTTGCCAAACCCACCATTTGCCAAATGGTGTTCCCCATGAAAACTTTATTGAAACTGCTTCTTCCTATAAGTTTCATTTGGTTCAGGATTCGCCTCCCCTCAGAATCAATGTATTTGTGTGGTTTCGTCGTTTCGGTAGATGCCTCTTCCTGTGATGTTTATATTTATCCCCAGATACTCGTAGACACCTGTTTCTCCTACACTAAGAAGTTTCCTGCTACCTTCCAGAATACAAAACTCCCCCACTCTCCATCTACGAGGAGGGCCCACTTTACGGTCCACGGGTATAACTTTGCTTTTGCTTTCATTTAGTTCGAGTCTCCATTTGTTCCCACAATTCCCAACAATTCCCAGCATTTTCGCATGGGCAGAACAGGCACAGTGCTCACATATGCCTGCATATGTCATGATTTACAGAAACTGGACTGTTCGAAGTGCATATCACTGCACATCAGAGATAAAATTAGGAAAAGCTTATTTAAACTTGGTTTAAAATCCAAGGTTTCTGGGAAAACGAATAATTGACTTTCATTTTCAAGGTGAACCCCGAGAAACTAGATTTGTAAGAATATTAAGCTACACATTTAGTTTGTCGCAATTGTCTGATCCGGTTTTATTGGCGTTTTACGTCACTTTCAACAACTATGGCTATATGATGCCTATATCACAACGTTGTTAGTTCCCAAGATGAAGGCAGAATTATTCAAACAGAACCACTGGATGGCCCAAGGAATCAACCAACCACTGGAGGAACTAACAAGCTCATCCACACAGACACTTCAATATAAGGATAAAACAAATTCCTTAGTATTTTCTACATCAATATAATATTAAAATGTCTGCATGAAGAGGCAGTCCATCGCTCCAGAGCGTTAACAATCTGTCTGCCAAATGTGAACCTATTATACCCGGGTCCACATAGGGGTTCAAGCTATACAGTAATAAGAATAATAACACTTTGGCCGGCCGCTGATTTGTCGCGGTTCCCGGATGAGAAGGCCTTGGTTACCCCTGTACTCCCAACTGTATCCCTATTCCCACGCTTCTTCTCTCCTCCCAACACTCGGAGACGTACTGCTTGATGACATCCCTTGCCCCAGTCTTCCCAACCTCTCCGATTAGCATATTAACCCTCTCCTTTGAGTCTCCCACTAACCACATGTCCTTCATTCTCCCATCCCACTTTCCCATTATACTCCCAGTGAATCTTTTTCTTTTAGATTGGTATTTTGGGCATTCTAGAAGAAAGTGTGCCAGGGTCTCCATCACGCCCAAATTACACATCTGGCACTCCTTTTCACTGTTTTTCCCAATTATTCCTCTCAGCTCCAGGGACAGCGACCTCAGCTTGAACAACAGTGACCCCCAAAGGTGCCATCAATGTACTCTTCAAAACAAGGCTTCTCTTAATCACACAGGCCACCAAAAGACCGCTTTGATTTGACCCCTCTGGCCAATTAAGGTTACTATCCTCCATGGCCCTTTCTCTGACGATTTGTTTACCCTGGTTTGCCCCAATGTCTAGGTCCGAGATCTCCAATGAGTAGTTCTCTATTAGTTCCCTCACTTGGACCATCCACCCTGTCTTGATATTTGAGTTGAAAATTCTCAGGAACATTACTTCACACCATCAGGTGTCGGGGAGATTTACCAAATAATTAAGATAACCAAGTTTCAATAAGTCTATCCTGTCCTTGATCCTCATCCACCCAATCTCACCTCAGATTGCTTCTGCGGCATTACTCGACATCGGCCTGCGTCGTTCTGCAGGATTTACAAGCTCTTTACAGCCGTCTGGTTTAGGGGTACCACTTCCGTACCATATGTTATACTTGGCAGACCCACCATTTCCCAAATGGTTTCCCCCACGAAAACCTTATTGAAACTGTTTCTCTCTATAAGTTTCATTTGGTTAAGGATTCGCCCCCCCCCCCCCCCCCCCCTTCAGAATCAATTTATTTGTGTGGTTTCGGTAGATGCGTCTTCCTGTGATGTTTATATTTACCCCCAGATACTCGTAGTCACCTGTCTCTTCTACACTAAGAAGTTTGCTGCTACCTCCCGGAATACAGAACTCCCCCATTCTCCACCTTCGAGTGGGGTCCACTTTGCGGCCCACGAGTATAACTTTGCTCTTGCTTTCATTAAGTTCGAGTCTCCATTTGCTACCATATTTCCCAACAATTCCCAGCATTTTCGCTAGCCCCTCTTCGCTTTCTTACACTAGCACCATATCGTCTGCAAAAAATAGACCTGGGATCTTCAAGTCCCCAATTGCTACCCTCTCGTCGCTATGCAGGAGTTTATCTCCTAAACCTTTGATGTACAGTGCAAAAAGAATTGGCGAAAGGATACACCCCTGTTTTAGGCCTATATCCATGGCCACGCGTTTTGTTGTTATGTTACCCAGGCTAAGTTCACTCTGTACATCTTTATATAATACTTTCATAATTCCAACAAACTCGCCTCCCAATCCCAGATCCTCAAGCTTGCGTCAGATACCCTCCCTTCATTCTCTATCGTATGCCTTTTTAACATCCAAAAAGGCCATAAACATCTTTTTCTTTTTTGCTTTCGCGGATTCTATTATTTGGGATAGCGTGAAAAGGTGGTCAGTGACTCTCCTTCCCTTCCTGAAGCCATTCTGGATCTCTCCCCAAAACCCTTCTTCTCAATCACCACCTCTAATCTCCCATACAGGACTTTACAGAAAACTTTTCCAATGTTGCTACTGACAGAGATCCCTCGATAATTATCCTAAACGTCTGTTTCCTTCGCCAGTTGAGTATTATTTCTATCTTGCACGTGCAAGTTAGCTATCTTGCACCTGCAAGTTACTATCTTGCACGTGCAGGTTAGCTATCTTGCACCTGCAAGTTACTATCTTGCACGTGCAGGTTAGCTATCTTGCACCTGTTACTATCTTGAACGTGCAGGTTAGCTATCTTGCACCTGCAAGTTACTATCTTGCACGTGCAGGTTAGTTATCTTGCACATGCAGGTTAGCTATCTTGCATGTGCAAGATACTATCTTATACGTATAATCCTGATGTAGAAAAGTCGTTCGAAGAGTCACTGGGACTAGCTCTTTGATAACTAATTTGCTTCTCGAAGGCTCATTTCAGGGAGTCGTTCGAAAAGCTGCTTCTGGAGCAGCTCCCCAGTTACTCATCTGTATGAGTTCTTCGAGGAGTCCCTTCTCGAGGGGCTGCTCTAGTGGCTTTTGGTTCGAGCCCTTCGAGCTGACAGTGTAGGACAGAGTTGATCAGGGAGAAGAAGGGTCGAAAGCCTGAAAAGGGACATCCCTGTTCCTGTTAAGGGGTATTGAGACCCGGCCCACCAGGGGCTACTCGACGGCACTGCTCCTATAGGGAGACAACCGCTATTCAACGACCCTAAGGACGTCCAGTCACTCATCTCTGTGGACATCGACAGCGGTCAACGTCGTCATGACGTCGCGAGCACACCATGACGTCACCGACGTCATTGCAACTCTAATCGTTTTTCGCTCTTTATGCAGGACTTTTCCCATTCACACCCCTAGCATAAAGCATCCACACCTAGCCTGCGATGCAAGCGATGCGAAACGTACATAGCCAGGCGGCTAGACATGGCCAATGAGCCTATAGTGATTGTCTCAGCGATAGGAATTTCCGTAGTCTGGGAGGGGGTTCGGCAAATCCGAACCTAGGTCCAGCAAATTGGGGCTAGGTTAGAACCTTATATACTACTTTTGATGAAGTCGACTTCAAATATGACTGTAATGATGTTCCTCAAATATAATTAACTTGCAGGTGCAAGATAGCTAACCTGCACGTGCAAGATAGCTAACCTGCACGTGCAAGATATTAACTTGCAGGTGCAAGATAGCTAACCTGCACGTGCAAGCTAGTAACTTGCAGGTGCAAGATAGCTAAACTGCACGTGCAAGATAGAAATAATACTCAACTGGCGTCTCAACGCTTCCGAAGGAAACAGACGTTTTGGATAATTATCGAGGGATCTCTGCCAGTAGCAACATTGGAAACGTTTTACTGTAAAGTCCTGTATGGGAGATTAGAGGAGGTGATTGAAGAGAAGGGTTTTGGGGAGAGATCCAGAATGGCTTCAGGAAGGGAAGGAGAGTCACTGACCACCTTTTCACGCTATCCCAAATGATAGAATCCGCGAAAGCAAAAAAAAAGATGTTTATGGCCTTTTTGGATGTTAAAAAGGCATACGATAGAGTATGAAGGAGGGTATCTGACGCAAGCTTGATGCTCGTGCAAGATAGAAATAATACTCAACTGGCGCCTCAACGCTTCAGTAGTTTCCACTTTTTGTGAATAAATGTCACTTTGCTTTCTCTCCACTCATTTGGGATCTCTTGTTTTTCTATAGCTAAATTGAATAGGTAAGTTCGGCTTTCCAAAAGTTCTCCTCCCCCTTTTTGATAAACTCGTTAAGAATTTCGTCCATCCCTCCCGCTTTTCCATTCCTTAATTTTGAGATCACCTTTAGCACCTCTTCCGTTTTCATTTCGCTGCACACGAAGTTCGATCGATTTTCCTCGACCTGGTTCGGACACTCCGGTGGTTTCCCCATGCCACATCGCTTATCGTTTACCTTTTCAGTAATGTGTCTTTGTGAAC
Organism: Pictodentalium vernedei; assembly: GCA_031216915.1. NCBI lineage: Eukaryota > Metazoa > Mollusca > Scaphopoda > Dentaliida > Dentaliidae > Pictodentalium > Pictodentalium vernedei. Next base: position 159,233,552 of record CM062288.1, on the reverse strand, counting down.
TGAAGTGAATCTGGTAAGTCTTGAAAAATGCATATGATAGAGTAAATGGAAACATGTTTGGACATATAAAAATATGCATTGAATCAGTGTGCATTACGCGTTTCGTGGTAATGTTCGAGTGCCAAAGTTTTGTATATAAAATGTATGAGAAGGGGGTGGGTCCCCCAAAATGTTGGGGAAAAAATATGCAGGAAAGGGTGGGTGGGACAAAAAATCTGCAAAATAAAAACTTCCACCTATGTTCACGCATTTTTGTTTTTTAAACTTCCAAATTTTACTGGTTTTCGCTCACTAATCACAATTCCGCTGAGCCGATCTAAATGGACATGTAGGTTGGAGATGATGAGATCAAGAACCCTATTTATTTTGGGGTCTTTGTGTCGAATGTCAATGTCACAGTGATAGATAGATAGATATTGTTTTATTCACAGTATGCAAAATACATTTACAGTACAGTACAGTAAACTACAAATACGGTATATATGAATATGTCAGAAATAAAGGCGAACATACTGCAGGGGATGACATAGTCAGGTTGGCTGTGGCCATCGTTAGCGGCAGTCTCACGTTATTCGATTCATCAGTAACGCCTGAACATATTACAGAAGAATTGTTGTCATCAAAGCATCATTTCTATAAATCAAATTCCATATTTTTATAGGCCCCGAGAAGAAGACAAACTAGTCTTTTCAGAGTGATGGGAATAAGTCAGATCATTTTAGGAGCTGTATGCGTCCTGTTCGGCGCAATTTACATAGGTTTGGTGGCGACAGGAAGAAGGCGTTACTATAACTACAACTACAACTACGACTACTACTACTCGAGCTATGAAACTGTAGCAGGTCTGACATTTTCATCAACACCTATTTGGTGTGGTCTGTGGGTGAGTATAATAGCATACATAATGTAGAAGACAAAAAGAAAGATTTAATACACATTGTCTGCCTTGGCTGCAGTGGCGTAGCGAGTGGAAAGTGCTACCGCCAAGAAAAAATTGAAATCATGATCTCGCTGAAAACCCTCTTCAACATGGAATTTCATGTACTATTTTTGTCACGAGTACAGAGTATTTGTCACGCCAATTGCTATTCAGAAATCAATCAATTTTTGCGGATGTGACAACCGTTACTTATTCCCAGTTCCTTATTCGACATTCCTTATTAACCCATTTTATCGGTTGATAGTGAATGTTGAATAAGGAGCTGGGTGTAAGTAACGGTAGTCACGCCCCCTCAATTTTCTTGGTCGGACCGGGTTGCGGTTTTTTCGCAGGATTGATGAAAAAAAAAAAATATCCTCGAAATTATTTTGTGATTTCTAACGCAACGCTCACTTAACACAATTATTTACCCTATCGGTGGGCACTGGCGGGGATGAGTCCAAAGGCGAAAGTGAAAAAAAAACAAGAAAATTTTGATTTCGAGACTCTTTCGTTGAATTGATTCGATTTGTTTTTTATTAGGTCATTGTGGAAGAATACGAATGTTTGCAAAATTCTATATGAAAAGGGTGATTTATCCCTAAATCTAGGCTTTTTCGTTTGTGCATATATTGGGTCGATATAATACTGGGTGGATTAATGTCAGTTTCACATAGCGACAGTGAGGTTTCCCAGTGTTTTTTTTTCATTTCTTAGCTTATCTGGTTGAAAGTCAGGGGGAGCTTAAGTGATCTTTCTGAGCACTTTCTGTCCTTCGCCCGGCATTTGTCGTCGTCCGTCCGTCCGGCCGGCCGGCGTGAACTTTACATTATTCAAACCAAGTTTGATATGCACATCCCCTATCATATGTCAATTCAAGTTTGGTCAAATAAAGCTGCCACGTCCACAAGATGACCAAAAGGGGTATAATTCTTTTCGCACCCCGCAATTTTTTTTTTAAATTTAAAAAATCTTTCTCTCCAGAACTACCAATCAGAATCTCTTGATACTTGGTATACAACATCCTTAGAGGGGTCAGATTCCGGTTTGGTCGATACAAGTCCCTGGGTTCATATTTGGGCTTCCTATGGAAACTCGAATTTTAGCTTGGAAATGTATTTAAAAATCTTCTTCTTCAGATCTACCAGTCAGAATATCTTGATATTTGGTATATTCTGCATCTTTGCGGGGGGGGGGGGGGGGGGGGCGGGGGGGGGGGTCAGTTTGAAATTTGTTTAAATCATGCCCCTTGAGTGATATTTGAGCTCCATGTAGGAGCCGAAATTTAATTGGTATAATATAAGGAATATTTTATAATATCAGTCAGAATCTTTTGATACTGGATATGTGGCATCCTAAGTGGGGGTGAGATTCATGTTTGTTCAAATCACGTACCTGGATCATATTTGGGCTCACTATGGACACTCGGAACTTTAACTTAGTGCAATATGAGGAATATTGTTCTAAAATCTTCTTCATCAGATCTACCAGTTAGAATGGATTGATATGCAGTATCCTTACGAAGTTCAGATTCAATTTTAATTAAATCTGTCCTTGCAGTCATATTTGAGCTCCTTCTGGAGGCCCGACTTTTACCTTAGTGCAATATGAGGAATATTCTTTAAAATCCTTTTTCAGATCTCCCAGTCAGAATCTTTTTGATATTTAGTTTGCAGTATTCTCAGTAGGGTCAGTTTCCAGTGTGTTCAAATCAAGTCCCTGGGTTCATATTTGGGCTCCCTATGGTAACCTAAATTTTAACTTAGTGCAATATGTGGAAATTCCTATAAAAATCTTCTTCTTCAGATCCACAAGGTCAACTGGGTGATTGTTTTTTTCTTTTTGCTTCATAATGAATTGTGAAGGGGATTGAGTGATGTTAAGCAAAGAAAACCCCCAAACAATTCACCCAACAGACCCTCCCCAACCCCCACCCCAGCTAAATTTGATTAACTATATTAACATGCAGATGCTGAATGTGACCTTAGATCCTTCTTTAAATAATTTTATCAGGTGAGCGATTAAGGCCACTTTGGGGCTTCTTGTTTATTTAAGGACCGACTTACAATGTAATCGTCCAGTGGTTAATCTTGCTTTCTAAGGTTCTGTTGTTTTGACTCGGACGGATGGGGGTTAAAGGATACTCTTCACCACTATTTCAAGTTGTACCAATAAATTCTAGATTTTTGAAATTTAAAATAAAGACTTGCCATAAAGTTCTATCTTGCCAGGTTTTATTGAGGTACAACCTACCAGCTCTCAATAGGAGAGAGCGATCAAGCGATTAAGGCCCCTTTGGGGCCTCTTGTTTATTTAAGGACCGACTTACAATGCAATCGTCCAGTGGTTAATCTTGATTTCCAAGGTTCTGTTGTTTTGACTCGGACGGATGGGGTAAAAGGATACTCTCTGTGAAATAACACCTTCAACACTATATCAAGTTGCACCAATAAATTTTAGTTTTTTGAAATTTAAAATAAAGACTTGCCATAAATTTCTATTTTGCCAGGTTTTATTGAGGTACAACCTACCAGCTGTCAATAGAAGTTGAAGCTCTTATCTTAAGTTAAAGTTCTTATCCTAAACACTTTATTTTAGGCGCGTAGCTAGGATATCAAAGTTAGGGAGCAAGAGTAATATCTAGAGGTGGGGGCATACAGAATATGATTCGCTGCATCATCCGAGCCCCGCAAGGGCAAAATGGGAGCGAGCACAAGAGAGGGAGTCTCCCTCTCGTTGGAGGTATGTCTGCCCCCCCCCCCCCCCCCCGCCGGGAAAAAATTTGAATAAAACGCAATTTCCTTGACTCAATGTGGCCTAATTGTTGATGCCTTTCACAACTTATAACTTATGGACACAAACGGACTCGGAATCAAGGAAATTGCTAGATATTTATGGGTTAACATGTGGGGGAGGCATGACTGGAATTTAGTTCAATTAAATTCCTAAGTCCTAATTTTTTTAATTTTTAACAGTACTTATCAAGAGCCGTGGCTCATAGAGGTCAATGAAAAAGAAAACCTAATAGAATAAATAAATACAACAGTCAGAATCGGTTAGCTCCGTATATCTAATTACCTCACACAATCAAACAACTATTTTTATTTGTTCCGATTCTTCCAGAATCCTCTGCTCTGCTTCTATCTATGTATCTTTTAGCTGTGTTATTGTTTTTTCTGTCTTCCCGGTCCTATTTGTTTATTTTGGAGTATACTCCAGTAGCGTAAACGAGCCTTTCATTTGGAAGAGTTCTAGCTTACTGTTTCTATATTTAGCTTATTCTGGCTAGTTCTAGCCCTATTCCAGGTACTCATGTTCTTGTTTCGATATGTTTCAATTACCCAGATCAACCAATCAGTTCACTTTACTGCAACTAACTAGCCAATCAGACTATCCCATTCATTTAAACCCACTCTCTGTCCATAAGCAATTAACCCCCTTTTGGTGATAGATGTGGTTTCCAGCAAGTCGAATGAACTACAGATCCACGAGATAATTGCTCCATGAGCAAATGCTCTTGCCAGTCTTCGATTCCTTTTCGGAAAAGTGATTCTGTGGCTTAAAAGGGATACTGTAAGTGAAATACCGAGAAACGTGGATGATTATTTCATCGAAGGAACTGAAGAGCCATGAGTGTAACTGCTTAATGAGCAATTGTTTTTGCGACTCTTTGACTAATTCCGCAAAAGGGGTTCTATGTCATAAAAGAATTTCTATAAGTGGAGCGCTGAGAAACATGGATCATGCTTTCATCGAATGAGCTATTTTATGCTTGCCCCCACCTCCTCCCCTACCCCAACACATTTTTAAAAACGCTCCGACGCCACAGCCTGTATGTTATCGCTAAAGGGCTGTCCTCCGATAACTATCATCGGAAATATATCCTCCAAGAGTACATCACGTGCCATAAGTATCTTCCAATACCCAGACGAATATTTGAGGGTTAGACCTCAATGAGGTATTTCCTCAGAGTACTCGACAAAACTATAGGAGCAGTAGGCTTCTATAGGCATTCAAGGGCGTCCCGAAGATGATTTATTGAGGAGTATAAACCTGATTTGCTCCGACCATGATGGCCCAAGTCCCGACTGACTAAAAGTCCAACTACATCATCAAGTCATCCTTCGTCGAACACACACGTAATGTACTATAAGTTCGCCTGTTTTATCCCATCACCCCACCGAGAGTCCAGTAGAGAAGAAAATTATCAAGCATCATACTTACAACACTTCAATTCCATCACCTCACGTTCAGCACCCTTACCTTACAACTGATTGGACGTCGACACCCCCTTTTTATGAGGCGAGTCGAAGAGTTTATGACGAGTCTCCTTATACCTATCGATTATTGCTCTAACACCCCTTTTGACGGAACGATCACCTACGTTCCTTGGAACCACACGGGCTTCACGAAGGTGGCCGATTGAGGGGTAAACTCAATTTGTTCCGACAGTGGTAGCTCAAGTCCCGACTGAAAAATATTCCAACTACATCATCAAGGCATGCCTTGATGACATAGTTGGAATATTAGTCAGTCGGTATTATAGTTACAAAACTCAAGACTTTTTCGAAATTTATTAGTGAATAAATAAAATATACATGCGGTAGTCGTGACGTAACTTCTCATTTAATTAACACGTAACGTACTCCAAATTGATTGTTCTGAACCCACAACATCGGGTACTGCAGATCTCTATTTGTGGGACCAACGGTGGGTGTGAAACACGCCCGTGTATTAGGAAGGTACATGATTCCAAGCAAGAGTAAATTGATAACTTTGACTATTCCAATCCTGACGAAAATATCTCGACTGCAAAATTACTAGGAGTGGATGTCACACCTCCCTGCCTCCCACCCCCTTAGTGACGCCCCTGGAAGCATTATACTCCGATAAATATCTGCAATACCACATCACCGTGTCATAAATTCCTTCCAATACAGAGATGATTCGAATAGTCGGACTTGCAATCACTCGAGTCGAGTGATTTTTCGAATCACGCTTTAGCTCTTTTAAACAAATCATTGTTCTCGTCAGATCACCGAAGTTAAGCAACGTCGAGCCCGGTTAGTCCTTGGATGGGTGACCGTCTGAGCAATCGATTCGGACTCCCGCGTTGTGTCCTTGGGCAAGACACTTAACCCCGATTGTCCAAATGGGGGCACGATGACGCCGTGTACTGAGACGTACTGCACGTCGATGGTACACGTGTCTTCAAGTAATCTAACCCTGCCTGTGCTGCAGTGCGGAGTTACGATGTTGGGAAGCTGGCAGCTGCTCATCGTTGCTCGGTGGTTCTCTCCGGGAACTGCGGCTTCCTCCTCCCGTAAAACTGTCACGGTCATGATAAGCCATTGTGCATAAGTTCATGACCTTAAACACAAATAAATAAATAAATAAATAAATAAATAAATAAATAAATAAATAAATAAATAAATAAATCATTGTTCGGGTTTTCTCGACACTCCTTTCTAACGACCAATCAGACACCGGAAGTCATTAGTTTCCGAAATCAGTCGGCGAGGCTCTAACAAAGTGACTTCCCGAGCCAATCTTTATTCAGCTGGATTTATATTTACCAAACTCAGTCGATTTGGGTTGATTTTTACCCTAACTGATTTCAGAGAGTAGGAGTAGGTGAGACAAGATAGAATGCTAGGGTTGAATTAATCATGGGATTGGTAGGCTTGATTAAGAATGGGCGGTAGGTGGTTAGAGGGTGGTTGGAAACGAGGATTCCGGAAGAACTTGAGCCAGCAAAAATAGCCCCATTGAATCGAACACACGTGTTGGAGCCATTCAGTCTGTAGAACTAGCTGCTTCCCAAAGAAGTAAGACAAACAAGTCAACAATAGAAATCCTTGTGGGGACACCAATACTATTTTCTGCGTTATCTTAAATTTAAGAAGAGCCCCCCCCCCCTCTCTCTCTCTCTCTCTCTCTCTCTCTCTCTGTCTCTCTCTCTCTCTGTCTCTCTCTCTCTCTCTCTGTCTCTGTCTCTCTGCCTCTCTCTCTCTCTCTCTCTCTCTCTCTCTCTCTCTCTCTCTCTCTCTCTCTCTCTCTCTCTCTCTCTCTCTCTCTCTCTCTCTCTCTCCTCCCAACACACTCACACACACGCAAACACAAACAGAGAATATTGTATATAGCTATCACTATAATATTTGGAATTTCCCGATTACAACATGAGTGAAATTATAATTGAAGTACTTTTCCCTGTTGCAGTTTGTACTGACTGGGGCATTTGGAGTAGGCGTCACCAAGTGTAAACCAGAGAAAAGAAGATGTTATGTACGTATTCAAAATATTTCACCTTTTAAACTTCAATTTATCATATGACTCGTCCATCTTGTTCACTTTAAAACATTTGATATTTTGTTTTCATATTAATCAGTGATAAATAAAGCCTTCCGTCAATTTCATTGGTCAATTTCAAAACTAGACAATTTGATTGGCTGAACAAAATAAAACTGGGCCACATTTTCATAATTTGCATAATTAGAGTTGGGGGCTTTCATTGGTCAATTTCAAAACTGGACAATTTGATTGGCTAAACGAAATACAGTTGGGTGACATTTGCATAATTTCAGTTGGGAGAATTTACGTTATCTGTCCTGTTTAGGTGGGTTATATTGTATTAATCTTTTACGTACAAGAAAAACGCCAATCATTTTTTTTTATATTTTCACTTTTTGCTTCCAAAACATAGGTTATGACCCCCTCATTAGAACGAGCTCGACGAGCTCGTTCCAATGAGGGATCATAACCTATGTTTTGGAAGCAAAAAATGAAAAGTTTTAGTTATGCGAGGATGTTTTTCCAAGTGCCGTCTTCAACTCAAGTTAGGTGATGGGTTAAAAAGTCCTACAAAGTGGCTAATTTGTGCGTGTGTGTGCCATATGATAAATGGAATAATAAATAAGCGTGTTTCTCATATAATATTTATGAAACTCGTCCGAATTTTCCATTTGGGCTCGCCAGAGGCTCGCCAAAATGGAAAATGTTTAGACTCGTTTCATAAATATTATATGAGAAAAACACTCAAAACACTCATTCCAAATCTCATTCCAATAGTCTTGTCTCACTTGGAAAGATAAATAGAGAAACTCAGTGCATCGTCAAACGTTTTGGAGCAAAATTATTCTGAATGCATGCCTGCATTGGTTCCTCTAATTTTCATAGAAAATGTTATTTGAACATCTGAAGTCATTCGTGCAGGTGTTAGGCCTGAAATCAGTTTTGTTGCAAGGACAATCGAATCGAAAAATATTGTAATGGGCAGAACTTGGGCCCCGTGAAGCTTCGATTCGATTTAAAATTCTTTTGATTATTCGGGTCTCATGTGAATCTCTGGAAAATTTTGAACACATCGTAAAGGGTGAGGTACCGTCCCTATATACGAGGTGATATTCAGTTATGGTCCGGCGAACTTTCGAGAATTGAGTCGGTTCTCTCTTCATTGTTTCGATTTGATTCGAAACCATATCAATAATTCGAAAAAAATCGAAACCCGGAGAGTTTTTTTATTACACGCATTTTCCATGAAATCCCTATCTACAGCAACACTAAACGATGCGGAAAATGAAAATCTGTTCCGCACACATGTGTCGAACGGAAATCGTTGACGAACTATTTTTAAATTGAAGCAGAATTTCACTGAAATTTTCTACAAATTGTTCACCGCAGTTACAATCTGAATCGCTAGTGATAGCTAAAAATTGTACCCTGAGTTCCAATGTGTTCTATGTGCCAGTAGGCACAGGTTCAGTAACACGGGTACAGTAACACGGGTGCCATTCGCAAAGTTGGTTGGCGATAAAATGTGTTGTTTCTGTTGATAGCTGTCAAATGAATTGCTGAGTGTCCTTGTAATAATTGCTTTTATAGACGCGAAGGCGTGTAATAAACATGGCCGTTATTCTTCCGCGATGGCACAAGTGCCATATCGTTTAACACATTCACACACGCGCGACGTTCTGTGTATGGATTTATTTTAATTTACTTTAGTAGTTTGTCATGTATCTGGACACCTCTAGTTTGCAGGATCTCATGCAGGATCTCATGTGACGTCATAGTCACGTGACCCAGTAGCGCCATGTTGTGTTGTCATGTTAACCCGCGTGAGCGGTCATCTTGTGACGTCATCCTCATAGTGATACGTGGTGGTAGTGCGCATGCACAGCGTGTGTTGTTAGGGGATACGTGTTTCAGCCGTCCATTTTGTATACTGGAGGCTGCCATCTTGGTTTCTATGGTAGCACGTGGTTGCTATGTTACCCAAAGGCCTACCATAGGACAGGGGTATGTTCGGAAGGTACGTTCCTTTGTACAGGTGTACATCTAATTACCCAAATAGACCCGACAAGCTGTACTATTTCGAATTCTTTCAGAATTCTTTGCTTCTATCTGTCTATGCAATAGTTTTCGTCTACCTGACCATGTTCCTTTGTCCTGGAACAGCTTTGCTTATTATTACTATATTTAGCTGTTCTGGTCTGTTCTTGTTAGATGTAGAACATGTATACATGGGAAATCTGACTGAACATTTTGAAGCCCTGAGCGACGATATAGCTAGGAAGTAGTGATACAAGTCAATATTAATGGATGATAGTTTAGTCAATAGTACTGGTACAAGGCTGCTGTAGAAGCTAATGATAGGACAAATAGACCATAGAAAAGTAGTGGCCTTGGCGCTTTGGAGATAAGATGGAAGCTATTGGTAAGACTACATTAGACCTCATTGAGTGATTTCTCATGGCCCTCATGGCCTCATACGAAAAAAAGAGATTCTTCAGAAAGTATCCTTGATAGGTATCCTCAAATAATACAATACCGGTCCATAGGTATCCTCAAATACTGAAATGAGGCTAAGAGGGATAGTAAATTAGGCCTCACTGAGATTTTCTCATGGCCCTCATGGCCTCAAACAAAATGAGGTTAAGAGGGATAGTAAATTATACCTCATTGAGGGATTTTCTCATAGACATCATGGCCTCATACGACTAAAAAGGGATTCCATAACCAGAGACGTTTCACAAAAAGGGATTCCATGGGGCGTGGCCATTGGATATAGGTGATGAGAATCGGATAGGACTTCGTTGTAATAAGGGGAGATAACTCTGCATAGAGATTACGGGAGATGAAGCAATCTGACTGGTTAGTTAGCGTCAGGAAAGTGAAGTGATTGGTTGCTCTAGATAAATGAAACAACAAGAGTACTCGGAATAGGGTCAGAATTAACAAGAACAGGACAGAACAGCTAAATATAGTAATAGTGAGCAAAGCTGTTCCAGCTGATAGGCTCTTCTCCTCTACTGGAGTATACTCCAGGACAAAGGAACATGGACTGGTAGACGAAAACTATTGCATAGATAGATCGAAGGAGAGAATTCTGAAAGAATTCGAAATAGTACAACTTGTCGGGTCTATTTGGGTAATTAGATTTACTCCTGTACAAAGGAACATACCCTTCGCACGTACCCCTGTCCCATAGTAGGCCTTTGGGTAACATAGCAACCACGTGCTACCATAGAACCCAAAATGGCGGCCTCCAGTATACAAAATGGACAACGGAAACACGTCACGTATCACCCTAACAGCATGCGCACTAACACCACGTGTCACTATGGGGGTGTCGTCACAAGATGGCCGCTCACGTAGGTTACCATGGCAACACAACATGGCGCTACTGGGTCACGTGACTATGACGTCACATGAGATCCTGCAAACTAGAGGTGTCCGGGTACATGACATACTACTAGCGGTTTTTCTAGAGTGTGAAATTTCTATTTTTTCCAGAAAATAACCTTTTTGGTGACGTCCATACTGGCAGCTGTTGTGTTTGGGCCTACGGTATTTTTTATGTCCATTGCTACAGGCATTATAGTAAGTTTTCTTTGTGTGCATGCAGAAATAACATAGATATTTTTATTTTCCGAAATATGGCGAAGAAATGACGGCTTTTCAAGGATGAAAATATTTTTATGCTTTATAGAATTTTATGACCGACCTAAGATTTGATGCACAATTGTTTTTTTTTTCGAATTTCCTCGACAAATTTTCAAAGACTAAGACAGAACACAACGGGGAGACACACTGCGGGAGGCTGGAATCAACGGTCCGAGGTTTTTCCCGGAATTTCACGAGCTCATGTCCCTCTTGAATTAAGTTAATGAAGCTGATATTTTTTTTAAGAAAAATGCGTTCTTACGTGACGTTCTAATGTCAATAACGCGTGATGTATTGAGCACATTCCCCGGTGTCTGCATGTATAGGGTTATGTTAATAATCGTGGTATAAAGTATTATGCGCACATCTTCAGAATGGCTTCTGTCACAATGTGCAGTTGACACGGAAACTTGTCTGTCTATGAAAGATGGTATCGTGCTAAAATAACAACATAAATAGTCTATTACGTATAGCAGTCTCTAATATGCTGACACGAAGCAGTAGATGGGTGCCCCCCCCCCCCCCCCCCATAGCCATCACAATTTTCAGTAGTTGGAAATTCGAAGGTATAAATTTCAACAGTTGAAAATTAAAAATCTTCCACAGTGAGGCCTCCGGACCTCGTGAGGGAGAAACCCCCACTCCAACTTCCCCCAAAACGGGCCTGCGGCCCTCGAGATATGCCTATGGCATGTCGTGCTAGGACCTCAACCCCAATTAGAAATCGTACTGCCCCCCCCCCCCCCCCCTCCCCCTTATTCTGCCCCACCGAAGACCCTCTAGCTACGTCCCTGCTTATGTGGTATACTTTAATCACCTATCTGAAAGTCAGGGTAAGCGAAATTGATCACTCAAGGTTCGTCGCCTGGTGGTATTTGGGTCTGCTAGTCAGATTCCAATACAATTTCACGCGAATGTGACCTGTGAGGTGAAATTCAGTGTTGTTGACCTCAGAGTACTGCTTATAGGGATGTGGTGGGGGAAATGACCCAAGTTTTAAAACAAAATCTTCTTCACATGATCTGACAGATCAAATAAGTTGATATTTCGCGTGCCGCTTTCTTTGAGGTGCACCCTAAAGATTCTTCAAAGGAAGTTTGAGCGGCAATATTTTCAGTTGGAATGGGATGGAGAAAAATTATGGTCCCGCCTGAAATTTCTATTTTCAGAACCGTTTTGAATTAAATTTTGTGTGTGCTATTATTCGGTCATAATGATTTTTGCAAAACAAATTCCCGCATCTCTGTGGGAAACATGAGAACAAAAGATTGAAGCATTTTTAAATGCCCACGTTTCCAAAACCGTTTCTGTAGACGAAAACTGTTATTTGAAATGCTGCGTCCTTAGAGTCAGTAGAATCGAAGTGATGACCGTGGCAACTGTTACTTTTTCCCAGTTCCTTATTCGACATTCGTTATTAGCTAATTTTTTCGGTTGATAAGGTATGTCGAATAAGGAACTTGGTATAAGCAACGATTGTCACGTCCCCATCCAATTGGCAAAAAATTGCAAACGGGTCTGACATAGGGTAACGCATGGGGAGACAAAAACTGACGAGTTAACATATTTTCGCAAATTAAAAACTCTTCATCAGAACTAACAGTCAGAATCCTTTGACATTTGATATACAACATCCTCAGGAAGATCAGATTCAAATTGTTCAAATCAAGTTCCTGGTTTTCACATAACGCGAATTTTGACTTGCGAAAATGCAGTCAGCATATAACCAAAAATTAAAAACATCTCCAGAACCATTAATCTGTATTCGTTTGAGATTTGATAGTTGTAATAGTAGCACAATCTTTATAACTATGACATGTGCGACATTTTGGAACAGACAACAATTTGATAGGTATAAAAAGCACCCGACACTTTGGATCTATATGTAAGAAAGTCAGGGTGAGCTATTGTCATCACTTTGTGTCCGTCGTTTTTGTCCAACTTTTGCATTTCTGTCTTCCTCAGAACCACTGAATCGAACGCATCCAATCATTGTAGGGGGCGCGGTGGCGTTGCGCTAACCGGTTCTCGTCAGATCACCGAAGTTAAGCAACGTCGAGCCCGGTTAGTCCTCGGGTGGGTGACCGTCTGAGCGATCGATTCGGACTCCCGCGTTGTGTCCTTGGGCAAGGCACTTAACCCCGATTGTCCACATGGGGGCGCGATGACGCCGTATACTAAGGCTTACTGCACGCCGATGGTGCGCATGTCTTCAACCAATCTAACCCTGCCTGCAGTGCGGAGTTACGATGTTGGGGAGCTGGCAGCTGCTCGTTGTTGCTCGGTGGTTCTCTCCGGGTACTCCGGCTTCCTCTACCCGTAAAACTGTCACGGTCATGATTAGCCATTGTGTATAAGTATGTGACCTTAAAACACCAATAAATAAATAATCATTGTAGAAATTATCTTGAGGGAATACCCTTCCAAGTTTGTTCGACAGAAGTTGTTAGATTCGATGGGTTGGAGGCAGTGCCTGAAACGCCTCAAATTCTTCAAAAGTCTTCTCATTGTCATCACTTTGTGTTCGTCGTTTTCGTCCAGCTTTTGCATTTCTGTCCTCTTCTTCAGAACCACTGGATCAAACGCATCCAATCATTGCAGATATTATCTTTGGGGAATAACTTTCTAAGTTTGTTCCATGAAGTTTCTTAGTTCGATGGGTTGGGGCAGTGCCTGAAAAGCCTAAATTTCTCCAAAAGTCTTCTCATAAACCACCTGTCCCAATGCTGTGAAATTTCGTTTGCAACTTCCTTAGGCCAAACAAAATTAAATAATTGATTCTCGGGTAAATTTGTTTTAAAACGAATGATGGAGGGCGGTTTTTATTTTTATTTTTTATTCCTGATGGAATGGTCGCCGATGCTTGATATCCAGTTGTGATAGCCTAAAATTAAATACTAGAAATTCCATGATGATTTCACTGATAGTTTTTTTTTGTAACAGTGACCATACAACCCAAAATCGATATAGAACAATTAAAATGGAGATAAAAATAATGAGGAGTTTTTGAACTGGGTGAGTGCTAAAAGCCACAATTAAGCCTTCCGAAAAAATGAGGGTACAAGTGCAAAAGCCAAAGTTTTCCTTTCTCATGTTTCGTATTCAGTCAAACGTAAACAATAGTTCTATGCAAATCTGTGCTATTACAAATTATTGGAGAATGCCTGTTGGAATTCGCTAATAATTTGTAATAAAACAATTCTTGACGAACAAATTTAGACCACCAAAACTAATCTAGCTCTCTACCAGTTGAATAAATATTTATTTTGCACATATGAGAATTGTGTCGCATTTCGCGAAGAGAATAACAATACTGTATCAATGAATACGAGATATTACATTGCAAATTGCGATGTGATACCGCTAAAATAACAAACTATGATAGTTTTATACATTTTGAATTTTGTCTTCGAAATACATATGACGAACACGAGCCGAAAACACGAATGTCCCACTGCCTGAGAATCAAAAGATTAATTTTTTTTAGCTTTATGTGTCAAAACTCGAATTAGTTCAAAGAAATTGTTTTGGATAATATTTGCGTTTGTTCTGGAAGGGGCAAATTTTTGGGCACTTGCCAAAAATTTCTATTTTCTGAATCGGTTGGTCAATTTGGTACACAGATTTTCATTACATAAGCTTGAGCAATTGAACAGATACAAAGAAAGAGTATGAATTATTAACGTTAAAGGATGCAATATCAGCTATAGGAATGCGCTTGCGTGCGTGCACATAGACAAATGCATGTCCTTGCACTTATGTATGCCCGTACACAAACGCACGCGCATGCATACAAATGCATACACACACACTCACAAGCATGCGAACTTACCTTCGTGTGCACATGCGCATATAAAAATTCAAAACGGAAAAAATAATAATTGCTTTATCAGCCGGTTGTTAGCTGACAAAACAATTCTTTGTCATATTCCGTCTCAGCTTTATGTTCTTTGCCTTTTCTAAAGAGTGTGACCATGTAGGTAGTAAATCCAGTTTGTAATACGCTTTCAGTTGTCCAATGAAGGAGAAAATATTTGGAGTGCATTTTCTCAGTTTACAGGCTGAGATGTATTTTTTATATATTACCAAAGACAAAGTTAGTATACCATCTGTTGTAGTCTCGCAAAAATCTAAAAGAACTTCAGCGATATTCAGTGGGAGAGAAATATTGCACTTGTCTTTTTGTAACTCTTGAGAAATGTGTGAGAGTACTGTTTTTGAAAGTGAACATTCAAAAAATAAATGAGGTATTGTCTCATTTGTGCTATTGTAGAATGTGCATGGCTCCATTTCAGAAAGTTTATATTCATGTAGTTTTGAATTTGTGTACAGTAACTGCTGAAAACTGTTATGTGTAAAGTTTGTCAGTAGACCATCATCTGTTATATGAAGGCACATCTGTACATCTTACAAGTTTAAAGTTATGTTCAACCAGTCATTTATATCTGTCATGCCCAATTTTAATAACTTGCATATGCATATCATCAATACGTTGACTCGCTGTGGGAAAATGGAGCCCGATGGATAAACGGAGATGTGTTTGTTCTGTACAAGTTAGAACTAGATACACTCTGTTCAAACAAGGAGTTTAGAATGGTCCATCGTTAGAGATAGGCAATATACCGAAAAACGAACAGGTACCGATATCATGGGGATATCGAAACAACAAACCGAACCAATCATTGAATACCGAAGCCATCTGTATTTTCCAATTTTACTACATTTGCTATTTATACGACCTCGTTGAGACTTGATGAATGATGAAGTGTTCATTTTCATGAAAAAGTGGCGGATTTTCTTTTCAGTTTTGTTAACTCTCAAACGCCTAGGCAATTGTCTTGAATTCTCACTGGGCTGTACATGTCCAGTTGCTTAGCGATGATTTCTAGTCAAGTTTTGGCTGTCTATTTAGGCTATCACTTCCCAGGTGATTAATCTATTGTCAGCAGGACTTCCAAATGATGGCACGAGAAGGGCTCATGCACTGGGATTGCAAAAGCCTGAAGTAGGTCTCTAAAGGTTGAGGTGTGTTTGGAACAAATCACAAATTACTATAGATATGATTTGTGTTGGCAAAAGAATGCCAATATTGAGCTCATCGGCTGTTGAATTTGTGACTCTGTTGTAGAAACTTATTATGTATTTTCCTTGGTGTGAATTCCCTTTGGTACTATCGACAAATTTCACGCCAATTCAGATACCAAATATCGATCCGATGGCGCGGTATACCCCCCCCCCCCCTAAAAGTATCGATACCGAGATCAAATTTCCAATACCGCCCATCTAGGTACACAGTCCGTCCCCTGAGTTCCAATGTGTTCTATGTGCCAGTAGGCACATAGAACACATTGAAACTCAAGAGACGAGTTGTTTCATTCTTTGGGGCTTTTTTCGGTTTTCTAAACAATTTTTCAAGGTTTTTGGTAAGTTATTATTCTCGACATATATATATATCACAACAAAAGTTACAATTGCATGGTTTTTGATATATTAAGTGAAAATCTGTAATGTTTTAAATTTCAGGATCATGACTCCGTCGCCGATTCGAAAAGGTGGTTGCCGCCATGGTTTCTTGTGGTCATAACATTTATAGAGATTGTGGTTGCAATTTGCTCAGCATCAGTTTGCTGTTGCTGTGCACGACTTTGTCAAAAAGAGGTACATACTAATTCAATTTTATTCCCTAAGTGTCATTTTTATTGTGAAGAATTACATCAAAATCACTATGTGTTCACATAATTTATCACTCCTTTCTTCCGCCAGAATCAATATAGGCCTATTTACAGTACATAACGAAATCGCACATTGCTAATGATACTCTACTGGGGAATACTGATGGTCTCAAATGCTGGAGGGGTAGTAGTGAGACATTCGCCTCATGCCCTTGGTTATTGCAATACGAATTTGCAAACAGGAGAAAACATTTCACTGCAGATGATTTCGTGTGTGCTCTTGTTGCACACGTTGTCATGTTGACTTCCCTGTTTCCGACTTTGTTGTAGCTGGAAATGCTGAAAATCTAAATTTACATAAAAAGTTTCAATAAATTACGGCAGTGGGCTACCTACTATTACAAAAAGAGACAACCCTTGGACTTGCTGTTCTACTCCGGAAAAACATACTTCATGTTTCGAATGATTATGGAACAAATGATTTAAAACAAACTCACGTGTATGTTGTAAACAGGACTGTAATTATCGTCATATATTGGGAATGGGGGGTCCATGCTTGACCGACCTTGACATGAATTTGCCCGACAGTACTTATGTGCACAAACCAAGTGTCTAGTTCGGATTCTATAGTTGGGATACCAAGACAGTTTTTTTCTGTGCGGAGGGAGCATGATATCTGGATGGGGTTTCGGGGTAAAAAAAACTCCTGCTTAGTCTGTGATCTCATTGGTCTAGGAGCGAATCTGAGTTTCTTGTTGTGTGTGGGCTTATTTTGGAGACCATTTGGTTGCTCTGTGTTATGCGATTCGAAACTTGCATTGAGCCATTTGTTTTAAGCTTTTTTTGCAGGAGGGGGGGGGGGATGCTAATAATATTTGGAAGATCGCTCGGGGATTCGGTAGTCTCCTCCTGAGAAAATTTTGCAAAACTCAGTCGTATAAGAGCGAATCTGAGTATTTTGTAGTGTGTGGGCCTATATTTGAGTCCATTTAGGGGCTCTATGTAATGTGATACTTGCATTGGGGTAATGTTTTGTTTTCATCCCATGGCTACGCCACTGACACAGACCTATGCGCCTTGAGAGATTCAGTCAGGGAGTCTACAATCACAAAGGCAAAGACAATCGGCAATATTGGGGTAAAAGTAGTGGCAGGATGCCGTCGCTTTAACCATGCATTGTCGACTGCCATGGCTGCTTTCTCGGGCTGATCCAACGCACACTTAGCTAAACATGAAACCCTCTGTGACACGTTTGTGGCAATGCGAGGGGTCTTTTCATAAGCATAATAATAATAATATACACATTTATATAGCGCCAAAATTATTGTTCAGAAGATGTAGAACTATATTCTAAGACGCTGTACATGTTACTGAGCTCGTGCAATTATACACACGGAATATATACAGTATCTTACAGTCCACAACATCACTTATAGGCTTTTTGAAACAGGTATGTTTTGAGATCTTTCTTGAAAAGGTTGACATTTGACAGTCTTTTTAGGTGTTCTGGTAAATTATTCCACAAGTGAGGGTCAGCAAAGGAGAATGACCTATCTACAAATGTCTTACACCTATGTTTTGGAACATGTTGTAGCATTTTACCATCGGACGTCAGGTTGTATTGACACACATTCTTGGTATTGAGGAGTTCATCTGAGTAAGCTGGTGGCATGTTGTTTTGTGTCTTAAAAACTAATAATAAAGTTTTGAAAATTATTCTGTACTTGACTGGCAGCCAGTGCATATCCCTCAGAACAGGAGTGATGTGTTGAGATCGTGATACCCTACATACCACTCGGGCTGATGCTTTTAGTACCATCTGCAGGCGAGAGTAATGATATTCTGGAAGGTTAAATAGTGAGGCATTACAATAATCCAAATGTGAAGTTACAAAGGCATGAACTAGGGTTTTTGTGGAGTCTTTCGTGAGGAACTGTCTTATCTGTGTAACTTTGTATAGACCCCTGAAAGCCTTATTGCACATATTTGTAACACGACTGTCTATAGACATGGTAGACTCGAAGAATGCACCAAGATTACGTACACTGTTACTTGCACTGATGGCGGAATCTCCAACCTTCACTGAATTGATATCAACTTTAGTGAGTTGCTGTACCTTGGCTTTTCATGAAGCTATCTAGGGCAGGGTTTTCTGATTGCCTGTCTATTGGGGCTTAATAAAGCTCTCAAGCCACTAATCAAATTCCCTAGGGAATTCGGCTCTGGCCTGGAACCAGTCGCGTCCTATGTTTCAGATTCATTTGAAATAATCCGGATGAATGAATCTTAAGGTTCCATAAACATCCATATTCTTTGAATCAATGCAAGATATTTTTCCCAATCGAGCATTGATTTGAAGAAGTCTTTAATGACGTCACAATACTGTTAGACACGTGTGTAAACTGAATACTAGTCTTATGAATGACGGCTCGTCGCGGCTGTAGTTTTATGATTTCGCCAAGTAATTCTACCAATTATGTTAATATCATGAGATTTTCAAGGAATAATAAATAGAGGATATCTAATGCTTTTGAGTGGATACCGAAAATTATCTCATGAGTGACCGAGACAAAATCGCCCTTTCTCTCGGTCACAAGTGAGATCATTTTCGGTATCCACTATTACTATATTATACGCTTTTCATAAGAATCTGATAATCCCACTCGTGTCAACCTTTAATTGAAGCATCAAAGTATAAACAGCGCATTGGATCATTGAAACACGGAAGTGATTTGATTGATACTCGGAACAGATAGCGTCTTGCAATCAGATTCAGCTGGCGGGTTTCTAGTCCAAACATGGCCTGAAATTCCGTAATATAAGTTTTTGGTTTGGTACGTCCTTTGAAAGGACGTACCAAACCAAAAACTTATATTGCGGACTTTCAGGCCATGTTTGGACTAGAGGGTTACTGCTGGAAATGATGGGTATCCACTCAAAAACACTAGATTTACTTTTCATTATACGTTTTGAGAACAAATTGATCATTTCCTGTGAAAATTTGACTCGTATTCACCTTGAAGTGATCCTTTGAAAGCCGCCATTTGGATTGATACAGTGAAAGTGAAAATTTCTATATCTTCACAGTGGGGGATACGATTTCTATCTTTCCACAATTTCTACAATAATCTATTGTTTAACGTATAATAAATATTTACCTTAGCTATTGATACAGTTGCTAGAAAGTAGAAACACAAGGACGATACGGCAAATGTCCAGCTCATGAACTGCCGAATAGAGTGCCAAATTTACTTTATGGAATCAGTGGTGGCGGAAAAGGGAGGCAATCCTCCCCGAAACGCCATGACACCTCGTTCCAAAGAGGGGTCATAACCTATGTTTTTGAGACAAAAAATGAAAAAAATAATGAAAATTAATTGGCGATTTTTGTGAATAGCGCTGGCCGGTTTTGGTCGTTACGTTGGGTAATGGGTTAAAACAAAAAATTCTCCCACCGTGCCAAACCATGATCGGGCAAGTGGATTCTCCGGGACTCTCTATCCCCCCCCCCCCCCCCCCCCCCCCCGTCAGAAATCATAACCCCCGCTTCGGAGAAATCCTGGCACCAACCCCGCATGGAACCTCAAGTATACCCTCGTCTCGAAAATAAGAATATGTCAACCTGACGAGTACCAAATCCCCCTCTGCGCTATGTATTTTGTTGCACAAAAGTGTCGACACACTAAGTTACCGAGCAACGTTAGTCCCCATTTCATAAAAGCTTGCATCTGTCACCTGGTTTGGTGGGAAATATTTTGCCACAACGTATTGTTGGTAACTTATCGTCTCCTGAGACGTCATGTTTAGTCATGTAAATAAACCACATATTAACCTTTCTGCAAGCCCAGACAGGTCTGAATGGGAAAATGTCTTTCCGAGACAAAAAATAAATAAAAGCATTGTGTTGTGGTTGGGCATAAAGTGTTTTATTCGCCCGAAGTTACACAACATCAACATCATTCCAAAGCTTACTCCAAACGACAAAATACGAATATAAAATAATGTCACTGTCGACAGTGGCGTAGCCGTGACCCCAAAACCCCACCCACCTAAACATTATGAATTCTACCACGATGTGATATCAATTGATAAAATAGATCACTTATATACCACGCTTGGACCCAATTTACGTTCTTTCTAGCTTTAAAATGTCTGCGCAATTTGGGACTTTTCAAAAAGTTCTCGTTGGGTCAGGACTTCTACATTTATAATTTATTTATCCATCAACAAATATACAAGAAGTGTCGAATTTTTGAACAATAATACCGATTGAGTAATTAACTTTCCAACTTCCACGTGGGAACCACAGAAATTGAAGTCGTGTGTGTTTACTGTGGTAATCGAACTGTGTGTTACTGGTAACATAGGACCCGGCCACCAATGCCTGGGGTGGAAGTCCTCTAAAATGGGCAACTTTGTATAGACCCCTGAAAGCCTTATTGCACATATTTGTAACACGACTGTCTATAGACATGGTAGACTCGAAGAATGCACCAAGATTACGTACACTGTTACTTGCACTGATGGCGGAATCTCCAACCTTCACTGAATTGATATCTACTTTAGTGAGTTGCTGTACCTTGGCTTTTCATGAAGCTATCTAGGGCAGGGTTTTCTGATTGCCTGTCTATTGGGGCTTAATAAAGCTCTCAAGCCACTAATCAAATTCCCTAGGGAATTCGGCTCTGGCCTGGAACCAGTCGCGTCCTATGTTTCAGATTCATTTGAAATAATCCGGATGAATGAATCTTAAGGTTCCATAAACATCCATATTCTTTGAATCAATGCAAGATATTTTTCCCAATCGAGCATTGATTTGAAGAAGTCTTTAATGACGTCACAATACTGTTAGACACGTGTGTAAACTGAATACTAGTCTTATGAATGACGGCTCGTCGCGGCTGTAGTTTTATGATTTCGCCAAGTAATTCTACCAATTATGTTAATATCATGAGATTTTCAAGGAATAATAAATAGAGGATATCTAATGCTTTTGAGTGGATACCGAAAATTATCTCATGAGTGACCGAGACAAAATCGCCCTTTCTCTCGGTCACAAGTGAGATCATTTTCGGTATCCACTATTACTATATTATACGCTTTTCATAAGAATCTGATAATCCCACTCGTGTCAACCTTTAATTGAAGCATCAAAGTATAAACAGCGCATTGGATCATTGAAACACGGAAGTGATTTGATTGATACTCGGAACAGATAGCGTCTTGCAATCAGATTCAGCTGGCGGGTTTCTAGTCCAAACATGGCCTGAAATTCCGTAATATAAGTTTTTGGTTTGGTACGTCCTTTGAAAGGACGTACCAAACCAAAAACTTATATTGCGGACTTTCAGGCCATGTTTGGACTAGAGGGTTACTGCTGGAAATGATGGGTATCCACTCAAAAACACTAGATTTACTTTTCATTATACGTTTTGAGAACAAATTGATCATTTCCTGTGAAAATTTGACTCGTATTCACCTTGAAGTGATCCTTTGAAAGCCGCCATTTGGATTGATACAGTGAAAGTGAAAATTTCTATATCTTCACAGTGGGGGATACGATTTCTATCTTTCCACAATTTCTACAATAATCTATTGTTTAACGTATAATAAATATTTACCTTAGCTATTGATACAGTTGCTAGAAAGTAGAAACACAAGGACGATACGGCAAATGTCCAGCTCATGAACTGCCGAATAGAGTGCCAAATTTACTTTATGGAATCAGTGGTGGCGGAAAAGGGAGGCAATCCTCCCCGAAACGCCATGACACCTCGTTCCAAAGAGGGGTCATAACCTATGTTTTTGAGACAAAAAATGAAAAAAATAATGAAAATTAATTGGCGATTTTTGTGAATAGCGCTGGCCGGTTTTGGTCGTTACGTTGGGTAATGGGTTAAAACAAAAAATTCTCCCACCGTGCCAAACCATGATCGGGCAAGTGGATTCTCCGGGACTCTCTATCCCCCCCCCCCCCCCCCCGTCAGAAATCATAACCCCCGCTTCGGAGAAATCCTGGCACCAACCCCGCATGGAACCTCAAGTATACCCTCGTCTCGAAAATAAGAATATGTCAACCTGACGAGTACCAAATCCCCCTCTGCGCTATGTATTTTGTTGCACAAAAGTGTCGACACACTAAGTTACCGAGCAACGTTAGTCCCCATTTCATAAAAGCTTGCATCTGTCACCTGGTTTGGTGGGAAATATTTTGCCACAACGTATTGTTGGTAACTTATCGTCTCCTGAGACGTCATGTTTAGTCATGTAAATAAACCACATATTAACCTTTCTGCAAGCCCAGACAGGTCTGAATGGGAAAATGTCTTTCCGAGACAAAAAATAAATAAAAGCATTGTGTTGTGGTTGGGCATAAAGTGTTTTATTCGCCCGAAGTTACACAACATCAACATCATTCCAAAGCTTACTCCAAACGACAAAATACGAATATAAAATAATGTCACTGTCGACAGTGGCGTAGCCGTGACCCCAAAACCCCACCCACCTAAACATTATGAATTCTACCACGATGTGATATCAATTGATAAAATAGATCACTTATATACCACGCTTGGACCCAATTTACGTTCTTTCTAGCTTTAAAATGTCTGCGCAATTTGGGACTTTTCAAAAAGTTCTCGTTGGGTCAGGACTTCTACATTTATAATTTATTTATCCATCAACAAATATACAAGAAGTGTCGAGTTTTTGAACAATAATACCGATTGAGTAATTAACTTTCCAACTTCCACGTGGGAACCACAGAAATTGAAGTCGTGTGTGTTTACTGTGGTAATCGAACTGTGTGTTACTGGTAACATAGGACCCGGCCACCAATGCCTGGGGTGGAAGTCCTCTAAAATGGGCAACGTTGGAATAAATGATTGCCTGGACTTGAGGTTATATCCATACTGAGGTCACGATTAGTCGTTGTAAAGACATTCATTTCCAAATGCAACAAAATACTGCATTTTGATTGGCTGAAAGGTACGCGGTGCAACTTGCAATCCACGGTAGCTTTTTTACACCGTGGTTAACCACGGTGTAAAAACAAGAATACACAATAGCAGGGTGTATGGCTAAAAAAAAGAACGCATTTTTAATTATTAATTCATACCTTCTGCTCGGTTATGTTAGAACAAATATAAAAATTCAGGAAACTTAATATTTATGTGTAATAAAATATTGCAGATATGGATGTCATTGGAACTGGCGCATTGAGCTAGTTCCAATGACATCCATATTTGTCTGGTTTTATTAAGAAACTTACAAATTACAAATTTTCTGTCAGTTTTTCCCACAATTTAGGTTAAAGTATTAAGTACACCTACATTCTTGGAAATAAATCCGTTATCCTTGTGTTTTCCAGGGTGTATGGGAATTTACACCTGTCTGGGAACTCATACACCCTTCTGCTTTGCCTCAGGATGTATGAGTTCCCAAACCGGTGTAAATTCTCATACACCCTGGAAAACACAAGGATAACTAATAATGTGACCTTAAGCATTAATAAATAAATAAATATTTCAGCTACATCATTCGTGGAAGGCATGCCTTGATGATGTAGTTGGAATATTTTATCAGCGTGGACACTCATGTTTACAACACCCCACCCCACCCCACCCAAGCGGTCCTCTTTACGATGACCTCCACTCTTATACTTACATTATCGCGATCTTGATTTTTGGTATTTATTCATTGGTGTTGAAGGTCACATATTTTTACACAGTGGCTAACCGTGACCGCAATATGGAGATGGAAGTCAAGTTTATAGTCAATCGTTTATACGCATGTTGACCATTCAGAGGACTTTCACCCCAACCATAGGTGGGTCCTATTTTAAGAGTATACAAACACTGCTTAACTTCCAGAGGTTGGCAGGGGACGTTTTTTTCGTTATCTCAACCAAAACTAAGTATACGACCTCCTATTGCACAATATCACCAACAACAGCACCAATTTCAACAACACTGATAACCATCCAGTAGCAAAATTAACCCTTTAGCCAACAGATCGGCCACATCCGCCCAAGCAATAGGAAAATTCAGCAGCTGAAAAAATATTATTTTTCGAAAAATTTCAATAAAACCATATCATGTGATCCCTCTTTGAAATGAGTTTGTTCCAATGAGGGGTCACATGATATGGTTTTGTTGAAATTTTTTGAAAAATTTGAAAAAAAAATGATATTTAGAATAATAAATTTTGATATCGCCTGCGTTGGGTAAAGGGTTAATGCATATCTGTATTTTTTTTATCTTTCTTCAGAATCAGTTGCAGTTGATGGTAGAGCAGCCACTTATAGAGTAGCCTGAGTTTTCATCACCCTGGCAACAATACACCACAATATATGTAGCATAAAAATCAAAGACCTATACAGTGTATATGTCTGTATATTTTTTAATTCCCTGACAAATGTTATAAACGGAGATTACCTACAGTACGTGGAGAGCGTATTATCACTAAATCACCCGCAGAGTGGAGATTCCATCCAAGCAATAATTGCGAATTTGTTGCAAAGCATAACCAGCACAAGCAAAGTTTCAGCCAATGGACCTCCGGGTTAAACCCGGAGGTCCATTGGCTGAAACATTGCTTGTGTTTTTTGTCGATACGTACACAATTTGAAAGTTATAGCTTGGGTGACAACTCCACTCCGCGGGTGATTTAGTTACAATCCACTCTCCACGTACTGTATTGTAAATTACACATTCAGCACAGACAAAACTAACACTTGATTCAATCACATGGAACAGTTGAACTATTCAGAATATGTATATATAGTAATCATTCACACATCTGTTAATTGTGAGATATATAGTTCTATTTAACCCTTTTGAATGGACTTTATCAGAATTCCGCATGTTGGGTCACGTGAGGGTGGGTGCAAGTCACATTTGTTTCCTGGCTCAGTTTCACTTTGCAACACAACGAAGATACATGACTAAAGTTTTGTTTTCAACTCGGGTTTACCATTTTATTTATAATATTACAATTGATACTTACTATAAAAGTTAATTTTAATACAAATGATCAATATACAGATATATTTTTATTTGACGCTGCGTCGAGTTCACGTCATTTTCTGACTTGGACTGTGGCTGTTAACCCTTTCAACCAGAGCGGCGGTTTTTCCAGTTAGAAAACATGATACGTCATAACGTCATTAAATAGGGTGGCTGCCCAGTAAATATGTCTACCCCAAATAATAAATATGGACTCTTCTAATTGATTTCATTGAACAGGTATGGAAGATACAACCAGAGCTCAACGGGTAAATAATTGTTCCACGTGTAATTTGTTTTGGAAACAAAGGTGACGTATTCACCCTCCCTAATATGGGCAATGCTGATCACCACTATTAACTATGCATCCTTTTAGGGGGTGGTTGTGGGGTACGAAGAAAGGTTTGAGAATGGGCGAGCAGACAACACAATGAGTCGGTAGTGAGGATTTGTAAATATTTAATTCTAAGATTCTACAAAGGCAATCCCAGACAGAGATTTCGACCAAATCGCAATCCAGTCGAAGTGGACAGAGCATTGTTACTGGGACATTAACCAAAGGAGTCTCACTTTTGTATCAGCGAACCCATGGGATCGACAATGGATGGGCCCTATGCAGCAAATGTTGATCTTCGAGATCGAAAAGATGCAAAATCCACTCATCTGCGGCATTAATTTTCTGTCTACACCTGTCACACTCCAACCATTGAGTTACAAGAGAATTCCCATTGTGCCGACCGCACGGTACAGGTGAAAGAAAATTTTGAATTTCAGGAACGAAAAGACGCGGATTTCTCGCATCTAAGGCATTTGTCAATGCGCCGAATAGTGTGAATTATTACGAAAGAATATCCAAACCCACGATCATTGAGGGAAAAAAATGATTTTCGGGACCGAATCGACGCTCCATCCTCGTATCAGAGGCAATTTTCGGCGCCTCAAGTTTTTTGTTATAACAAGAGAATTTGAGAGAGGGTTAGCAGAGTGGCAATGGACCTACAAAATGGGTGACAACTGGAAATAATGTCAATATACATGTTCTTCTGGTACCTATGAACTCTCGAAAGTTATTCGACTCTTCACATTCTTGCCCAGGTCTGGCATTCTCAACGAGGTCTGGAGGGCTGCCTTTCTAGAGCCCTCGCAAATTTTTTAGGAGGGCTATTTTTAGCCCGCCTGCTTCTAGCCAATTAAACACATCACAAATTGTATTGCAATACTACTTCTAATTTATGTGCACAATTTCTATGGCTCACTTTGTCCATATGACAAGAAGGAATATATAATTTGCTCAAAAATGAAACTCAACTGCACCACTTGGCTTCATGTTCAAACATTCTGTCACATTAAAGGCACTGGTAGTATGTGACTCTCTGGTAATGCTGCCTGATGGATGTAGAATAATATTTGAACTTTGTTGGGGAAAGTACAATTCTACCTTAAGATGCTGTTCACATCTCCCTAGAAATGCTGTTGGGGATAGATGTGGTCAATCTTGTTATTCGTACACTTACTGTATGAAGCAAGAAGACTTCCTTAAACATGTTGTCACATGGGTTCCATTCTGTTCTATCTCCGCACTGGGAATGGAACTCAACTGACGATGTGCATCCTGGCGAGAGCATTTGCCCTCCTGGGAGCATTTAGGAGGGCAATTTTTAGCCCATCTGTATTTTCCGTAATGCAAGGACTGCTTGCCTACAATAGTTTCACGTGTGTAAGATCATTGCATCTCGTTAAAGTCTTAACTACATGGTGCTTATGTTATAGTGAAACCATAAGTTTTAAAAAATGAAGAGTGCTTTAACCTAGACACATTAAGAAACACTAAGATAAATGATACACGTATATAGTGTGTGAAAATGTTTTTATCTCACTCGCGGCATTATTTAATTAACACTTCCCCAAACGAATTGCCTGCATCCACCCACTTAATTTTCCAACTGAGCAGTTGAAAAAACATATTTTTCAAAAATTCTTAACAAAACCATATGATGTGACTTCCACATTGTAACCAGCTCCTGGATATCTTTTTGATGGAATTTTTGTGAAAAAAATTGATAGAAAACATTGTTCAAATAATAAATTTTGAGATCATGTGAGTTGCTTAAAGGATTAGCCCACTAGTCAAAGCTCGTGGCTTGAAATATTAATCATACAATATTGTGATCACAAAAGTAATCTCTTTCTCGTACAAACCGGTATGTGATCACAATCTGTGATCACACGTACATGTACTCCACTGGATGTAGATTCCCTAAATAAGATATTGTGAAATCAATATAGAATCAAGAAAAACAAACAAAAATTGTACACGAGATTTAGTGTTCACGTTTCTCTTTTTCAAGATTGTATATTTTAGTGCTGTTGTGAGAAAAAACAGACAGAGAATTTCGACCAGATGGCTACTCAGTCTGTTTGTTCATAAATCGCCCCAAACCGCCCCTTGCCGAACCGTCCCCGATATTTTACCCAAACGCCCCCCTACTGGTGAAAAAAACCCTATGGCAATCTGACGATTTGATCCAAACTATCCCCGGAATATTCTGCCCGAGCCGTCGCTCAATGATTTTCTGATTTTATAATCATAGTACCGATACTATTCCCATTGGATGAATCCATCTAGCCCTTTACCTTACAAGAAAGGCAGACGACACTTGAAAAAGAAATCTTGAATTCCAAAGTACTTTAATTTTTTGGCGTCAAAAACATACCGTATGACCCATCATTGGAACGAGCTGAACGAGCTTGTTCCAATGAGGGTTCAAAAGCTATGTTTTTGAGACAAAAAATTTAAAAAATAATGAAACTTGAATGGTGATTTTTGTAAATAGCACTGGCTGATATGTGCCATTACGTTTGGTAAAGGGTTAAACACACAATATATTTTCTATTTTGGACTAAGCTGTAGCAACACTCATCATCACGTATTGATGGCAGCAATATTTTTTGTATAGTTTCATGATGACAGGAGTTCCGAATGACTTTTCACTTATCGTCTAGGGCAATTTGTTGAGTCGACTTCTACATGTACCTTTAAGCATTTTGTTTACTTGGCTTTTATAGTTGACTTTGTTTATTTGGAGATCTCACTCCTATCTTGTCTTTCTGACTTGTAGCTTGTCTCTCTGGCTTAATGAGTTGATTTGTGGATTAAATATGCCTGTGTACCCCTGCGAATCTCAGCATTTGGATCAAATCGAATCTCAAATCGAATTTATTTATTTATTTATTATTTATTTATTGATGCTTAAGGTCACATATTTATGCAC
The DNA here is from genome assembly GCA_031216915.1 of Pictodentalium vernedei. NCBI lineage: Eukaryota > Metazoa > Mollusca > Scaphopoda > Dentaliida > Dentaliidae > Pictodentalium > Pictodentalium vernedei. Next base: position 159,204,742 of record CM062288.1, on the reverse strand, counting down.
AATGGCTAACCATGACCGTGACAGTTTTACGGGTGGAGGAAGCCGGAGTACCCGGAGAGAACCACCGAGCAACGACGAGCAGCTGCCAGCTCCCCAACATCGTAACTCCGCACTGCAGCACAGGCAGGGTTAGATTGGTTGAAGACATGCGTACCATCGACGTGCAGTACGCCTTAGTACACGGCGTCATCGTGCCCCCATGCGGGCAATGGAGATGAAGTGTCTTGCCCAAGGACACAACGCGGTTGCGCAGCTCAAATCGAATCATACAGAAAATTTCGAATCGAATCTCGAATTGAATCTCACAGACCTTCAAGTGCAGATATTGCACCATACAGCCGTAAATATTGTTGTAGTGTTGTATGCAACAGTGGTACGTGTGTTTGGGCAAATCAATAAAAAATGCGGAATATTTCAAAACGGATTCAAAATAGTTTAGGAAGCGGAACCTCCTTGATCTCCTCTTCTATCACCAGGTCTCCTGTACAGGAGACCTGGCGATGGAAGAAGCGTTCAGAAGGGGACACTTTATTAGGTTTTGAGAACACCTTGACGACTCGAAAATTTACGAATCAGTACGAATCGAATTGAATCGAATCAATGGGACGATATCGAATCGAATCAAAATTTTGTAACGTACCAGGGTCCTAGGGTTTTTGTTATCTTCTGAAACATGTTTGCGTTGATGTTAACCCTTTGAACCCTAGTATTATCTTCCATATCAGTTCAATGGCATCAAATGGAAGAGTCCATATTCATTATTTGGGGGTAGATTTATTAATATTTTCAACGTGCAACCTTCGGGCTGCACGTTAAAATTTTTGAGTGGTCTACCCATCACATTCACTTAGCACCCGTCCTCGTATTCCTACTTAATGAAATTATAACGTCTAATATTCCTGGGTCGGAAAAGTGGTTTCTCGTTTTCAAAGGGTTAATAAAGTCTTGTTTTGTTTTTATCTTATTTTAGAGTTTGTATACGTTTTATTTTATTTTTTTAATAATTCATTTTAAAAAAAATATCCATGAAAAGAACTGGCTGGGCTGATGTTTTGGGGATGGGGGAGTGAGGGTTTGAGCGTCTGATTTGCGGATGGGCTGGGTTGTCATATCTAGTGAATTTACCCACCCACTTCTCTCCTCCTGTTCGAACCTGGCATTCACAAGGTGCACTGTCGACGACGAGACAAGGGTGTGTGTAATATGGGTTGAAGGAGACCACATGGCCCTGGTTCAACCCGGATGCCGTATGCAGGTCAATCAATCATCATTAGCCTAAAATAAAATGTTTTGATTCTCAGGCAAACCCTCATTCCAGTTGAAAACTCTATCTACCACTATTACAACAACATCGAGAGACTCGAGTTTTTTTTACTTTTTTGATTGTTGTTTGTGAGTGAAATCAGAAGAGCATAACTGAAGATGCAAAAACGCTTTGTTTTTAAAATTAAATGAGTGTATTTGTATAATTATGAACTTTCTATATATTCTGTGTGTGATCTGACTGCACAAAGCCTCTCTCATTATATGCAAGCCAGAAAATAAGCAGACTGTCATCTGCAAAATGAGGTCCCCAGAGGATGAATTTAGTGATGCTACCCTGCATAGCAGGGTAGCATCACTAAATTTACCCTCTGTGAACCTCAATCTGAATCAGCGTCTCAAAACTAAACAAAAAGAGGTACCCAGAGGATAAATTGGTCGACTGTATGGGTAGCATCATCAAAATCATCCTCATTCTGCAAATGTCTGACTTCTTATTTTCAGGCCTGATTGTATGAAAGAATTAGGGTGCTATAAAAGTAAGTGAAATTTGTTTACTTCACATTCTCACCTCAGATATTCCATAAATTCAAATTAAATATACCCTAATTTTTCATCAAAATGAATATTGTGTTGTATAGAACAGGCAAATCATATGCTCTCAACTCTGAGCTGACTGCTGGTACCAATGGTTCCTGAAATTCTGCTACCATATTCGTACCCGATCTGATAATAAAACAATATTTCAGGAGATCAATTCGTGCTCAAATGTGCTTCAGACATCCAAGAAAAAAGCTAGGCATTCAAATCACTTCACTATGCAGCGGCATGGCTGTATTTGGGGAAAAGCCAACACGGTTGCATTTTTTTATTGAAGAGAGTTTTCATGGCCGATGGACATGTGTATATCACGCAATACCACGAATTTTCATAAAAAAAACAATCGGGTAATTCGAACAGGTGTCATAATACCTTGCATAATATAGCATATTAAATATATAATATAACATATATATAAAGTAATATAGCAGCTGTGCAGTCTCCATATAATTATTGTGTGTTGTGTGAAGGCGATCTGTCTGATTATTTGATTTTAAACGGCATTGCATATCCATGCTATTTCGGCCCTAGTGACCTTGGACGAAATGTAAACAAAGGGAAACCAAAACAAAGCCGAGAGCTCTAGAATTTACCCCCACGCATCTCTGTCGCGAGCTCTGGAATTTACCCCCACGCATCTCTGTCGCTGTGTTTAAAAACTTTTGATTTCCTAGCTTTGTTCTTGGATATCTGAAGCACATTTGGCCACGAGTTGTTCTCCTGAAATATTATTTTTTTTATCTGTTCTATGGATTCGGTAGACTTCCAGGACCATTTGTGCCTGCTGTCAACACTGCGACTTGATTGCATTTATTTTTCGTGTTCTATACATCATACTCTTCATTTTGATGCATAATTTGTGTGTATTTAAGTCACGTTTGTGGAATATCAGACTTGGGTATTTCAAAGTGAACTAATTTTTCCTTACTTGTATAACACCCTAAATAAAAATAAAAAATAAAGCCTCCCTCTCCCCCTCAATGATTTGAAAAAAAACATGCCTGAGAATCAATTAATTGTGTGGCCTTACATTTGAATTGCAACTATGTATTTTAACTAAATTCATGTATTGGTTTAATTTGTTTTCATTTTCTAATAAAGTGTTCATTTATTCATTCACGCTTTGTTTTTGTTTTAACCCTTTACCCACCGCAGACGATATCAAAATTTATTATTTTAAATATCATTTTTTAAATTTTTTCAAAAAATTTCAACAAAACCATATCATGTGAATCCTCTTTGGAACGAGCTCGACGAGCTCGTTCCAAAGAGGGGTCACATGATATGGTTTTGTTGAAATTTTTCGAAAAATAATATTTTTTCATTTGCTGAATTTGCACATTACGCGGGCGGATGTGGGCGATTCGTTGGGTAAAGGGTTAAATTGCGTCTATGGGGGTTTTATTATTTCTCGAAAGATTTATGGGAAGAGAATGTGGTATGAGAGGCGGAGTAAAAGTCTAGTTTTAGCTATGTGAGGTGTTCTGTTTACTAATTTTGGGGGTAAGGGGCCTGGGCTCTTCAGGTTAGAAAATCTTCCATTGTAAGGTTTCGCTCCACAATTTTCTAGGCATTTCCTAAAATGACATGCCATACAATCTCTTCATATGCAAATATTCAGTAACTTAGTTACCTGACCCATAACATGTATTACATTTCCCAAATCCACTAAAAACATATAACACTATCTGACCCTGACCAAGTAAAAATAATTAATCCGAATGTGGGTGAAATAATTTATTGTCTAAGGCAAGACTTCTACCTGCAAAATTGCATGAAAAAATGCCGATACCAGTCATTTTCAACAACCCAGCAGACTCAAAAGCAGAATTTTCCCATTATTCCTACTCACCTAACCCTGGAGCATATAACCCCGTTTCTAAAATGTGAAACAAAATTTCCATGTTTCCGTCTCGTTTTTAGCTGAACTTTGGCGAAGCCAAATTTGAACTTTTATCATGGCCCGTCGTCCGTCGACCGTCTGTGCGTCTGTCCGTACGTCAACAATTGGACACGACTCGGGCTAGAGGCCGTATTTATGAACCGATCTTTACGAAACTTCTTGGGTACCTTTGTTATGACTGTGGGACGAGAACGAGTGTTTTGGGGTGCGGTCCAAAATTCAAGATGGCTGCCAGCCGCCATTTTGTACCGACGATGCTGAAAACTGTTTTTTGTACAGAACTTCCATATGAAAGCTCTGATTTGAATATTTTTTTGTATGAATGTTTAGTACCATGAGATACATTACATATCATACGGGTTTTTTTTTTCTCGTGCTTAAATTATGAAAATTAGACTAACTTTGATTTATTTAGTGTTACTTTCAGCACTGTCAGTGCAAATGCCAATACGGCCTGGGCTAGAGGCCGTATTTATGAACCGATCTTTAAGAAACTTCTTGGGTACCTTTGTTATAACGATGGGACGAGAACGAGTTTTTTGGGGTCCGATCCGAAATTCAAGTTGGCCGCTGGCGGCCATTCTGTATAGACTTAGGTGCAATCAGATTTTTGCGCAGAACTTCCATATGAAAGTGATGATTTGAATAATTTTTTGTATGAATGTTTAGTACCATGGGATACATCACATATAATACGGGTTTTTTTCACGTACGTAAATTATGCAAATTAGACTACTTTGATGTATTTAGTGTTACTTTCAGCACTGTAAGTGCAAATGCCAATACGGCTCGGGCTAGAGGCCGCATTTATAAACCGATCTTTACGAAACTTCTTGGGTACCTTTGGTATCACCGTGGGACTAGAACGAGTGTTTTTGGGTGCGGTCTGAAATTCAAGATGGCCGATGGCAGCCATTTTGTACAAAATTAGGTGCAATCAGATTTTTGCACAGAGGGATGGAGTGGCCGCCAACGCAAGCTACCATCACAAACTAATATGTCGTCGCTGGGTTACGTGACGATCACGTCACATATGAGATCCACCATGGTATTCACCAGAATTGACACGATCTGCGCATCCACTATTACGGGTGTCCGTCGTGTCCCCGATTCCCCACTCATGTTCTTGTTCTCGGCTTACAGACTTGGATGATATGTTCGATACCATGAGCGAGAGACTATTGAGAGGCAGGGCCGGATTTAGGACTGGGCAAGCTGGGCAGTTGCCCAGGGCCCTCCACATATTTTATGAGAAAAAAAAAATCGTGAGGAAAAACATAGGCTGAACTGAACGACACGCACGTCTCAATCAAAAACATATTGCGCACCTATTACGTCATGCAAGCCATATTGTGTTTTTTTTGTGAGTGGTAGAAACAGCTAAGTGGTTGTTTTCCTGTCATTTATCAGCACACGTCGGCTGGCGAACAGTTAACTCACCCGCCTCAACGTCGATTTTCTTGAGCACTAGCACATGGAACACATTTGAACTCATTGGTCGACTAGTTGTTGGTTCAGAAACGTTATACCCCGAAACTGCCTGTCATCACCTTCCTCTTGGTTTGAGATCTTTTGTTTTTTTTGTATTCTAAAGTAGGGTGGGCCTCCACTACTGAAGGCGGCCCGGGGGCTCCATATGTCTGAATCCGGTCCTGTTAAAATCTGCAACAAGATACATTCCGTTGCCCGAAATTCCTCGCACTAGCCCTGTTGATGTGGTAAATTTGTCTTTGACCCTTCTTCAGATGTAATGATTAAGAAGTAAATGACATATGCTGCAAACAGAAACATGCTAATTGTGGTTTTTATCCGTAAAACAGCATGGGAATTTCGTCATCAAGTAAACACAAACTTGTGAAGGAATACAAAGCATTGCTGGGCCAAACAGATTTCTGAGCCCTGGACACACTCAAGGGCAAAATTACATGGTTACAATTGATTATTTTTCAAAACTTTATAGAAGTTGACCATTTAGTCACTACAACTAGTTGTAAAGTTATACAACTTCTGAAAAAGCCGTTTGCAAGATTTGGTGTTCCTACAAAGCTTATATCAGATGGTGGGCCACAATTGTCATCGCACGAGTTTGAAATTTTTATATGCAATTGGGTTATAATCCACATTCTCTCCTCACCTGCGCATCCACAGGCTAATGGGAAAGCAGAATCTGCAGTGAAGATCATCAAGCATTTAATGATTAAAACCATTAAAAATGGGGGAGATCAGAATGAAGCATTACTAGAACAGCGAAATACTCCACGAAACGACACTGGTCTCAGTCCTAGTGAAATGCTGTTTGGCAGAAAGACCCGTTCTTTGCTTCCACAAATTTCTAATTCACAGAATAATCCTATGTCAGAAAAACATACTGCTCGAAAACAAACTGTTCAGTATTATGACAAACGAGCAAGAAACTTACCAGAACTTGAAATTGGTCAAAATGTTTACTTTCAACGTTGTGAGGGCAAAAAGTGGGAACTTGGAAAAAATTCAGATAAAATGACTGGTCGCACTTATGGTGTTCAATGCAGTGATGGTGCTTATTTTCGGAGGAATCGCATTCACATTAGATCCACTAAGTTAACTGTGCATATTCGTGATCAATCACCAGCCAGACTAAATCTTGATGATTTATATACTTGCTCTGATCCCATGTCAAACAACCCTGTTGTAACAATTTCTACTGAAAACCTGCCCAGAGACACAATAGTCCGCACACATGGAAATGCTACTGATGCACCCAATGGAATCGTCTGCAGACCTAGGCGTAACATAAAAGAACCTTCATATTTGAAAGACTATGTTCGGTATTAGCAATATCCTGTCCCGCTTGATTTGACAAGACTTTGAGAAGCCCAATCAGAAAATAACTTTGTCAAAATTTAACTTGCGTGAAAACTGACCTTTTTTTTTTAAATGTGAACATCCCCATGCTTAAACTTGGAGAACAAGCTGACTTTCATTTCTTTTCTTTTAGAAAGGGGGAAGTTGATAAAGTAGCATCTAAATTAGATTTTAGTAACTGAAATCCGGTAAGACCCGGATCCCGATTCGCGTTGTGTATTGACAACCACGTTGAGAAATAGAAATTGATTTGATGTATTGACACCGAAAATAAAGCTCGTAACTTTGATAATTTTGCATTCTAAATATATACAAACGTACTGAAGACGAAGACCAGGAGTGTGTGGGGGGGGGGGGGGGGTGATCGCTGAAAAACAGACACCCATCTTCAGAGCATTTTGGGTGATAGTCATTGCAATATGCACACATATTCAAGGTGACACTTCATTTTTGACCCCGCCCTTCTGATCCTTTAACACTAACACGTTTATTTCTCTCTTGCATCCTCCCTATTACCCACTTTAATTTCCTTCTAGACAACTCGATCCAGGTGAGCGTCTTAGAATCCCTACAGCCTCTGGGTCCTGTTGTGATTATTTCCATTATTAGTCGAGTCGGACGGGCAGGCATCTGGACTTCAATAAATTGGAAAGCGTGTGGGAATTACAAATAGTGATACAAATTATGTACAATATGTATTGACAAAAATTACAAGGAGAGGGCATAGCCTGTCTATCTGCCATCTCCTTAATGCAAGTTGGATTTATCTCTTGGAGATCTGCAGATCACAAAAAATAATTTGTCCCTTTTAGTAAATATTACTACTTGTTCAATAAAACGGGATATTGGCCAAATAAATCCATAATGTTCTGAGTATTTATCGCTATCCCGCATGGAAGGGGAAGAACCTTATCCAGTTTCAGGTTCGTAGACCACAGTCAAGGTTACTATTACTAAAAATGGAACTTTGCGGTTTCTAGCAATCCCGTTTGTTCTCTTTATTTCAGTTCAGTCAAATTTTCAGAAAATTATCGTATATGGGCAATGGAGAAGCATATTGATTTTGGACGTGACAATCGCAAGATCAAAGTTCACAGGACTGTTATTATAAATGGAACTTTGTCGCGGACAGGTCTGGGAAGTAACTTTTGTTTTATATGTCAATTGTTGCAGATCCCTGTGGGGTATGGGAGCGAAATAATCTTTTCGATTTTATTGTCTGCAATCAAAATGTCAAAGGTCACAGGGCAGTTACTATATATAGAACTTGGTAACAGGGTTTCCGATCCATAATTTTTGTTCTTCATTATGCATAACCATTAAATCTGCAAGGTTGTCCTAGAGTGGTATCCTCATGGAAGAAGAACCGGATTGGTTTTTACATTCGTTGACTAAAAGGCGCGAGGTGTTTAAATGAGATCTCCTGGTATTAAATCCCCATATACCATACATGATGCCGGAGATAACGTTTTTGTACCGTGTGAAACACAACAAAAGCATGGAAACAAATTTGTGGACTCGTTTCTCACGCTCCACAATCAGTTGGACCAAACACGTGAATAACCGTTTTGATTTACAAACGCAGAAGACAACAGGAAGAGTTACATCCCTTGGGTTGTTGTTAGAAACGAGTAAACAGATTTTGTTGACAGATTTGCTCTTAATTTATTTTTCTCAAGTTGTTTGATTTAATTATTCGACTATTTAATTTATAACAGAAATATATGATCGAATTGCCAGAAATCTGATGATATTTGTGACTATTTTCAGTCTTTTTGGTTCGATTTTTATATGGGAGGGAAACAAACTAGATGGGTTTGCTAATTTTCGTGAGGACTGACAACTGCAACTTATTCCTATTCATTATGCAACATTTGTTATCGACCGGTAAAGTCGAATAAAGGACAGGGAATAAGTAATGACTGCCACGTACGTTATTTTCGCCCACTTGATGTGAAGCTGCTCATAGGCTGAGCTGGATGGTCTAATCAATACCTTGTCTATTGGGTGACCACCTATACCTTGTCAAAACAAGGCAGACATATTGTGCACCCTCTGATGGAATATGGCAACAACACATGATTATACATTCCTCACCAGGTCACCAAATTTCCACTGAGTAGCAGGGTAGTAACTAACAAAAAATGTTAGCGGTGATGGTGGGGATGGTTGTGTAGGCCGTCGTGCCGGACAGCTCGGTCGCATCTCCCAAAAGTTTTTAACATTGGTATGGAAAGTATAATTATTTGTAGCGAAAACGTCTGATAAGAGCAGTTTGGTAACTGCTCTTATCAGACGTTTTCGCTACAAATAATCATACTTTCCATTGATAAAATACTTGTATAACAGAGAATGCATTGGAGTTTTATGGCAGTGCTGATAATTATACACCAATGAGGCAGTGTTGTCCGACCATCTAGGTGCTTTCAATAGGTCATGGTCATAAAAAATATTTGTTCTTATTTACTCTTTCTCTAGATGTGGAATTCTACCGATATACTGAGTTGGACATTTATTGCACTTTCTATCTATTCTGCGCGCTAAAATCAGTTGGGTTATTTATATTATCATTATTAGTATTTATTGGTGTTTAAGGTCACATACATATGCACAATGGCTAATCCTGACCGTGGCAGCTTTACGGGCGGAGGAAGCCGGGGTATCCGGAAATAACCACCGAGCAATGATGAGCGTCTGCCGGCTCCCCAACATCGTAACTCCTCACTGCAGCAATGGTAGGGTTAGATTGGTTGAAGACATGCGCACTATCGACGTGCAGTACGCCTTAGTACACAGCGTCATCGTGCCCCCATGTGGACAATCGGGGAAAAGTGTCTTGCCCAAGGACTCAGCGCGGGAGTCCGAATCGATCGCTCAAACGGTCACTCATCCGAAATGAGTTGGGTTAAACATCAACCCAAATCAACGAGATTGAGTGCATATGAACCCAATTGAGTTCTTTTTACTCAACCAAGTTGATTTAGGTTGATTTTTAACCCAACTGATTTCAGAATGAGTGTATATTTGTCGGGCAACCAAGGGATTTTGCCCAACTGAGTACACCAAAGTGTGAGCATATTTTCGTCATGCAAGCGCGGACGTCTGGCCATCTTGGTATTTCATAATTGCTTGCCCAACCTATGCCCGACGGAACCCATGATCGGAAGATTTTTTTGTTGAGGGAGGGCCCCCACCCCGAAGTTACACCCCTGCAGGGTAGTAGCCCTGTTACTATTTTGTAAACTACTAGACCATTTCCGATGTCTACTACAGCTCTATGGCTACCATTGACGCATATCACTTTTATCAGCTCTACGGCCCACGTTTAGAACTATAACTATACTGCTGCTGGCTCCCACCACTACTAACGTACTCTTTGAAAAGCTATGGCGAACTATCCATCACCTCGGTCTTACCAGCTTCTACTAAAGCTGTTAACTGGAGAGAGCTGAACAGTCGTTCGAGTAATATCTCGAAAGGGTGTCTTCTCGTATGTATCGGCCGCTCAGCACGGATACACGAGTGCCGAGATGTAGTCGGTTGTAAGTTAGTGGTACTGCGCGAACGGTGTCCGGGACATTGCTAATGGGAATTTAAGGGGTATGATTCCACCCATATGCTTTTTATTTTTTCCTGTCAGGACATTTTCGTGAGGATTTGAGTGTAAGATATCAATTCACTCGGGGAGGGGGAAGAGGCGGTGGCTCAGTAGGTAGAGGTGCAGGCAGATAGTCGAGAGGACCTCGGTTCGAATCCCTCCTACGGCAACCGCGTTGCATCGTTGGGCAAGACACTTCACCCCCATTGCCCACGTGTTGGCACTGTGGCGTGTGTACCAAGAGGCGTACTGCACGTCAATGGTGCAATTGTCTTCAGCCAATGCTAACCCTGCTTGTGTGGAATTTGTAAGTTAGGGAGTTGACAGTTGCTCGGTAGTTCTCTCCGGATACTCCGGCTCCCTCAACCCGTAAAACTGTCGTGGACATAATAGGCCACATAGCAGAAATAGAAATATGTGACCTTAAACACCAATAAATAAATAAAACCGTTCTCTCTTGCTAGTAATCATGTATACTTTCTTAAACGACTTGAGTTGATGCTTGGATTTGTGACTCACACAGTCGGTCAAACAAATGGAGATCTGTAGTATTCGGGCTGTCGGGAAGCCCAACACGCCTAATCAATTTGGGGTACCAGTTCTGCCGTGTTAATTAAATAAAATGTTGCGTCAAGGCTACTACATGTATATTTTATTTATTCACTAATAAATTTCCAAGAATTCTTGAGGTGTTTAACTACAATCCCGAATGACTAATATTCCAACTACACCAGCAAGTCATGCCTTCTTGGAATGCATGCCTTGATGATGTAGCTTGGAATATTTTCAGTCGGGACTTAAGCAAGGAAGGAGGGTGATGGTTTCGTCAAAACAGGTGTTACCGCAATAACCGGTAGGCCAAAGGAGACTCGTCATACAACTCTTCGACTCGTCTTGTAAAAAGGGTGTGTCGACATCACATCCAATCAGTTGTAAGGTAAGGGTGTTGAAAGTGAGGTGATGGAATTGAAATGTTGTAATTATGATGCTTGGCAATCTTCTTCGCTACAGGACTCTCGATGGAACAAAAATTATCCATCCATGAACCTAAGTGTTTTCAATGTTTCAGCTGTGCAAAGATGTTCAAAAGAAGAGGCCATCTTAGTAGACACGAGAGGGTTGTTTCGTCCAGACCAACCCGGTCAATGGAACAATCGCTTCTGCAAAAGAGAGAACAAGTTGAACCATTAAATCTTCGGACACGAATGTCCCAGGGGAAATCTACGAACCCTAGATTCAAGATGATGTCATTGGAATCGATCGGACTGCAGCAGCCGTATCCAAATGTTGAACCACCCGGAAGCCTTTGGGCACGAATGGTTCAAACAGAAAATACCCGACCAGTCGAACCCCCATACTGGCATAATTCATTAACGATGGAGCAAGAAGATAAGAAGTAAGCTAGTTGAACCCAAACTACTGAAACTCCTGAAAAAATACAGCATTTATTAAGTAGAGACCCAAACGAATTAGCTACATCAGACCTGAACAATGACATGGTGGAACTGTTAATTCCAGTGATGTTTTCCTAGGGGAACGCGGTGAACAACATACCCCACTTTTCTGAAGGGAATCTCGTTCCCATACAATTGCAAGACCTGGAACTGCTTGATCATGGAGAATTTCGTACACAGCGATCACTCCTTCGTCTTGCTAGATGTATTAAATTTTAGTTATCGGTAAGTTATTATATATATGTCGGATATAAATACACAAAATGACAGCACCAAATTAAGTATCATCCTTGGTACGTTGCACACGCATTTGTTTTGGTTTGTAACTCAACTATGTCTCACCAGAATGACATTCCCACGTTCTCCTCCGGCGACACGAGGGTGACGCGTCCTGATTATCTGGCTGTCAAAGTAATGACATTCTCTGCGAAAAATCAACGAGAATGCGATTCTTCGGTAATAAATTTCGATTTTTTCCCTGGAAACCTCAGGCAAATTGTCGTTGGTTGCTGAAATGATTAGCTCCCGTTCCCTTACTTCATAATTTCTGAACGCATCACTGACTGAGTCCAGAACCATGAAAGAGTATGACAAAATACACCAATACAAAGATACAGAGAATTCAGCCAGAATACAGTAGACGATAACGAGCAAGATAACAAACAATCAAAGACCACGAAGATTGAAGACTGAATAGAAGAAGATTGAGGAGAACAACGAATGTTACAAAGAAAGATGCTGGAAGCGAGGTGAAAAGATCGAAGTTTTCGAAGACAACAAACAGTACAAAGACTAAACATTTATTGTATACTACTCAAAGTTTGCTGAGCACCAAGTACCTGTTTTACGTTTTAGTCGAAATATTGTAATGAAAAGTGTATATATTTTTTGTTTAATTATATGTTTAATGATTTAAGTACAGAAATTAAGATTTTATTTGTGTTTGACACTATTTTTTAGCTTTTGAATACGATAACCATGGAAAATGGATATTATTGGTAAAAGAGGAAATTTTTCAATATGACAAAAAGTTGACGGAGCGAACTGGTATGGGTTCAATATCGACTATGAGACCCATTACTGTTAATTACAGCTTGACAATGCTTTCCCATTCTCCCAGTCAGGTTCCTGGTGGTCCTTTGTGGAATGTTGTTCCATTCTTGGACCAGCATGGCACCACGCTCCTGGACACTTCTTGGCTGGACTGGATGGGCTGAAACTGTAAGCTGCAACTCACTCCAGACATCTTCGATTGGACTGAGGTCAGGGGATCTTGCTGGCCAGTCCATAGACTCAATCCCCCCCCCCCCCCTCTGTCGATACTCCCCGACAGCATGGGCAACATGAGGACAGGCATTATCGTCCATCAGAATGAATCTATCACCCACTGCACGTGCATACAGTCTGACGTGGATATCCAGGATCTCATTAATATACCGTTGTGCAGTCAATGTACCACGTTCAAGGACACAGAGTTCTGTACGTCTATCCCAGCTGATGCCACCCAGACCATGTTTGACCCTCTACCACAGCGGTCATGCTCGGCAATGTTGACTGCATGGAATCGTTCTCCTGGTCTCATCCATACCCTAGAACGCCTGTGTGGTCTAGGCAGTACCTTGACTCATCTGTAAAAAGGACAGGTCGCCAATCTTCTTTGATCCATCCAACGTGGTCCATGGCCCATTCATATCGTGCCTGGCGGCGATTCTGGAACAGCGGAATGCGAATACATGGTCTTCTCGATCGAAGACCACCTTCGTGCAACGTTGCCCGGGTAGTCTGCGTCGAAGCATTTACCCCGGATGCATTCTGAAGGTCACTGCGAAGCTGTGTTGCTGTGGCAAAGCGGTTCCTACTGGCCTGAATGATCAAAAACCGGTCTTCAGCTGTGGATGTTGCCCTGTCTCTGCCAGCACCATGCTGTCTTACTGGTGTGCCATACTGCTGAAATCTTTCCCAGGCTCTGGTGATCACCGCATGGTTCACACCAAGAGCTTCACCAACCTGACGATGGATAGCCCCTTGCTCCACCACCACTACAGCCCTCCACATTTCTGCTCCAGACAAATGTCTTCTAACATTTTCATATGCCATATTCAATCATTAAATCACAAGGGTTTGTGTTGAAATGAGGACTGAATACCCTACACATGTCATTTACATGTAGACAGTACACGAAAACATCATGAAAATCAAGGGGTACATGCTTTCCATGAGTGTCACGAAAAGTCTGTCTGTCAAGAGAGATAATGAAAACACTGGTGACCATCTCAATAGATTCCGCAATCATATCCACCAAAAATATCGCAAATATGTCACAAGCAAATTTCATAATGATATGTCAAATATTTGGTGCTTAGCAAACTTTGAGTAGTATATTTACAACTAAAGTGTGCGCCACATCGAGCTTCATAAGTATGCATAATGTCTATCGGTACGAGATTTCTACATCACGTTTACTTATAGTAATAAAAAAATCCTCGATATGCACTTCGAGAAAATCACATCATGTAAAATCGTTATCCTGAGTCGATTCCATCATTCTCAGTAACAAAAGGATGAATCATCGAAAACTGATCATTCCTGGATAAGAGCTGATTTAATGTTTGGACAGTGTGAATTGTTCCCAGTTCTAAACTTGAGCATTTGTTTAGCACATATTCAATCCCCAGAAGAATTCCAAATAATAATAACCTGCTAATTCTATCATAAATGTGTTGGCATTTTTAGTTACTAGAATCAATTTTATGTCTCCTTTCATGGCTTCATTTTCAAAATCTTCCTCGGTAGTGAATTTTCAACCTAGTTGGAAATTTACTAACTCCCCCTCCCCCCACACCCAATCGGAAACCTCTAGCCACATACCTGCACGTGATACGGTTGTGTTGCGGTTTTTAGAAACTCTAACAAAAAGAAAACATAACATTTAACATAATAAATATTGAACACGTCTCCATTGATTCAGATTCTGATTCTGATTTTTATTTTGCGGTATAAATATACATGTATAACAGAGCTGATTACAGTGTTATTGTGTGGCATTACATAATTCAGATGTATACACCGCGCAGAGATGACATAGCCAGATTGGCTGTCAACCTGTCACCCCCTTGTAATAAGTATGCTGTCCTCAACACTGCAAATCGACTGGGAACTAAATATTGTTAAATATGTAGCTTTACCTTGGACATTCACAAATCAGTACTATTTTAAAATTTCTTGTGTATGTGTATGACGATTAACTTGTTGAAGGACGCTACAACTTAAGGAAAGTCTTTATAACCCTGGGAAAGATAATGATAGCGTTTATGCAAGGAGTATTATGCATTACAGTCGGTACAATATGGATTTTCACACTGGACATTAGCGGCATATGATGACAGAAGTTCGAGTTTGAGTTTGAATAAATAACATTGGGTACGCGAATATGGGTAACTTATCCAACAATCTTGTCCGTATTTTTACCCGTATTTGCCCCGTTTGCCAGTATTCCTATATGGTGGGTTGTGTGGGATGCTAAAGTAATTATTCAGAGACTGGGGAAGTATATCAAGCAGGCCTGTAATATAAACACGACGTTCACTTTAAGAATCTTATCTTTTACGAATTATAATTTTTGTTATTTATGATTCGGGGTGAACGTTTCTGTATTGTAAGAAGTTTTCTTACTGCTCTAGAAGTGCCCATATATGGATACCATATACCAGCTGACAGTGAACTAATGTACAATATAACGTTTTAGAGCTTCGTGTGCAGGCCTGGGAGGAGTTAAAATTTTCCTTAACACGTTAACGTTTTAAATAATTTTGCGTTAACGAGTTAAATGACGTTAAATGTTAAAATGAACAAAATTTTAATAATTTCGGCCATTTTTATTAATTTGAATTTGAATATAATTGAACTTACGCACAGTAACTGTAGTTAAGATAGTTCTCTCGGGTTATCGTAAATTCTAACATTCAGCGATGTTTTCATTTAAAAATACAATCGCTGCGGTCGTATCCTTAGAAAGAGACATCGACCGTTGCTCGAATACCAGTCCTTACATGGAAAACAGGCGTTCGGATGAAGCTGTTGTTGCTGTATCGTCAAATATCGGCGGGTCAAATTCGCCAACGTTGGTAGGAGGGCTACGGACATCTAAATTATTCGTGTTCTTCAATTTCGTCAGATGGCGCAAAGTTCGACGTCATCGACACGCGCGATCCGGCTTGGGTTAACACAAGATAGCGACTCAATGCTACATATTATAATCTTCAAAGTTAAACGTTCTTAACTTAGTTAAATTTTTTTAACGTTAAAATAATTAACACGTTAACGTTTGAAACGTTAACTGCTCCAGCCCTGTTCGTGTTGTGGTATGTTTTTTACTTTGCTTAGTGCGTAATTTGCCCATCTTATTTTAGAGCTGATTTTAGAAATATGAGTTTGGTAAGATAATTGGTTAAATGGTTAACTGATTCTATCTTTATATTGGATTGGAATTGTTCCAGACGACATTTGACGAGAAACAACTGTTCAGGTTGTTGTACGTTGATGCTCACTGGAATTCAAAATATACGCATCCCCCGTTCAATATCCGAGGCGTGACGTCAGTCGGTACGAGATTTCTATAGTACGTTTACTATCGTAATAAAAAAAATCCTCGAAATGCACTTCAAGAAATTCACATCATGTAAAATCGTTATCCTGAGTTAATTCCATCATCCACAGTCACAAAATGATGAATCATCGAAAATTGACCATTCCTGCATAAGATCTGATTTGATGTTAGGACAATGTGAATTGTTCACAGTTCTAAGCTTGAGCATTTGTTTAGCACATATTCAATTCCCAGAATAATACCAAATAATAATAACCTGATAATTCTATCATAAATATTTTGGCATTTTAGTGACTGGAATCAATTTCATCCCCCTCTTACATCGTCATTTTCAAAATCATTCTCGGGAGTGAATTTCCCCCTCCCGGTCCCTCTCCGTAGGTGAAAATTCATTACCCTACATTCCCCAATCGGAAACCTCTAGCCACGTCCCTGCACCTGATAAGTTGTGTTGCTGTTTTTAAAAACTCTGAAAAAATAAAAATATTGAATACGTCTGCATTGGTTAAATGGTTAATTAATTCTACCTATATATTGGATTGGAATTGTTCCGGACGACATTTGACGAGAAACAGCTGTTCAGATTGTAGTACGTTGATGCTCACTGATATTCAAAATATACGCGACAGATCCAATCCCCCGTTCAGTATCCGAGGCGGGTGGATTCGACTTCAAGTTTCTGAATAGCTGATAATTTTCGTCATTGGAAGAGATTCGCGGAAAAGTTTGTTCCCTATAATTTAAAGGTTTGGGTTTAATTTTCCGTTGAAATCCCTTTTAAATTTTCTTGGAAAGAATAAAATTACTGTAAAACCCATTCGCTCAGCAAAGTGGACACTTAGTGTTGAGAGGTGTAATACTAATAAATATTCTTAATGATTATCTGCGATCTAGTTGCTTCTAATTAGCTTGCCATAAAAAGTCAAGTTTCCTTTTGTTACTATTAATAAAGAAAACAAAAGACAGCGTCGGGATCTGTCTGTTGTTTTCGTTTATTAAACGTAACAAAAGAAAACTTGGTTTCATTTTCTACTGATGTCCGAGGACACAGGTGTATTCAAAATTATTACTTGGTTCTTAATTGGACATTCCTCGCGCGTCTAATAACTTCAAGGGAAATAACTTTATTGAAAGTCGATATTCATGACGATAAAAGTCAGAGATGGTAATTTTAAAACCAATCGGTCATTCACAGTTCAAGGTTTTCCAGTGTAAGTAGTATGTCAGGTACATTTCACCTCTAGGTTGCCGGACCCCGACCGGGACCCCGGAAGTGACGTCATAGTCACGTCATGGTAACTCGCGTGAGCGGCCATGTTGTGACGTCATCTCCATAGTGGTATGTGGTGTTAGTGCGCATGCGCAGCGCGTGTCGTTAGGGTGATACGTGTTTCCGTCGTCCATTTTGTATACTGGAGGCCACCATCTTGGTTTCTATGGTAGCACGTGATTGCTATGTTACCCAATGGCTTCTTATAGGACAGGGATATGTTCGGAGGGTATGTTCGATTGAATCGCAGTAATTTTCCGATTCATAGCATTACCACAAACAACCCGACAAGTTGTTCTATTTCGAATTCTTTCAGAATTCTCTTCTTCTATCTATATATGCAATAGTTTTCGTCTATCTGATCATGTTCCTTTGCCATGGAGTATACTCCAGTAGAGTAGAAGAGCCTATCAAATAGAACAGCTTTACTTATTATTACTATATTTAGCTTTTTCTGGTCTATTCTTGTTAGTTCTGACCCTATTCCGTGTATTCTCGTAGTTTCCTTTATCTAGATCATTTATAACCAATCAGATTGCTTGGTTTCCCATAATCTCTATGCAGAGTTATCTGCCTTCTGTATAATAAAAGCCTATATCCAATGGCAATATCCCCGGGCACCCCAATTTTAGCATCCCTTTGTTTGAAAAAACATATGACCTTCGGCACCCCTTTTTTGTCATATGTGCTTATGTGAAAAAGCACAATGTGACACAATGTGCCCTAGCACAAAGGCACATGCTTTATGTGCCGACATGTGCTTATGTGAAAAGGCACAATGTGACACAATGTGCCCTAGCACATAGGCACATACGGGTATTTGAGGATACCTGTGTCCTGGTATTGTTTTATTCGTGGATACCTACAGGAGAATCCCTTTTTTGTCGTATGTGCTTATGTGAAAAAGCACAATGTGACACAATGTGCCCTAGCACATAAGCACATGCTTTATGTGCAGATATGTGCTTATGTGAAAAGGCACAATGTGACACAATGTGCCCTAACACATAGGCACATACGACCAAAAAGGGATTCCATAGCCACAGACGATTCCTAAAAAGGGGTTCCACAGATGGGATTCTGTAAAAGGGATTCCACAAATGGGATTCCGTGTCCATCTTGTCACCAAAACTCCAAGGCCACTACTGGTCTATGGTCTATCTGTCCTGTCATTAGCTTCTACAACAGTCTTGTTCCATTACGGCCTTGTACCAGTACTATTGACTAAACTACCATCCATTACTTCCTAGCTATACCTTCGCTCAAGCCTTCAAAATGTTCAATCAGATTTCCCCTCTATACCTATAAAGCATTCCGTAATTGAGATTTCTAGCCGATTCCGTAAAATATGGATTGCGTGATTTGACATCAACACTGTATTTCCCGTCCATATTGGAATAATTAAGTTCAAATGGAGTTAATAAATTCATTCAATTCAAAATAGTTTAAAAGGGTTCACACTGTGTTATATTAGCATTGAGGTTATGGTTTAAAAGTTTGTTATGGAGCCCAGAATTTGTTCAGTCATTGGTATGTTCACTTCTATCTTGGTTCTGTTGGATCTTCGTTTTCTTCAGTTCAAAGGGGTTTACACTGGGTTATATTTAGAGGTTATAGTTTAGAAATAAAGTTCATTCAAACAGTTTAAAGGGGATACCATTGGGTTATATTTAGGGATTATAGTTCAAAACTGTGTTCACTTTGTTATGGTCAATTTACTTCGATCTTGGTTCTGTTGGATCTCCGTTCACTTGTTTATGTTCAACTCCATTGGGTCAGTTGTGTTGGTTCTGTTCATAATTCAGATCTGTTTCCAGCCACTTCATCTTCGTTCTGTACCTTTATTGTTCTGTAGTGGTTGGTTGTATCTGTTCAGGGTCTTGTAGTAATAATTGGGTGTTATTAACTCCATTTCCATACCCTCGTGTGTTGATGTCAAATCACGAAAACCAAATTTTACAGAGTCGGATAGGAATCCCATTTTACAGAATCCCTTTTTAAGAATCCCTTTTTCGAAAATGCTTGTGGCTATGGAATCCCTTTTTCTGAAATGAGTCGTCGAGCAGTATTTCGAGTCACTCGAACGAGCAATTGCTCGTTAGCTCATTTGCTCGATGGGATTCGAGTCATTCGAGCAATTTGTGCGAGTCACTCGACATAAGACGGAATTCCACTTATGGAATCCCTTTTTTTTAATCCCATTTGTGGAATCCCTTTTTTGAAAACGCCTATGGCTATGGAATCCCTTTTTTCTGAAATGAGTAGTCGAGCAGTATTTCGAGTCACTCGAACGAGCAATTTCTCGTTAGCTCATTTGCTCGATGGGATTCGACGAATCATTCGAGCAGTATGTGCGAGTCACTTGACATAAGACGGAATCCCACTTATGGAATCCCTTTTTGAAAACGCATATGACTATGGAATCGCTTTTTTCTGAAATGAGTCGTCGAGCAGTATTTCGAGTCACTCGAACGAGCAATTGCTCATTAGCTCATTTGCTCGATGGGATTCGAGTCATTCGAGCAATATGTGCGAGTCACTCGACATAAGATGGAATCCCACTTATGGAATCCCTTTTTTGGAATCCCATTTGTGGAATCCCTTTTTTTTGAAAACACCTATGGCTATGGAATCCCTTTTTTCTGAAATGAGATTTCGAGTCACTTGAATGAGCAATTGCTCGTTAGCACATTTGCTCGATGGGATTCGAGTCATTCGAGCAATATGTGCGAGTCACTCGACATAAGACGGAATCCCACTTATGGAATCCCTTTTTAGAATCCCATTTGTGGAATTCTTTTTTCGAAAACGCCTGTGGCTATGGAATCCCTTTTTTCTGAAATGAGTCGTCGAGCAGTATTTCGAGTCACTCGAACGAGCAATTGCTCGTTGGCTCATTTGCTCGATGGGATTCGAATCGTTCGAGCAATATGCCGAGTGACTCGGTTGAGCAATTACTCTAAAGCTCATTTGCTCGATGGGATTCGAGTCATTCGAGCAATGGTTTATCAGTAACTGCTCGATTGCTTATTGGGTCTGGGAATGCTTTTGATATACACAAGGGAGATAGCTGCATTATGGGAAATCAAGCACTGGTAATTATAAGACTTGGACGAGAGAACCAGAGATGGTTTGGACTGGATAGACAGTTAGTGATAGAGAAACATATTCAATAGGCATTAAAAATGGGATTCTGGGAAAATCAGGCCCTGTACTCCTATTCAATAGAACATACCCCATGTACCCCTTGGTACTATAGCATAACGTGTTATTTTTATATGCCCAAAATGGGGCTTCACATGGCCGTTTGGGTGGTTTGGTGGAGATTTTGGTGGTCTTTAAGGGTGGTCGGGTCCCCCCCCCCAAACCCCTACAGTGTATATATTTTCGTCCCGTTTCTTGAGACTTTTTATGTATGTATGCAATAGATACCACTTCACAGTTGTTTTTTTTACGCTGGAGGAAATGTCGCAAGGAGCTCAGATCACCGATTGTCCAAACAAAGGCAGCTCCAGTGACTGGAAATGCATCCACTTTATCAACACCCAAATATAAATACCCGCTCAAATTGCTGTATGAGTCTTAAAATAGGTACATACAACGCCCGGGGCTTGGCGGATGCTCGAAAACGTAGGAAGGTTTTCTCCTATTTGAGATCAAAACAGTGTCACATATTATGTTTGCAAGAGACCTACTTTACTCGCGAAATTGAAAACATAATATCTAACGAGTGGGGAGGCCATTGTCTTTTTAATTCATATACGTCAACTGAAAAAGGCATATGTTTTTTGTTTGCAAACAACTTTGAATATAAGGTTCACAGATTCACCAGTATTGGGGATGGCCAGTGCATTATTCTAGATATCTCTCTGGAAGGAGAAAGATTAACACTTATCGGTATATACGGCCCAAACACTGATAACCCAAATTTTTATCAACATATATGGGATCAGGTAGCCATCTGCGGAAACGACCAGCTATTGCTCTGTGGTGATTGGAACTCAACCCTCAAGCATGAATTGGACACAAGACATTACTCGAGAGAATATAACATTAACTCAAAACGATCTGTAATTAATTACATGAACGAACAAGAGCTGTGTGAGCCCTGGCGTTATCTGTATGGAAATAAAACTTCTTTTACATGGTGGCCAAGTAACAGACGTAGGTAT
The DNA here is from genome assembly GCA_031216915.1 of Pictodentalium vernedei. Classification (NCBI taxonomy): domain Eukaryota; kingdom Metazoa; phylum Mollusca; class Scaphopoda; order Dentaliida; family Dentaliidae; genus Pictodentalium; species Pictodentalium vernedei. The sequence goes on along the minus strand of CM062288.1, from coordinate 159,183,032 downwards.
TCCCGTCTAGATTTTTTCATTATCTCAAATAATCTTATACAATTCGTTGAGGAAATACAAGTACATACAAAATGCCCTGAAATATCCGACCACTGCTTAGTCAATATTAAAATAAAATTTACGAATTTCGTAAGGGGTAGGGGGTACTGGAAATTCAATAAGGAATTACTAAAGGATCGAATCTATTCCCAAGGAGTTAAGGAAAAAATTAAAGAAGTAAAAACACAATATTCAACCCTAAATGATGAAATCAATATAAATCCCCAATTATTTGTGGAAGTTCTTCTTTTAGAGATACGTGGTTTTACTATCTCACATGCTTCATACATAAAAAAGAACCAAGCTAAAGAGGAAAAAAAAACTTGAAAATGAATTGGAAAAATTGGAAACTCTATACCCATCTCAAGATAACAATGTAAATAATAAGAGAGAGGAAATTAACAATCAACTTGAAAAAATTAAAGAAAATAGGTTGAATGGCACATTACTAAGATCAAGAGCTAGGTGGGTGGAAGATGGGGAAAAACCAACTAAATATTTCTGTGGACTTGAGAAACGCAATTATCAAAATGACACAATATTTAGGATTAAACAATCAGATGGGTCATATTTAACGGAACAAAAGGAAATATTAAGTGAACTGAAGAACTTTTACCAAAATCTTTATAAGACATCAAATCTAGAAGACGTTTATCTGGACCAGATAATTGACAAATCAAAGGTGGCGACCCTAAGCAAAGCTGAATCGTTAACTGCAGATGGCTTCCTGAACTTAGTAGAATTAACTGATGCTTTAAAGAGTATGAAAAATGATAAAGCCCCTGAAATCGATGGATTTACGGTTGAATTCTTTAAATTCTTTTCGATAGACATTGGACATTACGTTTTAGATTCAATAAACTATGCGTATGATGTAGAAAATCTCTCAGTCACACAGCGCCATGGCATATTAAAATGCATCCCCAAAAAGGACAAAGACAAAGCCCTAATAACCAACCAACGACCCCTCACCCTCCTCACCATCCCGTATAAAATTACCACGACCGCATTGGCTAACCGAATCAAACCTCTCCTACCCAAACTTATTAGTGATGACCAAACAGGTTTTATTAAAGGTAGATGCATTGCCGAAAACATTAGGATAGTGAAAGATGTTATAGACTATACAGAGTCAGAAAATCATCCTGGCAGTTTACTGTTAATAGACTTTGAAAAGGCGTTTGATACTATTGAATGGAATTTTATTCTACAAACACTCACGTTTTTTAATTTCGGTGAATCATTCAAAAAATAGATAAAAACTATCTATAACGACACATTCTCGACTGTGCTTCAGTCTGGTTTTATGTCGGAGCCTGTCCACCTGCAGCGTGGCTGTAAGCAGGGTAACCCATTGTCCCCATATTTATTTATTCTAGGTGCTGAAATCCTCGCAATGCTAATCAAACAAAATGAAGATATAACGGGTATATGCCACTCGGGGAAAGAATTTAAACTTAGCCAGTACGCATATGACACGTGTCTACTACTAAATGGCTCTCAGAAATCAACTGCAACATCGTTAATGGTCTTAAATAAATTTGCCACAATCTCAGGGCTAAAAATTAATCTGAAGAAAACAAAATTGATAGGGATAGGAACGATAAAAGGCAGAGCCCATGCCCCCTCTGGATATCCTGATGTGGAAGTCGCTTCTAAATTCACGCTTCTCGGTGTGGAGTTCAATATGACAGATAAGGACCCAGTCGAAGAAAACTGTAGTAAAAAAAATGGATAAAATGAAAACAATTCTAAATCTCTGGAAAAAAACGTCAAATAACACCTGTGGGAAAAATAACAGTAATTAAAACCTTTCTAGTTCCCCAATTAAATCATTTACTTCTTTCGATCCACAACCCCTCACCAAAATTCTTAAAAGAAATAAACAGCCTGTTGTTCAATTTTATTTGGGGAAGTAGTGTAGACAAAATAAAGAGGCAGCGTCTCATATCGGGGTATGCAGAGGGGGGGTCTGAAAATGATAGATCTAGAGATACATATAAACACTACGAAGGTCTCGTGGATAAAAAGACTCCTCACAAAAAATAGTTTCTCAACGGTTTTTTTTTCAAGTCCATAGCTAATATTGCACAAATCGGAGAAAATTTTGCGGAACATAAATTTGTTGAAAAGCTCAAAAAGCGCATTGTGCGTCATCCCTTTTGGCTTGATGTCCTGCAATCATGGCAACAGTATATTGTAACATTCAAACGAACAGCAACAGATTTTATTAAGTCTTCCTTTGGTTATAGCAGTGGATTAAATAACATGGAAAATATAATTAGTATTCCAGCCTGGAATAAACGTGGAATCAGATGCATTAGAGATATTTTTAATCCAGATGGTAGTCTCATGTCTTATCAAATGTTTAAAGATAGATATGGAAATTTCACCGATTTTATAAGTTACTCTGGCGTAATAACGGGAATTAGAAAAACAATGAAAGAGTTTAAGTTAGACCAAGAAACAATTGCATCAATCGAACAACCTATTATCCCCACCCCTTATCAAAATATCTTATCAGAAAAAGGTCACAGATTGCTGAAGCTTCAAAATACACAAAAAAAACATTAAATGTAAATCACAATTGAAATGGGAATCAGAAATCGAATTAGACCTAAACTGGACTACAATATACCAAAATCCATTCAAATGTGGTATTATGGATAACAAATTAAAATACTTTCAATACAAAATTATCAATCGAATATTAGGAGTAAACAAATATATAGCTAAATTTAACAATACGCATTCCCCTCTATGTAATTTTTGCAAAACAGAAGAAGAAACTATTTCCCATATCTTCTGGTCCTGCAACATAATCAAAGAATTCTGGAAGGAATGCTAAATATTTTTACAAGAACGGGACATACCTATCTGTTTGACTAAAAGAAATATACTACTCGGAACAGAAGACCCTAATGACATAATCAATAGTATCATCATTTTGACTAAACATCATATATACTGTTGTAAATATCAACAAATGTCTCCTAGCCTCGCCAACTTTAGAATCCGCTTAAAAAGATTTTACGAAATAGAGGAACAGATATATACAAAAAATAACCTAGCCAGCGAATATTCTGAAAATGGAACAAACTCAACAATATTGCTTGCGAATAATTACCTATTCCGACATCACCTCTATAATAATCCAATAATCCGATAGAAGAGGTCATGTATCATAACGTCCCATGTAATCTGTATAGACACACAGGGCGCGGATGTAATCCCTACGACCTCAAAAGTCCGTTCCTCGGACATATATATTTGCTTGTAGCCTGCAATGAGTGGTAAGTTACTTTAAGTGTGATTTTGGACACTCTTTGCTGCAACTCGGGGGCAACAAACTTTGTGAGGGGACTAAAGACCTGAGACCATTGCATCTTACTTAGAGTCAGGCTTATTTCCTCTTCATCCGCAAAGTTCCCGGGAACACCGAATCCAGTCACTAGGATGTCTGCCTTCAAACGAGTGAAAACTGAGCTAATCGACAAAATATGGCTGCATATACAAATAACGAATTATCTCAGCAAGTCATCTCAAATTACCCCTTCTATCGTCTTTTTCATAGAAGCAGTCTCAATCTAACCCACTAAGCCCACTCCACTTCCACCACAACACACTCAAATACACCTACATAAACACATGCACACACACAAACACGCCCCCCCCCCCCCCACATACACCCTATTGTACATACTTACACATACATACACATTTTTTCCAATTGTTAGAGTATCTTTCGCTGTGACAGATTTGATAACATAATATGTAATATTTTGTATGCCCTCTTGCATCTCCTAGCCACGTAAGATTGTACGGAGGATTGTAAAATCGTGGCCTCTGCAAAATATCACCAAATAAACAATTGGGAAAAAAAAAAGGGTGGTCGGGTCTATTTGGGTAATTAGATATACTCTAGTTCAATCGAACACACCCCCACGGGACTCCTCGGTACTATAGCACTACGCGCTAAGCCGATAAAATGGGAAATAAAGTCAATTTCGATGGTTTGCGGTGGAATTTTGGTGATTTGGAGGGATTGTCGGGTTGTTTGTGGTAATTAGATTTACTCCGATTCAATCGAACATACCCTCCGAACATACCCCGTCCCATTGCAGAAACTTGGGTAACATAGCAACCACGTGCTACGATAGAAACCAAGATGGCGATCTACAGTATACAAAATGGACGACGGAAACACGTATCACCCTAACAACACGTGCTGCGCATGTACACTCACACCACGTATCACTATGGGGATGACGTCACAACATGGCTGCTCACGCGAGTTACCATGACCACACAACATGGCGCCACTGGGTCACGTGACATGTCACTTCCGGGGTCCCCCAAATGAGGCTCGAAAACCACATTACATACTACTAGTGTAAAAAGTCCAGGCTCCTTACCTCCCCCTCCCCCCCCCCCCCCCAAATGAGCGGACAAAACATTGCAAATATCTAAAACTAGACTTCTGCTCTGCCTCTCATACAACACTCTCTTCCCATAAAACTTTCGAGAAACAAATAAGCGTGACAACCCGTACTTACTCGCAGTTCCTTATTCGACATTAGTTATCAATCAATGTGATCGGTTGATAAAGAATGTTGAATAAAAAAACTGGAAATAAGTAACAGTTGTCACGTCCGTGAGAGACAATCAGACCCCATAAACGCAATTTAAAAAACAAACAAAAAAGCAAACAAAAACAAACAAAAAACAAACAAAAAACTAGAGGCTTTACCGAGCCTGTAATCGTTCACCTGGAACTACATATAAAAATGTGATTTCCCATAAGCTTTCCATGGTAACTATGAGGTACAATTGTTGCCATGTTTGCAACATTACATCAACATTAGGTGAGGATCATTGGTAGAAGGTTTCCCAGACTTCAATCACGTGAAGTTTCAAAACAATTGAACCAATTAAACAGAATTATAGAATGTCTCTGGTGGCCATGGTTTTTTCTGTAGTAACCATAAACCGCAATTGTGGCCATGTTTGCAATATGACCAATGTTAAAATGAGGAACGTTGGTGGAGGGTGTCCCAGTTATCAACCATGCAAAGTTTCAAAACATTTGGCCCTGTGGTTTCAGAGAAGAAGAGTTTTCAAAATTGACCAATCAGAATCAAAGAATGCTTCTGGTGGCCACGTTTTTTCACACAACAGGAATAAAATGAGTAACAGTTGTAGAGAACCTCTCAAAGACAATGCCTGCCAAGTCTGGTTCACATTGGCTCAGTGCTTTCAGTGAATATGATAAAAATGTGATTTCCTATAGGGTTTCTATAGTAACTATAAGCCCCAATTGCAGCCATAATTTCAAGCCGATGAAGATTAAAATGAGGATCATTGTTAGAGGGGGTTACAGTCATCGGTCACACTAAGTTTTCAAACCATTTGGCCCTGTAGTTTCAAAGAAGATTTTCTTGAAAATGCACACATTTATAAATTCTGTTTCAACAAAAAAAAAATCAGTAAAAGAAGGTTAAATATTTTGAAAATTACAATTTTCTCAGTCAGTATTCTCTTTCAAAATAGCTTTGGATAGGTAAAGGGTTACAGTCAAACACATTTTACTCCAATTTTGTCAAATCTTAAAAGATATACAATAATTACTGTCATCTAAGCTGACATAATGGGAAGTGAATATAAATGAAAACTTTCCTGGCGTTCCGAACACCTGTCATCAATCAAGATTTACTGATAAGTAACACGAGACTAATAATCAACATAAGTTGCCATTGTTTGCAGTAGTACAAGTCAAAATAAGTTGTGTAGGAAAATCCTATAAACTATATATCTTTATCTTCCCACACTTATAAGACCAGAAGCTGTCATCATTTTCTGGAAAGCTCTCACTGATAGCTTTCCAGAAAATGTCAGATTCTGATCTTGTCAGGGCAGGAGCAGCAGTTTACTTAATTCATTGCAGTTATGCTACAGCTTATTTTTACTTGTACTGTATACACAATATTTTGGTTTTTTTCCAGTTCTCAGTGGAGAAAACTGGAACCAACCCTTACCAGATTCTCAAAAACAAGTATTTTGATGTCAGTACCTACCTTCGTGTAGGCAGGAGAGGCATTGGGTTAAGGATTTGAATATAGCCTCTGTTGGCCACATATTTCTATCCTCTCATAGACCATTCCTGCGAAGTTTGGTTCACGTCGGCTCAGTAGTTCCAGAGAAGGAGATGAAAATGTGATTTCCCATAGGGTTTCTATAGTAACTACAGCCCCAATTGTGGCCATGTTTACAACCCGATCAACCTTAAATGAGGATCGTTGGTAGAGGGGGTCCCAGTCATCACTTATGTGAAGTATCAAAACATTAGACCTGGCAGTTTCTGAGAAGATTTTTGAAAATCCACCAACCAGAATCAAACAATACCTCAGGAAGCGATGTTTTTCATCCGACGGGAACAAAATGAGGATCGTTTGTAGAGGACCTCCCATAGACCGTTCCTGCCAAGTTTGGTTCACACCGGCTCAATGGTTACAGAGAAGAAGATGAAAATGTGAAAAGTTTACGGACGCCAGACGACGGACGCCAAGTGATGAGAAAAGCTCACATGGCCTTTTAGGCTAGGTGAGCTAAAAACAAAGAATGAATGAATGTACGAATGAACACTTTATTGGATAATGAAAACAAAAAAAAAACGGCCAGAAAATTAACCAGATTAACCCTTTACCCAACGCACACAATATCAAAATTTATTATTTTAAATATAATTTTTTCAAATTTTTCAAAAAATTTCAACAAAACCATATCATGTGACCCCTCGTTGGAACGAGCTCGACGAGCTCGTACCAACGAGGGGTCACATGATGTGGTTTTGTTGAAATTTTTTGAAAAATAATATTTTTTTAACTGCTGAATTTGCACATTACGCGGGCGGATGCTGGCGATTAGTTGGGTAAAGGGTTAAGCCTACTGCAGCCTAAAATATCTCGGCAGTTTCTCAATAAAACTATTCAAATATGGATATCGAACTTGTTCTAATGATATCCATATTTGTTTGATTTTAATGAGAAATTGTGAAATGTATTTTCGACAAATATGAAATTTAATTTATTTTTTAAAAATCCTGTGTTAGGTAAAGGGTTAAAACGTATACAGACTCTAAAACAAGATAAAAACAAAACAAGACTTTATTAACATCAACGCAAATATATTTCAGAAGATAACAAAACCCCAGAACCCCGCGAATCATCAAACTTTGATTCGATTAGACATCATCCCTTTGATTCGATTCAATTCGATTCGTGTTGATTCGGAAATTTTAGAATCATCAAGGTGTTCTCAAAACCAAAGTGTCTTCTCTTGAACACTTCTTTTATCGTCAGGTCTCCTGTACAAGAGAACGTGTGATAGAAAAGAAGTTCAAGGACGTTCCGCTTCCGCAACAACTTTGATTCCGTTTTGAAATATTTCACATATTTGATTGATTTGCACAAACAAATCAAACTTGAAGGACTGTGAGATTCGATTCGAAATTTTCGGTCTGATTCGATTCGAGATTCGATTTGACCCAAACGCTGAGATTCGCAGGGGTCCACATACATCTCTGACTCACAAAGACAAGATCGGAGTGAGATCTCCAAATAAACAGTCAACTATAATAGCCGAGTAAACAAAATGCGCAAAGATACATATAAAAATAAACCCAACAAATAGCTCTGAAAACGAGAAATGAAAAATCACTGGGAACTCTTGTCCTCATGAAACTATACAAGAAATATTGCTGCCGTCAATACGTGATGATGAGTGTTGCTACATCTTACTTAAAAATAGAAAATATATTGTATGTTAAACCCTTTACCCAATGTAATGGCAAAAACCGGCCAGTCCTATTTATAAAAATCACCATTCCATTTTCGTTATTTTTTTCTGTCTCAAAAACAAAGCTTATGACATCTCACTGGAACGAGCTCGTTGAGAGTTTTCCAATGAGGGGCCAGAAGGTATGTTTTTGACGCCAAAAAATTAAAATATTTTAGTGTTCAAGATTTTTTTTCACGTGGCGTCTGCCTTTCGTGTAATGTAAAGGGTTAGATAGATTTCATCCAATGGGAACAGTAGCAGTACTATGATAATAAAACCAGAAAATCTCGAAGGATGGTTTGGGCAAAATATTCCGGGATCACATCGTCAGATTGCCATACGGGCCGTTTTCGTCAGTAGGGGGCTGTTTGCATAAAATATCGGGAACGGTTCGGCCAGGGGCGAGTTTGGCGGTTTCTAATCTATACAGACAGCCTAGGCTGCGACCTGGTCGAAATTCTCTGTCTGGTTTTTCTCACCACAACACAGAAATATTCCATCTTGAAAAAGACACACGTGGCCTCTAAGTCACGCGTACAATTTTTGTTTTGTTATTTCTTGGTTCTATATTGATTTCACAGTATCTTATTTATGAAATCTACTCCAGTGGAGTACATGTACGTGTGATCACAGATTGTGATCACATACCGGTTTGTACGAGAAAGAGATTACTTTTGTGATCACAATATTGTATGATTAATATTTCAAGCCACGAGCCTTGACTAGTGGGTTAATCCTTTAAGCAAAATCTCAAAATTTATTATTTGAACAATATTTTGGTCAATTGTTTTCACAAAATTCCAACAAAAAATATATCCATGAGCTGGTTCCAATTTGGGGATCACATCATATGGTTTTGTTAAGACTTTTTTTGAAAATATGTTTTTTTCAACTACTCAGACCATTCGTTTGGGGAAGTGTTAATTAATGTTGCAAGTGAGATAAAAACATTTTCACACACTAAACATGTATATTATTTATCTTGGTGTTTTTTAATGTGTCTGGGTCGAAGCACTCTTCAGTTTTGAAAACTTATGGTTTCACTATAACAGAAGCACTATGCCGTTAAGACTTTAAGGGGATGCAATGATCTTACACACGTGAAACTATTGCAGGCAAGCAGTCCTTGCATTACGAATAAAAACACCGCCTTGCGGGGCAACATACGCCCGTGGTGATCACCATGTGTGCAAAGTTTGAACAATATAGCATGTAAAATGTTGAAGGAGTAGGCGACAAAATACTGAAATGTTTTAAGTACTAAAAGGGGTCATAACTCTGGAAAAACAAAACAGAGTTACCTGCTCTTGTCACATACACAATGGCAATTGGTGATCAACATGTGTGCAAAGTTTGAACAATATAGCATGTAAAATGTTGAAGGAGTAGGTGACACAATACTGTAATGTTTTAAGTATTGAAAGGGGCATAACTCTGGAAATACAAAATGGAGTCACCTGCTCTTGTCACATGCAGAACGGCAACTGGTGATCACCATGTGTGCAAAGTTTAAACAATATTGCGTGTAAAATGTTGAAGGAGTAGGCGACACAATACTGCAATGTTTTAAGAACTAAAAGGAGGCATAACTCTGGAAATACAAAACAGAGTTACCTGCTCTTGTCACATGCACAACGGCAATTACTGATCAACATGTGTGCAAAGTTTGAACATTGTAGCATGTAAAATGTTGAAGGAGGAGGCGACACAATAGAGTAATGTTTCAAGTATTAAAAGGGGCATAACTCTGGAAATACAAATCAAGAGTTACCTGCTCTTATCACATGCACAACGGCAATTGGAGATCAACAGGTGTGCAAAATTTAAATAATAGAGCATGTAAAATGTTGAAGGAGAAGGCGACACAATACTGTAATGTTTTAAGTACTAAAAGGGGCATAACTCTGGAAATACAAAATGGAGTTATCTGCCCCAGTCACACGCACAATGGCAATTGGTGATCACCAGGTGTGCAGGGTTTGAATAATATAGCATGTAAAATGTTGAAGGAGTAGGCAATACAAAACTGTAATGTTTTAAGTACTAAAAGGAGGCATAACTCTGGAAATACAAAAGAAAGTTACTTGCACTTGTCACGTGCACAATGGCAATTGGTGGTCAACATGTGTGCAAAGTTTGAACCATATAGCATGTAAAATATTGAAGGAGAAAGCGACCCAATACTGTAATGTTTAAGTACAAAAGGGGGCATAACTCTGGAAATACAAAATGGATGTGCTTGCTCTTGTCACATGCACAACGGCAATTGGTGATCACCATGTGTTCAAAGTTTAAACAATGTAGCATGTAAAATGTTGATTGAGTAGGCAACACAATACTGTAATGTTTTAAGTACTATAAGGAGGCATAACTCTGGAAATACAAAGTGAGTTTCCTGCACTTGTCATATGCACAACCGCAATTACTGATCAACATGTGTGCAAAGTGAACAAGGTAGCATGTAAACTTTCGGAGTAGGCGACACAAAAATTGTTTATGGACGGACGTTCTACTGCAGATGTACTTGTGAGGTGATTTTAGTGTTAGGTCTGGGGAAAAGCTCGCAACCCACAAGTGGGTTTTTCGCACCTCACAAGTTGAAAAAAACCTCAGAAGTGGCTGGTGTACTAACGGTTTTATCCCCCAATCTCACGAGTAATGACTGTACACGAACGATCACCTTGCAAGGCCAACTGCGGTTGCCCGGACAGACAGACAGACAGACAGACGGACAACGCCATAACATAAAACTCCTATTTTGTTCAAATCAGGCGTATAAAAATACAGAAGGGCTTAAAATTGCCTTCCTAAATCCTCCCAGTAGGACAAATACTCTCGACAGGATGCACATCGTCACTTGAGTTCCATTCTGTTCTATCTCCCAGTAGGGAGAGAGAACAGAATGGAACTCGGGTGACAACATGTTTAAGGAAGTCTTCTTTGCTTCATAAGTATAAGAATAACAAGATTGACCACATCTGTCCCTGGCAGTATTTCTAGGGAGATGTGATCAGCATCTTAAGGTAGAATTGTACTTTCCCCAACAATGTTCAAATATTATTCTACAGCTAACTGGCGGCATTACCAGAGAGTCACGTACCACCAGTACCATGAATGTGACAGAATGTTTGAACATGAAGCCCAGTGGTGCAGTTGAGTTTCATTTTTGAGCAAATTACATTTTCCTTCTTGTCATATGGATAAAGTGAGCCCGTAGAAATTGAGTACATAAAATAGAAGTAGTACTGCAAAACAATTTATGATGTATTTAATTGACTACATGCAGGAGTGTTAAAATAGCAGCACTAAAACAAATGCGAGGGCTATAAAAGGGCAGCCCTTCAGCCCTCCTTGAGAATGCCATGCCTGGGCAAGAATCTGAATAAGTTGAATAAATTTTGAGTAAGTTCACAGGTTCCAGTACATGTATATTGACATTATTTCCAGTTGTAACCCCTGTTGGAGATCCATTGCACCCCTGATATCCCTCCTTCGAATTCACTCATTACACCAAACAACTTGAGGCGCCGACAAATGCCTCTGATACGAGGATTGAGATTTGTTTCAGTTTAGAAAATCAATTTTCTTCTCGCTGGTTGTGCGTTTGGATATTCTTTGGTTACAATTCACACTTCTCGTCGCATTGACAAATACCTTCGATGCGAGGAATTAACGTCTTTTCGGCTCGGAAATTCAAAATTCTCTCACACATGTACCGTGCGTTCGGCACAATGGGAATTTTCTTGCAACTCAATGGTTGGGGTGACAGGTGTCGGCAAAAAAATTAATGCCGCAGATGATATGATTTTGTGTCTTTTCGATCCCGAAGATCAACATTCGCTGCACAGGGCCCATCCATTGTTGGTTCAGTGGGTTAGTCGATACAAAAATGAGGCCATTTTTGGTTAATGTCCCAGTAACGTTTTTCTGTCCATTTGGACTGGATAGTGATTTGGTCAAAATTCCTGTCTGGTATTAGCTCTGTTTAATTTTAGGATTAAATATTTACAAATACTCACTACTGATTTATTGTGTAGTCTGCTCGCCCATGCCCCCCCCCCCCCCTCCCTCCCCCGAAAAAAAGATGCATATATAATAGAGGTGATCAGCATTGCCCATATTGGGTCACGTGAGGGGGTATATCACCTTTGTTTCCAAACCAAACCACACATGGTACAAGTAACTGGCAGAGTGCTGGAAGCCCATATTTGGGCTTTATTCAGAAGTGCAGGTACCATGACTTAAAGGCTTCATATTATGTGTATATGTATCATATTATCTTTAAAAGTGAAATTATTTAGTCTGTAAGGCTTTGCCTTGTTATAATTTAGGGGACAGTGCCTATTGACACTCTCCTCTAAATTATAACAAGGCCAAGACATGTGAACAAAGTTTGAGGACCAAAAATAATTTAGCACTCTACCAGCTAATTGGTTAAGTGCTAGCAGCCACTACCAGGATTTCAGAAAAATAAGGGTAGCAGAGTAAAAACTAACATTCTCCTTGCTCATGTTTCACAGTCAATCGAATGCAAATAATATTTTCGTTTATATAAATTTGTTCTATTACAAATTACTGGAGAGCTAGTCATTGTACACGGTCTTTTAAGTGGTAAGCACTTGTCCTCCAATCCTGATTTGCATTGTCAAATGGCAAATAAAGCACTTGTCCTCCAATCCTGATTTGCATTGTCAAATGGCAAATAAAAATATGTTTAATCTAATCTAACAAATTTTGAATAACAAATTCAGACCACCAAAAATAATCTTAGCCCTCAACCAGTTAACAGTCACAGTGCCAGACAGAAAATGACGTGAACTCGACTCAAAGTCAAATAAAAAGATATTTGTATATTATGCCGTGATCATTTGTATTAAAATTAACTTTTATAGTAAATATCAATTGTAATATTATAAATAATATGGTAAATCCAAGTTGAAAGCAAAACTTTAGTCATGTATCTTCGTTGTGTTGCAAAGCGAAACTGAACCGGGAAACAAATGTGACTTGCACCCATCCTCACGTGACCCAACATGAGGAATTCTGACAAAGTCTACTGAAAAGGGTTAAATAGAAATATATATCTCACAATTAACAGACGTGGGAATGATTTTTATATATACATATTCTGAATAGTTCAACTGTTCCATTTTTCAGACAGAGATCAATGTGATTGAATCAAGTGTCAGTTTTGTCTGTGCTAAATGTGTAATTTACAATAGGTAATGCTACGTTTATAACATTTGTCAGGGAACTGAGAAATATACAGACATATACACTGTATAGTTCTTTGATTTTTAAGCTACATATTTTGTGGTGTATTGTTGCCAGGGTGATGAAAACTCAGGCTACTATATAAGTGCCTCCTCTACCATCAGCTACAACTGATTCTGAACTCTGAAAGATAAAAAAAATACAGCTATACGTTAATTTTGATACTGGTTAGTTATCAGTGTAGTTGAAATTCTTGCTATTGTTGCTGATATTGTGAAAGAGGGAACCGTAGTATACTTGGTTTTAGTTGAGATCACACGAAAATCGTCCCCTGTGAACCTCGGGAAGTTAAGCAATGCTGATGTACTGTTAAAATAGGCCCCTGTAACCAATGTTTGGGGTGGAAGTCCTCTGAAATAGGCAATATGGGTATAAACGATTGACTATAAACTTGACTTTCATCTCCATGTTCCGGTCACGGTTAGCAATTGTGTAGAAATATGTGACCTTCAACACCAATACATAAATAACAAAAATCAAGATCGCGATAATGTAAGTATAAGGGTGGGGGCATCACGAAGAGGACCGAGTGGGTGTGGTGGGGATGTTGTAAACCTGAGTGTCCACGCTGATAAAATATTCCAACTACAACACCAAGGCATGCCTCGTGGGTTCCCCTAGCAAACGATAAAATGTGCTGTTTTTGTACCTTCTAATAGCTGTTTTTACAGTCGCGAAGGCATGTAATAAGCACAGAATGACACACGCGTGTAAATAGGTTAATCGATATGGTACTTGTGCCATCGCAGAAGGAAAAACCTTCCATGCCGTCACTCGTACCATATCGATTAACTCATTCACATCGGCGTGTTGTTCTGTGTATGTAGTTAAAAAAACTCAAGACTTCTTGTTTATTTGTTAGTGGATAAATAAAATATATATGTAGTAGTCCTGACCCAACGAGAACGTTCTGAAAAATATGTCCCAAATTGCACAGACATTTTGAAGCTGGAAAACGAACGTCATTTTGGCACCAGGCGTGGTATATATGTGGTCTATGTGATTTATTTCATTAGTTGATGTCACATCTTGGAGGAATTCATAACTTTTAGGCAGGTGGGGCTTTTGGTGGTCCCCCCAACCCCCACAACTACGCCACTGATTAACAGCGACATTATTTTATATTTGTTTTCTGTCATTTGGAACAAGCTTTAGAATGACAATGTTTGTGTAACATCGGGTGAAGTAAACTCTTTATGCCCAACCATATCACAATGTGTTTATTTTTTGTCTCTGAGGGACTTTGTCCCATTCAGATCTGTCTGGGCTTACAAAAAGGTAAATATGTAGTCTATTAATTTGTTATTTACATGACTAAATATAAGATACCAACAATACATTGTGTTAAAATATTTTGTACCAAACCAGGCGGCAGACACACGGTTTTTACACCAATATTGCCGATTGTCTTTGCAAATTTTTGTAATCGTAGACTCCTTGTTTGAATATCTCCAGACGCATAGATCTGCGTCAGTGGCGTAGCCACGGGATGAGGGAATGGAGTGGGACAATGAGTGATTCCCCACGAACCCCCCATCCCCCACAAGAAAGAAGCACAACAAAATTGTTCAATGCAAGTTTCACATCACATAGAGTCCCAAATGGCCCCCAGACCTACACACTACAAAAAACTCAAATTTGCTCTTTTACACCACTGAGTTTTGCAGAATTATCCCAGGCGAGGCCACCGAACCCCCGAGCGACCTTCAAAATATTATGGGGGCACCCCCCCCCCCCCAAAAAAAAAAACAAAAAAACATTGATCCATTGCAATAATAATAATGATAATAATGTTGATAATAAAAATAATAATAAAAAAAATACTAATAACATGATGCCCCCAAATTGTCTAAAAAAGGACAACATAAAACAAAGAACTCACTTGGCATGGCAGAATTTTTTTCAGGAGAAGGCCCCAAATTCACAGAACGACCTTCTAAATATCATGCCTCTCTCGTTATCCCCCATCCCCCCCCCCCCCTCCCCCGAAAGAAGAAAAAGTTAGTTAGGTATCCCCAACTATAGAATCCGAACTGCACGCTTGGTTTCTGCACATAATAACCGTCAGGCAAATTCATGTCATGGTCGGGCAAGCATAATTACGGCCCTGTTTACAACATACCTGGGTTTGTTTTAAATCATTTGGTCCATAATCATTTGCAATATGAAATATGTTTATTCAAAGTCGAACCGCAACTCCGATGAGTTGTCTCCCTTTATAATAGTCGATAACTGAGCGAACTAATTTTATCCATGTTTTAATAAGAATAAAATCCTCGCCCTCTGATTGGATGAGAGCTGGAGTAGTTTCTTTTATGTTTACGGCTCCAGTAGCAAATGTTACCCTCTGACGTTACCACGCAAAATATTCAAATGACGTTGCCCGTTTCGTAGTTAATTCATCAACGGAGTGACTACCAAACCGCTTCATTTTTCTGGATGTTTCACGCGTGCAGCAGACGGTGTTTCGGATGAAGTGTTGTTTAAATTACAAATCGATTTACGATTTGAACTGAGATGGAATGAGTTTGGGGTACACGAGAGGTTTATTTACTAAATTTATTTACTAAACTTGTGCTCGTTAAAAGTTGCCTTACCTTGCCTTGCCTCACAACGTAGGCTTTGTGCTATGGGTAGTCTTATTGGAACATATACGTTATTGTGATGAGTTGACGTAACATGGTCTATGGTTTGTAGCTCAGAGCGTATGTTCAAACTCGACGCTTCGCGTCTCGGTTGAACGTAACCTCCGAGCCGCAAACCTCAGACCATGTTACCGTCAATTCATCACAATAATTTATAAAATTTAGGTTTCCATCATTTCTAGCTACAACTAAGACGGAAAAAGGGAAGTCAACATGGTAATGTGTGCAACAAAGACGCATACGAAATCATCTGCAGTGAAATGCTTTCTCCTGTTTGCAAATGCGTATTGCAACGACCAAGAGCATGAGGAAAATGTCTCACTACTCCCCTTGCACCATTTGTGCCCATTTGTAATCCCCAGTGGAGAAGCACTAGCCGTGTGTGATTTCGTTATGTACAGTAAATATGCATATGTTGTTTCCGGAGGAAGAAAGGGGTGATAAATTATATAAAAAAACTTTTGATGTAATTCTTCACAATAAAAATAACACTTTCGAAATAAGATTGAATTATAGTATGTACCTCTTTTTGACAAAGTCGTGCACAGCAACAGCAAAATGATGCTGAACAAATTGCTATCACTATCTCTATAAATGTTATGACCACTAGAAACCATGGCAACAACCATCTTTTCGATTCGGTGAAGTTGTCATGATCCTGAAATTTAAAACATTACAGATTTTTACTCAATATGTCAACAATACTGACTTACCCAACACCTTGAAAAGATGTGTAGAAATATGTACCCACCGAAAAAAAACCCAAAGAATAGAACAACAATGTACAGAGATGGGCAGTATTAGAATTTGATCTCAGTATCCGTACTTTTAGGGGGAGGGGGTATACCGCGGCATCGGATCGATATCCGGTGTCTGAATTGACTTGAGATTTGTCGATAGTACCAAAGGGAATTCACACAAGGAAAATACAGAACAAATTCTGAGGCCGAAGAGCTCAACGTGGGCATTCTTTTGCCAACTCAAATCATATCTACAGTAATTTTGTGATTGTTCCAATCACATCTCAGCCTTTAGAGACCAATTTCAGGCTTTTGCAATCTCAGCGTATTAGCCCTTAACATGCCATTATTTGGAGATGCTGCTGACAATAGAATAGTCACCTGGACAGTGATAGCCTTAATAGACAGCCAAGACTTGACTAGAAATCACCGCTAAGTAGAGGTTGTAGTCTCGTGTGAATTCAAGACCATTGCCTTGGCTTTTGAGAGTTAACAAAACTGAAAAAAAAGAAAATGAGCCACTTTTTCATAAAAATGAACGCTTCATCATTCATCAAATCTCAAGACGGTCTTATAAATAGCAAATGTAGTAAAATTTGAAAATACAGAGGGTTTCGGTATTCAATGATCGGTTTTCGGTATCCCCATGATATCGGTACCTGTTCATTTTTCGGTACATTGCATATCTCTAACGATGGAACATTCTCAGCTCTTCATTTGAACAGAATGCATCTAGTTCTAACTTGTACAGAAAGAAAACATTTTATAACAAACACATCTCCGTTTCTCAATCGGGCTCCATTTGATGGCACTTTCGCAGAGAGTCAACGTATTGATGATATACATATGCAAGTTATCAAAATTGGGCATGACAGATATAACTGATTGGTTGAACATAACTTTATACTTGTAAGATGTACACAAGTGCCTTCATATTAACAGATGATGTTCCAATAAGACTAAAATCATCCTCCTCTGATTGGACGAGAGCTTGCTTAGTATATTCTATGTTTACGACTCAAGTGGCAAATGTTACCGTCCAACGTCACAACGCAAAATATTTGAAATGACGTCACGTGTTTCGTAATTGCTTCAAAAATGGAGTGACGATCAAGCCGCTTCATTTTTCTGGATTTTTTACTCGTGCAGCAGAGGGGGTTCCGGATGAAGTGTTGTTTAAATTACAAACCGATATACAATTTGAACTGAGATGGAATGTGTTTATCTGGTTTATTGATTATTTATCCAGTGCGGTCGTGGGACACACGAGCGGTTTATTTACTAAGCCTGTGATCGTTAAAAGTTGCCTTGAACAAGGCAACTTTTAACGATTACATGTTTAGTAAATACGCCTCTCGTGTTTCACGATGTAGGTTTTGGGCTATGAATAGTGGCTTCTTGGAACAGATACGTTATTGTGATGGATTGACGGTAACGTGGTCTGAGGTTTGCGGCTCGGAGCGTATGTTCAACCTCGACGCTTCGCGTCTCGGTTGAAAATAAATTCCGAGCTGCAAACCTCAGACCATGTTGCTGTCACTTCACCACAATAACTTATAATATCTACTGACAAACTTTACAACATACATTTTTTCAGCGGTCATTTTACACCAATTCAAAACTACATGAATATTAACTTTCTGAAATGGAGCCTTGCACATTCTACAATGCACATTCTACAATAGCACAAATGAGACAATACCTTATTTATTTTCTCAATGTTCACTTTCAAAAACGGTACTCTTACGTTTGTTTCTCAAGAGTTACTAAAGGAGAAGTGCAATATTTCTCCACCACTGAACATCGCTTAAGTCCTTTTAGATTTCTGCAAGTCTACAACAGATGATATACTAACTTCATCTTTGGTAATATATAAAAAAAATACATCTCAGCCTGTAAACTGGGAAAAGGCACGACAAATATTGTTTTCTTCATTGGACAACTGAAAGCGTATTACAAACTGGATGTACTACCCACATGGTCATACTCTTTGAAAAAGGCAAAGAACACAAAGCTGAGATGGAATATGATAAAGAATTGTTTTGTCAGCTAACAACGGGCTAATAAAGCAATTATTATCTTTTCCGTTTTGAACTTTTATGTGCGCACGAAGGTCTGTCCGCATGGTTGTGGGTGTGGGAGTCTACGCATTTGCATGCATGTGCGTGCACCTGTGTAGTGCTTACATAAGTGCAAGGACATGCATTTGTCCATGTGCACGCAAGCGCATGTGTATATCTGATACTGTATCTTTTAACGATAACAAATCATACTCTTTCTTTGTATCTGTTCAGTTGCTCCAGGTTATGTAATGGAAATCTGTATTCCAAATTAGGTTCAAATTGGCCAACCGGTTAAGAAAATTGAACTTTTTGGCAAGTGCCAAAACATTTTCCCCTCCCATAACAAACCTAAATACTATCCAAAACATTTTCTTTGATAAATTTGAGTTTTGACACATCAGGAAGTTGCATACGAAATTTCACAGTATTGGGACAAGTGGTTTATGAGAAGACTTTTGAAGATAATTTCTGCAATGATTGAATGCGTTTGGTCCAGTGCTTCTGAAGAAAACGAAAATGCAAACGTTGGATGAAAACAAGGGACAAAAAGTGATGACAATGAGAAGACACTTGAAGAACTTGAGGCTTTTCAGACCCCCCCCCCCCCCCAATACATCGAACTCAACAACTTCCATCAAACAAACTTTTAAGGGTATCCCCTAAAGATAACTTCTGCAATGATTGGATGTGTTTGATCCAGTGGTTCTGAAGAGGAAGACAGGAATGCAAAAGTCGGACAAAAACGACGGACACAAAGTGATGACAATAGCTTACCCTGACTTTGTGACATATGGGTCGGTGCTTTTTATACCCATTACATTATTCTCTGTTCCAAAATATTACGCATGTCACAGTAATGAAGATTCTGCTACTACCGAATATATCAAACGATTACAGATTGATGGTTCTGGAGAAGATGTTTTTAATTTTTGGTTATATGCATTTTTGCAAGTCAAAATTCAGGTTATGTGAAATCCAGCAACTTGATTTGAATAATCTGAATCTGATCTTACTAAGGATGCTGTATATCAAATATCAAAGGATTCTGACTGTTAGTTCTAAAGAAGAGTTTTTAATTTGCGAAAATATGTTAGCCCGTCAGTTTTTGTTTCCCCGTGCGTTACCCTGTATGAGAATCGTTTGCATTTTTTGCCAATTCGAGGGGATCGTGATAACCGTTACTTATTCCCAGTTCCTTATTCGACATGGGTTGTCAACCGATATAATTGGTTGATAACGAATGTCGAATAAGGAACTGGGAAAAAGTAACAGTTGACACGTGACAAAATTCGCTTCTACTGACTCTATGGACGAAATAACAGTTTTCTTCTCCATGTGCGGTTTTGGAAACGTGAGCATTTGAAAATGTTTCAATATTTACTTCCCAGGTTTCCCACAGAGATGCAGGATTTTTTTTTTTTGGCGAAAATCAAATACTTATGACCGAATAATACCACACATAAAATTTATTTCAAAACGGTTCTGAAAATAGAAATTTCAGGCGGGACCATAACTTTTCTCCATCCCATTCCCACTGAAAATATCGCCGCTCAAACTTCTTTTGAACAAACTTTAGGGTACACCTCAAAGAAAGTGGCATGCGAAATATCAACTTATCTGATCTGTAGACTGTAGACTGACAGCTATTCAGCCAATACCTACCCCTTCCAACTGACTTCCATTCCGCTGGAAGGAGTAGGTATTGGCTGAATAGCTGCTGCCTGTCTATAGTCCTTGTGTAGCCTGGTCATTATAAAGGAAACGGAACGATGAATTCGAAAAACACAGATTCGCGTCTGAATTTCTGAAAATTTTGTCAGCTGATTAGAAAAGTCGAGGAATTTGATCAGTAACTGCAACCGACTACCGATCGCAGTTGGAAAAACTGTGATCACGGGTTGAAAATTCAAATCCACTGGCCGGAAAAGTCTGAAAACATGAAGGAAATTGATTTCTTTGAATTTTAACTGTTGAAATTTATATCTTCGAACTTCTCACTACTGAAAATTGTAAGGCTATGTGGAGGGGGACTCCCCACCTCCCCCCCCCCCCCCTATTGCTACGTGTCAGCACATTAGAGACTGGCTATGCTTAATAGACTATTTATGTTGTTATTTTAGCACGATACCATCTCTCAAAGACAGATAAGTTTATGTGTCATCTACACATTGGTGAAAGAAGCCATTCCGAAGAAGTGCGCATAATATTTTATACCACGATTATTAACATAACCCGATCATGTCGACACCGGGGAATGTGCTCAATACATCGCGCCTGGTATTGACATTAGAACGTCACGTGAGAACGCATTTTTCTTTAAAAAATATCAGCTTCATTAACTTAATTCAAGAGGGACATGAGCTCGTGAAATACCGGAAAAACCTCCAACTCGGACCGTTGATTCCAGTCTCCCGCAGTGTGTCTCCCCGTTGTGGTCTGTCTTAGTCTTTGAAAATTGGTCGAGGAAATTCGAAAAAAACAATTGTGCATCAAATCTTAGGTCGGTCAAAAAAGGCTTTTAAGAATAAAAATACTTTCATCTTTGAAAAGCCGTCATATCTTCCCCACATTTCAGAAAACAAAAATATCCATGTTAAGGCTGCATGCACACAAAGAAAACTTACTATATTGCCTGTAGCAATGGACACAAAAAACACTGTAGGCCCAAACACAACAGCAGCCAATATGGATGTCACCATAAAGGTTATTTTCTGGAAAAAATAGAAATTTCACGTTACAAAAGAAAAAAACGCTCGTTAAAATAAATTCACTAGTTCAGCAAGGAATAACATGCCATTTTCAGGTTGATAGATGTTTACGAAGACAACAAGCACACCTTATAAAACAAATGCCGAAAACCCCACTGAGTGGGGTGCTAAAGTCACTGGTGCACCGTGGCCAGGCAAATGAGCCCATGACCTCACATTAACTACTTTCTTCATTTGTTTATCTGACGTAATTCAGGTAAAGTGTGAAAACCGTCTGCAAACTTAACTGAACAACTCGAAAATGTAGCAGATTTCTAGACCCTTTACCTTCAGTACAGAATCTAAGAATATTGCGTCCGTGGAAATATTGCCCAGTCGTGTAAAGTGACCAGTCCACGACGGCCGATTTGTAACCTGTCTAGCGGACGACAGTAGTAGTTCTTTACCCAACGTAACGGCCAAAACCGGCCAGCGCTATTCACAAAAATCGCCAATTAATTTTCAATATATTTTCATTTTTTGTCTCAAAAACATAGGTTATGACCCCTTGTTGGAACGAGCTCGTCGAGCTCGTTCCAACGAGGGGTCATAACCTATGTTTTTGAGACAAAAAATGAAAAAAATTAGTTATTCAAGAATATTTTTTGCACGTGTCGTCTGCTTTTCATGTTACGTAAAGGGAAACACTTTTATTTTTTGCCCACAAAACATTGCTTGCAACTCCTCATTGGAATACGTGCGTTGATCTTGTTCCACTGAAGGATCAAAATCTTTTTATGACGGCAAAGAATTAAACAAATATTTGAAAGCTGATTTTTGTGATTAGCGCTGGCCGATTAAGGTCATGACATTAGCAGTGGGGTTAAAAAAAAAGATGATGAATCAAAAAAATAAAATCTGATACAATTTCATGGGGAAAAAAGGAGCATTGGAAAATATTGTTCCACAATATAAAACATTAGAAATCGATTTGTGTAGCTTGTGTTTGGTGATTCTTGAACAAACGCTGTCATTGTATCGGACACAAATACTTGAGAGTTTATGGGCGTGACAACCGTACCTTGTTCCCAGTTCCTTATTCGACATTCGATATCAACCGAAAAAATCGGTTGATAACGAATGACGAATAAGGAACTGGGAATAAGTAGCGGTTGTCATCAATATTCTAGTGGTGGCATCTCACCTCTTATCCCGCAGTTACCTTATCAACGAAAAGCATTGAAACGAGAATGGGCCAGAAATCACCAAAGTGGACGAACAAAAAGTCATTTTCCCTCCCTTCAGTGAAATAAGGAGACATCGGCAATGCTTTAGCATTGCTGGTTGCACCTCGTTTCACTCAAGAGATGATATATTGTGCAAACTAGATGTAACACGATCTCCACTATCGATTTACATTTTTAGGAATTTCCCGACCAGGGCTGTGTTATCTTGTAAGGCTCGTTACGGCCAATCTAATTCCTTAGAAAACTACAGGGAGAATTGTCATCTTCAAAAAGTCTACAATAAAGAAAAGCATGAAATCCAAAACTCTTCGGGATTCGATTTATTTTTAATAATCGATATGGTTTTGAATCAAAATCAAATCAGTGAAGAGAAAACCAGCTTGAATCTCGAACGTTAACCGGAACATAACTGAATTTATTCCACGCCTGTTCCATGTTATCCCCTTCTACAGCAACATTAAACCACACGGAAAATGAAAATCTGTTCAGCACATATGTGTGGAACGGAAATCGTTGACGGACTATTTTTAAATAGAAGCGACATTTCACTGGAATATTCTACAAATAGTGCAACGCAATTACAATTTGAATCGCTAGTGATAGCTGAAAATCGTCCCCTGAGTTCCAGTGTGTTCTATGTGCCAGCAGTCACAGAGAACAAATTGGAACTCATGGGACGAAGTGATAACACGTGTTGCCCTCGCAAATTTGGTATGCGATAAAATGTGTTCTTTTTGTTGAAAGTTGTCAAATGAATTGTTGAGTGTCTTTCTAATAATTGTTTTTTTTGACGTGAAGGCGTATAATAAACAGAGAACGACACACGCGTGCGGCCTCTCATTTTATCATTCCGAGCTGGCACTCATGCCACATCGATTAACCCATTCACACGCATGTGTCGTTTTGTTATATCACCTCGTATATAGGGACGGTACATCACCCTTTATAATGTGTTCAGGATTTTCCAGAGATTCATATGATTCCCGAATAATCCAAAGAATTTTTAATTGAATCGAATCACGAAGCTTCGCCAGGCCCAAGTTCTGCCCGTTACAATATTTGTCGATCCGATGGTCCTTGCAACAAAACTGTTTTCAAGCCGAATACCTGAACCAATGGCTTCAGATGTTCAAATAACATTTCCTATTAAAATAAGAGGAACCAAATGCAGGCATGCATTCAGAATACTTTTTGCTCCAAAGTATTTGACGAGGCACTGAGTTTCTCCATCTTTCCAAGTGAGACAAGTCTATTGAAAGGAGATACATTGAAGTATGAAAAGGGAAATATTTTCAATACGTACATAACATCTTCTTTTCTCTGGTTTACACTTGGTGACGACTACTCCAAATGCCCCAGTCAGTACAAACTGCAACAGTGAAAAGTACTTCAATTAGTAGTAGTAGCTTTATTGGCAGTATAATTTGGTAACAATTACTGTACAAAAAATAGCAAGCATACTGCGGGAAATAGCATAGCCATATTGGCTGTCTTCCTGCCATTCCCCCCAAAAAGAAAAAAAAATATTAAAAAGAATATCAAGACAGCAAAGCTCAGAACACCTCAATAGAACCGATCAATAATAATCCTTGAAGCCGAAATATTTTACAATGAAAGTTGAGGGTGATGAGATACCAGAAGGGAGAGAATACGGAAATTCTTGAGCTTTTCGAACTCAAATACATAATTTGGCAGAAAGATGTTATCTATAGCATGTCCCATCAATCAGGGTTTATCACGCCCTGCCTGTCGAAACGTGAAGTTGAATAATTTCTCACATGCAAGATGCCAGAAGGGAGAAAGTATGGAAATTCTTGGGTTTTCGAACTCAGATTACATATTTTGGCAGAGAAATGTTCACATAATGGCAAGTAGAATTATCCATAACATGACTCGTCTACCAAGGACCACTGAGCTCTGCCCAGCGAGAATGAAATTGAATCAATTTCATGTCTTGTCAAGCAGAGCCCAGTGAGCCCTGGTAGACGGGGAATTTTTAGGCATTCCAACCTTATTCGCGGACAAAGTCGCTATACATTTTAGTCAGCACTACCGCCGATCAAAATGCAAGATTTTTAATGCTTTTGGTGGAAGTATATAGATTCTTGGCTCTATTGATTGCGTAGATGGTTCGGGACATTTTGGAACAGACTATTGGTATATGGTGTCTGAAACCTAACTTTTCATCCATGTGGATACCTAAAAACATCACCGTAGAATTATCTTGATGCTTTCCAATTGGTTCAATGTTCGTACCATTTATGGTTAACCACCTATCATCAATGTTATGTGAGTCATTGTTAGGATGTAGCAAAATGTATTTTGTTTTACTGGCATTAAGCACCAGTCTATTAGCAGAGCACCATTCGTTGATATTTTGAAGTTCAATGCTGGGCTCATCAAAAATATCACCTTCATTATGATTTGATGAATGAGCTGTTGTATCATCAGCAAAGGATAATACTTTCAAATTTGTCGAATTTGAAATGTCGTTGATAGATATTAGAAATAAGATGGGTCCGAGGATAGACCCTTGGGGATCGCCTGTTGTTATGGCTCTGCGTGCAGAATACTTTCAAATTTGTCGAATTTGAAATGTCGTTGATAGATATTAGAAATATTTGGGGTCCGAGGATAGACCTTTGGGGATCTCCTGTTGTTATTGCTCTGTGTGCAGAATTATTTTTGTTTAAAACTTGGACAAACTGACTTCTACCCTATAAATAATTGATAAACCAACTCTAAGCCAATCCCCTTATTCCGTAGTCATCGAGTTTTTTAATCAAGGTAGGATGTTCTATAGTGTCAAAGGTTTTTGAGAAGTCTAGAAACAGAGACAATGTGCAATCCTTTGTTGGTTTATCATTCATTTTCGCTGTACTGTTAACAAGGTGTAGGATTGGGTGTATCGCCGAGTGCCCTTTTCTAAAACCAAACTGATAGTTGCACAGTAAGTTATGGGTGTTAAGGTAATTAGAAAAGCTTGTGTACATCACTTTTTCTAAAAGTTTCGTAAAAGCGGGTAGGATGCTTATAGGTCTGTACTTATTAAACATTTGCGCGTCCCCAGATTTAAGAATTGGTATTACTTTCGCGAATTTCATGATGTCAGGTACAACACCAGTGCAAATTGCTACATTAATAATATGGGTTATGGGTCTTGCTAGTTCGAATATAACTTCTTTCAATAATTTTGTCGACGTGTTATTATAATTCATACTTGGTTTGGGAGATTGCAAAATACCACCTTCTGGATATTAGTCGGTGATATGAAAAAGCAGTCTGTATTACTATTGTTACCCAGGTGCCCATGTACACATTCCAAAAATATAGGTGACACTGTTGATGCGCTTTAAAGGCTGTCCGTTACTCTGGTATTGCTTTTAATTTAGGGAACGCAGACGTATTTAATATGCCTACAGAGATCATGAGATCAAGCACTTCCGGGAACGTGATGTCGACGGGCACATAGTCTCTGTGGCATAGGCAGAGTTAATAACATTGTGGGAGTTCTATTTTAGTCCGAAACCAGAAACTGGTCGACACACATCTTGTCTCTGTTGTGAGTTACATCGTACTTATTAAATTTCTGGCTTGTGGAAATAGGGTATCAAAAACAGGTGTCATTGCGAATCGCCATGAAACATGTTTTATTAGCCTAGTTCCACTAGCCACTCAAAGCCTCAAAAGGCACGGATATTGCGACTTTTTCTCAATTAAAAAAAAAATGATTTCACCACTGGGCCGAACCATGGTCGATCCGGGGATTCTCTGGCTCTCCTATCGGGGAATATACTCAACATAGCCACTGCGTCGGGGTAATTCTGGTGCCAACCCTGATGCCATGGCCAGGTTTGTTGGCTGTGAGTTGCTGTGAATGGTCCTATTTCATGAACGTTTAAAAGTCTAATTTTCCATGTTATGTCCAAGGCATTTTAGGGTTGTACAATAGGAAATCCTCGGATTCAAAACCACAAACATGGTAAAGTTGATAATAGATGAAGTTACGAGCCATATTATCATGACGGATTACAAATAATGTTTGTGATGAAGCAGGACACCCACTGACAAGATGTTGGGCAATTTGATTAAACTTATCACCAAATCAACATTTAGGATTGTCATAACACACTCGAGTACTCTTTCCAAATCACTTGCTGACGGTTTCGTGTTGGGAAGGACTGATTTTTGGCTGCGAAAAGGAAACCCACAGTTTCTCATTCTGGAAACCAACACGTTTAATCCAAGCAAGTGAGTTCACAGGGTTGCTGTTCTGTTCCACACACTGGATAAAAAACAATACAAATTTTGCGAGTATGTTGTTTCCAGAATGTTTGGCACTGTACTGAGTTTTAAAAAATGTCTTTGCACGGAAACTGTTCACGACTGTACCGTCCGGCTGTATGTTACTATCAGTCCAAAGGATCCCAAAGTCGCGATTCTCAGCTGTCTAACTGTCTTGGCACGTCGGTAGCAGACCCAAAGAGCTATGTAATGTCACGGTCTCGTCATGTGCCTTGACAAGCTAAACAAGAGTATCATCCTAAAATAAATATGCACGAAAGTGCTATACAAAATTCTGATAGAACCTCAACTTTAAGCAATCCCCTTCCCCCAGAACAGAAAAATGAATATATTTATTTAAAAAAGAGCGGGGCTGGTAACTTTTGTTGTCAGACGTGGCAAGTTGCTCAAGTTCTTGTTCGGTTCGGTCTTCAACACCAAAAGACTACTGGTGTCACATGGGGTTGTCATGGTAGTACGTGTTAACGGCCATGTTGTGACGTCATTTTCATGGTGAAACGTGCTGTTTGTGTGCATGTGCAGCACACGGTATAAGGGTGACATGAGTTTCCGTCGCACATTCCGTTTACTGCAGGACGCCATTTTGGTTTCTCTGATGGCATATGTCATACTTTGGGGCTCAATGTGGCCACTGACATCAAATATAGCGGTAGTGTGTTGTGATATTACGATGAATTGTATGAGATTTCATGTATATCTAATCACGGGGAAACAGTCAAAAAGTAAAGTAAATGGACCCCATATTTTACTTCAAACCCAACACATTGGGAAGCACCTTGGGAAGCAGGCCGAATGGCTCCGAAATGTGTGTTCGATTCAATGGGGCTATTTTAACTGGCTCGGCTTCTTCCCGAATCCCCGTTTCCAACCACCATCTAACCATCTACCGCCCATTCTTAATCATGTCTATCAGGGGCGGTGGAGTCGGGAGGTGGGGCACAAGGAGCACATGCCCCCCCCCCCCCCCCACCCCCACAGAGATACACACTTTTTTTACCAATTATAGGCACTCGAACGGCATTTTCGGACATAACATACACAACCCCTATGGTCACTACACATCACCTATACATATATGACCACATTGATTTTCAAGATTTTATTGAATAAAAATAGAAAGCTCCAAATGGAGCGTAATATTTCAAAGGACGGTTTCAAAGTTATGATTAGCCCTTTGAACTCGAGAGGCCGCTTTGCCGGCCCACGAACATGATACTTTATAAATTCATTAAGTATGATAGCTGGTAAGTGAATGTGTCCTGAGGCTGCACGTTGAAAATGTTAAATGGTCTGCCCACAAATAATGAATATGGCATATTCCAATTGCTGCCATAGAATTGATATGAAAGATACCACCAGGGTCCTAAGGATTAAGTAAAACCAAAACAAAATAAATATGCTGAGGTTGGTGTCTTAAATAGAGTAGGTTCAAGGGTGAAGGGTAGCGTATATAAATTTATATATTTTGTATGAATACACCGCCCCACCACCATTGACTACCCTTCCCCCCGAAGAAAAAATATTTTCCATTCTACACCCTTGCAGTACCCAGAAAGGTGTGACATCCCACTTTTTGGAGGTTCCACCGCCTCTGATGTCTACCAACCCCATGACTAATTCAACCGTAGCATTCTATCTTGTCCCAGCTACTCCTACTCTCTGAAATCAGTTAGGGAAAAAATCAACTCAAACCGACTGGGTTTGGTGAATATGAACCCAATTGCATAAAGAATGACTCGGAAAGTCACTTTGTTAGAGCCTCGCTGAATGATTTCGGAAACTAATGACTACCGGTATCTGATTGGTCATTAGAAAGGAGTGCCGAGAAAACATGAACAATGATTTGTTTAAAAGAGCTAAAGCGTGATTCGAAAAATCACTCGATTCGAGTGATTGCTTGTCCGACTAATCTATGTATTAGAAGGAACTTGTGACACTGTGATGTGGTATTTGCAGATATTTAACGGAGTATAATGCTTGCAGGGGCTTCACTAAGGGGGTAGGGCAGGGAGGTGTGACACCCCTCTCCCAGTAATCTTCCAGACGAGACATTTTCGTCAGGATTGGAGTGAAAGTTATCAATTTGCTCTTGTTAGGAATCATGCCCCTTCCTAATACACAGACATGTGTCCCACACACAACTGGTCACACAAATGGAGATCTTTAGTACTCGATGTTGTGGGACTCAGAACGATCAATTTAGCGTACCGGTACGTTACGTGTTAATTAAATAAGAAGTTACGCCACGACTACCACATGTATATTTTATTTATTCACTAATAAATATCGAAAAAGTGTTGAGTTTTGTAACTATAATCCTGATTGTAAATAATAATCACTAAAAGTCCTTTCTGTTCAGGCCGAATGGTTGCAGCGTTCTAAGTGTGAAGATCCAATGGATCTCTTGCGTCCGGCGCTGTATGGTGGTGTTGGGTCCTTCTGGGTCGGAGTATAGGACCTGTATGATACGGTAACTTAAGTCCGATATTTGATGAGTTCCCAATAGAAACGAAACCGGTCAGGCTATTTGTTTACCACTATTTATTAAAGAATACTTTACCTCACATAGGATATCCCTTTCAGTAGGCCCTCTCGGACTTTTCAAGTTGTTTATCATATTATAATCCCGATTGACTAATATTCCAACTACATCATCAAGGTATGCCTTCTTGGAAAGCATGTCTTCTTGGAAGGCATGCCTTGATGATGTAGTTGGAATATTTTCCAGTCGGGACTTGAGCTACCATTGTCGAAACAAATCGGGTTTACCCCTCAATCGGCCATCTTCGCGAAGCCCTTGGGGTTCCATGGAACGTGAGTGATGGTTCCGTCAAAAGAGGTGCTAGAGCAATAATCGGTAGACAAAAGGAGACTCTTCATTCATACAACTCTTCGACACATCTCGTAAAAAGGGACTCTCGGTGGAACAAACTGAGGTGATGGGATAGAACAGACGAACTTATAGTACATTACGTGTGTGTTCGACGAAGACCCGACTTGATGATGTACTTGGACTTCTAGCCAGTCAGGACTTGATCCATCACGGTCAGAGCAAACCAGGTTTACTCTCCTCAATAAGTCATCTTCGGGACGCCCTTGAATGCATGTAGAAGCGTATTGCTCCTTACAGTTTTGTTGAGGGCTCTGAGGAAATACCCCATTGAGGTCTAACTCTCATATATTCGTCTGGGTATTGGAGGATACTTATGCACGTGATGTACTTTTGAAGGATATATTTCCGATGATAGTTATCGAAGGACAGCCCTTTGGCGATAACATAGGGCCGTGTCGTCGGGCGTTTCTGAAAGTGTGTTGGAGTAGGGGAGGGGGTGGCGGACAAATATTAATAGCTCATTCGATGAAATCATGATACATGTTTCTCAGAGCTCCACTTATAGAAATTCTTTTATGACATAGAACCCCTTTTTCCGATATGAGTTAAAGAGTCGCAAAAACAATTGCTCATTAAGCAGTTACACTCATGGCTCTTCAGTTCCTTCGATGAAATAATCATCCACGTTTCTCGGTATTCCACTTACAGTATCCCTTTAAAGCCACAGAATCACTTTTCCGAAAAGGAATCGAAGACTGGCAAGAGCATTTGCTCATGGAGCAATTACTCGCGTGGATCTGTAGTTCATTCGACGAGATGGAAACCACATGTATCACCAGAAGGGAGGTAACTGCTTATGGACAGAGAGGGGGTTTAAAAGAATTCGGATAGTCTGATTGGCTAGTTAGTTGTAGTAAAGTGAACTGATTGGCTGATCTGGATAATCGAAACATGTCTTATGCTGTTCGAAACAAGAACATGAGTACCTAGAATAGGATTAAAACTAGCCAGAATAAGCTAAATATAGTAATAGTAAGCTAAATCTGTTCCAAATTAAAAGCTCTTCTATGCTAGTGGAGTATACTCCAAAATAAACAAATAGGGTTGGAAAGACAGAAAAAACAATAACATAGCTAAAAGATACATAGATAGAAGTAGAGCAGATGATTCTGGAAGAATCGGGACTAGTAAAAGTAGTTGTTTGGTTGTGTGAGGTAATTTGATACACTGAGCTGACTGTTGTATTTATTTATTCTATAAATTATAATAAGGTTTTCTTTTTCATTGACCTCTATGAACCTTGGCTCTTGATAAGTACTGTTAAAACATTATGACTTAGGAATTTAATTCAACTAAATTTCAGTCATGCCTCCCCCACATGTTAACCCATATAGGGAACATCAGGCAAGAAATTTTAATATCTAGCAATTTCCTTGATTCCGAGTCTGTTTGTGTCCATAATTTATAAGTTGTGAAAGGCATCAATAATTAGGCCATATTGAGTCAAGTAAATTGCGTTTTTTCGTCTCGAGTTTTAAACTTTTTCCAGGAGGGGGCGCTCTCCAACGAGAGGAGGCACCCTCTCTTGTGCTCGCTCCCATTTTATCGCTGCCGGGGCGAATCATATTCTGTATGCCCTAGATATTACTCTTCCCCCCCCCCCCCCCACTCCTAACTTTGATATCCTGGCTACGCATTTGAACTAATATGTTTAGGATAAGAACTTTAACTTAAGATAAGAGCTTCAACTCCTATTGATACCTGTTAGGTTGTACCACAATAAAACCTGGAAAAATAAAAGTTTATGGCAAGTCTTTATTTTAAATTTCAAAAAAATAAAATTTATTTGTACAACTTTATTTTGTGTTGGGGGTAACATTAACCACAACTACATGTTAACCCTTTACCCATGAATCGGCCGCATCCGCCCGCGTAATATGTAATTCAGCAGTTGAAAAAATATTATATTTCAAACAATTTCAACAAAACAATATCATGTGACCCCTCGTTGGAACGAGCTCAATGAACTCGTTCCAACGGGGGGGGGGGGGGGGGGAGGGGTCACATGATATGGTTTTGTTGACATTTTTTGAAAAATTTAAAAAAAATGGTATTTAAAATAATAAATTTTGATATAGTTAATCAAATTTATCTGTGGGGTGGGGGTGGGAAGGGTTTGTTGGGTGAATTGTTGTGTGGGTTTTCTTTGCATAACATCACTTAAACCCCTTCAAAATTCATTATGAAGCAAAAAGAAATAAAATCACCCAGTTGGCCTGGAGAATTTGAGGAAGATTTTTAAAGGAATTGTCACGTATTGCACTAAGTTAGAATTTACATTGCCATAGGGTGCCCAAATGTGAACCCAGGGACTTCATTTGAACAAACTGGAAACTGGCCCCACAAAGGATACTGCAAATCAAATATCAAAAAGATTCTGACTGGAAGATCTGAAAAAGGGTTTTAAAGAATATTCCTGACATTGCACTAAGTTAAAATTCGGGCCTCCAGAAGGAGCTCAAGTATGACCCCAGGGACTAGATTTAATTAAAATTGAATCTGAACTTCTTAAGGATACTGCATATTAATACATTCGAACTGGTAGATCTGATGAAGAAGATTTTAGAATAATATTCCTCATATTGCACTAAGTTAAAGTTCCGAGTTCCATGGGAAGCCCAAATATGATCCCAGGTACGTGATTTGAACCAACTTGAATCTCACACCACTTAGGATGCCACATATCCAATATCAAAAGATTCTGACTGATGGAACTGAAGAAAATGTTTGTTAAATATTCCTTACATTCTACTCAAAGTTTGCTAAGCACCAAGTATATCCAACTACCTGTTTTACGTTTTAGTTGAAATATTGTTATGAAAAGTGTATATATTTTATATTTAATTATATATTTAATGATTTAAGCACAGAAATTGAGATTTTGTTTGTGTTTGACATTATTTTTTAGCTTTTGAATACGATAACCATGGAAAATGGATATTATTGGTAAAACAGGAAATTTTCGAATTTGCCAAAAAGTTGAGGGAGCGAACTTGTATCGGTTCAATATCGAGTATGAGAGTCATTACTGTTAATTACAGCTTGACAACGCCTTCTCATGCTCCCAATCACGTTCCTGGTGGTCCTTTGTGGGATGTTGTTCCATTCTTGGACCAGCATGGCACCAAGCTCCTGGACACTTCTTGGCTGGACTGGACGGGCTGAAATTGCAAGCTGCAACTCATTCAGACGTGTTCGATTGGATTGAGATCAGGGGATCTAGCTGGCCAGTCCATACGCTCAATCCCCTCCCTTTGTCGATACTCCCCGACTGCATGGGCAACATGAGGATGGGCATTATCGTCCATCACAATAAATCTACCACCCACTGCACCTGCATACAATCTGACGTGGACATCCAGGATCTCATCAATATACCACTGTGCTTCAGTGTACCACGTTCAAGGACACAAAGCTCTGTACGTCCATCCCTGCTGATGCCACCCCAGACCATGATTGACCCTCCACCATAGCGGTCATGCTCAGCAATGTTGGCTACATGGAATCGCTTTTATGGTCTTCCCCATACCCTAGAACCCCGATCTGTGTGGTCTAGGCAGTACCTTGACTCATCTGTAAAAAGGACAGGTCGCCAATCTTTTCTGATCCATCCAACGTGGTCCATGGCCCATTCATAATGTGCCTGGCGGTGTTTCTGGGACAGCGGAATGCCAATACATGGTCTTCTCGGTCGGAGACCACCTTTGTGCAACCTTGCCCGGATAGTCGGCGTCGAAACATTTATCCTGGATGCATTCTGAAAGTTACTGCGAAGCTGGGTTGCTGTGGCAAAGCGGTTCCTACGGGCCCGAATGATCAAAAACCTGTCTTCAGCTGCAGATGTTGCCCTGTCTCTGCCACCACCAAGCCGTCTTACTGGTGTGCCATACTGTTGAAATCCATACTGCTGAAATCTTGCCCAGGCTCTGGTGATCACTGTATGGTGCACACCAAGGGCTTCACCAACCTGACGATGGGTAGCCCCTTGCTCCACCATCCCTACAGCCCGCCACATTTCTGCTTCAGACAAATGTCTTCTTACATTTGCATTTGCCATATTCAGTCATTAAATCACAAGGGTTTGTGTTGAAATGAAGATTGAATACCCTGCACATGTCATGTACATGTAGACAGTACACGAAAACATCATGAAAATCAAGGGGTATATGTTTTCCATGACTGTCATGAAACGTTTGCCTGTCAGGAGAGCTAATGTAAACACTGGGGACCATTTCAATACATTCCTCAATCATAACCACCAAAAATATCGCAAATATATCCCAAGAAAATTTCACAATGATGTGTCAATCATTTGGTGCTTAACAAACTTTGAGTAGTATACCAATTTAAAAAGAATTGTTCCCCTTTTCGTGCACTTGAAGACGTGGTAGCTTTATTTGACCAAACTTGAATTGACATATGATAGGGGAATGTGCATATGAAATTTGGTTTGAATAATGTAAAGTTCACGCCGGACGGACGGACGGACGACAGATGCCGGGCGAAGGACAAAAAGTGTTCAGAAAGATCACTTAAGCTCCACCTGACTTTCAGTTAGGTGAGCTAAAAAATGAAAAACGACTAGGAAACCTAACTACCGCTGTGTGAAACTGACAGCGTATTTGTCACCCAGTATTATATCGACCCACTATATGCACAAACGCAAAAGCCTAGATTTAGTGATAAACCACCCTTCTCGAAAAGAATTTAGAAACATTCGTATTCTTCCACAATGACCTAACAGATTTCGAATCGAATCGATTCAGCGAATGAGTTTCGAAATCAAAATTTTCTTGTTTTTTTTTCACTTTCACCTTTGGACTCATCCACGCCAGTGTCCACCGATACGGTAAATAATTGTATTAAGTGAGCGTTGCGTTGGAAATCACAAAATAATTTCGTGGATAGACTTTTTTCACGGAAGTTTTTTTTCTGTTGAATCAATCCTGCGAAAAAACCGCAACCCGGTCCGACCAAGAAAATTGAAGGAATGTGACAACCGTTACTTATTCCCAGCTCCTTATTCAACACTCGCTATCAACCGATAAAATGGGTTGATAAGGAATGTCGAATAAGGAACTGGGAATGAGTAACGGTTGTCACTTCTGCGAAAATTGATTGATTTCCGAATAGCAATTGGCGTGACAAATAAGCTGTACTCGTGAAAATAATAGTACGTGAAATTCCATGTTGAATTGGGTTTTCAGCGAGATCATGATTACAATTTTTTTCTTGGGGGTGGCACCTTCCACTCGCTACGCCACTGCAGCCAAGACAGACAGTGTGTATTACATCTTTCTCCTTGTCTTCTACATCATGTATGCTATTATACTCACCCACAGACCACACCAAATAGGTGTTGATGAAAGTGTCAGACCCTCTACAATTTCATAGCCCGAGTAACGATAAGACATATGGTGGATGTCTCCAGAGTCGTAGTGATAGTGACGCCTTCTTCCTGTTCTTCCTGTCGACACCAAACCTATGTAAATTGAGCCGAATAGGATGCATACAGCTCCTAAAATGATCTGACTTACTCCCATCATTCTAAAAAGACTGGTTTGTCTTCTCGGGGCCTATAAAGAAATATGGAATTTGATTTATTGAAATGATGCTTTGATGACAACAATTCTTCTGTAAAATTTTTCAGGCGTCATTGATGAATCGAATAACCAGAGATTGCCGCTAGGGATAGCCATCCCACCCCATAAAATACTCTCATAAGCTACAAGAGTGGGGACCAGAACATTTGTAAGTTAAAAGTCACTATGACCTTCACCACAATGGCCACAAATGTATAGGGTTCTTCCTCTAGTTATACCGTACTCACATGTCAAGTTTGGATCTATCGGCCAACCAGAACTTTAATTAGAGAGCAGAAACCACAAAACGTCGTAAGTAAAAGGTCACTGTAACTTTGGCACAATGACCCCAAAATATCTAACGTTGTTCCTCCCACCATACCCAACCTGCATGTCAAGTTTGGTTTCGATCGGACCAGCAGAGCTTTACGTAGTGAGCAGAAACCAGGAGAATGTGTAAGTTAAAGGTCGCTGTGACATTGACATTCGACACAAAGACCCCAATATAAATAGGGTTCTTCCTCTCATTATACCCAACTCACATGTCCATTTTTGTTTCAATCGGCCAAGCGAAATTTTGATTCGAGAGAGGAAGCTATTTCCCGTACAATTTCTAGTTTAACGTCACTGTGATCTTGACCTTCGGCACAATCTTCCCCAAATAAATAGAGTTCTTCCTCACATCATGATGTACAGCCGCCGTTGAGTGATCGTAAGCTATGGGTGGATAGTCATGATCAAGCATCCGTTTTCCCAGGTAATAAAAAATAATCATCAGCAAAATTTTAATTAATGAAGCACCGGGTTTTACCCGGTGCTTCATCAATTAAATTTTTGATGATTATTCCTATAATTAGTGTTTGGAGTCTAATATTATTGTGTTCGTGGAAATATTGCCCACCTCTGGAAAGTGACCAATCCACGGCGGTCGGACTGTACCCAAACCACACGGTAAGCTAGGTTTCGATCTGAAAGAGTGAGTGAATATAAATGCTAATGAGATCTTATTAACTCAACCCAGAAAGGTGGATGTATGTAAAATAATCCCCTATTGCTTTGCTCTAAATCGCATTAATTGGTATTGTTTTGGATAAAGGTAGAAATTAAAAGAGTGAGACTAAGAATTTTTAAGTTTGACATCGGTCAACAAGTGCAGAGAATAAAATCTGGGATTTTGAGATAAACTATTTCTGTTCATCTTGATATGATAAAGAGGACCGATTACAGTACAGCATCGTGGATGGGACAAAATCTATGGGTGGGCATTTTTCCACGCATATAATTCAGAGATGATCCGCCATGACACCTGGTGAAATTTTCAGCAATGAAGCACAAGGGTAATACCGGTGCTTCATTGGTGAACATTTTCCTAGGTGTCATGGCGGATCATCTCTGAATTATATACATGGGGAAAATGACAGCCCCTAGATTTTGACCCGTCCACGATGGCCCTACTGTATGACAGTTCACAGATTTGGAAAGCATCTGTGGCAAGCACAGGAGGCGTCAGCTGTCTTAGGGAGTTTGAGCATTGACGAGAAGGGTCTTCCCACAGAAACATTTTAAAACAGTGCTATCAAATAAGGTGATCCGCCACAACTTTTTGACGAACTTTTTGGAGTTTCAGACGAACAACTTTTCGGTTATCTGTTTTTTCATTTAGATAACCACCAGAGGAACGATAAAATCGTTTCTATCATATTCTACGGCCTGAAGTGTGTCAAATTCCATGAGTATGGGTGAAGAGTAAGTACCCTAAAAGTAGGTCTGAATAAAACAAGGCTGACGATCGCTATAACAAGAAGGGTTTTTGTTTTTCCATCTGAATTACAAGAGTCTTGAAGCATCCTCTTAACGAATTTTGTTTGTGAAGTACAGGTCTTTCACAATCATTTTGATAGCATATGACTTTCATGTACAAAAGTATTCAAATTCCTTCTAATAAGTCAAACCCATTAAACGGTTATCACCCCCTAACTGACAATACAAGGACAAGTGAAGATGGCGGGCGCGGAGTGTTGGGATCTATTCTGAGGAAGATATATGACAGATATATGACAAGATCTTCCCGTAAAAGTGGTAGAGTGCTAAATTATTTTTGACTATCAAATCGTGTACACGTCTGCCTTTGCCTCGTTACAATTTATGGGAGTGTGCATGTGGGCACTCTCCCATAAATTGTAAAAAGGCAAACCCTTAGAGACTACACAAGGGATACGCAAAGTGTGGGCCACTGCGCCCGACCTGAAGGCATGTTCGAAGTAGCCTTAAAGGTTTTGTGGAACAGAAAAAATTTCCAGGACGAAAGAGTGAAAAAGGGCTATAACTCTGGAAAAAAAATTATTGGATGGAACCCGTTCCTTGTGCATATCCATTCTCCCATGTGGGTCTATCAGCATACCCGAGGAGATCCAAATCCGACTAATGGCGTTGAAATTACCATCCAAAACGTTTGCACGGACAGACGGGTGGACAGACGGATGGATGGACGGATGGAGATTTTCACTAGATACCCCCGAATCTTCCTTCGGAGGGCGGGGGCTTAGTAATATCACTTCAAATATAATGCAAAGCATATGCACTGAATACGATCTGTAGTACCTGCATTTCAGAGTAAAGCCCAAATATGGGATTCCAGCACTCTACCAGTTAATTTCACACGTTTTTGCATCACTTTTCAGTGAAATTAAACTTAAAACATGTATCAGATTAGTAGAGGTAATATACAAGTGCAATGCCCAAATCGAAAGCAGATATAGATCTCTTTCTGTCTGAACTAAGTGAGTTAATAGATAAACTAAATAGGGAGCGTGGTGGCTCAGCTCAGTGGCGGAAGCATTGGATTTCAAATCGAAAGGTCCACGATTCAGTCCCCGCTAGGGGTGTCTGCGTTGTGTCCTTGGGCAAGGCAAAACCCCTGCCCCTTGCCGACGTGGGGGCGCGGTGGCGCTGTGTACTAAGGCCTACTTTACGTAGATGATGCACTTGTCTTCAACCAATGCTAACCCTGCTTCTGTGGAATTAGTACGTTGTGGAGTCTGACAGTAGCTAGCCGCTGCTTTGTGGTTCTCTCCGGGCACTCCGTCTTCCTCCACCCGTAAAAATGTCCGGCACGAGGTGACACTGGCCGTAGGAAGTGTCTTTAAACACAAATATATAAATAAATAAAATAAATAAATAAATAAACTAAATCATGCAACAACAAGGCTTATATTATGGGTGTTGGGCCCGGCAAATCACGGTGTTTCTCTTGACTCGAATCTCGAATCGAATCACTCAAAAGGTTCGAAACCGAATCGAATCTCGAATCTAACCCACTTTTCAATTATTACGATACTATGGCCTACTGGTGGTGTCTATCATCGTCGTGAACCCAATATCAATATGTTCACTTAACGGTCGTTATATTGTGCAAACGAGCCGAAACGCAATCTCCACTCTCGCTTCAAATGTTATTTTTATGAATTTTTCCACGAAATTTGTTCTAGCTAGTTAGACTGCATGAATTCAATCTTATTCATTACAAAACTACAGGGTGAGTTGTTACCTTCAGAAGGTCGACAAGAATTGAATGAAATCCAAATTTCTCCGGGATTCGATTTTTTCGAATAATCAGGATGATTTTTAATTGAGACGAATCAGTGAGAATATTCGAAATCGAATCGAATCTGGAACGTTCGTCGGATCGTATATGGGTGACATTAACATTGACCTTTTGAAAGCAGTCATTCACAGTAATACTGACAATTTTCTCGATGTCATGCTTTGCCATGATTTTTTGCCACACACCACCAAACCAACGCTTGTAACAAATCATTCAGCAACTTTAATAGATCACATTTTTTTCAAACAACGTGTGTACATCCCAACCGGGTATAATTATTACATATGTATTTGACCACTTTGGGACTTTTTTTATAGAAACACATAATAAAACTAAAGAGCATAGTGAAGACCAAAGAACATGTTAAATCTTAAGATAGACAAAGCCAGCATATCAACGTTTGAGGCGCCCTTATCTCAAACTGATTCATCACCAGTCTTTGAAACTAACTGCCGAATTTGGCAGATGACACGTTTATAAATGTTTTCAGATTTGAAAAAAAACTTTTCCGCTGAGACGAACGCCAGTGAATAAGAGACTCTTGAAATAAAATCCGTAAATGTCTAAAAGGCTCTTAACTCCATGACGTAATAAAGTAAAACTTTTTTATAATAAACAAGAGGTCTCTCAGCCTAGACAACTCCGTTCGGGGCCACTGCTTTTAGCAAACGCTAAATACAAGACAAGAATCCAAGTGTTACTGTTTGTGACCTTGACTTTGTTGATATGGCAATGGGTCAAGGTCATGACACTCTGTTAGGTTATGGGTAACAATTGTGTGAAGGATGAACAATATCTGCCACGTAGATCAATCATCCAGACCAGAGAATGGCTGTATTCCAATATCAAAGTTTGCTGTCTGTAACCTTGACTTTAATGAGATGACCTTAATCAGAGTCACGACACACTTTTGAGGCATGAGCAATAATTGCACCAAATATGAATAAGATCTGTCAATCTTACCAAGATATATGGAACGGACAAAGGCTGTATAACAATATCAAAGTTTTTGTCTTGACCTTGATGATATGGCCTTGGATCAAAGACGCAAATTGCACCAAATATGAATAAGATCTGTCAATCTTACCAAGATATATGGAACGGACAAAGGCTGTATAGCAATATCAAAGTTTTTGTCTTGACCTTGATGATATGGCCTTGGATCAAAGACGCGACGCACCTTTGAGTCACGAGCAAGAATTGTACCAAGTATAAATAAGATCTCACAATCATATCAAATTATATGGACTAGACAAAAGTGATAGTGAAATGCCATTTTTTTTCAACTCTCACATTAACATAGGGTCTGTGTCCTTGACCTCGACGGGCACATGCCGTATTAAAATTATCGACATACCCTCTTTTGATAATACAAATTGTTATAAAGTTTCATAAAAAATTTTAAGTGGTTAAGAAGGTATGGCCCGGACAAACAAAATGTTGACGACAGACAGACGACGGACAAATCATTATCAGAAAATCCCCGCTGACACCTGTCAGACGGAGCTTAAAACTTAAATATCCAACTGAACAGAACACAAAGAAAAGTACTACAAAGAAATACTCAAGGAAAACAAAAACCATTTAAGCAAAATATAGCAAATATTTAACTGTAAAAAAGGCCAAACAAGTTTGTCCCTGGCCATTCCTCTTTGATAAAGATGGTGATAACGAAATAAACAATCCTAATGAACTTGCCCAGGAGTTTAACATTTTCTTTGCCAGTCACAGGTGAACAAATATTTAACCCGTCGAAACACTTTTCAGATTGCCTGGGCAATAATTCTCCATATACCATTTTACAACTCCCACAACACCACAAGAAATAACTAGATGGTATCATTTGTGTGCAAAGTACACTATGGTATGTCATCACATTTGCATTCTTAATTATTGGTTAGTGCTTGATACAGACAGAAATGAAACGGTATTATACATGAAAGTGTCAATGACACTGTAGCTCAACTTCACAAACTTGAACTTGGTAAGTTAAAAATGAAATGACAAAATTCAAGATCATTGGTACCAATGTTATTTGGTGAAATTTCAACATAACAGCATTGTGTGTGCACAACGTCAGAGTAATCCATGCATTTTTAATGTAAACTGTAAGACTGGCTAAAGGAAGAATGTTGATACACAAATGCATTAAGTTCAGAGGTCATTGTAAATGGCAACTTTTTTCACAGAAAAGAATGCTAATGAATCAATAGCTCTTATCTAAAGGTCTCGCCTAATGAGCACACCAAGTTCAAAAACAATCCTATGATAAATAATAAGTTTCAAAACAACCTGATAATGAATGCGGCATGCCAAAGGAAGATGCTAATGCACAAATGCACTAAGTTTGAAGGTCATTGCATGTGGCAATGTTTTTTCTGTCTTTTTCATGGAAATTCATAAATATACCCTGCAGAGAGTGGAAAGGCGATAAGATACTGCACGAATGCAGTAAGTTCAAAGGCTGGTGATAAAGACAATAATTTTTTATAGAAATGAAAAAAAATCAATAGCTCTCCTCAAAAGCCCACAAACTAAGTTTCAAAGTGATCCGATCATAAATGTGCCCTGAAGGGTGTGCCAAAGGGAAATATTGAGGTCTGACTTGACTAAGTTCTAAGAACGTTGCCAGCGTTTGACAGAAATGGAAGAAAATCGATAACTCCCAAAGATATCACCCCACACAAACACACCAAGTTTCCAAGCCATCCAATCATAAATGTGCCCTGCAGGGTGTGTCAAAGGGAAACATTGATGCATCATTGCACCAAGTTTTTACTAAGTTCATTAGAGGTCGTTGCCAATGGTAACTATCTTTGACGTAAATGGAAGAAAATCGATAGCTCCCATCTAGAAGTCTCCCCCAAACAAGCAGACCAAGTTTCAAAGCGATCCAGTCAACAATGTGCACTGCAGGCTGCGCCAAAGGGAAATATTGATGCATAACTGCATGAAGTTCATTGAAGGTCGTTGCCAGCGGCAACATTTTTTGACAGAAAGTGGAGAAAATCGATAGCTCCCATCTAGAGGTAACCCCAAACAAACATACCAAGTTTCGAAACGTTCTCATCGTAAATGTGCCCTGTAGGGTGTGCCAAAGGGATTTATTGATGCCTGACAAAACTAATTTCAAAGGTTGTTGCCAGTGGCAACATGTTTTGACGGAAATGGACAGCTCCCATCTAGAACTCATCCGAAACAAGCATGCCAAGTTTCAGAGTGATCTGGTCAAAAATGTGCACTACAGGGTGTGCCAAAGGGAAATATTGATGCATATCTGCACCAAGTTCATCGCAGGTCGTTACCAGCGGCAATATTTTTTGACGGAAATCGAAGAAAACCGATAGTTCCCATCTACAGGTAACACCAAACAAGCAAACAGAGTTGCAAACTGATCTGATCATAAATGTGTCCTGTAGAGCATGCCAAACGAATATATTGATGCCTGACTGAACTAAGTTCAAAGGTCGTTGCCAGCGCAACATTTGTTAATGGAAATGGAAGAAAATCAATACCTCCCATCTAAAGGTCACTCCAAACAAGCATTCCAGATTTCAAAACAATCCGATCATAAATGTGCCCTGTAGGGTGTGCCAACAGGAAATATTGAGGTCTGACAAAACTAAGTTCTAAGAACGTTGCCAGTGGCATTATTTTTTGACGGAAATGGAAGAAAATCGATAGCTCCCATCTAGAGGTCACTTCAAACAAGCATACCAAGTTCCAAAGCGATCCGATAATAAATGTACCCTGCAGGGTGTGCCAAAGGGAAATCTTGATGCCTAACTGCACTAAGTTCACCAAAGGTCGTTGCCAGCGGCAACATTTCTTGGCAGATATCGAAGAAAATCGATAGCTCCCATCTAGAGATAACCCCCAAACAAACCGATTTGATAAAAAATGTGCCCTGTACGGCGTGCCAAAGGAATATATTGATGCCTGACTAAACTGAGTTCAAAGGTCGTTGCCAGCCAATATTTTTTGACGGAAATGGAAGAAAATCATCAGTTTCCCATCTAAAAGTCACCCCAAACAGGCATGCCAGTTTTCAAAGCAATCTGATTATAAATGTATATATGTAAATATTGAGGTCTGACTAAATTAAGTTCTAAGAACGTTGCCCGCGGCAACATTTTTTGACGGAAATAGAAGCTCCCATCTAGAGGTCACCCCAAACAAGCATACCAAGTTTCAAAGCGATCTAATCATAAAAGCGACCTCTGAGGTGTACCAAAGGACAGACGAGAAGTGATGGCAGTAGCTGCCTGACTTTGTCAAGTTGGGCTAAAAATCACAGCATTTTGTTATAGAAACTGAAATAATATGGATTTAGAGCAATAAGGAAAAACTGGTGAAGAAGCTTCTTATCTAATGTGAATCAATACGTTCAATCTCGTTAAGACAAATCTGATTTAGCCGAAATCCCGCGTGTCGGTCCACAGGGATCAACCCTTAGTTCAAATATTATTTTTGTTATATATTAACGACATTTGCTTGGCAACATGGTTAAATCTCTTGTCATTTGCAGAAGACATCTCTACGTACCACTCAAGATTTAAATGCCAAGGTTTTAAATGCACGTACAAATAATGATCTGAATAAAATATTTGAGAAGTGCTCTGACAACCATTTACTTTTAAATGCAAATAAAACAAAGTATATGTTGATAAAACCAACGTCCAATAACAGGACTAGCTAAACTCATGACATTTTTCTAAACAACAAGAAAATCGATACTAGAGTGAGCCTTCATGAGGAAGTACAATTCTTGAAATTTTTGGGTGTACACATTTAAAAATCTATCTTACCAATCTCATACTTCACAAAATTAGCTCCACGATAAGAAGGGCAAACTATGCCTTGAATAAAGTTAAAATATATTACCACACAAAGCTCTTAAAACTTTATATTATACTCTAGTTTACAGTCTGTGATGTATGGTATCCAGATATTAGACACATCAAGAGCAGTGACTTCTTCAAAATACTGAAGTGCGCATGACGAATTATAAATAACAAAAATTTCATTCACACGTTGACCCGTTATTCCTAAAAGGTAAGATTTTTGAAGTAAACGACTTCTTTACACTTAAGACCAGCCTTCTCCTGTTTGACTGGAAACAAAACACACACCCCAGTCCCTGAAAAAGTACTCATTCAAACAAGCATGAACACCGAGTATACGCCAAATACGGGTAAATAGAACGCGAAAGAGGTCGTTAGATGTTAGATAAGTTACCCATGTTCGCGTACCATGCAGCATGTAATCATTTAGGCAATAATTTTCATCACCTAAATAACCGTAATGAGTTCAAAAGAAAACTAAAAATTAAACTTCTTGCAAAACTCCAAACGGCCTTGACTGTAACGAGTAAGTTACCCATTGCAGGGGCCCAGTTGCTTTTACTCACAGGGATCCAGAAAGTCAAGACTTTCTTCAAAATGGTACCCGATCCTTCACTATATCGATCATTATCTACGTCTCTCTTTTGGCTTGGTACTGGTAAACCTTTGCAGTACACGTGTGCATCATGTCCCCAGCTACCCACCTATTGCAATGAGCCACCAGATCTGCAGA
Source organism: Pictodentalium vernedei (assembly GCA_031216915.1). Lineage (NCBI taxonomy): Eukaryota > Metazoa > Mollusca > Scaphopoda > Dentaliida > Dentaliidae > Pictodentalium > Pictodentalium vernedei. Next base: position 159,138,540 of record CM062288.1, on the reverse strand, counting down.
ACACAGATTTAAAACAATTACTCTGATGGATCTCAAAGATGAAGCTGTATAACATATAGTCCTCTGTAAACTTTCAGTATTGGTGTTAAAACACTTCTCATAAGAGGGTAACTGATAGACAGTCAATCTGGCTATTTTACATCATATGATATATTGATTTGTGCCATACTTTCACAATGTTGTATACAATGCAATGTTGTATGCTTATACCATGAAAATAAAAGCCCGAATATGCGTTCGGACGATAATCACCAAACAAAGCTTGCTTCACAACCGGCGGGGTGGTTTCTAAAGCTTTATATCGTCCTTTCAGTGGAACAAGGTGCCACTTTGTTCCTCTCAAATGGCGATAGGATTATACACCCCTGTTCCTCCAAAGGGACGATATATACAAGTCAATACTATTGAGTGTTACATTAAAATCTATGATACGTTGTATACTTTCGGTTTCAAATCATAACGTTTTGATAACTCACCCCTTGCCCCCGAATGCTCCCGGCGCTAAAGAACCCAAAGGAATCATTTCTGGTCAGCCCTAAACTTACTTAAATTCTCTCTCTCTCTCTCTCTCTCTCTCTCTCTCTCTCTCTCTCTCTCTCTCTCTCTCTCTCTCTCTCTCTCTCTCTGTATGAGTGAAAACATCATGACTCACGTTACTGACCACAGCTCCAGAAATTGGCTGTTGATACGCCGGCTGCTGTTGAGATACAAAACCACCAGTGCTTTGTAATTGTGTCGACTGTCCTGGTCCATAACAAACACTGTCATGGCTCACAGTGGGACCAATGGGTGTGGTTGTAAGATTGAGATTTATTCCGAGAGTGATCGTTTTTCCATCCGGCGTCGAGATGTCCGTTTTGAACTGGTTCGGCGCAGAGGAGTCATTATGTTCTGTGTATGCCGGTGGGGGTTGCGCCTGTGCGCTTGCGCCGCTATAAAATAAACATAAAAATCAGATGATGAGATTTCGAGTAGGTCTACCATGTAAACACACACATATCTAGGGATGTCAATCTTGGTTTCTATGGTACCAAAATATTTCAACAAAACCAGATCATGTGACCCCCTCATTGGCACGAACTCGTTCCAATAAGGGGGTCATATGATATGGGTTTGTAGAATTTCTTTGAAAAATAATTGTTTCCAACGGCTCATATTGTAAATCGTAAGGTAAAGGGTTAATCGAAATACAAAACGAATTCTACCTTGTGTGTGGCATATGATAGTACCACCACAGTATGCAATTCTGAGAATGATCAGCGCGAGATAGTCCGTTTCAAGTACATATATGCATTCCGACGTTTTACTTATTATTAGTTTTACTTTTCAGTCCGTTTCCAGTGAGGTTGGAAAGAGCAATCAATATGACGATTAGCATGTGTGAAAGAAAACCTTTTCCGTAAAGAAATTAATGACGCTGAAATTCTAACACGAAGTGCCATTTCAACTCCTCGCTTTGGTAAACACGCCAATACGATTCTAGAAGTGCCGCTTTAACTAGGGGAAAAGAACTAGTATTCTAGTATATTGACTACACTCAATTAGAATTTAACGTCGTTGCAGTAGGTAGGCCATGACTATACTCCTACGGACTATAACAAAATGGCAGTGTTGTCGTACACACGTAAGCCTTATCATATATAGACTGAGCGCCATCTTTGTGACGTATTTGCTCCCTCCCTGCAGAAAGTACAGTATTTCTGATTTGGATTTTTCACCACTTCGCGCTTCAAGGGGACAACAATGAAGTTATTTTCTGGGGATAGATTTTGTCCGCGATGGGGAAACGTTACAAGTGCGTCACAAACTTGCGTTCAGTCCGTACATGATAAGGCTTATTAAAATGAACAGGTTTGCCACTTAACCCATCATAACTTTGGCAACGGGGAGTGTTTTTTTCAATCAATGTGTGAAAGAAGGGTCTATATCGCCTAGTATTTGATGTGAAACTGCGTATCCTGATATCTGTTCGCCGACTCGAAGTCTATCGCTTCCCTTTCGAACGAAAAATTAGTGCATAAATAAGTCGTTCTGCTTCTATTGGTGCAGCTGAAAGACCCCTCTGGACCTCCCCGGGCGGGTCCAGCGTGACTTTGTGCCGGTAAACGTGGGAGTGGGGTGGGGTGGGTGTGGGGGTCTTAGTGCAGTCCGCGGTACGACCTAGACCAGAATTTAGCGGTCCGGTCCGGTCCGCATCACTAGTGTCTTCACCAGTCTTGTACTCAATGATTTGTATTTTGATGAGCAAAAGTTAGTAGGCTTTCTGAGAGTTACCAGAGTGAAGTTTGCTCTATTGCACTTTGTGGAGACGTCCAGTGAAATGACGTCACACGGAATCTCGGTGTCCGTTTTACACGGGAAAAACGCATCAAACAGAAGCAGAACGGATGCGAAAATGGACAAATGTGAAAGCAGTTTTATTAGTTTTTGTTAGTTTCCGTGCAATGTAAAAGCCATGGCGTTTGACGAAGCTTTCACGTTATCAAAAGTCATGGATTGGGAGGAGTTACCGCGTTGATAGACTTGACGCCATCTTATGGGGGTGGCGGCAGTTTGGGTGGCACCATTTTTAACGTCCTTGACTTGTCTCATCATGAAAATCGACTTTCGATGAAGTTATCTCCCCTAAAATTATTAGTTTGGCGAGGAAGATTCAATTAAGAAACATGTAATTTATTTATTTATTTATTGGGGTTTAACGACACTTTCGGCAGCCACGGTAACCTCGTGTGGGACAGTGGGAAGCCGGAGTACCCGGAGAGAACCACCGAGCAACGGCGAGCAACTGTCAGACTCCCCAACGCAGTAACTCCACACAAAAAAGGTTATCATTAGTTGAAGAGAAGAGCACCAGTTCGCCTTAGTGCACAGTACTACCGTGCCCCCGCGTGGGAAATTGGGATTAAGTGTCTTGCCCAAGAACACAACGCGGTTGCCGCAGGTGGGATTCGAACCGAGGACCTCTCGACATGCAGCCTGCATCTCTACCTACTGAGCAACCGCGCTGCCAACATGTAATTGTTCGGTAACACCTATAACACTCGTAGAAAATAAGGAGAAGTTTACTTTTATTACTTTTATTTAATAAACGAAAACAACAGCTGCCTATCATTTTTGATTATTTAAAGGGCCAAAAGGAAACCCCCTTTTTATGGCCAGTGGCGGAGCCAGCCCAAAGCAAGTTGGGGGGGGGAGGGGACAAACTCACAGAGCCTGGCTTAGTTCCATTATAATATGGGCGGGGGGGGGGGGTGAGGGTGGTGTGTCCGGGAAAAGCTTTCCAAGCCTTCACATCTCAGAATTTTGCGTCCCAAAAGCTTGAGCAAGATAACCAAGGTAACAATAATCAGGGCTTCCACTAGATGGAAACAAATGTGTCCGATATGGGGCGGCCAAGGGTCGTTGATGGGGGGTTTTGAACCCTGGAATTCAACATTTTTCTACCACGGGCCGACCGGTCGGCCTGTTGTAGAAAAATGTTGAATTCCAGTGTTCAAAAACCCCCCATCTCCTTGAATCTGAGCGGATATTTTGAGGTTTTTCATGTATTGACGATTGTCTACCTTTTCACCGACATTTTTTTGGACAAGCAATCTACAAATCTACAACCTAACCCCCATGGACCTTACCCCCCCCCCCCCACCCCCCACCCCCACCCCTACTATTTATGCCATTTTTTGACATATTTCGAGGACCAACTTTGAAGGAAAGTGGGGGGACGCGTCCCCCTCAATCCTCCTGGTGGCCACGCCACTGTTTATGACAAGCTAATTAGAAGTAACTACACACTAAAAACTAAAGTGTTAAAACTGACACTTTCAAGGTGTTAAACCCATTCTAACTCTTAGGCTTTGATTTTAACACTCAAAGTACAATGCTTTAAGCACTTAGACATTACAATCGTCAGACATCTGAAACTTGAATGGATGGCACTTCCCATGTGTCTAGCATTGGTGGTTCTTCCAGAATCGTCCATAATTTGATTTGCGCTTGGTGGGTACATAATTAAAAGGACACAACGCAGATGACGCGGATCAGGCTCGATAGTTCGAGCCTGATCCGCGTCATCTGCGTTGTTTCCTTTCAAGTGTCGCGACATTACACTTGTCAAGTGGTATTATTGTAACACCTGTCAAGTTCTGGTATATCTACACTTGAACAAAGTGCTAGTTCAGCACTTAGTAAGTGTTAAATACAGCACTTCAAGTGTAGTTTTTAACACTTTAGTTTTTAGCGTGTAAGTGAATGTACACTTTGGCTTTTTGTTTAACGAATGAATTTTACAGTAATTTTCAAGATTTTATTGTTCCCAGGATAAAAAAAAATTGCAAGTCTTACCTCCTAGACTTTTATATTAACCCTTTACCTAACATGAAAAGCAGACGACACTTGCAAAAAAAATTCTTGAATAATTAATTTTTTTCATTTTTTGTCTCAAAAACATAGGTTATGACCCCTCGTTGGAACGAGCTCGACGAGCTCGTTCCAACGAGGGGTCATACCCTATGTTTTTGAGACAAAAAATGAAAATATTTTGAAAATTAATTGGCGATTTTTGAGAATAGCGCTGGCCGGTTTTGGCCGTTACGTTGGGTAAAGGGTTAATGGGAAGAATGGTGTCCGACTTGTATGCCACGATGCGCACCACGAACTGTTGGTATAATTAACAGACAAAACGTTACAGAACATTAAAGGATGATGAAAAATGCCTGACAGAAATTAATCAGCCATAAGTTAATGGGTGTAACATATTGGGCATGTAACACCAAGATCATGGAACCTGTTTCTGTGAAACAACGTCGGCACTTTGAAACTTTTTTTATAGCGGCTAAAAAAATACCAAAGTATTGCCTAGGTGTTTCACAGAAACTACATGCAAACGAGAACATTGTTGTTTCAACCCTTTACCTAACGTAACAGCCAAAATCGGCCAGCACTACTCTCAAAAATCGCCAATTAATTTTCATTATTTTTTCATTTTTGTCTCTAAAACATAGGTTATGACCCCTCATTGGAACGAGCTCGTTCCAATGAGGGGTCATAACCTGTGTTTTTGAGACAAAAAATGAAAATAATAGTTATTCAAGAATTCCTTTTTGCAAGTGTCGTCTGCTTTTCATGTTAGGTAAAGGGTTAAAACAACTTACCACGACACAACGTACTCTCTGTGGCTAAGCCACAAAGAGTGCGGTGTATCGGGGGAAGTGAGGTCTCCACATTTTCTTTCAAATCACAAATGGTAGACAGTTCCTCAAGTGGAACTCCAATTTTGTGGGGAGGTGCGTTTGCATATTTCATTGCACATTTCATATTCGAGATACCACATCTTAGGAAGGAAAATTCACAGGTTTGTTCAAGTCAAGCCCCTTTGAATATATTTAGTGGTGTTATGGGCACCCATTTTAACACTAAGGATAATTTGGGGAAAAAAAAATTCTCCCAAATCTCCCATTATGGGTTCAAGATGGCTCCATATTTCATATTTTACATTATTCGTATGGTTCACTGGCTTATTCAAATCAGGCTTCTGGGGCACATTTAGGGTTGTTATCGAACTTAAAGTAATAATAATAATAATAATAATAATAATAATAATAATAATAATAATAATAATATACATTTATATAGCGCAAACATCTCACAATATTAAAAAAGTTCCATGGCGCTTTACAACACGGCTCATAAACAAAATGATGACCAAATTAGGATTTAAAAATATTTGTTAAATAAATGGGATTTCAATCTAGATTTAAATGCTGTCAAAGAAGGGGCTGTTTTAACAAATTCCGGTAGCATGTTAAACAGTCTAGGAGCATTATAGCTAAAAGAACGCCCACCGTAGCTAGCGAGAACATAGGATTTCTCTTCTAAAAGATTTTGGTTTGTGGAACTGAGGGGGCGTTTCGGTATATATGGTTTTACAAGATTAGCAAAGTAAGCTGGGGACTGCTTAAGCGATTGGTTGCAATCAGGGAATCCCTGGTTGAAACCCAGGAAGGAATGACGTCATTATGTTTAAAAATACAAAACATGGCTGCCAACTTCATTTTCTCGAACCACTTCGATGATATGAATCTTTCGTTTCTGAACAATACGTTGACCAAGCGCTTCCGACATAGAGGTTTTTGTTTTTTACAATTATCCTTCTTTCGGTCACATAATAACAAAAAGCTTCTGGATATGCCATATTGTTCCCACGAGGCGAGATAGACCTGCAAGTAAATCGTTTGCAGGTCGTAAAGTACAGCACAGGTATCGAGAGCGTTGGACCTACAGGCCGTAACAACGCCAAAAATTATATTACGGACTGTGGGCCAAGTATGGACTAAGTGGCTCAGTGGTCTCCCCACTGGACTTCAAACCAAAAGGTCCACGGTTCAATCCCGACCAGGGGTAAGAGCGTCGTGTCCTTGGGCAAGGCACTTAATCCCGTTTGGCCATGTGGGGCAGGATGCCGCTGTGTACTAGGGCGTGCTGCACGTCGATGGTGCACTTGTCTTCAACCAATGATATGACCGTGCCTGTGTGGAGTTAGTACGTTGACGAGTCGGACAGTTGCACGCCGCTGCTCAGTTGGTCTCCCTGGTATTCGGACTTCCCACACCCGTAAAACTGTCCGACGCGAGGTGACCCTGGTTGTCGAAAGTGGACATGGAGACATATTTGAAGCTGTTATAGGACCCCAATTTTAACACTGCTGACAAAGGGAAAGACGTTAAGAATTTTCTTCTCTCAAACTACTGCTCAATAAGCTTTCAAAATTGGTATTTGATAATATTATAAGGATGATTCACAATTTTTTGTTCAAAATAATACGGTGAGTCATAATGGAGAACATATTTTAAAAATTTTCTTCAAACCACTGCTCCAAAAAACCTCCCTGTTTGATATAGGACACTACTATTATGCAGGTTTTCAAACTTCTTCAAACCAGACCCCTAGAAAAATATTTAGGGCTCTTATAAGCCCCCAGATTATAACGCTGCTGGTATTGGGGGGAAAGCATTTAAAAACCTGATCTTCCACCCCTGTGTTCCTAACGCGTTCGTGTTTGTTATATAACATCTTTTTCAGAATGATTCACAGATTTGTTTAAATCAAGGCGATGGGTCATATTTAGTGGTGTTATGCCACCTCCACCCCACCCCATCCCACCCCCAATTTAACACTCCAGTGACGTAGCTACGGGAGATGGGGGGGGGGGCTGGAAGTTTCACACAACATAGAGTCCCCAAAAAGTTGCCAATATAGGGGCTGCACCCGATACAAATGCCTCATATTCGCTCTTAGAGCACTAGAGGCCGCCACTCCACACCCCCCTCCAAAAAAATGGCAAGGGCACCCCCACCCCATTACCGAAACCTGGCTACGCGTCAGGTTTAAACCAATCCGCTGGGAACAAAAGTAGGAGTGTTATTAGGGCCCCAGAATTTAACAGTATAGGTGGGAGTGTGGTGGTTCAGTGGATACAGCACTGGTCTTCGAACCGAAAGGTCCAAGGTCCAATCCTGATCAGCGACAACTGCTTTGCGTCATTGAGCAAGACGCTACATCCCGATTTCCCACGTGAAGGCACGGTAGCGCTGAGTACTAAGGTTGTACTGCAAGTCGATGGTGCACTTGCCAACAAATGCTAACACTGCTTGTGTGGATTTGGTGTGTTGGGAGTCTGATAGTTGTTCACCGCTGCTCGGTGGTTCTGTGTGTACCCCCGGCCTCCTCCAACCGTAATACTGTCCGACACGAGGTGACTATGACAGCTGGAAGTGTCGTTAAACCCCAATAAATAAATAAATAGTAGGAAAACATATTACAAAATCCCAAACTACTTCCGTATTTAATATATCAGATCCTTGTTAGGACTGAATAAACAGAATTTACTGTGATCATTAAATTCGAATCTATGTGACAATGGTGAAAGCATCTTGACTAAACTAAAAAGAAAGATAATTTATAGAGATTTTTTTCGTGAATGGAATATCTTTAAAGAAATCAGAAATGTTTTTTTTGTAAACAGCATTTAAAGATTTTCAAACAGGAATCAGATAAAAAAAATTCTAGAAACCAGAAATAACTTCTCTCAACATTTAATGTGTTCTATAAAGAAAGCAGAAATGGATTTTGAAGAAATCAGAAATACATTGTTGTGAAGTGCAGTTGAAGTGTTCCATGCAACCCCCCCCCCCCCCCCCATAGTTCACACCTCATGGGAAACGTTGGACCTCCCTCTCCCCCTCCTAGGCCTGTATTACTAGTTGAATAATACACATAGCAACTTTGGTTGAGATTAAATACTGCAAACTGGAGTTATCAGTGGGAAACCAAAAATGTTAACGGACGGACAGTCTGATTACATAATACGACCGTTTTTCAAAGGGGCGTATAAAAAATCATGACTTGAGCTTTATTCTAAAGTGCTGGTACCACAGATGAAAATCAAATCTTCATATTCTGTGGAAGGCCTTCATATTTTTTTTAAATTGAGTTATTTTGTCTACAAGGATCTGTCTTGTTACAATTTATTGGAGAGTGCCTAAAATGTTGAACAGAAGTAAATGACGAAGTCAATGACTGCAGTCCACCATTTGAAGGTGATAGCCTTCACCTCGAACAGCAATGAGGTCTCTGTCTGTGAAAGTCAAAATGTTTAGGATGATCATGGTTGTATTCTCCACCCAGAATCCATTTCAAAAGACACTGTATCATATTTGCATTGTTTGTAGTATTTCCAACTAAGATGGATAATAAATATAAACACAGGGTTGATACAGCTCTTTGGAAATGAAATTCAAGATCTTCCCAGTTCCTTTTGAGTAAAAATTCAAGGACATTCCAGTTAACAAAAGATTCACTCAAAGGCAAATTTAGCAGTAAGGAACGATTTGTTAGCTATCAGATTTTGCGAGGGTGCGCGGTGGCTCAGTGGTATGGCATTGGACTTCAAACCGAAAGGTGCATGGTTCGACACCCCCCTCCACCCCCCCCCCCCCCACACACACACACCAGGGGTAACTGCTTTGTGTCCACAGCCAAGGCTCTTCATTCCGACTGCCCACTTGGGGGCACGATTGCGCTGTGTACTAAGGCGTACTGCTCGTTGAGCTCTATCAAACAAGACTGAATTGTTTGATTTCCTACTTGAATTATGGGATAAAAGTACCACTTGAAATGTCGGTATTTTGACACCAGTATGCAGAGGGTTACTGGTAACACATCAGCGATAAGACTGAATCATAGAGTATTCTATGGCCTGCATGCACTGCATACACTACCCCTGTAGATTGATTTAATACCCCAATTGTTGCAGTGCGGCTAACTGGGAATCATTTCAATGGAATTGGATATCCACTCAGAGGAAATACTTTAAGATCCTTTCAAGGACTTTCCATAACCTTTTTTGGACAGAGCTAATTTTCGAGTACTTTAAAATTAATTTTAAAATTCAAGGATTATCAATGTTTTCAAGGACCTGTTCCAACCTTGTAACAAAAACTGAATGAGGAAAGACTATTTTGCTTGCGGAAAAACTTAATTTTGGAGCTGTAAGCTCTTTCTTACCACCCCTCCTGAACTAGTTGTTTCTCCATTATGTTATTTGCTAAGGATAACGGAATTTTCCTTTTCTTAAAAAATTATATTTAAATGTATCGGGTTAAAAGCGTTTAATAGACTCTCAAATTATTTTTGTGCATGCCAATATTGTAGATTATATTTACCAGTCATAGTGAAGCGAAATTGATATTGATACATATTATTTCCCAGTTAACACTACCCAAGACAAATAAAATTATCATGTAATAATACTGACGTTTTTTCTTCAGTTTGAGCACCTGAGCCATATTTACAACATCAGAGGCCGTCTATCGCCACAATGAGACCAACATCCCCAATCCAATCTGTGGCGATGATGGTATTATTAATTACATAGTTAGCAAGTGGCTGGATACAGGATGGTACCTGGTCTCTAGGTTTCGCCCCACCTGGTCTAAACCCGTACCCGGTCACTTGCTGACTATGTTACGAATTTATTCCACCGATGGCCTTCAGGAATGGGATAAATGAAAAGTTGAAAAAACCCAACAATGTTACATACATTTACTGTCATTACCACCCGAAATGGGTTAACAAAGCCCTTTTAAATGTTCAAAGATCAATTTTAATCTGATGAGTAAACTATAAAGAAAATATTCGCTTCAGTATAAAAAAAATCTATAGAATCGTAAAAACAACAAATAACTTTTGGGACTACAAATAATAATTTCTGTCCATTTTTAAAATATTTAGTGTTTTAAATCAATAAATACGATACCTTGAAAATATATTTCATACTCAAATTCTCTTATTTTGTTTTAATTCAAATTTTGAAAATTCGAAGCGAGTGGAAATGCATGAAGATAGTAATGGCGGCTACTCACAAGAGAAAGATAACTCTAGGTCACCGTGTCTAAAAGTGACACCCTCCATGTTCAGGATTTACCGCGGGAAGCACCTGCCATTCTTAGACAATAAAATTCGAGGATATATCAACAAATTTGTCAGAGATGGGGGAATATACATGCCACCTATGGGCGCTGTCGATAAATAAGTTATTTCCAACTGATATCTTTAAGTCGTTTTTTGTCGTGGAGATTAATATAAATTACTTCCTGTTGTCCTGTTGGTATGCGGAATTATTTGTTTGAGGGCGAACGTTGGTTTACATTGTAATACTATTGAATCGCATTCTCAAAACTGGGACCATACATTTACTCAGGGAAAAGCACCACTACTGCTTAAGTAGGTATCATAACCTGTTTCCACCAGCAAAGTTGTCAACGGCTATGTCGTAGCTTTGTGTGATGTGCAATGCACAAGCCGATGTTGATTGGTATACACAATTTTGTCCTTGAGCAGAAAACCCTTGGACCCCATTCACCAACCCACTCGAGCCGGGGTGGGTGGTGATAGAGTCGCGAGATGTTCTGGATCCCGTGGGAGGATTCCGTGTATTGGTATTTAGTTCAAGAACAGCAACTCACTTTTCGACAGACGCTAAAATCATGATTTATAACCGACTATTACTGCGAGACAGTCGAGTTGGCCAACATGCAGCAACGGAGCCTCTTACATTTACTGCGGCGTTGTGGCACACTTATGAGATCATTGTGGTGTCTGAAAAATTCAACTGAGTCTGATAGTTGTAGAGTGACAAGGTGACATTCAAACAAGTTCTTTTCTGTGTTACTCTGTTTATTTAAATACACGAAATTGATCGTCTTGAGGAATTTACGATTAAAACCGAAGTGTTGAAAACAAAATTGGAGAGACGCAACGGGCCCCGGCTGTTTTGTATTTCAACTATTTTGACCCATTCAATAAATTCAGTTCATTGCCCCGTTGTGGATTCATACACACCCAAATTTGTTTCGGGTGTATTCATAGAAATCCTTTTTTGTGTGCTGTTCGAATGTATTCATTTTCCTTGTGCTGTATCGGGCTGAGAAAAGTCCAAAATACGCCGTTAAGATTGCTACACACTGGTCGCCATGGGCACATTGTACGGTAAACAAAACAAAGCAAAATCTAATAGGGGTAATGACAGAAAAAACAAACAAAATATTCCAGAAGGACCGCTCCAAATTTCCAGTATGTCCCACACATGTATTGTATTGTATTGTATTGTATTGTACTGTATTGTGGAAAACACCAGTCTGAAATTCCATCACTTGGATGGAGATGGGTATAAGCCTGACTCGAAAACAATGCGAGGGCGCCAGGACGTTCGCCCTCAGGGACCCATACTGACCCTCGCCAAACTATTGTTAACACAACTCGACCAAAAGGGCGCTTTCGCCATCTTTTGGTGTGCTGCATTTTTTTTCTGCCCATTAGAGCAAGTGTGCGCATAGCGACATATAATATATACACCATTCTTTCCATTAATTTAAAAGTCTAAGGGGAAAGATTTGCTAATTTTTTCCAGGGAAGAATAAAAACTGGCAAATTATTGTAAAACACATTCGCTAAACAAAAGAGCCAAAGTAGACAGTTATTTTAGATGCTTCTAATTAGTGTGCCATAAAAACTTAAGTTTCCTTTTATAACTTTTAACCCTTTACCTAACACGAAAAGCAGACGACACTTGCAAAAAAATTCTTGAATAACGAATTTTTTTCATTTTTTGTCTCAAAAATTAGGTTATGACCCCTCTTTGGAACGAGCTCGTTTCAATGAGGGGTCATAACCTATGTTTTTGAGACAAAAAATGAAAACCATCATGAAAATGAATTTGCGATTTTTGAGAATAGCGCTGGCCGGTTTTGACCGTTACGTTAGGTAAAGAGTTAATAAATGAAAGCAACAGACAGTTCCGATTGCTGTCTGTTATTTCGTTTATTAAAAATAACAAAAGGGAACATTGCATTATTTTCTACTGGTGTCATAGATACTTTCACAACAATTACGTGCTTCTTAATTGGACAGTCCACGCCCGCCTAATAATTTCAGGGAAGATAACTTTGTCGAAAGTCGATTTTCATGACGAGATGAGTCCGGATGGGAAATCTACATATATAATCTTGTCCAACTACTGGAAAACGGCAAAGAAATACAATAAATATGTAAACATTGTTATTTATTTATTTATTTATTTATTTATTGGTGTTTAAGGTCACATATTTCTGCACAATGGCTAATCATGACCACGACAGTTTTAAGGGTGGATGAAGCCGGAGTACCCGGAGAGAACCACCGAGCAACGGCGAGCAACTGTCAGCTCCCCAACATACTAACTCCACACAAGCAGGGTTAGCATTGGTTGAAGACAGGTGCACCATCGACGTTCAGTACGCCTTAGTACACAGCGTCACCGTGCCCCCACTGGGCAATGGGGTGAAGTGTCTTGCCCAAGGACACAACGCGGCTGCCGCAGGTGGGATTCGAACCGAGGACCTCTCGGCTTGCAGCCTGCACCTCTACCAACTGAGCCACCGCGCCCCCAGTAAACATTGTTACTCTTTGTGATTTTTTTACAGTGATAGGGAACCATTTGTAGACCATCAATGCACGTTTGGTTTGGTATCAAGGGTGCTGGAAGCTTCTGCAAGCAAGGGGGAGAGGGTATCAAAAAGGGCACGCGAGTCCACGCTGCGTATGAGTTAAATTATCGTAAATTGTATTAATCAAATCCCAGGTGTTGGCTTGCTTTTTCTAGTCATAACTTCCAGCACCCGTCATTATACCCGATACACCCCACCCCCACCCCACTGGCATTGGAACACGTAAAATAAGTTAACGAATACTCGAGAGTTTCTCATTTACTTATTTATTGGGCTTTAACGACACTTTCGACAGCAGGGTCGCCTCGTGTCGGCGAGTTTTACAGGTGGAAGAAGCCTGAGTACCCGGAGAGAACCACCGAGCAGCTGCGAGCAACTGTCAGACTCCCCAACGTACTAACTCCGCACAAGCAGGGCTGTAGCATTGGTTGCAGACAAGTACACCATCGATGTGCAGTATGCCTTAGTACACAGCGCCACCGCGCCCCCACCTGGGCAATCGGGATTAAGTGTTTTGCCCAAGGACGCAACGCAGTTATCCCTGGCGGGGGTCGAATTTTGGACCTTTCGGTTTAAAGTCCAATGCCGTAATAACTTAGCCACCGCGCTCCCAATTTCTCAGTAATAGTCTTTGCCACGAGTGCACTTATCGTGAAAAAAGGCACACGCTACCCCCCTTAACTTAATGCCTAGGGCAAAAGAGGCAGCTGCCCAACCTGCACTTCCGGCAACCTTATTTGGATTAGTAATAATCTAATTGTAGGCAGGGGAGGGGGGGGGGGGGGGTTATTCGCTCAGATACCTCTGAAAATATGGCTAAAATTAAAAACTTCTTCCTTATTTCAAGTTGTGGTAAACACTTCTTCGTGAAATTCTTCACCTCATCATTCGCAATATCTACTGTCGGTTACACACAGCGACTATGTCTTATCCCAGGCCTACTTATTCTCGTGCTCCTAAAATATCAGCAATGGGATAAATCTAATAATTTCTACGCCACATCCTTGGCCTGCCTGGACTAAATCGAATAATTTCCACCCCACGCCCTAGGCCTATCTGGCAGTGATATCTTCCGAAAATTAGAAGTAGGGGAGCGAAGGCTTATCATTGCAGTAATGGTCGACGACATGCGATGTTGGCGAGAGCCCGAAAGGGAGTAGTCCTCTCTGCATGTTGGGGAAAATTTTCATATTTATTACTGAAAACTCGCATTCCCGTTGATCTTCTTCAGTCAATTTCATTAGTCTGATCGGCGTGATCGCCTGATAATTAAGATGCTTCCCCCTCCCTCCGTTTTATTTAGAATAACATGGAAATGTGCAGGTGAGACATGATTGAGTAACAAACTAAAACAAAGGGTGCGCAACTTACCAACGATGACCCTTTCGTGACAACATTCTGTGTATTTCCATCCGACTTTATATATATCACTTAATAATTTGGAAAGTAGATAACGAAAATGGGTTTAATGTTGCTAGTAATACGAAGGAGTGCTCGCAGTGTTGAACACAGCGAGCACCTCTTCGTCTTGCTAGTTACACAGTGCCATGGATATTCGTAAATCGTAAAGATCAAGCCATTCTAGAATTGAGTGGGAACGTCGTTCTCCCTCAGAAAAAAGCAGGGGAAAGCCGTTCCCTCACGTTCACCACTGGAAAGCATCACTGCTACCTGGGATGTACTCCCACTGTGACGTAGGAGTTATCAGATATATCCTGCTGCGAAGAAAAATATAACCCTGCTGCACATAAAGTGCGTAGGAGGCGCGAGGGCAATAAAGCACCTCAGAAATGAAGAACTGCATAGGAGTGAAACCTTGTACCTTCAGAAGAGTTGAGAGATGACGATTTGTTCATATCGCATTAACAGTATCGACCTATTTGGCTGTAATGATTGTATCAGTGAGAGTTGCCAACCTTCGTCGTAAGTTATATCAGAATATAAAATTATACTATAAATGCTTGGTGGTAAAGCTCATTTCCATCTAATTATATCGGCCCATTGGCTATGTGAGTTGGGTTTATCCGTCCGTCCTTCCGTCCGTCCGTCCGTCCGCCCGCCCGACCGCCCGTCCGTCCGTCCGTCCTTCCGTCCGTCCGTCCGTCCGTCCGTCATCCCGACCGCCCGTCCGTCCGTCCGTCCATCCGTCCGCCCGTCCGTCCGTCCGTCCGTCCGCCCGCCCGCCCGTCCGTCCGTCCGTCCGTCCGTCTGAGAGACGAGACACAAATAGATACAGAGATAGAGAAGGGAACAGACTCTCTCTCTCTCTCTCTCTCTCTCTCTCTCTCTCTCTCTCTCTCTCTCATGGATATACATTTCGATGTTTGTTTATGAGATAGGGCTCAAATTCGGCACCTCAGAATAACGTTTCGGCTTTAGCATTTCTCTCTGTCCAGAGATCGACTCGGAAAAGGCGAACCCTTCAATTAATTCATTTCCTGTTAAACCCCACCACCTACCCCACGCACACAAACCTTATAACAGAAAGAAAAAGTTGGACGTTGCAGCATTTTTTTTTAACTTCTCCAACCTTTGCCACCCTATCCACACACCCTCACACACACCACCAGTCTCAACACACTCTTTCAAACACACTCATGGCAAAAGAGTGTGCCAATCGGGGTCTAATGTGATTAGATCACACACCAAATGTGGAATATTTTTTACGAAAAATTCGGGACAAGTGCCCGATCGGTTACAGTCGGGGGTCAGTGATGAGTGAGGATGTCTTTTCGTTGCTTACAGTGCATTATGTTAGCATTACAACTATCATGGGCAGTTCCCGGTTGTCGGCGGACCCCGTTTAGTGTGAATGAATTTGGAAGAGTCTACGATTGTAGATGATTACAAATTCCTTGTCCAAGGACACCACGCGGGTCGTCCCCGCAGATTCAGATACTTGAAACGAGGACTCGAACTTGCTGAGGGGGCGACAAATATAATTCGTTTTTGCAGATTGCAGTGCTCTGTTCCATCAAGCGATTAAGGAAGTAAACAAATGGCCATTTCATGTGAAACTGAAGACATTTACGTGTGCCCATCCCACATTAAAATAAAACAGGATTCGGTTTAAAAATATACTACAGCCTGAGTGTGAGCAAAATCATTCTTCTACCGAATTACGCTTGAGATATTTTGCTATATTCAGTGTTTGCCGTTGTCTGTAGAACCGCCAGGTGAGACATACTACTGCCCTTGTCCAAACTTGGACCCACAGTCCGTAATATAATTTTTGGAGTTGGTACGGCCTTGGCCGTACCAACTCCAAAAATTATATTACGGACTGTGGGTCCAAGTTTGGACTACTACTGCCCCATCTTGAATGCGATGTCCCAGTGGCCAAACTGTTGGACACGGTCAGAGAATCGAGTGTTGAGGACTACTCTGTTGGACGAGCAGAATCGAGTGTTGACGACGATCGACACTATTAATTTATATTTTCAGTCGCCCTGCCTTTCACATTGCTGTAGGCATTGAACGGGGTTGAATCGCTGAATAATTAATCGATTAGTAGACTTTAATTCCAGTAACAAAATGTCACTTACCGTTCTGGTATCGTTTCAAGACGTGTGCTATTCGTATATACACCTGAGCATGACAAATATGAATATTCTGTTCTAAAGAAGGTAGATAGCTTATAAATTAAAAAAAGAACGAAACAAACACAGTATTAAAACTTACTTGTCCATTTAGATGATATCGTTTCTTCAGTCAGTTCACAGTCACCGTTTTATAAAAATACAGCTTTGTTGTTTATTCAGGGTGCGTTTGTACGCGCGGTGAGTTTTCTCAGCTGCTCTGTTTATGGAAAGAAAATAACAAAACATTTGAAGTAGGGACATAACAATCGTTACTTAATCCCAGTTCCTTATTCGACATTCGGTATCAACCATAACGGATGTTGAACAAGGAACTGTGAATAAGTAACAAAAGTCGATTTATTTATCAAAATAATGAGGTCGCGCAAGTAGGGTAATTGCTCGCTGCTGTCTCGTCCATACTGCACACGGCACTTCAGTGTAAAACTCTTTCCTCTTTTTCGCCGATTGTATAGAAATTATTTACTTATTAGTGTTTAATGTTACTTTCATCATTTATGCCTGTGTCATGAGCAGATGTTCAACAAATAATATGACAGAACGGAAACAAGGCGCTAGTATGGGCTACTGAAACCGATATCTGTTTCGAAATGTGTGATAGCGGTGTTCTCGTGAGTGCATATTCCCTGGACGAATTGTCAATCCCCCACAGCGCGGAGGTCGCGTTTGGAGCATTTCCCCCTCGAGGCAGATAAGTTAGCTCTGTCGGCTTGGGGTATCAGCACACTGAGCTAACTTGGATCCCTGCTCCATATTATCAGACAGATCTTAACGTGAAAGCTGCGCGATCATACTCGCGTTTCTTCATTTTACGCGCCCAAAAAGTGGAGATATATCCCAAGTCATCGGAAGGTTTCATTTGAAAGTACAATTCAATTGTTTCTCTCGAAAAATAATCTCCGCCTCACCTCCTTCGAAAACCCCATTAAACAAACATCTTATAATTGCTCGTGTCATAGGAGCTTAAGCAGATGTCAACGGTATAAGAATACAATGCTATGAGTCTAAAAGCCACTTGTGGACCCCCCGCCCTCCCCTCCATGGGTAATTTGTCCCCTATTTGCCTCAGTGCAACATTTTCTGGCGACACGACTACACAGACCACCCTAATATCGGGCGACTGTGTAGCTAGCTGCCATTGATCTTGGCCACGGCTCAGAAATCTGTTTCGCCCAGCAATGCATTGTATTCCTTCACAAGTTTGTGTTTACATGATGACAAAATTCCCATGCTCTTTTATGGATAAAAACCTCAATTAGAATGTTTCTGTTTGCAGAATATGTCATTCACTTCTTAATCATTACGTCTGAAAAAGGATCAAAGACAAACTCACCACGCCAACAGGGCCAGTGCGAGGAATTTCGGCAACGGAGGTGGAGCCCGTGGGCAGCCTTCAGCAGTGGAGGCCCACCCTACCTTAGAATACTAAAAACCAAAAGGTCTCAAACCTAGAGGAAGATGATGACAGGAGTATCAGGGTGTGACGTTTCTAAACCAACAACTAGTCGTCCAATCAGTTCCAATGTGTTCCATGTGCCAATAGGCACATAGAACACCTTGGAACTCAGGGGCTGTAGTGATAAACAAAATCGACGTTGAGACGGATGACGTTAGCTGTTTGTCTGCCGACGTGTGCTGAGAAATGACAGGAAAACAAAATCGGTTAGCTGTTTCTACCACTCAGAAACAAATACAATATGGCTTGCCTAACATAAAAGGCGCGCAATATGGTTTTGATTGAGACGTGCTTGTCGTCCGGGTCAGCCCATATTTTTCCTCACGATTTTTTTCCATGAAATATGTGGAGGCCCCCTGGCTGTGGGGGCCCCTGGGCAACTGCCCATCTTGCCCAGTCCTAAATCCGGCTCTTCATCTTAATAGTATCTAGCTCATGGTATTGAACATATGATCAAAGTCTGTAAGCGGAGAGCAATCACAAGAATGGGGAATCGGGGACACGACGGACATCCGTAATAGTGGATGTGCAGGTCGTGTCAATTTTGATGGATATCATGGTGGATCTCATATGTGACGTGTTGTCACGTGGCCAGTGACGTCATATTAGGTTGTGATGGTAGCTCGCGTTGGCGGCCATGTTATGTCGTCTTCACGATGTCATACGTGGTGTCTGTGCGCACGTACAGCGGGAGTTGTCGTCCTCTTGTTTACTAGAGGCCACCATCTTCGTTTCTATGGTGGCACTGCGCTACTATGAGCCTGGAAGGCTTCCAACGCTGGCGGAGTGTTCCGAGGATGCGTTCGATTCGACGGGAATGTACCCCAATCGAACCGACAAGCTAAATAACTAAAATCACCAAAAACGACCCAAAATTACCGAAATGAACTTTATGTTGGCTTTTATACTTCCAGCAGCCTACCGGTATGAGTACCAAGTTGTGATATTAGGTGTGTTTGATTGACCTGGAGTATGCCTGATTACCCAAACTAACCCGACAACTGCTTATTGGGTTTTCGTCTTTCATCCAAACGCTCCTTATTGTCACATTTGTTATCTAGATATCTCTGGCTTCGACCAATCATACTAACCTCCCACTCACTCCCAGTTCATAAGCAGTTATACCCCATTCGAAAATACCCATACAATACCCCCATGTGGAAGGTCTGATTGGTGGTGTTCCGATATGTGCCAGCCAGATATCCTCAGACAACTATCCTCCAAAAGCTATCCTCCAGTAATGCATCGCCATATCATCATTAACCTCAAGAATACTAGAATAATGGTGAATAAACAGAGGCTGATCATAAGATGTTAACTGGCCAAGAGTATTCAATTAACACGAATTTGGTCATTTTCCTCTACCCGGGTGATAAGGGTTGAGCCAATAAGAAGAAAGCCCCATCAGACGAATGACGTTGGTTTGAACACACAATCGACCTATGTCAAAGGTCAGTGTTAAAATGTTTCAGTGTTTGAGTTATTGAAGTACATGATAATTCATCTTCCAAACTCCCAATTCCATTAGTTTTTTCTATCATTTTCGAACCCTAATGCACCAAAAGGAATATCAACAACGTCACAAAACAGTTCATACAACTTCCTGCTGACGTTAACGTGTTCCTTCGACACCTGATTAACAAAGAGAATGAGCAAATGGTAAGTGTTCAGTCAGATGTCTAGTGTATTACATGAAGAACAATACGAATTATCAATGTCCAAAATAACGACAAAGGGTCCCTTCACATAATTTTGGTCACTACTGTAGGGCTTTTTAGTGAATCGTGTACTGTATCCGTATCATGAGGCCGTCGTAATGCCACATCACTGTAAGCTGTACACGCGTGCCCAGTAAATACCTAAGCTATTTTTACCTGACGATTCTGCTCATAACAGGCATTCTGACAGGAAGAGTTGTCGAGTGATCAACCGACCCCATAATTCCGGGTGCAAGGTAACGAGTTCAAATGGAACTCTGATATAGTTGTTGAGCCATCTTAAAGCATCTTATTTTTATCCTAAAACAGGGTGTATATGTTCAATAATTTGAGGAGTAGCAGCATGAAAATTTTAACATTTTTTGCCAATCGGCGTGTACCGATGTTTATCAGAGCGACAGGTGGTGAAGCGATTTTGGGGTCTTAACTAATGGCAGATTGTATATTAATTAATCGTCTCATTACTACAAGTGATACACTGTGTATTTATTCTATTATGTCAGAGCTCAAAAAGCTCTTCAAACAATATAGAATAAATGTTTATTGTGCATAAATATATGAATGTGATGAATTCTGCTTTTTTATGCAATTCAAAGACATTTTCTCTATAAGCCATCTGTCTGCAAATGATGGGTAAAATTTGTATTGAAGGTACGGTAAATGGTTTGACAGACCAGGAAAGAAAGAGCTTACATCGTAACCTGTTAGCAGGTTACGCAATATAACATGTTGGTAACCTGTGGGAAAATAAATTGTTGTAATGCTTTTCTGCATTCTCTTTTTTTTTTTCGCAAAGTATGTTGTTTACGTCTTGACAGAATTTCCTCCAAACTAAATAGCAACAACTAACGCGCGTTAGTAAATAGCTATTTATTTGACTGAAATTCTGTTAAGATGTAAAGGACATGCCGCTCTGGTCATATGTGGATGCAATGCACAATCTTTGAGTCGGGTTTGTTTCGAAAAATTATGATATCTGACTGGCAAAACATGCGGAAATAGCAGGTTCATTATCCTGATAGTCCTGATAGTCATTCGGTGTCCAGTGAAAAATGACTTCCTAGGATTATGCCCCTTAGCTTAAAAAGGAGCTTAATTATCCCCCGCCAAACGAAGTTTGCGGGGAATCAAGTTGATGTACATACATCCTATGAGTCATTCGGTGCCCAGTGAAAAATAACCTGAAAAATGAGTTTGTTTGCACTTTCTCCCCAGAGTTATGCCCCTTTAATTTAAAAGTTGGATTTCAAATATTTTCGGTATGTGGGGTAACAAGATGTTCAAGTGAAAGGAGTTGACATATCAGCTTCGCCTACCCAATTTTCCAAGATTTATGCCCCTACGACCTAGAATTGTTCAAGTAAGTCAGCATAAGACCAAACGTTGTCAGGAGGTTAATTTCAGCAATTCCCAGCGGATTTCAAATATATTTGGTATGTGAGCTCTCAAGATGTTTTTTGGAACAAAATTGTATATCAGCTTCGACCACCTAGTTTTTCAGGATTTATGCCACTTCAACTGACAAGTTATCAAATAAGTCAGCATGTGACCAAAAGTTGGCGGGGTTAAATTTCAACAATTACCAACGATGTGTGGGCTCTCAAGTGTTTACGTGGAACGAGTTTTCAGATCAGCTGTGCTCACCCGGTTTTGTAGGAGTTATGCCCCTTCGACTTTGATTTTTTAAAGTTAGTCAGCATGTGACCAAAAGTTGTCTGGAGGTTAATTAGTGCTCTGTATATATTTACCTCTCTTCTTGAAGAAAAACCGAGAAACAAAGTCAACAGTGTCAAAAACTAACCGACCCAAACCGACTGGGACCGACTCTGCAGGATGCTCAATCCTGTATCCACTCCTCTCGATAGTAGAGCACCCAGTGTCCATTTCCCGCCAGACATGCACAATAGCGTCAGTACCTTAATTTTCAACCATCTTGCTCAGTAGTCTAAACAAGCTTTTCAGAATGCTAACAAGCTAAGACGTTTTGAAGTAAAGGAAGCTCGGATCATGGTGGATCATGGAACACTCAGATCACCTAGAACTTCTTTATTATGGGAAGTGACCTTATTTTTAAATTATATTCTTGACATTTGTCAACGATGTTCATTTTCGCACTTATTTTCGCGGCACCCATCATTAGCCTCATATGTCTTTGGTTTGCTTAAGTTCGTTTTAGAACTACACTATGCATACCTATGGGTGTTTTATCCGCGTCCTTCTCCTATAATTGTGTAGGGTGGCTTCCAAACATTTTCACTGGGTGTTTTATCCGCGGTCCTTCTCCTGTAATTGTGTAGAGTGGCTTCCAAACATTTTCACTTGTTTACGTCATCGGGGGATCATGTCTGGTTTGTTTACACCTCCTGGGCTTTGACATGAGGCGTTCTCCTCCGATATCATAGTTCTGACTACCTCTGTTATTCCAACTTTTTTGTTAGAAATTTAGGGAATTCAGCTCTATTCACTACTCTGACGTAAGCACCACCCCCCCCCCCCCCCAGCTCTCAGAAATGTTGTTTACAGAGGGAGGGCGCCTTTTTGTTATATCACTGATCATTCCAGTTATACTGGGACTACATGCTATTATAGTTACCTATACTCTTCCTGTCGATCTTCACTGTTCTCAGAAAGTTTTAACCACTTTCAGTTCTTCCAAAATTTTAAATTATCAGACCATTCTTGACCGGAAGTGGTTGGTAACTCTACTATTTTCAGTGACAATCATAATATTGCGTCACTGGTATTACATTATATGTGTATATTATGGTCATCCGCATATATCGCAGAAGTATATCATGATTTGTAATTTTTTACAGCCTCTGTTTACTTTACATATTACATACCTCACTGATATCTTTCATATTGTTCTTTTCTCGATCAGACTCAGAGACGCCCCAACCTGGTACTTGTAGCCGTTGTGGGAAGCTTAAGCACGCCCATGCTAACCACACTGGCTGTATTCTATGCAATGACTATAGACCCAACTACCAGTGTGCCGTTTGTGACGTCCCATCCTTTATCTTTATCTTTGTTATCACCTTACGCTAAATCTCGTTCCTTTATCATTTGAGATTCAAATACGAAGGAATGTACGAAATCTTCTGCTTCCCACAAAGAGGCCTTATATAGAGTCGAACCGAGCACGGCTCTTCAGCTAGTCAGTCTAAAATTACAGTCTCGACGTGTTTCACTCTCGACACCAGTCTTCAGTTATTTTCCGGTTCCGATCCGCGCCCTGCTTCTCCAACGCCTATACACACTTCGAGGAGTGGTGGCCGAGTGGATAGGTGCGGTCGTGGGAAAGTTCTCTAGGTGTACAAACGCTCTCTGTCAGCATCAATTGTGGCGTTGATTCTGTTACAGCGTACCGCCCTATGGGATGGGGACGTAAAATGGCTTTCCCCTGTGCGGAGAAAGACAGACTCCGTGCAAGTTAAAGATCCCTTCGTTGTATTCGAGAAGAGCGAGGCCACGAAGCTGCCGCTACGAAGATCATACCACACAACTGTGCCATTGGGCCAAGGAGATGCGTTAATATAAGTTGTATAATATGAAAAACAAATAAGATTAAATAACACACAAACATCATGGCACATAGCAAGAAATTGTTCGTCCTGATGGTCTCCGAATGAAGACAACCCCCGCCTCGGTGCAGAAACAGTTCTAGAGTATTTCCAAGGTTTGATAATGCCAAAAGGCACGAGTAGAAGCGTTGTCCCGAGATGGCGATTCGGTGGAGAAAATGCACTCATAGGCCAATGATTAACAGGAATAAAGTGGTGTTGGAATTTTTACGCGATGCTGACAAAGAGGAAACGTCCGATTGGCGGGTGAAGATTTGGCTTCTATTTTAAATTCCTCTACATCGGATGCGCTGCATGTGTTGTGCGCGAATTGTGCACTAGAACGTACATATCGGTTCATCCAGCCCTTGCTCACATCTGTACATTGTGTTCTGGCACACAGACACCTCTGGGAAAATCGGAGGAAGTCCAAAGAAAATAGAAGTCAAAATATAAATATGACAGGTCCAGGAATACTCGAGTAAGGGCAACCAAACTAGAGCCCAAGATAGGCAGATGTAGCTAGTGACAGACAAGAATTGAATGTAAACTGTTCCAGATAAAAGATTATTCCCCTCCACAAATGTACTTCAGAATCATAATACAGAAGTAAAATAGTAATACAGAAGTAAAACCATATTCATAAGTAGTCAGACCTGACGTAAATATAAAAATAGTAACAAAAAAGCGAAAACAGTTCGAACGGAAGGACCCTTCTACACTCCAGAACAATCGAATAGGGTTGAGCAGATCGAAACAATAACATAGATGAAACATGTACAGGAATGGAAAGAACAGTGCATAAACAAATAGAGGCCAAGGGTTCCGAAGGAATCCGAACTACATAAATAATTGTCGGGTTGTTGTGGTAATTAGATTTACTCCCATTTAATCGAATACATCTTTCGAACAAACTCCCGTGATATTGTAGGACTTTCAGTTATCATAGCAACCAAGATGGCGGCCTTTAGTAAATGAAATGGACGACGGAGGCACGGCATGGCCGGTCTCGCAGGCTACCATGGCAATGCAACATGACGCAACTTGTTATGTAACTATGACGTTATTTCCGAGGTCATCCATTGCCGTCACCCAACTAGGATGTGAAACCTGTATTACATACTACAAGCAATTGTGTATTCAGTGTTTGCAATTCTAAATGCGCCAGGCGGGTGCAATTGTAAATAAGTCAAAGTACTACGTTTGGGAAACTACCGCACGGTGATGAAGTACTGAGACAGCTGTTGTTTCTTGCCATGAGGTTATTGAAGATTTCACTATACTGTGACCGTGGAAATAATGTTTCAAAATAGAGCCGATAATGTAACAGTGTGTTTCTGTTAAAACAGGAACACGAACAATAGTTGCCGGATTATCGAGAGTGTCCTATCGCCGAAGAACTAACATGTCTGTTCCTCCACCAAAATTGTGTCTGATTCAGAAGAAACTCGTTTCAGGCCGCCGAAAACAATGCTAGTCTTGTCCTACATATTTGACGATTTTCAACAGTTTTCGGACGCTGAACCTGAAAACTGTCCCGGTATCTCATCACAAAGGTGTACAGATAACTTTTCTAAATCGTGACCGGGGGGGGGGGGGGGGGGGGAATTACCGAGAAAGCGGACATATCGCACCATGA
The DNA here is from genome assembly GCA_031216915.1 of Pictodentalium vernedei. Lineage (NCBI taxonomy): Eukaryota > Metazoa > Mollusca > Scaphopoda > Dentaliida > Dentaliidae > Pictodentalium > Pictodentalium vernedei. The sequence goes on along the minus strand of CM062288.1, from coordinate 159,113,528 downwards.
AAATATTCATACTTGACATACACTTTAGAAGGCAAATACAGTTCTTTTTACACAGTTAGAATGAGGGGGTGTTATGATGAAAATGTCAGGGATTATTTTTATCCATAACGGTGCAAAGTTGAGCTTCGGAAAAATGTCACTACGTGATATTTGAAGACAATATGTAAACCTACCATCGACGCTGTTGTTGGATCCGCGAAGTCAACTTACATTTGACAGTAATTGTTGATAAATAGGTATGTGAAATCAGCTGGCAGTTAACAGTTACCAATTCGGAGTGTGAAGTCAGCTGACAGTTAACAATTCAGGCGTCGAGTCAGTTGGCAGTTGACAATTCAGAAAAGTGTGTTTTTTCATTTCAAATGATTCGTAGTTATATCTCTGTTGTAGGCAATGCCCGCGCATATTTTGAATATCAAGAACTGTCAGCAAGTTGACAATGCAAAGTGTTTTGTCGGCTGCATATTTTGAAAACTCAAACTGTCACCTGCGAACTAGTATTTAACTGACAATTCGAAATGCCATGTGTAGGAGCAGTTTTTGATAATCTCAAACAGTCAGCTGCGAACTGGCAGCTAGCTAACAATTGAAATTGTCTTCTGGGGAACACACAAATATTTTGAAATGTCCAACTGTCAGCTGGGAGCTAGCGCAGCTAGTTGACAATTCAAAGTGCCTTCTATGCGCCCCATGTTGAATTCCCGAACAGTCAGATGCGAACTAGAAGCTAGCGGACAATTCAAAGTATCTTGTTGGCGAATATTTTGAAATCGTGAACTGTCATCTGTGAACTTGATGACGTATTTTGAAAACTCGAACTGTCAGCTGCAAACAATTCAGCTGACAATTCAAAGTGCCGTGTACGGACGCATATTTTAAAACCCAAACAGCCGCCTTGTGGAAATTCCACTAACATGAAACGTGTTGTGTGGTCAGAGTGTGTTGTATTGTATTGTATTGTCAGCAATCGGCACAACACTTTAGCAACAATTGGGCCACACACAAAAATAAAATGTATGTTGACTGCAGGCTTCAACAAGTAGTCTTTGGGCTGTAAATAAATCGACATTGTTTTCTTGAACGCCAATGGTCGCGAGGTATTTACGTTTTACTACAAATCTCACCAAAAGCTTATTCTTCACTCTTATCGAAATTAAAGGAATGAACTGATGCTCCAAATACCAAAAATAAAAAAGTTTATATAATGGGGGGGTTCTAACCTTGATATTCTAAAAACAACTTCACACCTCAAGACGAAAGAATTTGTTGATCACACGTTCAGTCAGGGAGTTTTACCTTATTTTACTAAGCAAACGAGGGTACCCAGTCATTCAGCCAGTTTAATAGACCATTCACGAACAGCACTTCAGGGAATAATTGCATCTGATGTGTCACACCGCCTTGGTGTTTTCAACATAGAAAGAAACACTTGAGGCAAGTGACACGCCACGCTTCACTCGGAAAAGAATAATAAGCGCAGAAAGAATTACGTAATTCAAAACACGACTTTCGTAAAGTAATTTTGACACAGTAATGCGGTCGAAATGTCCCAATGAGTCGCATGAAACCTTTTCAAACATTTTCATGAAAGCCGATGAAAGTGCACCCCCCCCCCCCCCCCCCCCCCCCACCCTTTAAACGTGTTCGTGGAATAAAAATATTATTAAAAAACAACCCTGGATGACGTGGGAGCTTATCATATCCTCTAACAGTGAAGACAAAATCTACAAAAAAGAACTCAAAGCGCCGAACGAACGGAATTCACAAAACTATAAAAAGTGTTGTAGAATTTACAAGAAGGTTAACCCTTTACCTAACGCAGACGGTATCAAAATTTATTATTTTAAATATCATTTTTTGAAATTTTTCAAAACATTTCAACAAAACTATATCATGTGACCCCTCGTTGGAACGAGCTCGATGAGCTCGTTCCAACGAGGGGTCACATGATATGGTTTTATTGAAAAATAATATTTTTTCAACTGCTGAACTTGCATATTACGCGGGCGGGTGGGCGGGCGGGCGGGCGGGCGGGCAGGCGGACGGGTGCGGCCGATTCGTTGGGTAAAGGGTTACAAAGCAATCTATTATAGAGATATCTTGGGGAGCGCAGTAGCTCAGTGCTCACGGCATTGAACTTCAAACAGAGAGGTCCACGGTTTGACCCCCACCAGGGGTAACTGCGTGGTGTCCTTGGGCAAGGCACTTAATCCCGATGGCCCACGTGGGGGCACGGTGGTGCCGTGTATTAAGCCGCACTGCACGTCGACAGTGCACCAGTCATCAGTCGATGCTAACCCTGCTTGTGTTGAGTTAGTACGTTGGGGAGGCTGACAGTTGCTCGCCGTTTCTCGGCGGTTCTCTCCGGGTATTCCGGCTTTCTCCACCCGTAAAATGTCCGACAGGAGATGACCCTGACTGTCGAATGTGTCGTTAAGCCCCAATAAATAAATAAATAAATAAATAAATAAATAAATAAATAAATAAATAAATAAATAAAGAGATATCTTAACACTTTGAACCCTATGGTATAGCCCATGTCTGTTCAGAGCCAATAAATGGTAGAGTCTATATTCGTTACTTGGGGAAAGGCTAATAAATGTTTTCAACGTACAGGCTCAGGGCTGCAGATTGAAAATCTTGCTTGGTCTACCACGCAAATTCACTGAGCAACTATCTACTTTAGGAAGTGTGGGACAATCCTGGACCGGAAAAGCGGTCTTACGATTCAAAGGGTTAATTGAAAACAAAAATAATATGCGAAGAACATGGCATATATTAAACGAAACCATCAATAAGGAAACTAGGGGGCGCGGTGGCTCAGTGGGTAGAGGTGCAGGCTGCAAGCCGAGAGGTCCTCGGTTCAAATCCCACCTGCCGCAACCGCGTTGTGTTCTTGGGCAAGCCACTTCACCCCCATTGCCCATGTGGGGGCATGGTAGCGTTGTGTACTAAGGCGCTCTGGGCTTAGCAGAGGTACATTGTGGGGTTTACAGTTTATGGTCAGTGGTAGTTGTGGGGCTGGGTTAGTACAGTGGCCACTTGTGGGGTTATTTTTTGCACTGTGGGGTTAATTTTTTTACCTTGTGGGGTTAGGGTTTAACATGGGGAAAACCCCACAAGTAAGAACGTGTAAGAATGTGTGCACGTCAATGGTGCACTTGTCTTCAACCAATGCTAACCCTGCTTGTGTGGTGTTAATATGTTGGGGAGCTGACAGTTGCTCGCCGTTGCTCGGTGGTTTTCTCCGGTACTCCGGCAGTAGTATGTAATGTGGTTTACCCCTCACATTTGCAGGATCTCGTGCAGGATCTCATGTGACGACATTGTCACTTGACCCAGTGGCGCCATGTTGTGTTTTCACGGTAACACGCGTGAGCGGCCATCTTCTGACCTCATCCCCATAGTGATACGTGGCGTTAGTGCGCAGCGCATGTTGTTAGGGTGATACGTGTTTCCGTCGTCCATTTTGTATAATGGAGGCCGCCATCTTGGTTTCTATGGTAGCACGTGGTTTCTACCCAAATGCCAACAACAAGGCAGGGGTATGTTCGGTGGGTATGTTCGAAAGTACGGGAGTAGATCCCCGATTCGCAGAATTACCACAAACATTCCGATAATTGTTTACTTGGCTCGGATTTCTCCCAGAATCCTTTTTAGGACAGCCATACCATGGGTTTTAATAGTAGCACGTAGTGCTATAGTACTAAGTGGTCCCTTTGGATTTTGACAACCTCTATGGAAGCCTATATCATGTCTAAAGCCAAGAATCTATCGAGTAGTTACTGATAAGTCATTGCTCGAAAGACTCGAATCCTATCGAGCAAATACGCCAGAGAATATTTACTCGAGCGAGTGACTCAAAATTCGACTCATAGCATTCTTTCAGTATTTAAGGATTCCTATGCCCTGTTATTGTATTATTTGAGGATATCTATCGAGGATACCCTTTGGAGAATCCTTTATGAGTCCATGAGGGTCATGTGAAAATCCCTCAATGAGGTCTAATTTACTATCCCTGATAGCCTCATTTCGTTTGAGGCCATGAGGGCCATGAAGATAAAATCCCTCACTGAGGTCTAATTTACTATCCCTCTTAGCCCATTCTCGGTATTTAACAGCCATATCCCGTGGCACCCCAATTTCAGTACCCCTTTTTGGAAAACGTTTGGCCTTCGGCACCCCTTTTAGTCGTATGAGGCCATGGGAGCTATGAGTAAATCCCTCAGTGAGGTCTAATATACTAGACCTCTTAGCATTATTTCATTTGAGGCTATGAGGGCCATGAGCAGATCCCTCAATGAGGTCTACTTTGCTATCCCTCCTAGCCTCATCTCGGCATTTAACAGCCATATCCCGTGGCCCCCAATTTCAGCACCCCTTTTTGGAAAGCGTCTGGCCTTCGGCACCCACTTTTTAGTCGTATGATGCCATGAGGGCTATGAGAAAAGTTCTCAATGAGGTCTAATTTACTATCCCTCTTAGCCTTATTTCGGTTGAGGCCATGAAGGCCATGAAACAATCTCTCAATGAGGTCTAATTTACGATCCCTACGTATCACTATGGGGATGACGTCAGAAGATGGCCGCTCATGCGGGTTAACATGACAACACAACATGGCGCCACTGGGTCACGTGACTATGAAGTCACATGAGATCCTGCAAATGTGAGGTGAAAACCACATTCATACTACTTCCGGCTTCCTCCACCCGAAAACTGTCATATGTAATAATTTCACTTCACATATAATACAAGGCACTGTCTATGAGCGTTCAGTCTGTGGAACATGCATTTCAAATATGGGATTCCAGCACTCTACCAGTTAATTTCACATGTTTTTGCACCACCTTTCAGTGAAATTAAATTTGAAACAGATATCAGATCAGTAAGGGTAATATACAGGTCCAATGCCAAATCGAAAGCAGATATAGATCTCTTTCTGTCTAAACTAAGTGAGTTAGTAGATAAACTAAATAGGGAGCGTGTTGGCTTTGTGGCGGAAGCATTGGATTTCAAACCGAAAGGTCCACGGTGCGATCCCCGCCAGGGGAAACTGCGTTGTGACCTAGGGCAAGGCACGATCACCACCCCCTTGCCCATGTAGGAGGCGCGGTGGCTCAGCGGTTACGGCATTGGACTTCAAACTGAAAAGTCCAAGATTCGATCCTCGCCGGGGGCAACTGCGTTGTGTCCTTGAGCAATGCACTTAATCCCGATTCCCATGTGGGAGCGCGGATGATGATGTGTACTAAGGCCTACCGCACGTCGATGGTACACTTGTTTTCAACCAATGCTAACCCCGCTTGTGTGGAATTAGTACGTTGTGGAGTCTGACAGTAGCTCGCCGCTGCTCGGTGGTTCTCTCCGGATACTCAAGCTTCCTTCACCCGTAAAAATGTCCGACACGAGGTGACCCTCGCTGTAGAAAGTGTCGTTAAAGACCAATCTAAAATAAATAAATAAACTGCGAGGCCAGATTACTCTCGTTTTTTTATCCAGGACAATACAGAAATAGGCGAAGCGAGTGACATATCAAAAGAATTCAACAACTTCTTTATCAGCATTGGAAGGGGGGGGGGGGGCGGTGGCTCAGTAGGTAGAGGTGCCGGCTGCAAGCCGAGAGGTCCTCGGTTCGAATCCCGCCTGCGGCAACCGCGTTGTGTCCTTGGGCATCCTTGGGCAAGACACTTCATCCCATTGCCCATGTGGGGGCACGGTGACGCTGTGCACTAAGGCGTACTGCACGTCGATGGTGCACCTGTCTTCAACCAATGCTAACCCTGCTTGTGTGGAGTTAGTATGTTGGGGAGCTGACAGTTGCTCGCCGTTGCTCGGTGGTTCTCTCGGGGTACTCCGGCTTCCACCACCCGTAAAACTGTCATGGTCATGATTAGCCATTGTGCAGAAATATGTGACCTTAAACACCAAGAAATAAATAAATAAATAAATAAATAATCATCATTGGAAAAACTATGTACGAACACCGAAACCAAATATGTCCTACTTAGACAACATGAACAGTAATGTAGAAGTATTTATTATATTTATTTATTGGTGTTTAAGGTCACATACTTATGCACAACGGCTACTCGTGACCGTGACAGTTTTACGGGTGGAGGAAGCCGGAGTACCCGGAGAGAACCACCGAGCAACGACGATCAGCTGTCAGCTCTCCAACATCGTAACTCTTAACTCTGCACCGCAGCACAGGCAGGGTTAGATTGGTTGAAGACATGCGCACCATCGACGTGCAGTACGCCTCAGTACACAGCGTCATCGTGCCCCCATGTAGGCAATCGGGATGAAGTGTCTTGCCCAAGGACACAACGCGGTTGCCGCAGGTGGGATTCGAACCGAGGACCTCTCGGCTTGTAGCCTGTACCTCTACCAACTGAGCCACCGCGCCCCCAATGTAGAAGTAAGCCGTATGGTAAATAAAATGAAGCCCAAATTATCATACGATAGCGATGATATCACAATTGGTTTGCTGAAACACACCTTAACCCTTTACCTAACATGAAAAGCAGACGACGATAGCGATGATATCACAATTGGTTTGCTGAAACACACCTTAACCCTTTACCTAACATGAAAAGTAGACGACACTTGCAAAAAAAATTCTTGAATAACTAATTTTTTTCATTTTTTGTCTCAAAAACATAGGTTATGACCCCTCGTTGGAACGAGCTCGACGAGCTCGTTCCAACGAGGGGTCATAACCTATGTTTTTGAGACAAAAAATGAAAATATTTTAAAAATTAATTGGCGATTTTTGAGAATAGCGCTGGCCGGTTTTGGCCGTTACGTTGGGTAAAGGGATAAACGAAGTGTTGGATCCTCCCGCACACATAATTAACAATTCTTTCCATAATGGCATAGTATCAGATAGGATTAAAATCGCGAAGGAGATACCCATATTCAAAGCAGGTGACGAGCACAGTTTTGCTAATTACAGATATATCCGTGTTTATTCGTCAGCATTACAGGGATTCGTCTGCCTTCTTTGGGGAAAGGGTTCTTGCCCCATGCCATTGGAACAACTTGCGTCATGGAGGCTCCAATTGGATATTTGTTTTGGAGTGGAAAAAACATACAAAGACTAAGACATTTTTCATTTGAATTGAGCAGAGAACATGAAGACCGATACCTAAGTAACTGCATGTATACTTCAGATAAGTTTTATAACAATCAGTCACACTGAGTCATGTTCACACAGTCCCTATAGTCTCTAAATTGTTGTTATACTGTTAAAGAATAACTTGTCATTTTGAATTAAGAGACTTCATTAGGCAAGCAATTTAATTTAACCCTTTACCCAACGTAACGGCCAAAACCGGCCAGCGCTATTTTCAAAAATCGTCAATTAATTTTCATTATTTTTTTCATTTTTTGTCTCAAAAACATAGGTTATGACCCCTCGTAGGAACGAGCCCGGCGAGCTCGTTCCAACGAGGGGTCATAACCTATGTTTTTGAGACAAAAAATGAAAAAAATTAGTTATTCAAGAATTTTTTTTTGCAAGTGTCGTCTGCTTTTCATGTTAGGTAAAGGGTTAATGTACAATAGGTGTTCTGAACTGGGTGATCATAAGGACTCAGAAAAGCAATGGTTTTCTGAGGCCTTATGACTACCCAGTTCAGGATACAGTTGTGCATTAAATGTGTTTGAGTGGGAAGAAAGATTGGAAAATTTGGGGTTGAGAATGGGAAAATCATGCTCAAATGTCACTGTGAAAGGGTCCAATAAACGGCCCCTTTAGACACCCCAAAAAATCCCTGCGTTATAACGGGTAACTGAATTTTTGTTTTGATCTTCCAGCTTGTTTTCCTCTACTCTCTTCAAGAGAGATCCGAGTAACACTAATTATAAGCCTATCGTGCTTTATTGTTTAAGGAGTAAACTTAACCCTTTGAACCCCAGAGACCGTTTTTCCGACCGGTCACAAGCTCTGGCATAATGGCATTAAGTGGGATAGCTGCATGGTAAATGTGTGGTGTAGACCAATTAATATTTTCAGCGTGCAGCCCTAAGGTATAGCCCCAAATAATATATATGGATTCTTCCAATTGCTGCCAATGAACTGACATGGAAGATACCACCAGGATTTCAAGGGTTCATTATTGTAGGTATGAATAACTTATATTCTTAATATATTAGATGTTGCGTTATGTTCATATTATTATGTGCATGTTATCATTTTCAGCATTTTATTCTAAGTCTACTTCTCTGAAGCTTTTTGGCACTTGTTCAAACCGGGTTGGTCTGGGGGGGGGGGAGGGGGGGTATACCTTTCATCCTCTCTAAGGGTTTTTCTCTTAGCGATCCTTCATAATCAGATCATTTCAATGGGAGTAATTAGATAAAATTAAGCACTTGTGTTATTTTGGTAAGTATATTAAGAAATAAAATTTGGTATAAAATTTTAATTTTCATGTGCCAGTCTTCATGTAGGCATGTGAGTAAATCTTTGTTTTGTATTATTATCATAAAATTATATTCAGATGATACCCATCGGTTATTTTTTAAATACCAAGCCAGTGACACCTTCAGATTACGAATCTACCCACAAGAACATAACGTGGTGGTGAGACGTATGTTCACTCAAATACCAGGTGGTACTCTCTAAGTACGGTAGGGTTCTGGGGTGACCATCAATTTCTCATCTCCATCACCATGTTTGACCTTGATTAGTTGCATTCCTTTGACTTGTCTACCGTTCTGTCTCCGATATTTAACTTCCAAACAGTTGGTCTCCATTGTTGTCAATACTTCCCCTCGACCATACTAAGACCAGGCTTAAATTTCAGTGTTGCAGATCAAATACGAAGGTCATCACTAGGGAGCAAAATTTCAGATTGCCTGTTGCTTTTGGAACAATAGTACTTCTGCTTTTGCCGAAGTCAGAATTTTGCTTGTACAAGCTTTTGGTGAGTGATTAACTTTCACTTTCGTTACTTTGCTCACATCTGAATATGAATTATGCAAAAGCATGCCCAATGCCAGGCTAAAAATTGAGGTCAAAGGTAAATCGATACCAAAGTCATAGTTCAGAAACTCAGATGCAAAAACGAGAAAGTCAGCTGTTCCTTGATTACTTCTGCTGATAGTAAATATTTAACACACCTTGTTGAAGGAAGATGTATTTTCATCATTACAAAATCCAGTGTACACAGAAACAGAAACAAATACCCCTTGTTTACATTATTGTGTGGCAGGGTTGCACATGGGGTATAAAACCGCATAAATTAATGAAAAGAGAGAAAACTCGTGCAATGAGATTCGTAAATCTTGAAATCTTTCTCCGCGATCTAGACTTTAACTTCATCTCTATAACAACTACAGTACTGCAGTGGCATGGCTACGGGGGGACTTTGCCACCCCACCCCACCCTCCTAAAATATTTGCTGATCAACAAAACATTGACCGAATGCAACTTTTACATAACATAGAGCCATCCAATATTGGGCAACACGCTATAGATGCTTCATATTCACTCTTGGTCCACTGAATGTTGCAACGTTTCTAGGGGGTGGGGCTGGTCCTAACTAGTACCCTCTAGTCATTATCACCTCTCCCACTTCCCTAGATGATAATGACCAGAGAGTCCTAGTTAAGACTAAGGGAGGTTCCAACCCCGTTACAATGGCCTTCCAAGTATCTTTTTTGCCACCACCACTCGCCACCACTTCCCCAACAAAAAACTGGCCAGGGCACCCCCTATTATTGATTGATTGATTGATTGATTGATTGATTCTTTATTTCACAATAAAACACATGCACAATATTAAACAATAATGACAATGATAAAATTACATGAAAACACATATGTTTATTGTTTGAAATAACATAACCAGATTGGCTGTCTTCCTGTTATCCTCGATTTAAATTCTATAGCAACATTGTACTGGACATTGTGGAAATCTAAACAGAGTACAAATACTACTGAATATCACTTGGACCACTTTGAAACATACACATAGTATATGACTAATATGGGACTTGATGGCCGCTGTGTAATTCAGACTCCCCACCGCCTCCGCCATTGACCAAAGGGCAAAAAAAATCTATCTATCTCGAATACTATTTGGCTGTGCTTCGTAGCTGTGACGAGATTGAAAGACAATTGGGTATCACACGAAATATTTTATTATTTTCGTCATGGATTTTAAAATCACCTTTATCGTCAATGTTAAGTATATGTCGTCAATTTTGTTTTCAACATAGGTGCAGGTCAACTTTAGTCAATCGCATAAATGCCAATTATTATAATAGATTCCCACGTAAGACACGAGCTGTCGGCTACAATCTCTTGGTAATAAAAGAGATTTATTTATTTATTTATTTATTTATTTATTTATTTATTTATTTATTTGTCTTCTCCATTGTACACAAAGAAGTGCTCTCAATACTATCGGTTACAATCCTGACAATAGGGATTATTACAGTGAACATCCTTCATGTTTGCACCCATGAATTTGTCTGAAATTTGTCTCTCGAAGGCGGTTCTATTGCAGATTGTACGCAGTTCATAACCTAATTTGTTCCATAGTTTTGGATAGGCAAATATTGGAAATAGGGCTAGAGACTTCCTTCTAGTACGCTTTATTTCTAATGGATAAGATTGTCTTGTGATTCTAGGTCTTATATTTGTCTTCGAGAAGAAATTATTAAATGAGATGGGTAGCGTATTGTTATGCCAATCATATACAAATAACAGTGATTGCACTTTATATAAGTGTCTACCTTAAGAATATGATCTCTGAAGAAAAGAGGATCAGTGTGAGCATTATACCATTTGTTGTTTATAATGCGAATGCTTCGCTTTTGTAGAAGGGAGAGCTTCCTACCAGATTTTGAATTTCCTCATATGTGTATACCATAGACTATAAAACTATGAATAAGTGCATAGTAGAAGGTTACCATTGCCTCGTGTGGTAGTATTTTTTTCGCTTTATTTAATGCATAATTTACTCGGGCTATTTTTCTACATATTTGGTCAATGTGATACTTGTAAGATAGATGATCATATCCATCAAATTTCCAAGAATTTCAAAGACTTTCAGTTTCATTCTGCCCCATCCTGTTTATTTTATGTCCGTTGATGTAAATATTATGGTTCATGGGAGTAGCCTTTTGTGTTGGATTTATTAAAAATATATTTCGTTTTCTTTGCATTTAACATGAGTTCATTAATGGAGCACCATTCAAAGATTTTGGCCAGTTCACTATTTACATAAGTAGTCAAATGATTAATATCTTTACCGGAGGAAAATGCGATGGTGTCAGAGGGTAGTGAAGTGGAATGCGGCAGATCATTAACATATATTAAAAATAAAATTGGGCCCAAGATAGACCCCCGCGGCACCCCATAGCGTAACTCGGCTTTGTCGGATTCATTTCCCCTATAGTTAACGTATTGAGTTCTGTCCGAGAGATAGCACTGAAACCAATCATTACTGAGTCCTCTAATGCCATATTTTTCAAGTTTACTAAGCAAAATATCATGGTTTATGGTATCAAATGCTTTGGACAAGTCAAGAAACATAGCCAGGGTGACATCTTTATTCTTTTTATTGTCCTCCATGGACACATGTTTAATAAGATGCATGACTGGGTATATAGTGGAGTGTTTCTTCCTGAAGCCAAATTGATAGGGATTTAAAATGGTGTTTCTCTCCAGGAAACTAATAAGTCTTTTATACATAGTTTTTTCCAAAATTTTGGAGAAAACAAGGAGTATACTAACTGGTCTATAGTTACTGATGTCTTGGTTATCACCTGATGTAAATAATGGGATTACTTTTCATTTGTATGGATACTCTTCCCTGAAGGAACGAGTTGTTTATAATGTGGGTTATTGGTTCGACTAATAGGTCGATAGTGTTTTTGAGGAGGCTGGTTGTTATGCCATTACAATTCTTACTAAACTTGGTTTTCATATCTTTCACAGTAGAAAGAACTTCGGCATTGGTAGTTGGCGTAATATAAAAACTTTCGAGCATATCATCGTTCATATAATCAGAAAATAATTTATTCGACTCCACAATTGACCCCCTGGTTCGTTTACCTATATTGTTGAAAAAAATGTTGAATTCCTGAGCAATGTTACGTGGACTGTCTATTTTATTATCACCTTGATTAAAATAGGATGGCTGTTTCACTTCTGTCTTGGCCATACTTATTGCAGCATTTAGGATTTTCCATGTATCATGCATATTATTTTTATTAATCACAAGTGAATCCTTGTAGTACATTGCTTTACATTGCTAATGTTTCTTAACTTTATTAATTACTTGACAATATTGTTTGTAATTTTGGATATTATGATCAGAAGGCTTTTTTATTTTTTACTATAAAATCTATTTTTTGTGATTGATGATCTGATAAGTCCTCCCGTCATCCATGGTTGGCGTTTGATAAGTTTTTTATTTGGGCGAACTTGCTGTAAGGGAAACGCATAAAAGCGTTCAAATAAATATTTAGAAATGCGTCAAATGCTTGGTCTGGGCAGTTGAGTTCCATCACATCAGAAAAGTCGATGTCGGAGAGAGAAGTCCTAAGGCAAGCAACACTGTTTTCATTTATCTTCCGTGACATTATAGGCTTTGTGCCGTCAATATTTTGTATTGTCGTTTCATAGTAGAAAATGCCGAAGTGATCAGATACATCTGTTATTATAATATTATTGAATCCCCGCTTCAAACCTGCAGTACTTTGATCACAAATACTGTGTTTTTCCTGATCCGATGGCGTGGCCACACTAGTAGTATGTCATGCACGTTTCAGGGGTTATTGGCAGGACCCCGGTACAGGACCCCGGAAGTGACGTCATAGTCACGTGACCTAGTGGCGCCATGCTGTGTGAATCCCTGTTTGTCATATGTGCTTATGTGAAAAAGTACATTGTGTCACATTGTGACTTTTCACATAAGCACATGTCGGCACATAAAGCATGTGCTTATGTGCTAGGGCACATTGTGTCACATTGTGCTTTTTCACATAAGCACATATGACAAAAAGGGATTCTCCAGAAGGTATCCTAGATAGATATCCTCAAATAATACAATACCAGGCCATAGGTATCCTCAAATACCCGTATGTGCCTATGTACTAGGGCACATTGTGTCACATTGTGCCTTTCCACATAAGCACATATCGGCACATAAAGCATGTGCCTTTGTGCTAGGGCACATTGTGTCACATTGTGCCTTTTCACATAAGCACATATGACAAAAAGGGATTCACCAGCAGGTATCCTCAAATAATACAATACCAGACCATAGGTATCCCCAAATACCCGTATGTGCCTATGTGCCAGGGCACATTGTGCCTTTTCACATAAGCACATATCGGCACATAAAGCACTTGCCTATGTGCTAGGGAACATTGTGTCACACTGTGCTTTTTCACATAAGCACATATGACAAAAAAGGGTGCCGAAGGTCATGTGTTTTTCAAAAAAAGGGGTGCCGAAATTGGGGTTCCCGGGGTTATTGCCATTGGATATAGAGGTGACGAGAATCGGATTCAACTTTGTTGTAATAAGGGGGAATAACTCTGCACGATTAAGTACAGCTTATGGGAAATCAAGCAATCTGATTGGTTAGTTATAATTTATATAAATGATCTAGATAAATGAAACAACAAGAGTACTTGGAATAGGGTCAGAACTAACAAGAATAGACCAGAAAAGCTAAATATAGTAATAATAAGCAAAGCTGTTCCAGTTGATAGGCTCTTCTACTCTGCTGGAGTATACTCCAGAACTAAGGAACATGGTCAGGTAGACGAAAACCATTGCATATATAGATAGAAGCAGAGCATTCTGAAAGAATTCGAAATAGTAAAACTTGTCGGGTTGTTTGTGGTAATTTGATTTACTCCGATTCAATCGACCATACCCTCCGAACATACCCCTGTCTTATAAGAAGGGTTTAGGTAACATAGTAATCACGTGCTACCATAGAAACCAAGATGGCGGCCTCCAGTATACAAAATGGACGACGGAAACTAGGATCACCCTAGCAACACGCGCTGCGCATGCGCACTAACACCACGTATCACTATGGCGATGACGTCACAACATGGCCGCCCACGCGGCTTACCATGACAATACAACATGGCGCCATTAGGTCACGTGACTATGACGTCACTTCCGGGGTCCTGCACCGGTGTCCTGCCAATAACCCCTGAAACGTGCATGACATACTGCTAGCATGGATCTAATGAGACACGTCCCTAAGCTGTAGTACAGAAGGCGATGAAATGATGATTATTATTATTATTATTATTATTATTATTATTATTATTATTATTATTATTATTATTTTAACACATCCTAATCAGAACAGCGCCCAAGCGGCCTTTGGCTTTGAATATTAATTGATTCAAATCGAGAGAGATACAGAATGCAAAAGAGACATCTACAGGTTTTTTTTCTTTCTTCCTTTTTCTGTCTTTGTTTTGTGCTACATATTCATATTTATTTATACACACACGCACATATATATATAAACCCATTCAAATAGTTTATTTTACATTTATGAATTTCAAAAACTTGTTTGTTTCGCCATTGTAACATTTTCTATATTTATGTTATGGGAGCGGAGGTTTCTACTAAGTGGAAAGCACTTGTCCTCCTATCCCTTTTTGCCCAATAGTTATGGCAAATAAAAATATGTTTAAAAGACAGATCAATGTTGACGTCACATGACTTCCCTGGCAACCAGAGCGCCCCCTAGCAACGGGCTAACTACTGGGCCGATTTAGACCAAATTCGGTATACGGACCCAAAATGCATTGCAAATGAAAACAGACAGATAAATGATGACGTCACGTGACTTCCCTAGCAACCAGATCGCCCCTTAGCAACGGGCTAACTACTGGCCCGTTTGGACCAAATTCGGTATATGGACCCAAAATTCATTGCAAATGAAAACAGACAGATAAATGATGACGTCACGTGACTTTCCTAGCAACCAGAGCGCCCCTTAGCAACGGGCTAACTGCTGGGCCGATTTTGACCAAATTCGGTATACGGATCCAAAATGCATTGCAAATGAAAACAGACAGATCAATGTCGACGTCACGTGACCTCCCTAACAACCAAAGCGCCCCTTAGCAACGGGCTAACTACTGTGCCGATTTTAACCAAATTCGGTATACGGAACCAACATGCATTGCAAATGAAAACAGACAGATCAAAGTTTACGTCTTGTAACTTCCCTAGCCACGAGAGCGCCCTTTAGCAACAGGCTAACTACTGGGTCGATTTTGACCAAATTCGGTATACGGACCGAAAATGCATTGCAAATAAAAACAGGCAGGTCAGTGTTGACGCCACGTCTTTATTCCGCAGAGTTTTCCTCAACGTAATGTTTTACATGAAACTACATTTGTGATACTCAGTCTTATTATTTTAAAGATGGTCTTTTCAGTAAAACTGCATTGGCATATTATCATCGTCCCTTTTTTTGCACAGCACTGCTGTATTTTGTTGTTTTTTTCTTTTATATCGACTAGCTAGAACCTCGAAAATGCAACGTTTACCGTCTTGAGGGTTTATTTTGGCATTTCCCACGATAAAGCCACCAGCCAATTTTTTAGGATTGAATATTAATCAGAAATAACTTTTGGTTCTTGAGGCTGGCGTTGTTCTTTCATGGCACTCTTTTAGTATGACCGGCCGCTGGGAATCGGAAGTGCAAAATCAAGCATTTGTTGTTGGTAACATACTAACAACACAAACACGTGGGATTGTTTATAATTTAACAATAACATTCGGTTTGAAATTGGCAAATTGCAGATTTTGTTTTTAGATAAAAATAACATTTATGACGTTTTAAATTTTAATGAGCGAGAGAAAAAAGTGGTGGCTGTGTATACTAAAGAATAAATTTAGTTCGCTTCATCAGTGGAAAAATTGTGTACTAAAAAAACTGATACTAGGAGTGATAGGCTAGTAGTAAAAATACTAAAATGGCATATCAAAATTATCAGCACTGGGAACAACCAAGTCAACAGTATGGCAGCTACGGAGGCTATTACCAGGAGAATGTCTTTTCGACTAGCGCTTGGAAGGTCAGATAGTTTGATGAAATATTGAGGAAAAAATATTTTTGATTTTTACGGGGACGTGCGTAATTTTGAACTGGACTGTGGACAGGAAGACGCGACGTCAATTTCGCGTGGACTGTTTCAATTCGCCAAGTCGAACATCCCTTACAATTTCGCCCCGGGTCACTTCGCCCCGGCTCGCACCCTTGATTTTATCAATTAACTCCAGTGTGGTGGCCATTGTATCATAATCAGTAGTCCTAATGTTTAATTTGAAGTTCTCATATTTGATATTCCATATAATATTCAATTAAAGATACACAAAATTGTACATCAAAATGAAAGTTGTGATATGTAGAACACAATAAATAAATGTGGTCAAGAGTTGACACAGTTAGTAATTTCATTTACACTTCTGAGAGTGCAATGAGGCATCTTTTGCAATTATAAAGCATTGCAGATGGCACCTTGTTGCACTTGAGACGATTTCCAACTTTTGAACACACCCAAAGGTCATCTATTTCAAACACAATTAAGGGGAGAGGGTACATTTGGATTTCTTCATCAGTAGGAGATTCACAGATTGCAGATAGAAAATTCTCAATCAAATTTTATCAAAAGTTAAGTGTTTGGCAGCTGAATGGGGTGGGGGTGCAGTTTGATACTGAGAGCTATACAGATACCCTGAACTAAGATCCTCTACCCACTCCCAGGAAAGTTTTAAGACACCTACTGTCTGGTATAAAAAATCTGAGCAGAACCCTGGGTCTTGCCATTTCCAACACATGGCCTGCAAAGTTTGTAATTTAAGAATTTTAAAGGCTGACACACTCTGGTATTGCAGAAAGGTGAGCACAAAGTTTTCAGAGTTTTTATGTGAAGCCTTAACCAGGTATCCAGCTCATTGGGACCTTAGCTCATTGGGACCTAGACTCATAGTGACCTTTGTTCATTGGGACCACAGATCATTGGGACCTTAATTAAAAGTTGAATGGAATCTAATTTATTGTAATATTTTTTTTTCTACTTCTCATTTTTTTTTCTTGATTGTTAATTTGTTAACAATTTTTTCATACAATTCCGCAAAAGTTAATAAATATTGCCTATTAATATGACTTGTTTTATTTAGCAAATTCTTCTTTGTCATACTGTCAACTCCTGTGATCAATAAACAGTGTAAACTTCCGTATGCTTTGTTGATGCATTTGGATTCCCTGAAAGTGATATCTTTCATCGTCGACTTCGAGAGTGGTCTGTGGTAGGGTATCAGAATGGTCTTCCACAACCCATTCATGCACGGCTATGTGCAACAGACCAGTCTTCAAGTCGCTTACCAACAGAAGGATAAAATCCACAACCACCTCCGACGAGTGTTCGCATTACCATTTCTGCATCCTGAAGACATACCAGCTGCCTTCCAAAATTACTACGTGAAGTCAAACTTTTATTTTGTGTTCCTTCTTAACGTTTGAAATACATACAAATACTGTTTGAATAATAAGTTCCCAGTGAGCCAAGGTCCCAATGAGTCAAGGCCCCAAAAAATGCAAGGTCTCAATGGGCCAAGGTTTGAATGAGCTGACAATCCTTAACCACATGGTGCAACTGCAGCCATTTTCTGTTTTCTTGCTTTGTTTACCCATGAAAGTTTTCTGGGATATGTAATTCAAAAATGTTAAAACTGAAGTATTTTTATGTATACTCAATGGATAGAAATTAGTTTCCCAATCAGAAACTTGTCAAAACATTTTATTGGTTTGTTGGAATACTTTGAGCTTGTTCCACACTCCCATATATGCACCTATTTCAAGACATCAATTCACTCATGCCTGTCAGCAGGCCTTTAAATTCCTTAATTTTGGGCACACCATTTTGCCCTAATTTGGGCACATTAAAACCAAAAATAACAGTTTTATTCTGTTAGGTTTTATTGCCAGGTCTTTCTGTGTGTTTCTATGGTCATATTATGATGGAAGTTATTCTCAAATGTAGAAGAGGCACAGAGAATTTATATATTTTTTGTATTGTAGTGATCACTGTCCCGTCTGTACATCCAAACTTCATATCACCAAGAGTTTGAAATTCAAAACATTTTAACAGTGCTGAGGTATTCAGGTGGCATCTGTAGATGTGCATAAAAGGTTTCAGATTTTTGATTTGGCCCCCAAGTTGTTCCAGTGGAACCACTTTTATTGTTAGAAAATCAATTTCCGGTGTAAGGACCTTCAACTTTAATTTGAAACATTGAAAATGTGTTCATATGTTCTGGTAGGGTATCTAGAGGTGCATAAAGGTGTCAGATTTGTGATTTGGCCCCCATGTGGTACGCATTGCACCACTCATGTCATTAGAGAGGCAGTTTCTGGTGGAAGGCTCCTGGGGGGTTTTATTCGAAAAGTTGAAAGTGAGTTCAGATATTCCAGTAGGGCCTTTAGATGTGCATAAAGGTTTCAGATTTTTGATTTGTTACCATGTGGAATGTGTAGCGCCACTTTTGTTAGAGAATCGGTATTCAACGAAAGGCTTCTGGGGGTTTTAATTCAAAACATTGAAAGTGTGTTCATATGTTCCAGTAGGATGTTTAAATGTGCAAAACATTTTTTTACTTTTTATTTTGGTGCCATGTGGTGCCCGTAGCGCCACTTTTGTTGTTAGAAAATCTGTTTCTGGTGAAAGCTCCTGGAGGTCTTAATTCGAAATATGGAATTTTTGTTCATATGTTCCGGTAGGGTGTCTAAATGTGCATAAAGGTTTCAGATCTTTGATTCAGCCCCATGTGGCACCCATAGCACTACTTTTGTCAATAAAGAATTGCTTTATGATGAAAGGCTCCAAGGGATTGAAATTCAAAATGTTGACATTGTGTTTTTATTATGTTCAGGAATGGTCTCTAGATGTGCATAAAGGTTTCAGATTTTTGATTCGGCACCATGTGGCACCCATAGTGACACATTTGTCATTATAGAATCAGTTTCCTGCAGAAGACTCCTAGGGGGTTTAATTCAAAACATTGAAAGTGTGTTCATATGTTCAGGTGAGGTCTATAGATGTGCATAAAGGTTTCAGATTTTATATAATACCTTTTCATTTCTCTCTGTATCAAGCATTAACCAATAATCAAGAATGCAAATGCGGGGATATACTACAGTATGCTTTGCACACAAATGACACCGTCTAGTTCTTTATGCCTTCAAGTATTATCTAATTTGGTCACACCTGTGAACGGTGTGAAACTGGGGTAAACTAAAGACCTGCTGACATAGACCGGACGTTTTCAGGAAGCAATTTATTCGCTCGCCCTAAAAAAATTGAGGAGGGCTTAAAATAGCCCTCCTAGCCTTAGAAAATGATGATTACCACAACAGCCTATTCCTAAAACCCACAGATTTTCAGATCTCTGCTATGTTAGTGGTCTCTGCAATATGACTACACTGCCCCTCCCACACCTCCGGGCCTTACCAGGCCCGGAGGTGTGGGAGAGGTAATGTAGCCGTCTCACAGAGACTACCTGGTTAGCATCACCAAATAAAATGTATGTACAAATCCCTCTGGGCAAAATTCATTAATAGTACAACTTCATTTTGCCACTTTTAGCTTTTGTAAGCTTGAGGAGACCTAATCACTCCCCTAGTAGGCCATGTGAGGAGAGCGATTTTTAGCCCTCCTGCATTTTTAAGAATGCCAGACCTGCATTGTGACTGCATGGCCTGTCTTTCAGTTTTGTAGTGAGCTGCTGCTCTTGAGCATCACCAGATTTGCAATATGGCATGCCTTGGTTCCACCTAGCGTATGATTAATTAATCTAACGAATCAGCTGCATCTGCGGTGTAATATACAAATTATGCAGTAGGAAATAATTCAACAAACCCATATTGTGTGCCCTCCCCACCGCCTCATTGAAATGAGCTCATCAAGCTCGTTCCAATGAGACGGTCACATGATATGGTTTTGTTGAGATTTTTAAGAAATGGGAGGAAAAAAAATTAAAATAAGAATAAAATTGATATCATGTTTTCTGTAAAGGGTTGAAACCTGTTCATTTGAAATAGCCCAAACAGGGGGCACGGTGGTGTTGTGGTAACCGGTTCTCATCAGATCACTGAAGTTAAGCAATGTCAAGCCCGGTTAGTCCTTGAATGGATCATGGGTGACCATCTGAGCAATTGATTCAGACTCCCATGTTGTGTTCTTGGGCAAGGCACTTAACACCGATTGTCCACATGGGGGCACAATGGCGCCTTGTACTAAGGCGTACTGCATGTCGATGGTGTCCATGTCTTCAACCAATCTAACCCGGCCTGCCTGTGCTGCAGTACAGAGTTACGATGTTGGGGAGCTGGCAGCTGCTCATCATTTTTCGGTGGTTCTCTCTGTGTACTCCTGCTTCCTCCACCCATAAAACTGTCACCAACACAATATGACCTTGGCTGTTAAAGTGTCATTAAACCCCAATAAGTAAATAAATAAATAGTCCAAATAATACAATTCATGCTCAAAAATGTAAGCAATACACCTTGAATCTTAAGCTGTAGCATTCCATGCTTCAAACTGATCAAACTTCTCTTACCGAGAATTGGTATGTTAAAAACATAATTCAACGGACTTCCAAACCCAGTGATGCAACTTAGTCTTTCTGCTCATGCATTCTGCAGAGAATCATCTGATTAACTTATGATTGCTCCATTGATGTTTCATTTTATGCCTTATACTTAACTCAAATAAATTTGATTATTGCTGCAAAATAAGAAGTATTTGAAATATCCAGTAATATGTTTTTTGAATACCTACTTAGTACTGAGCACCAGTGGGGTGAACGGTGTGCTGATGTTCATTGATGTTTTACTTAAAAACTTTTTCCTGATTCCTGGACTCAAAGATGGCATGCTTCATTTCAAATGGTAACAAGCAGAGTACAGTCACCTCACATTTTCAGAAACGAATGACTCGAAGAGCACAATTTCCACAATTTCCTCAAACTGAATATAAATTTATATGGACATACATTCTACTACTGGGTTCCAAATAAAAGAACAGGTGGGAATAAATTTATGAAAATCAAATAAAAGTCTAGGTCCAAATAATAGTACAGGGTTGAAATTAATCTATCAGGGGTAATGCTTGTTAATTTTATCTAAAGGCCAATTTATTTTGCCAGTATTGTAGTTATATTTATTTATTTATTGGGTTTTATTGACACTTGACAGCCAGGGTCACCTTGTGCAGTCATGGAAATGAGACAGGTGAGAGTGCAATTGCTCCCATCAGCACCCGTGTTTTCTATTTTACGGGAGCTAAAACATGAACTCGATGAAAAATTTTGTGGAGCACTAATATACTGTGAGGGCATATAAATGTGTGTTGTTTTAGAAAACAGCACTCTGCAGCTAGTGGCAATTTACTGTCATAATTCAGCAGTTCCTTATACATTTAGCTCCTTGAACCCGATCGGTCGCTTTTCTGACCAGGATCATGATACATGTGCGTCATAGCATCATTAAATAGTATGGCTGTTCAGTAAATGTGTGGGGTAGAGCAATCAATATTTTCAAGGTGCAGCCCTGAGGCTGCACGTTGAAAATATTGATTGCTCTACCCCAGATAATGAATATGGACTCTTCTAATAGCTGCCATTGGACTGGCATATGGAAGATACCACTAGAGTCGAAGAGTTGCGGTATCTGGTGTTTGTTGACAGTATTCCCTCGGAAAATTCATAAACTAACATTTTACAAGTGCAATTAATCCTGTCTCTGAATTCTCGGGAGCTTAAAACTGCACCTGCCAATTTTGTTCATTTCCAGTTCTGCTTGTGTCCAACAGTTTTTATGGGTGGAGGACCTGGAGAGAACCACCGAGCGATGGCGAGCAACTGTCAGACTCCCCCAACATACTAACCCCACATAACCAGGGTTGAAGACAAGTGTAACATCGACTTGCAGTACTCTTTAGTACACAATGTCACCATACCCCCATGTGGGCAAGGAATGAAGTGTCTTGCTCAAGGACACAAAGCAGTTACCGCAGGTGGGATTTGAACTGAGGACCTCTCGGCTTGCAGCCTGCATCTTTACCTACTAACTTGGCATTTTTTTCAATTCCTCCCATACTAACTTTCAGTTGGGTGAGCAAATAAAAGAAGTGTTGTTTTGAAGTGTACTACTCTTGTGTTCCTAATAAACAAATATGTATGTTTATTAATTTTGTGGAATTTTTCCACTCTGTATGAAGCTTATTTGGGACTGTATATTAAAATTGCACTTCCAATAAGGAGGAGTTCTTGAAATCAGTTAATCTACACAGGGTTGTGTGGTATTCTTTTGTGTAAGACAGTCTGTTATAATCATGATGCATAAATGTTTATTAGGCCTAAAAAAATTAAAATCTGTTTCTCAGGCCTTCCTTGGTCCTTTTGGCTGCTACATGCTCTCTTTTTATAACCAATATAAACTTTAAAAAAAATTAAAATTAAATGGTTTATGTCTGATATTTTACCCAAGTTTAAAAAATTTATTAATTTGTCCCTTGAGTGCAAGAAGGCTTTGCAATGCCTTAGCATTGCAAAGCCATAATTCTTGCCCTCAAGGGACAAAAATACACCACCACCCATGCTATTCCGTGGATTATGGAGCCTAAAACATGAACCAAGAACATGAACTTTTGATAGCAAAGAAATAATTACAGAAATGAAAAATAAAATAAAAAAACGTTCTTCCGCATGCAATTTTAAAAATAAAGGCCTCAGAAACAAGATTTACTTTGTGTGGCCTTAGTTTTCTTTTAAAACTAACTGCAATACTGTTTGTCTGAGTTATTTGTCTGTCCGGAGCCATAACTCTATAATTCTTTGGTGCATTTCCATGAAACTTTACACAAGGGTAAAAAACCAATGGAAGGTCTTTTGTACTGCAATGCCATGCCTGAGAGAAAAAGGTCAAGGTCACAGAAATGGAAAAACTTAACTCTCTGACAGACTGGATTTGTCCGTCCGAAGCCATTATTCTATAATGCATGGCTGACAAAGTTGTTGCCTGCTAACACGCTTTTGTCATTTACAATCCCTGTGTGCAGGGTTTCATTGTTTAACCCTTTACCTAACCTGAAAAGCAGACGACATTTGCAAAAATAATTCTTGAATAACTAATTTTTTTCATTTTTTGTCTCAAAAACATAGGTTATGACCCCTCGGAACGACCCCTCGGAACGGTGGTGTATTTACATGTACATTAGGTAAAGGGTTAAAAGGTTAATCTAAATCAGTTAATCCTTTATCCAAGAAGGCTTTTTAAAAAAAAATAAAATAAACTAAATTCCACTCATGGGGAACATTTTTACTCTATTTTCCAATAAACTCATTCTGATATCATTGTCAAAAGAACTTGCACAGCTATTTTACAGAACAAGTTGAAGTAAGTTGTAACATAACTGCAATAAACTAAGTATACTGCTGCACACTGATAAGACCAGAATCTGACACCATTTTTCTGGAAATCCCACTGTGAGAGCTTTTCATAAAATAGGGTGTTAGTTTCTGGTCTTATCAGTGTAGGAAGAGAAGGATACATAGTTTATCACAGTTATCCTACTACTTTATTTTGGCTTGACTATATGCCAAATTAAATAACATCAATATGTTTATGGTTCTCAGGCCTTTAAATTCTTCCCAACTAATGATGGTAAATGTTGTGCCCAAATAAGAGAATTGCGCCAAAATTATGAGGAGTTGGAAACTTTTTCCAAAGTTTTGCACACTGTTTCGGCGATATATAGTTTGGCCAGGTTTCCCTGATGCTTGTAATATAGCTTAAAACTTACCTTTGAACCAAACAATGCAACACATAAATAACTTTTAAAAAAACCACAGAGTTCACCACAGAAATGCAATCGCCATTGACAGTGTCGTATACGAATACAACACTATCGACGGTGATTGCTTTTCTGTGGTGAATTCTATATGATCATGAACTGAAAGCTTGAGATCAATTGTATTCATGTTTGTGGCAGTTCTCAGTAAACGCCATGCGTAATTTAGCTTACATTCAAATAGACCATTGGTTCGACACTTTGAAACTAAGAAGCCTTCTCGAGTTAGTGGAGTAAACTTACGTCAAAGGGTGGTGGGAACTAATGATAATGGTGAAGACCTATAACAAGTGGTTGTAAACTATCATTTTAAGACGGGTACAGAAAACCTAAAACAGACCCCAAGAAGACGGAAATACAGATGCTTTTTCACCAACCATGCAGGTCACATCCATCTTTGGTGTTGTGCCCAAATTAGACTGATTTAAAGGTCTGATGGTTCTGTTGAGAAAGTTCCAACATATTAGTGGCTGTATGGAAATAAGGTCAATACAGCTTGTGGCAGCTATATTCAGATGTATTTTATTAAATTCAAAACCTTATGGACTACAGTGAGCACCAAATTCAGCACAAAACTTTTCATTCCAGTATTATAGGCCATTTGGCCATAGTTTGTGAGCATCTGTGGGTGGGTAGTCACTGTTAGTCTTGTTCCTATAGAGAACTTTCCAACAAGTGATAAAACAAGATTTCCATCAGATCTACATCAAGTCTTTAGATTGGTCTGATTTGGGGACGTTGGAGAATCGCCAAGCAGGACTCGATTTGTTCTGTTTTGCATTGCAAAATGCAAAAGCAGAAATTGTGAGCTGCGAAGCAATAGCTAGAATTGGTTAGCAGTGTCGTTTTACTTCAGGACAAAATGTTTAAACACAAAGTATTATCACAATCGCTGAACTGGATGGTATGATGTATAAGACCTCAAAGTGTTAATATTTTTTTATCAACAGTAGGGGATAAAAGCGGATTCCCGTGGTTGGGGGTGGTCCAGAAATATGATTGTCCAGAAAAATTGAGGTATTTTTGGCAAATTTGGGCCATTTTTAGAAAAAAATTCAAATTTTTCTGGAAAATTTTGGGTTTTTCCAAAAATAATTCAACTTTTCCAGGAAAATCCCGAATTTTTCACGAAAAATGTTCGAATTTGAGCTTTCTGGACCAATGATTTTTATAAAAATCCAGATTTTTAATAGGTCCCTTTTTTGACAGATTTAACACTGATTTCCCCATAGGGGTGGATTTTTTGCCTCGGAGAAAAATCCCGAAAAGGCAGTGACGAGGCCGGAAAGAAGGACCTCGATCAGAGACTGGGATTTTCTCGTGGGAAAGACCACGACGTATCGGACTGGGTGAATTCTTGTCGACCTATACTGGTCCAGAAGAAAAAACCCGAGACGCCCAGGGGTTTTTTTTACCGTCGTTCGAGCGACTCGATGGGAAGAAGGAGAAAATGATGATCCGATTGTTAAATGGACGAGGAGGATCGCGATTGGAAAAATGTGTTTGTGCATTTGTGTGTGTGTTTATAATTATGTGTTGTTAGACGAATGATGGATGAGATTGTTTACGTCATTAAAGAAAAAAAAAAAAAAACTGTAAAAATTGTTTTATTTTTTTTTCTTCATATATATATGTGAAGAAGAAAAAAAAAAATTTTTTTTACAATTAATAATTATTTAAAAAAAAATTTTTAGATATTTTCAAAATAAAATAAAAATAATCATGAAATCTAGAGCGGCACCTGAAAAAAAAAATAAGAAATCCTCATTCGAATTGAAGAGGTGAGATTGTTTTTGTCATTAAAAAAAAAAAAACTGTAAAAGTTGTTTTATTTTTTTTCTACATATATATATAAGAAGAAGAAAAAAAAACAAAAAATATTGTTTCACAATTAATAATTATTATCATTGTGGCACGGTGGCGTTGCGGTAACCGGTTCTCGTCAGATCACCAAAGTTAAGCAACGTCGAGCCCGGTTAGTCCTCGGATGGGTGACCATCTGAGCGATCGATTCGGACTCCCGCATTGTGTCCTTGAGCAAGGCACTTAACCCCGATTGTCCACATTGGGGCATGATGATGCCGTGTATTAAGGCGTACTGCACGTGGATGGTGCGCATGTCTTCAACCAATCTAACCCTGCGTGTGCTGCAGTGTGGAGTTACGATGTTGGGGAGCTGGCAGCTGCTCGTCGTTGCTCGGTGGTTCTCTCCGGGTACTCCGGCTTCCTCCACCCGTAAAATAGTCACGGTCATGATTATTCATTGTGCATAAGTATGTGACCTTAAACACCAGTAACTAACTAACTAAATTATTATCATTTAAAAAAAACAACAAAAAAACACAAAATTTAGATATTTTCACAATAAAATAAAAATAATCATGAAACCGAGAGCGGCACCTGAAAAAAAGAAGAAATCCTCGTTCGAATTGAAGAGGGTCGAAAGATACCCGTAGTTTGTCATTAAAATTTACATGTTAGAATCTCACATTCCCATTTGATTGACAGACGTGGAATGTGATGGTTTGACGGACGAATTCGGCAAATGCATCCTGCTTTTGAAGTTGAGTGAGACCGATCTGGATTTGATGTACGAATCCCAAGTCGATTTATTAAACCTTTTCTTGGCGGACGTGGAAGGGTTTGATCCAGACCACGACTCCACCATGTTCTATGAAAGGAAGATTTTCCCCGGCGTTTCCGAGGTGTTGGTTCACAGATTGAATCAGATCGATGGAAAAAACAGCGACTGATGTTCGAGAACATGGATGTGGTGTTTCGATGGGTCTATCAAAAGGGAAACGGTTTCAAAATCAATGTTTACGTTGTGGAGGCGACATTGCGTGAAAATCCTTCATAGATTTTTTTAGGGTTAATATTTAAATGTATGGATATAATTTTATTTTTTTGATGGACAGAATCAATTTTTTTCTCAGAAATTTTTTGGGTTTTTTCAAATGCGCGAATCAATTTTTTAGCTCAACTTTGACGTAAGTCAAATTTGAGCTTATGCTATGGCCAGTCGTCCATCGTCCGTCTGGCCGTCTGTCAGTTTGTCCGTCAACAATTCAATACGGCTCGGGCTAGAGGCCGTATTTATGAACCGATCTTTACGAAACTTCTTGGGTACCTTTGTTATGACCGTGGGACGAGAACAAGTGTTTTGGGGTCCGATCCGAAATTCAAGTTGGCTGCTGGCAGCCATTTTGTACAAAATTAGTGCAATCAGATTTTTGTGCAGAACTTCCATATGAAAGCTCTGATTTGAATAATTTTTTGTACGAATGTTTAGTACCATGGGATACATCACAAAAAATACGGGTTTTTATCTCGTGCGGAAATTATGCAAATTAGACTAACTTTGATGTATTTAGTGTTACTTTCAGCACTGTAAGTGCAAATGCCAATACGGCTCGCACTAGAGGTCGTATTTATGAACCGATCTTTACGAAACTTCTTGGGTACCTTTGGTATCACTGTGGGATGAGAACGGGTGTTTTGGGGTCCAGTCCAAAATTCAAGATAGCCGATGGCAGCCATTTTGTACAAAATTAGGTGCAATCAGATTTTTGCGCAGAACTTCCATATCAAAGCGTTGATTTGAATAATGTTTTGTGTGAATGTTTAGTACCATGGGATACATCACATATAATACAGGGTTTTTTCTCGTGCAGAAATTATGCAAATTAGATGAACTTTGATTTTTTCAGTGCTACTTACACACAGTAAGTACACATGTCAATACAGCTTGGGCTAGAGTCTGTATTTATGAACCGATCTTCACAAAACGTCTTGGGTAACTTTATTATCACCTTGGGACGAGAACGAGTGTTTCTGGGTGCGGTCCAAAATTCAAGATGGCTGCCAGTGGCCATTTTGTACCGAAATTAGGTCTAATCAGTTTTTTGTACACAACTTATATATGGCTCAGGCTGGAGGCCGTATTTATGAACCGATCTTTACGAAACTTCTTAGGTACCTTTGTTATCACCGTGGGGTGAGAACGAGTGTTTTTGAGTGTGGTCCAAAATTCAAGATGGCTACCAGCAGCCATTTTGTACCAAAATTAGTGCAATCAGATTTTTGTACCGAACTTCTGTATGAAAGTTCTGATTTGAATAAATTTGTGTATGAATGTTTAGTAACATGGAATACATCACATATAGTACAGGTTTTTTTCTCGTGCAGAAATTATGAAATTAGATGAACTTTGATTTATTCAGTGCTTCTTGTACACAGTAAGTGCACATGTCAATACGGCTCGGGCTGGAGGTTGTATCTATGAACCGATCTTCACGAAAATTCTTGGGTACCTTTGTTATCACCTTGGGATGAGAACGAGTGTTTCTGGGTGCGGTCCAAAATTCAAAATGGCTGCCAGTGGCCATTTTGTACCAAAATTAGGTCCAATCAGTTTTTTTCACAATTTCTATATGGCTCGTATTTATGAACTGATCTTCACGAAACTTCTTGGGTACCTTTGTTATCACCTTGGGACAGGAATGAGTGTGTTTTTGGGTGCCTTTGTTATCACTGTGCTATGAGAACAAATATTTTGGGTTCAGTCAGACCCACTCTGGGACTCGAAGATTTTTTTTCTAGTTTAGCATCTGACTGTCACCCACCTTTACAATACTTTACAGTACATTTGTTACAGGCTATGGTCAGTATTTATGTACAGACTGTTACAATACTTTATATGTACCTTTGTTAACAGGTCATTACCTAGATGTTTGTCATTGCTGTGTCACATACTATACATGTACATGTCTTAACAAGTTGAGCTACAGTGTCATTGACACTTTCATTTTTTTAGCGGTCGAAATAATATTGCAAACACAGATATTCAATTTATTTTTGATAATTAAAAGTACTGTATTAACATTATATTGAAGGTTGTATTTTAGTGTGTGAAAAGTGTACTGTCACGATCTCAATATATGTTTCATAAAAAACTTACTTTATTATCGAAGCAATATTTATACCTACAGCGAGGCAGATTGCGATGTGAATTATAATGTGAATCATAAATATTTCAATGATTGACGAGACTATTTAAAGGAAGGTAAACAAAAATTTTATTTGTTTCTATTCTACTGAATGGACCATTATAATCTCCTGAATAAAATCTTTATATAAACCATTAGGCAGGTGTTTTTCTTTGTGAAATGTATATTGTGATCGGTACGTGTCGTCCGTTATTCTTCAGTGAACTTGAAAAGTCTAATGAATAATTTTTGCTCGCTTTTATCGTCGGTGAGAATGAAATGGTGACTGAATGCGTGTTTATTTGTGTTGTATAATTGTCATGTGATATTTACGTTTTACATAAAAATAATTCCCACGTTTGAAAAAAACAAACAAAATTCGCATCCTGAGAAAAAAATTGATTCTGTCCAAAAAAATTAAAATTAAATCCATATATATTTAAAACAAGAAAAAAAAATTCACAAAACTAGAAATAATAATATACATATTTTAAAAAAATAAAAAATTATTTAACATTCAAAATGCCAAAAACAACAAAAACGTCCGATGTGGAAAGGTTATATTTCTCTACCATACCCCAGTTGAAGCGGTACTGTAGAAATCTGGGAATTGAAAATCACGATGGTGGTATAAAAAAGACCAG
This sequence comes from Pictodentalium vernedei, assembly GCA_031216915.1. Classification (NCBI taxonomy): domain Eukaryota; kingdom Metazoa; phylum Mollusca; class Scaphopoda; order Dentaliida; family Dentaliidae; genus Pictodentalium; species Pictodentalium vernedei. The sequence goes on along the minus strand of CM062288.1, from coordinate 159,083,980 downwards.
AAAAGAATTGATTATCCTTTTGCTTGCCGAGGCTTATGACCAAACTCTGGTTAATTTATGAGCCAGAGTGTTTCAGTTGTATTCGAATTTGAAAGGTGTCAAACGCATAAAGAGAGAAGGATGCATCAATCGTTTACTCTGTGGGAAGGGGTGGACAAAAGGCCTGCGACGGAGGCGAAAACTCGAATCGTGGCGAGAAATGATGATGATGATGATGAGAAGACGATACAACCTCGCCGCGTGGAAACTAAGAAGAAGGAGACTATCAAATGAAAAGTTGAACTGCGGGCTCCGGAAGGGACTGGAAATAAAAAAATGAAAAGCGACGCAGTTCGAGATGATGATTCGTTGGGAAACAAAACGATCAACGAAATATTGGGAGCATTGGGGAAGGATGAGGGAGTTGAAGCGCTAAGAGCAATCGTGAGCAAGGCAGTGAAAAAATTGTTGGTTCCGATTGAACGTGAAGAAGCAATCAAAGGATATTTTAAAACCTTCGACGTGATTTCCGGTTTCACGAATCTTGATCCTGAATCGTTCATGGAATGGGCGTAGGGTGGAGTGTTGGATGTGTTATGAAGAGAACTAGATAGGGGTTTAAAAATAAAGATGATCTTGCATTGTCTGATGAAAAAGGTCGACGCAAAAATGGGTAAGAGCGTGCTGCAAGATGGTTATTTCCAATCAAAAATGGAAACTGTGTTTGAAGATGATGAACTATTCGATGTTTATGAAGTGATGAAAGACAAAATGTTAGAATCTATGTCCAGTTATCATAAGAAGGGAAGTGGTTGGACATTCGAGAAGATATTGAATCTCGAGATTCACGTGTACAGACATGCTCCTTTGACAATGTCTTCCTATATAGAATTGCCTCGTTTTCTATATAATAAAAAAGCTTTGATTAACGTGAAAAATAAAGCGGATGGCGAGTGTTTCAAATGGGCAATCACATCGGCCTTGTATTTTGTAGAAAAGCATAGCGATAGAGTTTCTGAGTATGCCGAGACTTGTGAAAATCTTGATTGGACGGGAGTGCTTTCCCCGACAGGTTTGAAAGACATCAAGCGTTTTGAAAAGTTAAATCTCCCCGTGGCTATGAACGTCTTAGGATATGACGGAGACGATAAAAAAGGAATAGTCTATCCTCTGAGTGTGACTTCACATAAAGAGAGAGCTTATATTGTTAATTTGTTGTTGATTTCAAAGGGCGACAATCAACATTATTGCTGGATTAAGGATATGAGTAGATTGTTATCGGATCAGACTTCTAAACATAAGGGCAAGAGATTTTTCTGTCTCAACTGCATGAATTTGTTCCAATGTCAAGAATCGTTGACGCGTCATCAGGAATATTGCAACAAAAAGTCGAATGTTACTGTCAAAATGCTCACAGCTAACAGTCACGTGAATTTTTGCAACTACAAAAGAAGATTGATGTCTCCATTCGTCGTCTATGCCGATTTCGAATGTTTCACCACAAAAATAAATTCTTGTCAGCCCGACGAGCGTGGGGTTATGTCGAAAAACTTCAGAAGCACGTACCTTTGGGCTGTTGTTATAACTTGAAATGTTCTTTCGACGATGGAGAATTGTTAGGTCCATTCGTCTACTTCAAACGTTCGGATGACGACGATGTGGCTAAAAAATTTGTGGAAGAGTTAGAATCGAAAATACAAGGGTTATACAACAAATTAAAAAAATCCAAAGACATGATCATCATGCCAGAGCAACGGAAAGAATATGGGGAAACCACCGAATGTCACATCTGTAGACAACCGTTCGATAATGATTGTGAAAATAATAAAAAAGTTAGGGATCAAGATCAATACACCGGTCTGTTTCGCAGCACTGCACACAACGAATGTAATTTGGGATTTCGAGATGCTGATTTCTATCCGGTGATATTTCACAATCTCTCGGGCTATGATAGTTACCTGTTCGTGAAAAATATGGATGTCAACGAGGGAGAGTTGAGCTGCATCACAGAAAACGACGAAAAATACATTTCATTCACTAAATGGAAGGTCATCGATAAAAAGGAGGTCAACGATGAATCGATTCCCATCCATAGAGCGATATGTTTCATCAACAGTTATAAATTCATGTCGGGCGGTCTGGAAAAATTAGTAAACAGTTTGAGTAGGGAGAAATTTCAAATCACGAGTAAACATTTGAACAATCAACGAGAATTGGTTGTCGTCATGTTGAGGAAAGGCGTCTACCCTTACGATTACATGAGTGATCTCGAAAAATTTGCAACTTCGCTCTACCACCTAAAGAAGATTTTTATTCGAAATTATACCAGTCTCACATTTCTGATGACGATTACAAACACGTGCAAAAAGTGTGGAGATTGTTCGAGATGAAATCCATGAGAGAATATCACGACCTCTGTTTGAAAAATGACGTGCTTCTCTTGGCTGACGTGTTTGAAAATTTTCGATCGGTGTGTCATCAACATTACGAATTAGATCCGGCTTGGTATTTCACTGCACCCGGACTCACTTGGGATGCTCTCTTGAAAACGACCGAGGTTCGATTGGAATTATTAACTGATGCAGACATGTTGCTCATGTTTGAAAAGGCTGTGAGGGGTGGCGTCTCTATGATTTCCACCAGATATGGCAAAGTTAATAATTATTACATGGGAAAAGATTTCGATTCGGGAGAACGGAATAAATACATACAGTATTGGGATGCTAATAATTTGTACGGTTGGGCTATGAGTCATCCTTTACCGACTGGAAATTTCAAATGGGTCGAAACGTCGGAAGAAAAACAAAAATGGAGACACTATCCTTGTATTTTAGAGGTCAATTTGGATTATCCGATTGAGTTACACGATTCACACAACAATTATCCGCTGGCTCCTGAACGAATGGATGTGAATGGCATCGAAAAACTCATTCCCAATTTAAATAACAAATGCAAGTATGTGGTCTATTGCGAAAATTTGAAATGTTACATCGATCACGGAATGAGATTGATCGATGTGCATCGAATCATTCAATTCGACGAGGAGCCTTGGATGAAAAAATACATCGATCTCAACACGAATTTAAGAATGCAGGCCGAGAGCGACTTCAAAAAAGATTTCTTCAAACTCATGAACAATTGCGTGTATGGGACATCTCTGGAAAACATTAGGAATAGCACCGATGTTCAACTCGTCGCATCTGAAGAGAGGTCTAGAAAATTAATCGTGAAACCCAATTATCGACATAGAATCATATTCAATGAGAATCTAGAGGCTGTGCACATGCAAAAGACGCATCTGAAGTTTGATAAACCATGTTATCTTGGCGCAATCATCTTAGACATCAGCAAGCAGTTGATGTACGAGTTTCACTATGATTACGTCAAAGCAAACTTCGGTTCAAAAGCCAAACTATTGTTCACCGCCACGGACAGTCTGGCTTATGAGATATAGACTAGAGATGTCTATGAGGACATAGTGCCAGACGTGAAAGAATGGTTCAACATGAGTAATTATCCCGACAATCATCCATCTGAGATTCCAACTGGAGTCAATAAAAAGGTGTTGGGTACATTTAAAGACGAGAGCGGTGGAAGAGAGATCACCGAATTCGTAAGTTTGAGACCAAAATTGTACGCTTATCTCCTCGACGGGGAAGAGATCAAGAGATGTCAAGATGTTCAAGCATGTGTGACGAATAAAAGCATCGCTTTCGATTAGTATAAAGAGTGTCTTTTCGAAGGTTCGACGGTGTATAAAAAGATGACTGCAATTCAAAGCGAAAAGCACGATATGTACACCAAAGAAATCAATAAGATTGCATTGACTGCCATGACGATAAGAGAATTATATGCCCGGATAAAATACACACTTTTGCACTCGGACATTATTCCGCGATATTTCAACAAACTCGAGAGACTGAAGACGTTGAAATGTTGTAAGGTTAAAAAACACTCGCGCCTTTATAAATTAAAGAAAAAGAATAGAGAGAAAAAAAATAAAATTAATAAATAAAAACAAAACCATATTATGAATAAGAAATAAAACGCATATCCGTAGAAGGTGTCGTCTTACCCAATGAACCAATATCCAACATTGATCTATCGAAAGCGGGAAAAGATTTAAAAATCAACATTTTCGAGGTGTGTTTTCTAGAGATGCCTTGCCAAGATAAAAAGACTACGATTCGGACTGTGGAATTTTAAATCTGGATGACATCGGAGGTGAGGGCACACATTGGGTCATGTGGTTTTCGAATTGGAATAAAAATTGTTATTTCGATAGCTACGGAACCTCACCGCTGATAGAAATAAGGAACTATTTAACATCAGTTATTTACAATACCAAACGAGTCCAAGCGCCGGATCGAGTGTTTTGCGGTCATCTATGCCTCTACGTTCTCAAGAGATGGTCGGAAGGAGATCACTTTCAAGATATTCTCAACGATTTACATTAAAGAAAATTGTTTTTTGGGATATATATACCCGGTATATATAGAGAGACATATAATAAATAAAAAACTCTTGGTTGTATTAATTAAAAATAATAAAAAAAATATATAATTTTAAATAATAAAAAAAACAAACAGAAAAACATGACAGTCGATAAATTTGGTCGCGCTGACGATAATGAAGGTTCCTCTAGAAAGAAAAGAAGAACCACAGTCGAAATTGTTGGTAACTTTGCCAACTTGGACGAACGATACGTTCAAAGATACAAACTCTACAAGAACCTTTAAATTTAAACAATAAGAAAATCTACAATCTTCCCGAACCGCTCGATCAGTCGGATGCCGCGACTAAAAAATATGTCGATAGAGGAGACAAAAATTTTCAGCAGATGATGGCAGATGAGAGATAATTCCATGAATAAAGCCATGACGGACGATCTCGACTTGAAATCTAAACGAGTGGTGAACGTAGCAGATCCTAGAGATTTGACTGATGTTGCCAGTAAAAGATATGCCAACGACTCTCATGTGAGATTCAGTAAACATCTGAGAGATCGCTACGTTCCTAAAGTGATGCAGTCTGAATTGACCGCGAATTCTAACGAGATAATTAACATATTCGATCCCGCGAGTCACAATGATGCGGCAACCAAACAATACATAGACTTGGAATTGAGAAAGAATAACGTCGATGAGATAGAAATGAAATCGGATCTGGATGCGGGATTCAACAAGATATTGAATCTGTCTGCGATCGACTATATGGACAGAGACTCGATGGCAGTCAACAAAGGCTACGTGGATTCTGCCATACAGGATTCTCAATCCTATCTGGAATCTCAAGTCGACAACATATCTGAACAAACAATCTGGAGGAAAAATGGAGACCGGCATCAACATGAACGGTTACGAACTATTTGGTCTCGATGATGACCCGGAATACGATTCCAGTGCAGTCAGTAGAAAGTTCTTGGAAGAAAATACGGTTTGGAGAAAGGGTGATATCATGGAAGGCAAAATAGGCATGGGAGGGCGCGCACTCACGAATCTGCCGGATCCCACACACATGATGGATGCCTGCAATCTGATCTCTGTCATGGAAAAGATAAAATACACCAGACAATTGATCACCATCTGGGCCGAGGAGAGTGGTGCGTTAGATGAGGGAAAAGCCAAATGGTCTTTCGGAAATGAGGGTAGTGGACCATTGCACAGTCTGATAGGATATCCCATGCCTGTGGGAGGTGATATCATTCGAATGAGTCTGACTTCTACTTACTTGAGCGAAAAAGCAATTGTCAATCTCGTGGTGAACGGTGTGGAATGTGAGAAGAGTTACAGTGTCGAAAAGATGAAGAAGCAACATTCGAACACTAGCGTCTTCAGTACGCCTCTCAAGGTGCAGATGGGGGATAGGATCAATTTCAAGACGAAAACCAATAATCCCCAAGCTGCCACTTCAGTGGTCTCTCTGTTAAGGGCCTATATAAGTAATGAAATTTTGTTTATTTTGAAAATTCTCACCTCTGATATTCCTTCAATTCAAATTAAATATACACAAAATGTGCATCAAAATGAAGGTTGGGATGTATAGAACACGAAACACTTGTGTAATCAACTCATGGAGTCGACAGTAGGCACCACTGGTTCCTGGAAGTCTGCTGCTGTATTCGCACCAGAACTGATAATTTAATAATATTTCACGAAAACAACTAGTCACTTAGTTAAATATCATTATTCTAGGGTGGGGTTTAGAGTTGGGGTGGGGTTAGGGTCAGTAAAGGGTAGGGTTGGGGTTTGCTACCAGCCCAAAAATTTTTCACCCCAAAAGTTGTTTTAATACAACGGACATGCATTTTAGTTAAAATAGACTAGGAATATATTGAATTTTCATTAGTTTAGGGTGGGGTTTAGAATTGGGGGTGGGAGGGGTAGGATTAGAGTCAGTAAAGGGTAGGGTCAGGACTTGCTACCGCCACAAAAAATTTCCCCCAAATCACTTGTTTTAATATAATGGACATGCATTTTATTGTAGTCCCATAAAAATAGCCACATAACTACCAATTGTTAGAACTTCCGTCCATCCATCCGTTATGCTTTAGTGGGGTACACATCTGTTATCCACAACTCCTCCTAAACCAGTGAACGGATTTCATTGAAACTCTCAGACGTTCTTTTACATACATTGAAGATGTGCACCTCCTATTGATATCTTCCCCACAGGGGAAGATTCCAGGGAGCAAGATGTTGTGGTACACTGGTTTAGGTTAGATAATTTATTAATTGTTTTCTTAACATTGTTGTGGCCTATCAGACAAAAACTAATTGTTATTTTTAATTTTTAAATTATATTTCAGGCATTTCAGTTCCAGGAACCTACTGAATTGCAAATGGTATTTACTGCAGAAATGAAGAAAAGTATTATAAATACGGTAAGATTCGAATATGTGAAAAAGGTTATATTTTCTGAGGATTATCTGGTATGTCAAAGAATTTTAAAAATTAACATTTTTTAGAATTTTCCATACAACACATCATCTTATAACAAGCTATTAATTGAAAATAGAATATGTTTTCAGTTTTTGGAATGCACATTAAAAAGATTTTTGCAATTCACTGTAAGTATTTCCATTAGTTCCTTGAATCCTTGACCCTATGTAACATGGAACCAACTTACCCTGTGCATTTTTATACGCCGAAAAAAACGGGCGTATTGTGTTATGGCATTGTCTGTCTGTCTGTCCATCTGTCCATCCATCCGTCCGTAAACAATTTTTGTGTCGCCTACTCCTCCAAAAGTTTACATGCTACTTTGTTCAAACTTTGGAGACATCTTGATCAGTAATTGCCGTTGTGCATGCGACAAGTGCAGGTAACTCTATTTTGTATTTCCAGAGTTATGCCTCTTTTTAGTACTTAAAACATTACAGTATTTTGTCACCTACTCCATCAGCATTTTACATGCTATATTGTTCAAACTCTGCACACATGGTGATCACCAATTGCCGTTTTGCATGTAACAAGGGCAGGTACCTCCATTTTGTATTTCCAGAGTTATGCCCCTTTTTTGTACTTAAACATTACAGTTTTGTGTCACCTTCTCCTTCAACATTTTACATGCTATATTGTTCAAACTTTGCACACATGTTGATCACCAATTGCCATTGTGCATGTGACAAGAACAGGTAACTCTGTTGTGTATTTCCTGAGTTATGCCCCTTTTTATTACTTGAAACATTACACTATTGTGTCGCTTACTCCAACATTTTACTTGCTTTATTGTTCAAACTTTGCACCCATGTTGATCATCAGTTGTCGTTGTGCATGTCACAAGAGCAGATAACTCTGTTTTGTATTTCCAGAGTTCTGCCCCCTTTTAGTACTTAAAACACTACAGTATTGTGTCTCCTACTCCTTCAACATTCTACATGCTATATTGTTCAAACTTTGCACACATGGTGATCACCAATTGCCGTTGTGCATGTGACAAGAACAGGTAACTCCATTTTGTATTTCCAGAGTTATGCCCCTTTTGGTACTTAAAACATTACAGTATTGTGTCGCCTTCTCCTTCAACATTTTACATGCTATGTTGTTCAAACTTTGCAGACATGGTGATCACCAATTGGCGTTGTGCATGTGACAAGAGCAGGTAACTCCATTTTGTATTTCCAGTGTTATGCCCCAGTGAATCCTCGCCATTTATAGCTATTATAATCCTCAAAATGTTCTTTTCTTTGGCACCATCTATCATCAATCGTTATCAATAAAATTAACCTGTCATTGAATGGACGCTACCATTGTAAACGGCAAGGAGAATCTTCTACAGCAGCCTTGTTTTTAGCTGCAACTAGCAGCTCTATAAGTGGCAATGTCGGTCTGACGGTCGGTCGGTCTGTCTGTGACCAACGAGTTTCAAAACTCAATAACTTTTGAAATACTTGATGGAATGACTTTATATTTAGCATGTAAGTGTATCTTAATGATGTCTAGCCACTGTTCAATGCATGTGTTGTTCCAAATACTTTTCTTGGAGTTATGGCCCGTCTGTCGGTCGGTCAGTCTGTCTGTGACCAACAAGTTTCAAAACTTAATAACTTTTGAAATACTTGATGGAATGACTTTATATTTGGCATGTAAGTGTATCTTATTGATGTCTAGCCACTATTCAATGCACGTGTTGTTCCAGATATTTTTCTTGGAGTTATGGCCTTGATGAACTTAGAATTTTTAGCTGTGACTAGCGGCTCTATAAGTGGCAATGTCAGTCTGTCGGTCTGTCTGTCGGTCTGTCTGTCTGTTGGTCTGTCTGTGACCAACGAGTTTCAAAACTCAATAACTTCTGAATACTTGATGGAATGACTTTGTATTTGGCATGTAAGTGTATCTTATTGATGTCTAGCCACTGTTCAATGCATGTGTTGTTCCAAATATTTTTCTTGGAGTTATGGCCCTTGATGAACTTAGAATTCTGTGAGATTGCACCATTTGTTGCAGCTACTGAGTCGATGTCGCGATTTTTATTTTGTGAAGACCTCAGATCGATTAATATGAAAATGTGAAAACAGGTGAATTACCCTTTACCACAAACACGCAGGGGAATGGGCAATGATTGGAGGGGGTGGAAGACAGACATAGTCGAGTCAACAAAAATTTCCAACTTTACCCCAGAGAAACTTGTGCATGTTCCAGTTTTGATGGGCATATGCTGCCCCGCTTGGCTTTGTTCTTACAATGTATTTTATCATGGAGTGTATGAGATGGCAGCCTATCAGCTAATCCTGTGCAACACATATGGTCAGCCAGTGTATATTAGCTTACCAACTAACTATGTGCACTGGGTTAGTCAATCTTTTCTTTCTGGTTATAAATAAGATCAGCTCCATTATATGACTAACCCTGTGCAGGTTCAGCCTCAGTGAGTGTACATTTCTGCATAGTTTTTTTGATATGGGAGTTACCAATTTTTTATAACCAGAAAGTGTGATTAACCCTGTGCACAGTGTTATTCACACTATCTGGTTATACATGTAAAAAATTTTATTATCAACTGAGTGACTATTTATTTATTTATTTATTTATTTATTTATTTATTTATTTATTTATTTATTTATTTTTTTTTAATTTATTTATTAGTATTTTGGGTCACATATTTCTGCACAATGGCTAATCATGACCACAACAGTTTTACGGGTGGAGGAAGTCAGTACCCAGAGAGAACCACCAAGCAACGGTGAGCAACTGTCAGCACCCCAACATACTAACTCCTCACAAGCAGGGTTAGCATTGGTTGAAGACAGGTGCACCATCGATGTGCTGTACACCTTAGTACACAATGCCACATGGGCAGTGGGGTGAAGTGTCTTGCCCAAGGACACAATGCGGTTGCTGCAGGTGGGATTCGAACTGAGGACCTCTCAGCTTGCAGTCTGCACCTCTACCTACTGAGCCGCCACGCCCCCCAGCTGAATAACCAACCCTGTGCACTCTATAGCCTTAGTGTGTAAATCTCACCTAGAGCAACTCAGCTTATGATGCCTCATTGGAATGGATTGAAGAAAGGGGTTTTTATTTGTGAATTCCAAAAATGAAAACAGATTTTATTATCTATCAATAGCTTGTTACAAATGATTCTCAAAAGGAAAACAACTATATTCAACTTTGATACTCACAATTTAATTCTTGTCATAGATTTTGAAAGTATCCTTAGCCCTTTACCCCAAAAATCGGCCAAACCCACCAGCATAATTTACAAGATGAGCTGTTGGAAAACATTAACATTCATAAAAAAAATTAATAAAAGTATTGTAACTTCCATCAACAAGACCACTAAAAGCCTTATGTTGTAAACATGTTTTACATGTACATGCCAGACAAGGAACTCACCAAACTTGGAATGTAACCCAAGAGTTGAACTCAAGAAAATATACAAATATGAGATTTGTATACAGACTGGTTGCATTTACAAAGGCAGCCAATGTGCATAAGTATGTGACCTTAAACACCAATAAATGAATAAATAAATATTTACAAGGGTATAACTGTCAGTACTCTGAAATTCTAAATTATTTGAGAACTGAAAAGTGATTCTTGCATCATGAGATGGAGAATTAAAGAGATTCTTGTTAATTTCTGTTAACACAATTAACCCTTTGAATCCAAGTGGTATCTTCCATATCAGTTCAATGGCAGCAATTGGAAGAGTCTGTATTTTTTATTTGGGGTTAGACCAATTAATAGACCTGGCTATAAATAACTGCCCAGGTGTTTTGTCTATTGTCAGCAGGACCTCCTGAAGATGGCATGGTCAGGGCACATTCTCGGAGATCACAAGAGCCTGAAATAGGACTTCTTTAAACATTAAGGTGCATTAGAACACTACGACTACTTACATGCAGGCCTGAAAAAAAGCAGTCTGACATTTGCAGAATGAGGTCCCAGAGGGTGAATTTGATGATGCTATCCCACACAATGGGCCAATTTATCCTCTGTGCACCTCTTTCTGTTTAGTTTTGAGATCCTGATTGAGATTGAGGTTCACAGAGGGTAAATTTAAGGATGCTACCCTGCTGTGCAGGGTAGAATCACTAAATTCTCCCCTGGGGACCACATTTTGCAGTTGACAGTCTTCTTATTTTCTGGCTTGCTTACATGTATTCTGTTTTTCCTGATGTAAATTCCTCTTTGGTACTATCAGCAAATCTCAGTCAAGTCATACACCGATTACCGAACCAATACCAAGGTATACCCCCGACCCCCTTAAAAATATCAAAACCGATACCAAACTCAAAATTCCAATACCGACCATCTCTTAATTCAGAATTTGATACAGTCAGTTGCTCTCATATCCAATTTTATGAACAAAATGCTTAAATCATTTTCTAAAACTTAAAAATGACCCTTTGGTGCATTGTATTAGAATTGAACATATCGGTAAGTAGAAAACCTGAGGTCATATAATGAAATCAAATACTAGTACTGAAATGGTTAACCGAATAATCGGTTTGAAACCAGTTATCTACCTAACTGATTAGATAAACTGTCAACCGGTTATCCGAAATATCAATAGTGATCGTCATTCCACATTTAAAACGCTTCTCCTTTGTGATAGATTACACATCGAAGCCACGTTGTATATTGAGAAATAATCGACTTTGGCACTCAAGACTTTATTAATGATCATCAGTTTCTGTGAGTAATGAGTAATCGCTGAAACTATTCTGTAGTGTGTATACAAACGAACATTGTCGACAACGTTCATTTGTACACACACAATGGAATAGTTTGAGGATGCTGCTTCAATTCCTATATGTTTTGATCCCATATTCGGTGAAATAATGGTCACAGATAACCGGATATTATCCGGTTATAGCTCTTGGATAGTCGGTTACAAAAATGAGCCAACCTTTTCACCCCTATCAAATACAATATAATTGTATGTAATTGTCAAACACCAAACTATTTATCATACTTTTTTTTATACAAATCTGACCTCAACCTGTTAATATTACAATAACGTGAGATTGGAGGGCATTCTAGTTTATTAATGGCAGAGAATAGTGAATAACAGTCCAAGGGTTTATTACTGGCCCGAGACAAAGTCAAGGGCTGGTAACAAGCCTGATGACTGTTATCCATCCATTCTTCGTGGGTCATTAATAAATGCAACACATGACAAAATCATGTTATAACTATTAACATGACCAGAATCAAGTTTGAGGATGTTAATTTTCAGTATGGCGTGTCACCTCCATCCAGTTGCATAATGCCATGAATTACAAAATTTTACTAACATTCTAGAGAATAACTCTGCTAAAGTGGTAATAAATGCATTTAGTTTTAGAATAAATTCCCATCATATAATTGAAAAATACTGTTACAGTCTGTTACAAATTAATTCATGCTGAAAATTCGTCTGCTTTGCAGATATATTTAGGGGTTTTTTTTTGGCCGGAAATATTTAACCACTTGCATGCAGGATATTCTTGATGAGGACAGCAAACCTCTTGCAGTAATAATACATATCATTTGGACACTTTTAAGAAAATTTTCCTCTTTTGAATCCACTTTTCGCAAATGATTTTGTCAGTTAAATTTTCAACGAATAATTTGCACAGGGTTAGTTACACTTTCTGATTATAAAAAATTGTTAACTGTCTAGATGAGAACATCCCATTTTAGTCGCGATCGATCAACCGTGAGGGCTGCGTGGGCTCGAAACATGAAAACCTTTAGCACAGTCTGCAGGTTGCATTTAAGAAGGAAATTCATTGTAACTTGGTAGGATGACTCTATATTGTCCAGATGAAAATGTCATATTTTGGTTGGGTTTGGCCAAACTAAGACAGCCACAGGGGCGCATTACCTAGACTTAGTTAGCACAGTCAACATGTTGCAACCATGATGGCTGCACAGGCTCTTGACCTAGATTTGTTTAGCACAGGCTACGCTTCATATTTATGAAGCATTTTCATAAATAATTCCGTATGATGTCTTGATGAGACTGTCCTATTTTGGTCACAATTTGTCAGCCGTTTCCACCGCTTGGGCATGTGACCTAGATTCCTTTAGCATTGGCTACAGATAGTTTTTATGAAGGGATTTCATTGTAATTTTATAGGATGACCTGATATGACCTGATATGATATCTAGATGAGTATGTCCTATTTTGGTTGCTTATGACCTGATATGATATCTAGATGAGTATGTCCTATTTTGATTGCGATCGTTCAACTGTGACCATTTCTTTAGCAAAGTCTATGAGTCATATTTATGATAGGATACCATTGAAACTTGGTGGGATGACTTGTTTTGGAATGATTTTACTGTAACTTGGTAACTTTGGTTGACATACTATAACTGTGAGGGCCACATCACCCAGGCCTCAGTTCTTTAGTACAGTGTACACTTCAAATTATTCTTGTTGCAAACATAGCATGTAGGGTGCAGAAATGAACATATTCTCAATTATCACAATTCTTTTTTCAAATTTTTTATTCGCATAATAAAGCAGTGTACAAAAAGTGTACAAATTAAGTACAATATATAATAAATACATTTCTAGTTTAGTTATCATATTTGATCCTTATTTTTTATATCTTTTTTAAAAAGAGCAGGTAGAGGAGAGACAATTTGTGGGAGTGGGGTGGGATGGGTGAGAGTGTGATGTTGGCAGATTGGATTCATAGACGTTGAGTTCTTGGCACTTGTCTGGAGGTGCAGTAGCCATCAAAAGGTTTCTCTGGATGCATTCAAAAACAAAAAGTTTTTGACAGTAAACAGCAATCCTAATACAGTGGAGCCCACTTAATTGGATATCTCTTAACTGAATAACCCTGTTAATTGAATATAATTTCCCAGCACAAAACCGTTTACCATCCCTCCAGTACAAAATTGAACTATTAAATGAATGTAGGTTATAGAGTAAACTCCTGTTAATTGAATAAAAAATCTTGTAACCTGTCGAGAAATTAACCTGACTCTCCACAGTTTTCTTTCGTTTATAGACCTTTTTGGCCTCAGTACATCCATTACAGGCATTTAATCTATTACATCTTGTTTGACAGATCTCAGAGAGATATAATAGAATAAATGCTAAGTTTATCTCGGGAATAGAGGAAAGTGACACAATCCTTGTTAATTGAATACTGTTAATTGAATAATTTTCATTGCCACAGTGGCTATTCAATTAACAGGGTTCCACTGTAGTAATAATAATAATAACTGTCTGAATATCATTGAATATTGAGTTTTACTCTTCTATCAAATTTATTAGACTTTCCCACCATTTTCAATTTTTTTGTTCTCACACAAAAGATAATACGCTGATCTCTCTACATTGTTATAATTCAGTATTTGTTTTTTCAGTAAACTAATATCTAACTTTTTTAGTTCTGTGAATAAAATGTTTTACAAAAATGAGTAAAAGGTGAAAATGGGTGGTAACTTGCCGGGATTTGGGTTGCTAAACAAAATAACTTGCTTTGGTAAACTTATATAATATCCTGTATTTGTGAAAATCCAGCTGACAAAATCATTCTAAAGGATGAAATGAGTGAACATTCTCAAAACAGGTGAATCAAGGTTTCTTTTTCTTTTTGGCAAAAGGAACTCTTGTCATCTTCAGTTATATTCATTCTCTTCAACCCTTTACCCAACGTAATCGCCCACGTAATATGCAACTTCAGTGGCTGAAAAAATATTATTTTTCAAAAATTTTCAACGAAGCCATATCATGTGACCCCTCTTTGGAACCAGCTCATTCCAAAGCGGGGTCACATGATATGGTTTTGTTGAAATTTTTTGAAAAAATTTAAAAAATGATATTTAAAATACCGGTAATAAATTTTGAAGTCGCCTGGGTTTGGTAAAGGGTTAAAAGAGTTTGGTTCCTAAAATCGTGTATTTATATGATATTGAAACCATTTATATTTGACGTCAACTGTAGGGATGCAGACTGGACCAGGGGAGATGTGATCCAGTCCAATTATTATGAAATATCTTAAATGAAGTGAAATGTGTTAAAATCTTACTTTTGGTAATACCAAAGTAAGATTTTAACACATTTTCTTTAAGATATTTTATAATGATATTGATTGAATTGGTATACGTGTTTGTGTTAAAGAAAGCATCAAGTTACTGCCATCTGACGGCCATGCTTGGTAACTCTGGGTATGTTATGTAATACATTGTATGCACATTGTGGAAATGTGTAGTGTGTTTTGAAAATATTTTCTCATATCCATCATTATAGGGAAGGAGAGGGAGTGCGGTGGCTCAGTAGGTAGAGGTGCAGGCTGCAAGCTGA
Source organism: Pictodentalium vernedei (assembly GCA_031216915.1). Classification (NCBI taxonomy): domain Eukaryota; kingdom Metazoa; phylum Mollusca; class Scaphopoda; order Dentaliida; family Dentaliidae; genus Pictodentalium; species Pictodentalium vernedei. Next base: position 159,068,743 of record CM062288.1, on the reverse strand, counting down.
GAGGTCCTCGGTTCGAATCCCACCTGCGGCAACCGCGTTGTGTCCTTGGGCAAGACACTTCATCTCCATTGCCCGCGTGGGGGCACGATGACGCCGTGTACTAAGGCGTACTGCACGTCGATGGTACGCATGTCTTCAACCAATCTAACCCTGCCTGTGCTGCAGTGCGGAGTTACGATGTTGGGGAGCTGGCAGCTGCTCGTCGTTGCTCGGTGGTTCTCTCCGGGTACTCCGGCTTCCTCCACCCGTAAAACTGTCACGGTCATGATTAGCCATTGTGCATAAATATGTGACCTTAAACATCAATAAATATAAATAAATAGGGAAGGAGAGTAAATAAAACAACTAACAAATTGTGACTGTGACTCACTGTGGAATCTGCTGTTCACGTTTCCTGCATCCTGCACATGCTATATGTCATATAGCATGTGAAGGATAGCAGAAACGTGAACTACAAACTAAATGTTATTAGTCCTGAAAGACTTGGAGCATTTGCACTATCTATCTTTAAGTTCTTAACCCAGTCATATACTATATATGAAAGACTTAGAGCATTTGCACTATCTATCTTTTAAGTTTTTAAACCAATCATATACTATCTATCATATAGTATATGATTGGGTTAAGAACTTAAAGATAGATAGTGCAAATGCTCCAAGTCTTTCAGTACAAAAACATTTTGTTCTTAGCACTGGCACCATGCATATTCCAGATAGATTGGTCAATTTCTGACATACTGGTATTCGGTATTGGATGTAGTGACTTGGAATTAGATTTTGCCAACTATATGCTATATCGTGATTTGTAACCTATCTTCAGTGCACTGAAATGTATATGAGCCTATGATGGTTAGTTGACAACTTGACATGGTAATTCCTAATTCGTTATCTTGTCTGATATCAGGCATTGTCACTAGCAATATGCTTACCATTACCCTTTCGAATTACGAAACCACTTATACAACTACCATGTTCTTGACATTTTGGCCTATATCTGACACATTGGATATTACCCAAATTACTCAGAGTGTCAGATATAGGCCCATATGTTGAGAATATGGTAATTGTATAAGCGGTTTCGTTATTTCAGACATTGTCATTTCAGAGATCACAGGTTCACAAGGATATATTTTTCCACTATACCAATGGCCCAGACTAGCTGATGCAACCCAATTTATTTCCAGGGCCAAAACACAAATTTTGAATCCCCCAAACCGCCCAAAATTTGCCCAAAAACTTAAAAAGAGAAGACCAGTATGGTCCTCCATACTTTTTCCGCAATGCGCAACTTGTTGTCAAGGACAACAATAGGCTACTGCCATCTTGTCATTCTGTTGTTTGGCCCATGTCAGATCAACACGTATCCTGACTTTTGTGGTATAAAATTCTAAAGTATGATGAAGCCAGATACAATTTTGCAGTGGAATGGCGGAATAATTGCAGCAGAATCTTGCTGAATAAAGACATTGAGTTTTTTTAATGTCCAGGGCTATAACTTTATTGAAATTAAATAATATTTCTTGTTCTTCCCGTTTTCAGGATATGCACCTGATTCGTTCATTCTTTGTGTATCATTATGTGTGTGTTCAATGTTCACCTTTTTTCCTCTTGAATCCTCTCATTAGATTTTTAAGAACCATTTGCCGTTTGCAAATTTGTTATTAATTAAAAAAATTCTTCTTAAAAATCTTAGATAATTTACGGAAAGTGGATTATTCGTACCCCGCTTGTCACATACCGGTTATTCTCGACATAGTCGGGCATGTCTGTTTGCCATTACCCTTCTCTATGGGGAATCTTCTGGGGAAGTTTCTCTATTGTTAAGGGTATTCTTGGGATACCGGTTGTCTGACCTGGGCCTTTGTTGTGCCTGTTTTGGACTTGGTTACCGGCTCCTATTCAGTTTAAAATTTTTGCCTCGAGCGTGTGTGTATTATGAAGTCCTCATGTTCGAAATGTAAGAGGAAGAAGTCCTCTCTTGATTCTCATTCATCATGTTTGGGTTGCACTCGTTGCTCAAAAGATGTTACCTGTGCAACTTGCTGTTCTTGGTGGGATTCCAAGTGATGGAATTCCCTCTCAACTTATGTATGTGTTGGCAAAGCACTAATTTCGGTGCTTTCGCCTAAGGTAACTAATCAGAATTCAGTTTCCATTTCAGAGGAACAAGAACATGGTATTGGTCATGATATAACATCAAGTTCTGTGCTGCCATCGTCTTCAGATACAGAGCATGTTGACCTACGAGGTATCGCAGAATAACGGTACCTCGGGCAAGCAGACAGTCAACTAGCTCGACCGGTGTAACAGAGTCTTTCATTAGTGCTTCCGTACCGGGAAAATCTGTAGCGGTCCAGGTTACGGAGGATGGAAGACAGTCCTCTGTTCAGACGATGGCACGTAAGGGGAAGAGGCCAGTCAAATTGAAAGGTACATCAGTAGCAAAGAATTCTTCTGTTTCAGGGTCAAAACAGAAAGATTAGACTTTTATTGCCAGTTCCGCTGGTAGTCCGGTAGATAATGCTTTGGAGCCAGTTGTTTCTGATGTACCTTTCTCTGCCAGTACGGCTGGCAGTAATCTTGATATAAGAGCCTCTTTTTCGTCCTTTTCCAGGACTCATCACAGTAGACCACATGCTAGCTGGCAAGATCCTGAGGTAGAGAGTCAGAGCCAGGATCTGGCTCTCTATAAGGCTAGCATTTCGAGGCAAAGGTCTCTATAAGGCTAGCATTTCGAGGCAAACGTCTTTTTCTAAAAGACAGACACAGGGCTCTGTGTCAGATCACACTCGGAGCCAAAAAGGCGTAGAACGGGGGTGAACATAGCCTGGAATACGGAATTGCTGAAGCAAATTGACCTACCATTTAGAGGCAATACCTTCTTAAATACAGTAGGCAAGAATAAGATTCCAAGAGCTCCTCTGTGATTGGATGACAGGGCAAGGGACTTAGGTATGTCTCTTCCGTCATCGTGTAGCATCAGTTCTTTTGTAATAGATACTTGCATTGAATCTAGCAGAAGTATTTTGGACGCTATGTCATATGCAGATCACATATGCAGGGCATGGGCCGGCAATTTGGAATCTGAGAGCTTACAGGATTTGTTATCTCCTTTAAGAGTGCTCTCTCATGCCACCATGTATACAACATCCCACTCTGCTCTTTCAGTAGCAAATTTAGAGTTGGTCAGGTGCAATGCAGCCCTTAAATCTACGTCATTTACTGACGACAGTGTTAAGAGCTCTCTAAAGGGCAACTCCCGTTTCAGGCTCTTCATTATTCAATGATAAGTTAAAAGCTGTATTTGAAGATGCTTCTAAGAAAGCCACAAGTCAGCTTTTGTTGCACTCAGCTTCGCAACCTCAGCCTTCCACAAGTGGTACTCCTCGGAGAGGTAAATTTTTCTCCAAGAGAGGCTCAGCCAGTGCTGCTTCCAGAGCTAATCATGGGCGTGGTGGCTCAAAACAGGGGAGCGATTTCAAAAAGGGGCGACGCAGTCGGAAAATAACAAAATGCATAACCCCACACCGACGTCACAGAGGGGTGTGAGAGCTTGACGAGGTTTCTCCTCGTATAAGCCTCGTAATTCTTACAAAAGAAGAGTTCAACCTCTACTGTTCTCCAGTTGGCGCAAGGCTTTTAAAAATTCGCAAGCAGCTGGAACAAAATAACTCAGGATCTTTGGGTTCGAGACGTTGTAAAAAATGGTCTACGTCTTTCGTTCCAGAGAAAACCTCCATTAACGCAGATTCTGCGTTTTGTGAGCCTTCCACAAAATATAACAAAGAGAGAGGCTTTGATTTCAGCAGTAGATTCTCTTCTACAAAAGGAGGCAGTAGAGGTCGTAGAGAATCCCAATTTAAAGAGATTCTACAGTCATGTTTTTCATGTACCGAAGCCAGACAGCTCGTACAGGCTGGTCATCGATCTCAGTTGGATAAACAAGCTAATAATTGCTCCAAAATTTTATATGGAGACAATTCAGTCAGTGAGAAGCAGCATCCAAGTGAACGATTACGCCGCAAGCATAGACTTGAAGGACGCGTATTTTCACATCTTGATTCATCAGGCTTTTCGGAAATACCTCCGTTTCGAGGTTCAAGGAAAATATACCAGTTCAGAGCAATGTGTTTTGGCCTGAACCTTGCTTCGTGGGCGTTCACTCGGTTGATGAATGCGGTGATGAGCCATTTCAGGGCACACTCAGCTTTGATGACGTTGGCATATCTGGACAACATTCTTCAAAGATACAGAAATTTTCATGCTCTTCAAAGCGACGTTCAGAGTCTGCTATCGCTGCTATGATGCCTTGGTTTTATAATCAGTGTCGACAAGTCAGATTTAATGACGATCGATGACGTCATTTGTTCACCTGGGAATGAGTTTAGATACTCTCAAAAATCGGGTCTGTTTGCCGGTAGCAAGAGCAAAATTAGTTTCTCTTTACGCAAAATACTGCATAAACACACAAGTCATTACTGCAAGAGAGTTTATGTGGCTGTTAGGACTTTGCGGCGCTGCGGCGGGGTTAATTCCGCTAGGTCGTTTGTGCACTCGTCCACTTCAAATTTATCTAATTCAAAATTGGAGCGTAAAGCGACAGTTATTGGACAGTCCGATTGTTTTAACACAGTAAAGCATCATCTTCAAATTTGGGTGGATATCCAGTGGTTATCTCAGGGAATACCGCTTCAGCTTCAGGAGCCGTCATTCATAATCATGACGGATGCCAATCAGGAGGGTTGGGGTGCTTCTCTGATTCCGAGCGCTCAAGTGTGTCACAGTTTATGGGAGAGTCAGTTTCTTGTGTACCATATAAACTACAAAGAAATGAGGGCAATTTGGTTAGCTCTAAATCATTGGCTCAGTCGAGTTATAAACTCACATGTTCAAATTCTGTCGGACAATTCAACAGTAGTAGCCTATATTCGGAATCAGGGAGGTACTCATTCCGTCCAGCTGTTGAATCTCACCGAAAAGATTCTTCTTTTATCTCAAGAGAATCAGATTCTGATATTGATTCGTCATATTCCAGGTCGTCTCAGTGTAACAGCAGACTCTCTATCGAGAAAGGATTGCCTGCTACCTTCAGAATGGATGTTGAAAAAATCTGTCTTCAATCAGATTTGCATTCTGTGGGAACGTCCAATGATCGATCTTTTTGCCACGAGTCTGAACAATCAGTTACAGACTTTTGTGTCCCCATGCCGGACCCTCAGGCTTATGCAGTAGACGCTTTGTCAATTTCATGGAACAGGATAATAGGGTATGCTTACCCTCCAGCACCCCTCATTCAACAGATCTTGCTAAAGATAAAACAGTCTTCTTGCAAGATTCTACTGGTTGCAAGTCTCTCACAGACTGTGGATAAATCTTCTCCGGGACCTTCTTTGGGACGTTCCATGGAAGTTACCGCCTCTCCGGGATATTCTGACACAGGGGAAACTCCGTCCGCTTCATCACAATCCAGAAGGCCTCAACCTTCACGTTTTTCCGTTGTGCGATCCTTCCTGCACGGAAAACAGTTTTCCAGACGAGCAATGGACGCAATTTCTAACTGTAGGAGGACCTCCTCTTCATTAAATTATGAAGCGAAGTGGAAGGTTTTTGTTCGTTGGTGTGAATCATGATTGATTTTATAACACCAACTATTCCTCAATTAGCTAATTTTTAGCTCAACTTTGGCAAAGCCAAATTTGAGCTTATGCCATGGCCAGTCGTCCGTCTGTCCGTTATCAAATCAATACGGCTCGGTCTAGAGGCCGTATTTATGAACTGATCTTTACGAAACTTCCTGGGTACCTTTGTTATGACCGTGGGACGAGAACAAGTGTTTTGGGGTCCAATCCGAAATTCAAGTTGGCTGCTGGCAGCCATTTGTACAAAATTAGGTGCAATCAGATTTTTGTGCAGAACTTCCATATGAAAGAGCTGATTTGAATAATTTTTTGTATGAATGTTTAGTACCATGGGATACATCACATATAATACGGGTTTTTTTCTCGTGTGTAAATTATGCAAATTAGACTAACTTTGATGTATTTAGTGTTACTTTCAGCACTGTAAGTGCAAATGCCAATACAGCTTGGGCTAGAGGCCGTATTTATGAACCGATCTTTACGAAACTTCTTGGGTACCTTTGGTATCACCGTGGGACAAGAACAAGTGTTTTGGGGTCTGGTCCAAAATTCAAGATGGCCGATGGCAGCCATTTTGTACAAAATTAGGTGCAATCAGATTTTTGCACAGAACTTCCATATGAAAGCGCTGATTTGAATAAATTTGTGTGTGAATGTTTAGTACCATGGGATACATCACATATAGTACGGGTTTTTTTCTCGTGCAGAAATTATGCAAATTAGATGGACTTTGATTTTTTCAGTGCCAGGGCTCGCAAATAGGTTCGCCCGACGTCCCGGGACAACCATTAATTTTCTCGGGCAACCAAAAATGCTATTCCCTCTGCCCGACGGGCAACCAGATTTTTTCTGTCCGATTTTAAAAGATAATTCTTTGAGAAAATTAAAATATAAAAACGAGCAGGAATTAATGATTAAACAACTGTTAAAATGGTTGAATACGTATTCCGCTGGTTAGGAGAAGTACTTTTCAGACAGTGGCGGCGGCTCATAAACTTCAACAGGTACATAATTCCTTTTCTGATCTATGATATTATCGATGACACATGCTGGGATTGGTTGTCAATAACGCACTGCTTTAAGTATTCAACAAACCTAAACAAATGGTCACCACGACGGTACTGTTTAGTCCTGTCCCACTGATACTGTTAGCAACAGGCTGACAGCCCCCCATGCACATACGCACACTCACACCTCCCACAGCGACATTCAGGGCAAATTTTGATATTGTTCAGTAATGCTCACGAGTGGAGTCTGGTTGTATTTGAATCAATGTTTCCAGATATAGGGAGTGCACCGGTATGATAAGCAACCGAGAACGGCGTGACATCATATCCCTGTAGAGACAATACTGTACGCTCATAATGTCCTGAACAATGATTCAAACACAACCAGTACCTTCCCAGAAATCATTTTTCGAAAGTGAAAGTGGATGTTGCGCTCATTCAGCATTGCAACGGTCTCTGTTGCTGATCTTCCTCCTGGTCAGGTACTTATTTTTTTTTTTTTACTGTATTGAACAAACGATGTAATATGTTTGAGATTAGTTCTCAGTTCAGATAGTAAGTTAATGTAGCGCAGTGAACCAGGACACTTTCCAGGCCGTAATAGGGAGCAGGGGGGGGGGGGGGGGGGTACTACGGTGCCATATCCAAAGTGTCAGTTGTCATGACGCATGGCTTTTTTTTTGGCACAACTGAATCTTGATCTGTCCCCGTCTTTCAACTTATGTTGTTATACATCGTTTGTTGTCATATCTGATCAACTCAGATTGAAATGTGTATAAATTGAGCAATCAAATATCAGTCCTAACGCCGGGCCACCATTTTCTGGGGTGGGCAACCAGATTTCAAAAGAAGCCTGCCCTGCGGGCAATCGCGTTTTTTCACTATTTGCGAGCCCTGAGTGCTACTTACACACAGTAAGTACAGATGTCAATCTAGCTCGGGCTAGAGTCTGTATTTATGAACCGATCTTCACGAAACGTCTTGGGTACCTTTGTTATCACCTTGGGACGAGAACGAGTGTTTCTGGGTGAAAATGAACGCAAAAAAAACAGAAATTATCTATTTTGACTTGTCGTGACAATTGGTGAAAATATCTAAATATTCTCTTAACATCGACTCAAATAATGTTTCAGTCGTGGTTTGCAATCTGAGATATTTTATGGATGAACATCTGTCATCAGAAAAACATGTTAACTCGGTTTGCAGATTTCTGTATTCCTATCTCTGCAATATCGGCAGGGTGCGTCCTATGATCAACGAGGGAACAGCCAAGCAGTTCGTCCGTGCATTTGTGACGAGTCGCTTGGATTATTGTAACTCTTTACTTTTTGGGAGTATGCGATCATTTATATGCCGACTACAGCTCATTCAGAACTGTGCATTGAGAATTGTAACACGCAGAACAAAATTCTGCCACATTACCCCAGTGCTGCAAGAACTTCACTGGCTCCCTGTGGAAATGAGGGTTGAATTCAAAATCCTTCTCACATATAAAGCCTTGAACAACATGACACCTTCCTATTAGTCAAGCCTAATCTCAAGATACAAACCCGATAGATTTTAAGGTCAAGCACGGCTAACAATTTGGCTTATAGTCATGGTAATCTCGTGACAGTTGGTAACCAGGCTTTCTCGGTAGCGGCACTACTTTTGTGGAACCGGCTTCCAGGTCCCCTAAGGCACCACAAAACCTTAGCAGTTTCAAAGCATTACTTACAACTCATCTTTTTCAGAATTTTTTTAATTGACTGTAACTAATGGTTGCTAGCGGAGCACCCATTCCATGTAAAGCCTGAGGGCACTTCATAGTGGAATCATGGCTATAAACTATATTATTATTATTATTATTATCTATCGATAATTCTCACTATCGTAGTGTTGGTAATGCCATTAATTTAACTACTCAGGTGGGATTTTTGGCTAAGAACCAGGCTCCTAATAAACGTCCTGAGCCTATTATCATTAACGCTCTTCCAACTACGGATGGCCATAGACCCTTGCTGTGTACAGTAAGAGCTATGCACATAAATAAACGCAGATCTGAGTTTATCAGAAAAGGAAGAAAACGCTTCTTTTTATCATTAATTCCCAATAGAAGGTAGATTTCTGTTCATTCTATTGCTAGGTGGTAGCAATTCGTACTGCCTATGAAAATTTATCTTCTAATCAGCAGTCGGTAGTTAAGATTTCAGCGCATGAAGTTTGAGCGCTGTCCACATCCTGGGCTTATTCTAACAGTATTGTCATTACTGATCTCATGAAAGCTGCGTACTGGACACAGCCTTCTACATTTACCAAGTTTTACCTTAGATTCTGAGTTGGTGCTGGGATGGTTTTAAAGTGTAAAGCAAATATATATCTCATTTATGTAATATTTTTAAAGTGTAGCTCACTGTGAAGCATTTGTATATGTCACGTGTCATACGAGCGTTAATATACAATCCTCGGACACTTTTAAATGGGTATAAAAAGTACCATTCTCTGGACTATCTTTATTTATTGGCTTCCCCTTATTAAATTAGTATAATGGGTTATACTGGCTGTAAATAGAGAATTATATATGGTATAATGCTCAATTATATTGTAGGTGTTGTGTCTTTCTTATTTCAAGTAAATAAGAACGACATATGTAAATCCTTTCTCTCCTTTTCTCCTTGAGGAGATATTCTTTTATTTGTAATTGAGTTATTGGATTTTCCTTTACCGTACCGACCCGTCAGTAAGCCCAGGGGGCACGTGAAAAAAATTGTTAGAAAAATTGGGGGTGGGCTTATTTACGGAGAAAACCAATTGTAAAGTGAACTAAGGGTCCCTACGAGTAGCTACTGGTCGCAGATTACGATGTTCAGTAGGTCAATTTGAGTGACTGATTACCCCGTTTGTTTTGGTAAATGTTATTTTTAAAAGAAATATAATAAAAATGCACATACATTTCTGAGTTGTTTATTTCCTTGTTTCAGATCCATTATTCCATTTGTTCAAAAATAAAAATTAATGGAGAAAATGACAAAAATAATATTTACAAATCGGGACAAAATAAGCTGAAACTGACGAAAACTCACGTGGTCGATTTAGAACTATTTTTTAGGCTGACTCGGTGTCAGTGCATGATATTGTTGACTTTTCGAGGGTAAAATATAAAATAAAATACATTTTATATTTCTAGTACTGATACGTTTATCAGTGCTGGAAATATAACATGTATTTTATTTCATGAATAATGTTTCAAAATTATGACAACTTGATGCGAAACCATGAATACATGTACCGGGTAATGAAACTGTAAGTGAAAGATTGGAAATCACGTGGCATTTCTATTTTTAAAATTATAAACAAACGCTTGCGAAAGAATGAAAACATTGAATAACCGTGGTAATTTCGTCCGATGCTTGAGTCATTAAATCCCCTAAAAATTGAATGATTAAAGATAAATAATACAGAATCCTTTGACACAACCAAGGGATACTTTATTATTTTCCTTAAAAAATCAGTTTTTAGTTTTTTTAATGATTCGAGTGTTCGTCATCTGTGCTCCATCCTCGCAACATGAAACGTAAATAAAAGCACATGGGCATGCTTATAAAAAAACAAGCTATATTTAATCGGACCGCCGTGGTGTGAATTGAGACTCCCCATTCATTGTTAATACAAAAATGGCTTCACATGTGTGTTGTTTTCAAACAGCTTTTCAATTCATATTTGACAAAGTGGATATTAAAATGAAGGTACGAAGTTACATTTATTTTTTTTGAAGCGAATTTTTAATATATGACTGCTTCAGATAACCAAACAACTCATTTTCCAACAATTTAAAACCCAATACCTGGGTGGCCATATCGCCTGGAATAATTAATTATGAACTGGGAATTTCCCGTTCATTTCTAAATATAAAGGATCAGAGCAGAGTGGATAAACAAAATTGACAACACAAAATATGTTTTGGGACTTTTAATCCAGCTGCTATGAAAAAATAAAGCAACACGTCGATATGATTATAAAATTTCATTTAGGGCGCAATGTTGTTGTGGTAAATGAATAAAATGAAAATATTAACAAAATAATTAACAAATTTATTTTGCTTGGTAACTTGGGAAATCCCCGTTGTTGGTTCAACTTACCGGTTCGTGTTTCACATGTGTACCTGAAAAATAATCCTGGAAAATCTGTGGTGGGCTTATTTTGGGGTGTCTTCCAATTAAATACGTTTTTCTGAAAGTTGGGGGGGGGGGGGGGTGTGCTTATCCACGGAAGTGGGCTAACTGACGGGTCTGTACGTTATGTCCTAGGCCCTCCAGCCTTTTTACGATTCAGCTAAGTCTGGGCCATTGGTTTACAGTATAAAAATATGAAAAAATTTAAATAATTTATATTTTTTTTATACTTACCAATGGCCCAGACGGGGATGACCCTCCCTGGGAAGTCATACCTCCCCGCTGACTATGTAACATTTAGCAGGCACTGTTTGTAAGAATGAGGCTTGGCGCCAATTCGGTACTTCCTGGACACTACGCATGCGCAGTGGTCAAAAGTATGGAGAACCATATAGGACATTTATTTTTTGGTTTTGGATGCAAATTTTGGGGATTTGGGGGGCAAAATTTGTGTTTGGCCCTGGATATTTTGGAGTTACCACCAGCTAAGTCTGGGCCATTGGTAAGTTTTAAAAATATATAAATTACTTTAAATTTTTTCATTTTTCACTCAGTTCGATGCCAAACTTGGATTCCCATTTGGATAAGAGACTTTTATCTTGTATGCCCATAATAGGTGTCTTATATGTTATTTTGTTTCCGGGGAAGATTAATATCTCTATATCATGCGGGGTATGGGGTTTTGTAATCTGCTCAGCCCAGTTGCATTGCCTTGTGGTCTTATAAAACATTTTATTGCATTTTGCATTTTGTATTCCCCTGTATGTCAAGAAGTCTATTTGCATATCAAAGCACATTTTAAATTGCTCATGAGACAGCAGTTTTCCATTTAACCCTTTACCCAACGAATCTGCCACACCCGCCCGTCCAATATGCAAATTCAGCAGTTGAAAAAGTATTATTTTTCAAAAAATTTCAACAAAACCATATCATGTAAGCCCTCGTTGGAACTAGCTCATCGAGCTCATTCCAATGAGGGGTCACATGACATGGTTTTGTTGAAATTTTTTTTTAAATTTTTAAAAATGATATTTAAAATAATAAATTTTGATTATCGTCTGCGTTGGGTAATGGGTTAACCCTAAAAAAAGCATTTACAAAAAAAGATATCTTTCGATTTCAACAGAGTGCTTCTCAATGGTCTCTTTCCTACTTTAATATGTTTTAAAAATGTATGTACTTAAAAAATCTTTTTGCTGAAAGGTGACCAAGCATCACTTCTGTCTTTCCAGAATGGATTGTTAATATTTTTAGAGTATTTATCCAGTATGTTGGGGTTAGCTATATACCAATCACTGCTTAAAAAGGGAGAAGAGTTTACAAAAATTTCCTTCCAACATAAGGACTCAGTGAGCTCATTCCAATGAGGGGTCATAACCTATGTTTTTGAGACAAAAATTTATAAAATAATGAAAATTAATTAGCGATTTTTGAGAATAGCGCTGGCCGGTTTTGGCCGTTATGTTGGGTAAAGGATTAACAGAGAATTATTGAACTTCCAAAAACCCTGCCCTCGTTTAAAATCTGATGTTTTTAGTGTTATGTATACTAAAGAATGGTCAATTTTCTATAATAGGTACTAATTCATCTGAAATTAAAAATAATCCAGACAGGACTGTTTTAGTGGGTTTTTACGTCACCAGATAAATCAATTATTTGGGTTGTTCATTTGCCATATGTCAATTAGGTTTAAACTATCCATTATACCAAGGATTTGTTTCTGAGAATTGGGATTGCTGAAATGAAAATAATTATCAGTATTGTTGTTTTGATTTAGAACTACATTAAAATCACCACATAGTACACAATTTGCTTCAGACGATAACTGCAAATATTCCTCTCACTTTAATTATCACAATTCCTATCTTATTTTATAATCCTTTCATAAACATTGAACATTATCCTTTTCATCGAATTCTACACACAGTCAAGTTAAGCTTCAGTGTCATTGACACTTTCATTTTGCTTTATCACAGTACTGCATGTATATTTACATTCTTTCTATTTGTAGAAAAAAAATGCCATACAGTCTGAAGACCTGTGCAATATTTTAAATAGCTGCAATGGAATAAAAAATTTCTTCAAAAGTAAGTACACTGTAACAACCAAGCCTGAATGTAAGCAACCTGTTATTTGAAAAATGGGGTCCCCAAAGGGTGAATTTGCTGATGCTATCCCATACAGTGGGCCAATTATCCTCTAGGTACATCTTTCTGTTTTGGCTTGAGACCTTGATTCAGACTGATGTTCACAGAGGGTAAGTTTTATGATGCTACCATGCTGTGCAGGGTAACATCACCAAATTCACCCTCTGGGGACCTCATTTTGCAGATGACACTCTTTATATTTTCAGGCTTGGTAATAACTTAAAGGCTTCATTTTCTATGCATGTTCTTCATAACGGGCCTTTAGATTACCCCAAATTCACACCGTTTATAGGTGGGCCCAAATTAAAGAAGGTGTGAAGATATCAAGAAAGATATATAAATTCTCGTTGCCTCTTCTGAATTTGAAATTAATTTGCATCATAACATGGCCATAGAAACACAAAGAAAGACAGAGTAATAAAATATAATGGGATAATGGTGTTATTTCTGGTTTTAATGTGCCCAAAATAAGGCAAAAGGATGTGCCCAAAATAAATGAATATACAGGCCTGTTCATAAATTCTTTACAAGGCAAAGACATGTGAGCAAGTTTTGTTAACTAAAAATAATTTAGCACTCTACCAGTAGGTTTCTACTTTCTTATCAACCTACCTCAATTGTTTACAACAGGCTTGCACTACAGTGGAAGAACCTAACTTGGATAAAATACTCTCTATTTTAATCTTTCCCAAGATTTGGGAAAGAAAAGTGGTGTAAAAACACCACGAAAAAATAAGCCAAAACTGGGCCGAGCGCCATTGGCGCACACCCAGTATGGGACGCTCTTCCATAGTACAAATCCACGACTTCCGTAATAGTGCGTAATGCATCAATTTGTCATTCTTTTTCTATCCGAAGCACGAGCAGGATGTGTTTCCGCCATATGCATTATGAAACAGTGATAATTCAACTCGTGGATAATGGTTTTCCTGTGACTGGAATTATGGATCTGAAGATCGTATTATAACAGGACTGTGTTTTATATATTTTCGTTTATATTTTCAACCACTTTCTCATTGTTTATTAATTACTATTCCGTTTTCGCGAATGTTTTGCGACATCGTGTCATCGCGATTCGACAATGAATTTTTTCGGTTGATAAAAAAATTTATTGGAGTAGGTGTCGGCCTTCTGGGTTCTGCCACCTTCTCTCGTAGTTGAGGGTGTTCTTCTACTTTCTGTTTCTGTTGAGTTCACCTTTTTCTTCTACTGCTCTCACCTCTGTTCTTTTCAGTTCGGTTCCTTTAGGGCAATTCCTTTTGCCCTCGCCATTAGTGCATTCTCGTGTCCGTTTCGTCCGCACCTGCGGGTGGTGTGGAATGCAGTCGTTTCGGGAGCCTCCCGACTCGACCTCGTCTGATGTGAGTTTACCCCCTCCGTGGGGGATGTGCAGCTCCTCCCGCACCCGGAGGGGGGGGGGGGACACTGTTGTTTCGGGGCCACCCAACTCGACCACGTCTGGTGTGAGTTTGACCCCCTCCGTGGGGGATGTGCAGCTCCTCCTGCTCCCGCGGGGGCGTGGTGAATGCTTTCGTTTCGGGTCACCCAATTCGACCACATCTGATGAGAATTGCTCCTCCTCCGTGGAGGATGTGCAGCTCCTCCCGCACCAATGGGGGGTGGGGACCGCTGTCGTTTCGGGGCTTCCTGATTCGACCATGTCTGGTGAGAGTTATTCCCCTTCCATGGGGAATGTGCAGTGTTTTTACCGTGGTGGATACTGCGGGAGCTGTTGGTTTTCTGGTGTAGAGATGCCTGGTTCCGGGACTATGCGCCCTCTCCAGTCGACATCTGAGGCTGTCACTAGGGTTGTGACTCCTCCTTTGGAGGCCGGGCTTGGTGGCTCTCTCCGCTTTTCCGCCAGTTCCAACAGCTCCCGTTGTATCTGCTGCTACTGCTGTTCCGTCTACAACGTCATTGGGCGCCGTTTTTAGCCGGCCTCGGCTTCTCCCTGCCAGGGTCTGCAGGGATGTCTGTAGTGTGGTTGTGGGGTTTCGGCCTCAGCCTTCCCAGACTTCCACTCGGCGAAGTCAAATGGGGCTGCCGACTGAACCCCATACTGTGTCCTCTCAGCCATTGAGCACAGTAGTTTTATACCTGCAGTGGTCTGCTGTGGTGTCTGGTTGTGTAGACGTGGGGGTATCGGCCTCAGCCTTCCCTGACTTCAACTCGGCGAAGTTGGAAGTGGCTGCCGGCCGGACCCTCTCCTGTGGTCTCTGCGCCGCCGAGCACCACAGTTGTCATTGGATTCGGTTGTTCTTGTGGGACACTATGAACTCTGTGGCGTTTCCGTCCACTCATTCTGGCCACACGACCAGTTTTGGGGGTCCAACGTCTTTTGTGCAGCCTGGACCTTCTGCCCTGCAGTGGTCAGCGGTGACTCTCATGGGTTCCTGCTATGTTGATCCTCGGGGTGTGTCACACCCCTATACACGTCTGCCTTCAGACGTTTTCGGCTGCCACCCGTCGTCCCACGTCGGGTCTTTTGGAGGATCGTGACCCTTCGCTGGTTCAGAGGTGAAGCCACTTTGCCGGTTCGTTCCCCTGTCGAACCGGCCAGTACGGGCAGTGAGCTTAGGGAGGCCCTCTCCTTACTCACTCAGGTTCTGTCAACGAGCCTTCCTGTTGCTTCCAGCGAGGCAGCAAGTGGTTTCCAGGCGCCTCCTATGGCGCCGCCTCCCGGGATCGGAAACAGGCCGCTTTCTGATCCCCTGGTGTTCCGACACCATGGGAGGCGTCGGCTGGTTTGCCCACGACGGGCTATGTGTCTTCCGACTCAGGGAAAGAGTCAGACATGCTTGATGTCGAGAGCCAGCAGTCTTCGGACTTGGGGGCAGCTCTTGATTTCGTGTTTGGGTTCCTTCCGGATCTCAAACCATCTAACCAGTCGACAGTGTCAGCCAGGCCGCGATCATCGGTCGCACGCCAACAGTCTATGGAGCAACCTGCTTCTGGGCGTCTTCGACCGTGCCCTTCGGTACAGTTGGTTGAAGCATTTTCAGCCTTGGACTCCAAGCTAAGTTCCAAGGCTATGAAGGCTCCGTTCTTCACCAGGGTTGACACCTTTTTGCCTCCGGCACGTTATCGTTCCTACGATTCCGCCAATCCGTCGGTCTACCAGACTTTGACGGTTTTGGATCAGGACTCCAATTCCCTCGGGCTTTCCAAGTCCAAGTCTGCCGTCATTCCGATGACGACTCTGGAGTCCACATTGGACTTATCGAGAGAGATGCTTGGTATGCTTTCTCTCTCCGATCACGTCGTCTCAGCTTTTGCTGCTTATCTGCCTTCAGATAAGTTTGACGAGGTACAGGCTCCTTTGCGTGTGCTGTCCAAGGCGCTCATGCATCTTACTCACACGCATGCCTGTAACACGGCTAATCTGGAATTAGTTCTGTGTGGGACTCTGTGCGGGACACAGGCCGATCCCTTCCTGAGGAGCAGTACGCTACTCTTCGATCTGCTTTTTTGGCAGGTCCGCAACTTTTCCATGATTCTGTGTTGACGGTCTGGGATGACATCGTACGTCATTCCAACGATCAGCTGCTGTTTTCTTCAGCTTGATCAGCCTTCTAGGGTAGGCACGGGCCGTTCCAAGCCTAACAAGTACCCTCTGCTTCCTTTGTAAAGCAAGAGGGGCTGATCCTTCTGCCACCGCTTCTACTTCTTACTCAAGGGGTAAGGGTAAGCGTCGGCAGTCTTGAGGGAACTCCCAGGATTCTTCATTCAGTAGAGGTGTTTTCTCCTCTAGCGAGCTTCGTCAGGGTTCGCAATGAAGGTCCTCACCTCGACTCGTCCCAGGTTGGAGGAAGGATAGCAGAGTTCGCAGACCGTGGGCCACCATCACATCCGTTCCTTGGATGTTAGATGTTGTTTGGTCCAGGCTGCGAATATCTTTCCGATGGCACTCCACTCTGTCCGGGGTGCCTTTTTCCAACCACAGTTCCTTCAGACATTTTACGTCGGGAACTTTTGTCCACGGAGATAGACAAATCTCCTGACAAAGGGGGCGATTGAGGTCATCAAGAACATTAGGTCAGTGGATTTCTATTCCCGCCTGTTCTTGGTGCCGAAGAAGGACGGCCGACTCCGACCGGTTCTCGATCTGAGTTTCCTGAACCAGTCTATCATTGCTCCCAAGTTCAGCATGGAGACTTTAATGTCGGTCCTCCGTTCCATTCACCAGGGAGATTTCGCTTCCAGCTTTGACCTGCGAGACGCTTGCTTTCACGTTCCGATTCATTGGGCATTACGGAAGTATCTCAGGTTCTTTTTTCTGGGGCGAGTTTACCAGTACAAGGCCATGCCTTTCGGCCTCAACCTGGTTCCTTGGTCCTTCACCAGACTGATGTCGCATGTGATAGCTTTCCATCGCACACAGTCCAGGGTGACTACTTCGGCATATCTGGACGATATCCTCCAGGGGCATTCCAATGCTGCCTTCCTGGAGTCGGATGTCGTCACTCTGTTGAGCTTGCTCACGTCGCTACATTTCAGAGTCAACGAGGAGAAGTCGGACCTGGTCCCTTCTCGGTCGTTTTATCATCTGGGGATGGCTTTCCGCACACAATTCAGTTTGGTGGCGGTTCCCCAGGCCAAGGCTGTGATTCTCTCAGCTTTTGCTCCGACTCTGACCCAGTCCACTTCCGCGACGGCTCGGAGTTTTCTCCGGCTAATCGGTCTCTGCTGTTCGGTGACGGATCTCATTCCTCTAGGTCGGCTGCGTGTCTGACCTCTCCAACACTTTCTGCTCAGTCGTTGGAGACCGAATGTAGATTTTCTGGATCTGGTGCTTCAGTTTCCAGACTATCTTTATCCTCACCTTCTCCTCTGGGCGGATGTCCAGTGGCTTTCGCAGGTTGTTCCGTTGGACTTACCCATGTCCGATCGCGTTCTGACGGCAGATGCCAGCGATCTCGGATGGGGTGCGACGTTGGATCCTCTAGGTCTTTCCATTCACGGGATGGTGGACCAGGATCATGCAGCTCTACACATCAACCAGAAGGAGCTTCTTGCTCTTCTTCTGCATTTCAGGCAGTGGATCCCTCACCTGTCGAATCGCCAGGTCCTTCTGTTGTCCGACAATTCGACAGTGGTTGCTTACATTCGGAACCTGAGCGGCACGCACTCAGTTCCAATGTACGAATTGGCTTGGGATCTTATACTGCTCGCTCAGGATGTCCACACCGGGGTGGCTGTTCGTCACATTCCCGGTCGCCTGAACGTCCTAGCCGACTCCCTGTCCCGTCGGGGCAGGGTCATTTCCACCAGGTGGATGCTCCACATGGCGGGTTCCATCGATCTCTTGTGACTAGTTGGAACCATCCGGTGGACACTTTCGTGTCCCCATGTCCAGATGCTCTGGCTTTCGCCGTGGACGCTCTGGCCCACCTTTGGGATGGTCTTGTCGGCTACGCCTTCCTACCGGTTCCGATTCCGCCTCAGGTTCTCACCCAGATATGAACCTGCAGTCGTCGAATCCTTTCGATCACACCCGACGCTTCGGTGGGTGTGGATCAATCTGCTCCGCTCTCTGTTAGCGGCGGTTCCGGCATGTCTCCCTCTACCTCGCGACTTTCTTTTATCGGGTCCTGTCTCCTCCGTAGTGGTTTTTCGAGACATGCAGTGGTGTTGCTTGTCTTCAAGGAGGCACTCACTCCACTGGTTTAGCCTCTGTGGCTAAGTGGAAGGTTCTTCTGTCAATGGTGTGCGATCACTCTGTTGCTTCTGTCACTCCTTCGATCACACTGCTTGCGGAGTTTTCTGGTATACGTTTGTTTCTGGGGGTCTCCGGCAATGGGTACTTGTCCATGCTTCGGAGACATTTTTTCCTATGTGATACCGCATTGTTTCGACATTCATCCTTGCCTCTCCGAGCTTGTTCAGCTCTTTTCCTTGAAAAGGCCTAGGACTTTGCAGTTTACTCCAAGGTGGTCACTTTCTTGGGCGCTGCTCTGCTTGGGGGTGGGGGGCGTTCACGCCTTTATCCTGGATGGATATGCGTTTTCCCACATGCCAGATCTTTCCTGCATCCATTTCTTGATGGACTTGTCTTGCTATTCGTGCAGCTTCCACTCGTCTAGCTACTGGTGATTGTATTCCCAATTGTTTTTCTGCCACGAGGTGCATGCATTGTCTTCCTCTTTTAATAACTCTGTCATGTTGTCGGATGACTGATGTTATACTGGCAGCCTTCTGGAGAAATGCTACTTTCTCCTTTTCTCTGCGACTCTTGCAGGAGCCAACAGAGACCCGGGGGGCCCTCTTTCTTTGGCTCAGGATGTTGTCTATCCAAGCTTTTCAGCTTTTTTCAGGGTCGGTTCCAGCTTTGTGCTGTTACTGCCCTTTTCTGTCTGTGCGTCGCACTTCACCATACGCCTCATCTTTCATTGGCTTTTCTAATGTTTGTGATGCTATGGTTTGATAGGCCTAGGGATCTCTTCCTCTGTCCACGGTCCCAGTGCTCTTGAGTTATGTGTGGGTTGGTTATGTGATTCCCTCCAGCCTTTTGTCTATTCAGCCTGTTGTAAACAATTGAGGTAGGTTGATAAGAAGTATAAATTTTATAGTAAATTTCCTTTCTTATTATACCTACCAAAATTGTTTACATGGAGGCCCTCCCGTCTTCTTATTCGGGTAAGAATCCTTCCTCCCCGCTGATCACATAACTCCTGTGTTGTTCGCAATCAAAAGAATGACAAATTGATGCATTGCGCACTATTACGGAAGTCGTGGATTTGTACTATGGAAGAGCGTCCCATACTGGGTGTGCGCCGATGGCGCTCGGCCCAGTTTTGGCTTTTATTTTTTCGTGGTGTTTTTACACCACTTTTCTTTCCCAAATCTTGGGAAAGATTAAAATAGAGAGTATTTTATCCGAGTTAGGTTCTTCCACTGTAGTGCAAGCCTGTTGTAAACAATTTCGGTAGGTATAATAAGAAAGGAAATTTACTATAAAATTTATACTTCCCTAGCAACCTTTGATACTATTATCACTATAGATTTCTGACATTCACACTAACTAGACCATTATACAGATCTATGAAATGGTACAAAGGTCCATTTATAAGCATGTCAACCTTCTGATGGTGAGGTCATACACTTGAATCTGGCCAGAGTCACCTATATTTGTATTGAGTACTTGAGTAGAATACTTAACTGAAATGCATGTGTGGTGGGTGACCATGAAAATACTGGGGGTGGAGAAGGCTGGCGGGAGGATGTGCCCTTCCACTGGATCAAATTATATATTTTTACTTCATTCTTTGCGTTGAGCACAGTTAGTCCTTGGATGGGTGACCATCTGAGTGATCGATTTGATAAAAACAAACTGTTTTTTATCAATACATTTTTGTTCTTGGTCAATAATTCCCAATGTTCTAGAAAACAGTTGTCATAGTTCCCAATCTTAGTAATAATATCTAATTTATTTCAGTTCACTGGAGCAGGGAAATGTGTAGGTGAGTAATTCAAAAATATTCAAGTTACTACTAATATGTTAAATGTCTTTGCCATCATCATCCGATGTTAGGCCCCACACGGTAGATCTTCTGTTTCTCAGTCCATTTTTAGCCCGACTGTTTACAGTGAGGGCTATAGTAATGACTTTTGTCCGTCCGTCTGTCCGTCTGTCTTTTTCTGTTAACATTTACAGTTTTGGTTAAAGTTTGTCGTTAAAGTTTTTTACTGAAGGTTCAAGTGTTTTGTTGCTTTTTTTGTTTTTTTCTTATTCTTATTTAGTTGACATTTGGAGTTTTGGTTAAAGTTTGTGGTTAAAGTTTTTTATTCAACCTTCAAGTACAGACTATACCCGGTATTTCTTGTCTGATCGTCACGAAATTTCATATGTAGGTTTTAGGTCATGTCTACATGAGAATGTCCCCTTTTGGTCGTGATCGGTTAGCCAGTATGGCTGCCCGAGCCCAAAACCCGAAAACCATTAGCACAGTCTACAGGTTGTATTTATGAAGGGATTTCATTGCAACTTCATAGAATGCCTCTGTATAATGCCTAGATGAGAACTTCCCCGTATGGGCATGATCTGTCAACCGTGATGGCTGCCCAAGCCCAAAACCCAAAAACTTTTAGCACAGTCTGCAGGTCATGTTTAATATGGACGGATTTCATTGTAACTTGACACAATGTCTCCGCATAATGTCTACATGAGAATTTCCACATTTGGGCGTCATCTATCAACCGTCACGACTGCCCGAGCCCAAAACCCGAAAACCTTTAAATAGCACAGTCTACAGGTCATATTTATGGAGGGATTTCATTGTAACTTCATAGGTTGACTTCATATAATTTCTACACATGACAAAGTCCCCTTTTGGACGTGCTTGGGCAACTGTGACGGCTATAGGTGCCCGAAGCCCGAAAACCTTCACAGTCTACATGTCATATTTATGAAGGGATTTCATTGTAACTTCGTAGGATCAATCCACATGATGCCCAGATGAGAATGTCCCCTTTTGGTTGCGATCATTCAACCATGATGGCTACCCGAGCCCAAAGCCCGAAAACCTTTAGCACAGTCTACACGTCATATTTATGGAGGAATTTCATTGTAACTTCATAGGTTGACTTCATATAATGTCTAGATGAGAACGTCCCCTTTTGGGCAACTGTGACGGCAACAGGGGCCCGAAGCACGAAAACCTTTAGCACAGTCTGCAGGTCATATTTATGGAGGTATTTCATTGTAACTTGATAGGTTGACTTCATATAATGTCTAGATGAGAAGGTCCCCTTTTGGGCAACTGTGACGGCAACAGAGGCCCGAAGCCCGAAAACCTTTAGAATATTCCACAGGCCATAATTATGAAGGGATTTCATTGTAGCTTGGCAGAATGACTCCAAGTTTGTGGTTAAAAACCCAGACAAACACCACCACCCCCTACCCCCCCCATCCCCCCATTAGGCTTTTTTAGCTCACCTGACTGAAAGTCAGGGTGAGCTTTTCTGATCACTTTTCGTCCGTCGTGAAGGTGGTGTTTGGGCCTTTTTCTCCCAAACCACTGGCCGCATATTAATGAAATTTCATGTGAGTAGGGGTTATATAAGGGCAATTTGATTTTTTGTCAAATTAGGTTTCGGCTCATATTGAGCAGAGGGATTGGGTAAAAATGCTCCAATTCTTAAAAATCTTCTTCTTAAGAACCAGCAATAGCAGAGACTTGATATTTGGTATGCAGCTTCCTTTTGAGGTGTAGACTCAGATTTGTTCAAGAGAAGTTTGTCGGGCATTATTTGCCTTCGTTATGGGAGGGGCAAAAATTTTGGCCACGCCTAAAATTTCTATTTTCAGAACCGTCAGGTCGATTTGAACCAAATTTGATATGAGATGATAATGGGTCATAAGTAGTTGATTGATGCAAAAAAAAAATTTTCTCTTTGCCCAGGGGGAACCTTGGTAGCTAAAAATAGGAAAAAACTTAAAACTGCCATATCTCCAAAACTACACAGCACAGAGAATTTTTATTTTGTATAAAGCTTACTTTTATCCAGTAGAATAGAATGGTTAAAAAAAATCCCTATCGGTTTGATCACAAGGTACTTTTTTCAGGACTTTGAAAAAGTGCTGAGTGAGCACTTTTTAACACTGTTGGCAATGGGAAAAAAATTAAAAAATCTTCTTCTCCAGATCCAGCAGGCAGAATCTTTTGATATTTGGTATGCAACATTGTAGGGTGGATCTGATTCAGGTTTGTTCAAATCAGCCCCCTGGGTTCATATTTGGGCTCAGTATAGGAGCCCGATTTCGAACTTAGTGCATTTCAGGCAAATTTCTTCAAAAATCTTCTTCTCCAGATCCAGCAGGCAGAATCTCTTGATATTTGGTATGCAACATTGTGGGGTGGATCTGATTGAAGTTTGTTCAGAGCGGCTCCCTGGATTCATATTTGGGCTCACTATAGAAGCCCAAATTCGAACTTAGTGCATTTCAGGCCAATTTCTTAAAAAATCTTCTTCTCCAGATCGAGCAGGTAGAATCTTTTGATATTTGGCATGCAACATTGTGGGATGGATCTGATTCAAGTTTGTTCAAATCGGCCCCCTGGGTTTATATTTGGGCTCAGAATAGAAGCTCGAATTCGAACTTAGTGCATTTCAGGCAAATTTCTTTGAAAATCTTCTTCTCAAGATCCAGTAGGCAGAATCTTTTGATATTGGGTATGCACCATGCTTAGGTGGGTGAGATTCAAGTTTGTTCAAGCCAAGTCCCTAGGTCCATGTTTGGACTCACTGTGGGAGCTTGAATTGTAAATTAGTTCAAAATGAGGAATTTTCTTTAAAAATCTTCTTCTTCAGATCCAGCAGTCGGAATGTTTTGATATTTGGTGTGCAGCATCCTTAGGGGGTGAGATTCAAGTTTGTTAAAGCCAAGTCCCTGTGGGATCCCGAATTATAACTTAGTTCAATATGAGGAATATTCTTTAAAAATCTTCTTTTTTTTTTAGATCCACTGGTCAGAATCTTTGGAGATTTGGTATAAGCTTTTCTTAGGAGGAGCAGATGCAACTTGTTGAAATCAATTCTCTGGGTTGATATTTAGGCTACCATGTCAGGTGAGCGCCCTCAGGCCCCTTGGGGCCTCTTGTTTTTCTTCTTTTCTCCAATATGCATTTTGAACTATTTACAGTCACTACATGTGGAACCTTTTTTAAACTAACGTATCGCACCTCCTCCCCCCCCCCCCCCCCCCTCCTTTCATCAGTGGCCAATTAGGCACTTTTTTTTTTTTTTTTCGTCAAAAATGCTTGTTTGCGGTTTTGGTTAAAAACCCAAACACCACCACGCCCCCCCCCCCCCCCCTCCCCCCAATTAGACATTTTTTTTTTTTTATTTCCTCCAATATGCATTTTGAACTATTTTACAGTCACTACATGCAGAACCTTTTTTTTTCCTTTTGTCAAAAATGCTTTTTTACAGTTTTGGTTAAAGTTTGTGGTTAAAAATCCAGACAGAAATTATCCCCCCCCCCCCCCCCACCACCACCACCACCACCACCCCCTCCTCCAATTAGGCATTTTTTTTTCTTTCCTCGAATATGCATTTTGAACTGTTTGCAGTCACTTCATGCAGAGCCTTTTTTAAACTCACTAACCCCTGCCCCCCGGGAGCCAATTAGGCACTTTTTTTTCTTTCGTCAAAAAGGCTTTTTTACAGTTTTTGTTAATGTTTGTGGTTAAAAACCCAGACAAACACCACCACCCACCACCCATCCCCACCCCCATGGGGCCAGTTAGGTATTTTTTTTTTTGCTCTGCTCAAAATGCATTCTGAAGGATTTGGACTGACCACATGTGAAAAAAAAAATGGACTCCCCCTAACACACCCCCACTCTCCCCCACGCCTCATCCCCCACCCCACCTCCTCCTCACCCAGGGCCATTCATGCAGTATTTTTTCTTCGGTACAAAATGCCTTTTTAGCCTGACTGTTTATAGTCAGGGCTATAGTCATGACTTTCGTCCATCCATCTGTCTGTAAACAATTGGTTTCCGACTGATAACTCCAGTTTGGATTATTTGCTTTCAACCAAAGTTGATATGTGTATTTTCCAGCTAGTAATACAGGCCAGGTTTGAAAATAGGTTCCACAACTGCCACCCCCACCCCACCGACCCCCCCCCCCCCCCCCCCCCCCCCCCCCCACACACACACACACACACACACACACAAATTGTCACTTAGGCAATTATTCCCAAAATGCATTTTGAAGGATTGGGAGTTATTACATGCAAAAAAAGAAAATTGACTCATATAGCCCAACATTGCTTTATGTACTGCATCTTTAATCCTTTACCTTACCCACAGTTGAAGCCACCAGTACAAATTATTTTTCTGAAACCTCAGATTTTTCATTTTTTATTTACTTCTAACCATGGCCTGTTACTCCTTATTGGAACAAGCTCATCAAGTTTGTTCCATTAATAACATGTGGTTAGGACATGTGGTTAGGGGGAGACTCAAAGGAGAGGGTTAATATGCTAATCGGAGAGATTGGGAAGAATGGGACAAGGGATATCATCAAGCAGTTCATCTCCGAGTGATGGGAGGAGAGGAGAAGCGTGGGAATAGGGAGGCAGTTGGGAGTACAGGGGTAACCATGGCCTTCTCGTCCGAGAACCGCGACAAATCAGCGGCTGGCCAAAGTGTTATTATTATATTATATTATTATAAGTCATGAGGTATGTTTTGAAGTAGAGAAATGAAAAAATAAAATTTGAATAGCGGATTCGTAAGGTAAACTGTTAACAAAAAATGGCTCCGACTATTTTGCGTCTAAGCATTGCCATTCCTGGGACCGTCGGGCTGCATGCATTTCATCACTCTAGTTTTTTAATGTGAGCTCTAGATAGGAGCTATCGATTTTCTTCCATTTTCACCAAAAACTTACCATTAGCAATGACCTTCAGACTTGGTGAATTTGTGCATCAACATTTTCCTTTGGCATGCCCTGCAAGGTACATTCATAAATGGATCACTTTGAAACTTGGTATGTTTTTGGGGTTGACCTTTAGGTGGGAGCTTCTTTCATTCCCTTCAAAAAGGTTGCTGTTGGCAATGACCTTCAACTTTCCCTTTGTGCATTGATATTTTCCTGGCACACTGCACAGGTCACATTTATGATCCGATAACTTGGAAACTTGGTGTGCTGGTTTGAAGAAACCTTTAGATGTGAGCTAATGATTTTCTTCCATTTCCTTTGAAAAGCATTGCTGTTAGTAATGGTCTTTGAACTTTGCCCTTTTTTCTTTGGCACCCCCTGCAGGGTGCATTTATGAATGGATTGGTTTGATTCTTGGTATGATTATTTTGGGTGACTTCTAGATGAGAGATGTAGATTTTCTTCAATTTCTGTTAAAAAATGTTGCCCTTAACAACTACCTTCAGCTTTAGAGTTTTGTCTTGGTTCAAGTTCATAAAAAAATGTTGCTGTAGCAACAGCCTTTGAACTTGATGCATTTGTGCATCATCACATTCATTTGACACGCTCTAGAGGCTCATTTATGAATAGATTGCTTTGAAACTTGGTATGCATATTTGGGGTGACCTCTGGATGGGAGCTATTGATTTTCTTTCATTTCCATCAAAAAATATTGTCATTGGCACCAACATTTGAATGTAGTGCATTTGTGCATTAGCTTATCCCTTTTGCACTCTCTACAGGGCATATTTATGAATTTCCATAGGAAAAAAACAAAAAACATTGCCACTAGCAACAACCTTCAAACTTAGTGCATTTGTGCATTAAGATCTTCCTTTGGGAAGCCTCAGAGGACGCATTCATTATCGGGTTGTTTTGAAACTTGGTATGCTTATTCAGGGTGACCAAGATAGGAGCCATCAATTTTCTTTTCATTTCTATCAAAAACTGTTGCTGTTAGCATCAACCTTTGAATTTAGTGCATTTGTGCTTCAACATTCTACTTTGACATGCCCTACAGGGTGCATTTATCAGAGAATTGTGTTTGAACTCGGTATGCTCATTATATTTAGGTGAGACCTCTAGATAACAGTTATCGATTAGCATTCTGCAAAAAAGTTGCCGTTTACAATGACCATTAAACTTAAGGCATTTGTGTATCAACATTCTTCATTTAGCCAGCTTTACAGTTTACATTTAAAAATGCATGGATTGCTCTGATGTTGTGCACACACAATGCTGTTATGTTGAAGTTTCACCAAATAACATTGGAACCAATGATCTTCAATTTTGCCATTTCACTTATAACTTAACTAAATTCAAGTTTGTCAAGTTGAGCTACAGTGTCATTGACACTTTCATTTAAAATTGCATGTGGGCGGGCTTTTTTTATTTTATTTTTGTAATTATTTACTTGCCATCAAAAGTTCATGTTCTTGGTTTATTTTATGTTTTAGGCTTCATAATTTACAGATTAGCATGGGTGGTGGTGTATTTCGCCCCTTGAGTGCAAGAAGGCTTTGCAATGCTAAAGCATTGCAAAGCCTTGTTCCACTCAAGAGATAAATTTATCAAGTTTATTAACTTGGGTGAAATAAAATCCATTTAATTTGAATTTTTGGCACAACTTTGGCGAAGCCAAATTTGAGCTTATGCCATGGCCTGTCGTCCGTCTTTCAACAATTGGGCTAGAGGCCGTATTTATGAACCGATCTTTACAAAACTTCTTGGGTACCTTTGTTATGACTGTGGGACGAGAACGAGTGTTTCTGGATGCGGTCCGAAATTCAAGATGGCTGCCAGCCGCCATTTTATACCGACGATGCAGAAATCTGTTTTTTGTACAGAACTTCCATATGAAAGCTCTGATTTGAATAATTTTTTGTATGAATGTTTAGTACAATGAGATACATTACATATCATACAGGTTTTTTTCTCATGCTTAAATTATGCAAATTAGACTAACTTTGATTTATTTAGTGTTACTTTCAGCACTGTCAGTGCAAATGCCAATACGGCTCGGGCTAGAGGCCGCATTTATGAACCGATCTTTACAAAACTTCTTGGGTACCTTTGTTGTCACCGTGGGATGAGAACAAGTGTTTTTGGGTCCGGTCTGAAATTCAAGATGGCCGCTGGCAGCCATTTTGTTCAAAATTAGGGGCAATCAGATTTTTGCACAGAACTTCCACATGAAAGCTCTGATTTGAATAATTTTTTGTGTGGATGTTTAGTACCATGGGATACATCCCATATAATACAGGTTTTTTTCTCGTGCAGAAATTATGCAAATTAGATGAACTTTGATTTTTCAGTGCTACTTACACACAGCAAGTACACATGTCAATACGGCTCGAGCAAGAGGCTGTATTTATCAACCAATCTTCACGAAACTTCTTGGGTACCTCTGTTATCACCTTGGGACGAGAATAAGTGTTTCTGAGTGTGGTCCAAAATTCAAGATGGCTGCCAGTGGCCATTTTGTACTGAAATTAGGTCTAATCTGTTTTTTGTACACAACTTCTATACGGCTCAGGCTAGAGGCTGTATTTATGAACCGATCTTTACGAAACTTCTTGGGTACCTTTGTTATCACCGTGGGATGAGAACGGGTGTTTCTGGGTGTGGTCCAAAATTCAAGATGGCCACCAGCAGCCATTTTGTACCAAAATTAGTGCAATCGGTCTTTTGTACAGAACTTCTGCTTGAAAGTTCTGATTTGAATAAATTCTTGTACGAATGTTTAGTAAAATGGTATACATCACATACAGTACAGGTTTTTTTCTCGTGCAGAAATTGTGCAAATTAGATGAATTTTGATTTATTTAATGCTACTTATACACTGTAAGTGCACATGTCAATACTGCTCGGGCTAGAGGCTGTATTTATGAACTGATCTTCACGAAACTTCTTGGGTACCTTTGTTATCACCTTGGGACGAGAATGAGTGTTTCTGAGTGTGGTCCAAAATTCAAGATGGCTGCCAGTGGCCATTTTGTACTGAAATTAGGACCAATCAGTTTTTTGTCACAACTTCTATACAGCTCATATTTATGAACTGATCTTCACGAAACTTCTTGGGTACCTTTGTTTTCACCTTGGGACAGGAATGAGTGTGTTTAGGGGTGCCTTTGTGATCACTGTGCTATGAGAACAAATATTTTGGGGCTCAGTCAGACCCACTCTGGGACTCAAAGATTTCTTTTCTAGTTTAGCATCTGACTGTCACCCACCTTTACAATACTTTACCTATACATTTGTTACAGGCTACGGTCAGTATTTATGTACAGGCCGTTACAATACTTTATATGTACCTTTGTTATTAGGTCATTACCTAGATGTTTGTCATTGCTGTGTCACATACAAAACATGTACATGTCTTGACAAGTTGAGCTACAGTGTCATTGACACTTTCATTTTAAGATTGCATTGGTTATAAAAAGAGAGCATGCGGCAGCTAAAACGACCCTGCAGGAGGGCCTGAGAAACATAGTTTTAACCTTTTAGGCCTTACCAGTTATAAGTACATTTTTATTTGGGAACATCACTGTGCTTTAGTAACATTGATGTGTGCTGCCCTCCCAACCTCACACAGGGTTCTCACAGGGCCTTGGATTTAAGGAATGACCTTAGGGTCATTCAAGACATAAAAGTACTGAACAGTGTACCAGGAGGCCTCCAAAAGCCTTGAATTTTCATGAAATAACAATGCTGATGAAAATCATCTTACCTTTCTATAACACACTATACCTTTCTATAACTAGATAGTTTTATCTGCTACAGTTCATGAAGGCTGAGACCATGAAACCTCTTGTGGCTATTTTACAGGCCTCAAAAATGCTGGTAAATGTTGAGAAACAGCCTTGAATAGCCTTGAATTTTATCCAACCTTGCTTCCAGGAACCCTGCCACATTTTTCAAAGGACATGCTAGATGATTACACAATGAGTATAAATATTAAAAATTTGAGAGTAATCAAACATGCAAATCTGTCAATGCACAGCCGTTCCTGTAATATATTATTAGTAAATGTGAACACATTTAATGATTTCTTGATTTGGACATTTACAAATATAAAACTGTATTCCATCAAATGCTGTCATAGATTCTTTGCAGCAGTCATGATTGCATTCAACAGAAATATTTATAAACTACTCAGCAGGTTTCATCTGTCCATGTAATTTATGAATTGAGCAGTTGGAAAAAATTCTTCGGTTGAGTATTTTTTTCAAAAATCCACTTATAGTTTGATGAAGTCGGTGCATGTGTGGGTGAGTGGATGTTTCAGATGGGCCGGTGAGTGTATCAGCTCATTAGCATGATAACCAAGCCTGAAAATAAGCAGTGTGATATTTACAGAATGAGGTCCCCAGAGAGTGAATTTGATAATGCTATCCCAAACAGTGAGCCAAGTTTTGAGACCCTGATTAAGATTGAGGTTCACAGAGGGTAAATTTAGTGATGCTAACCTGCTATGCAGGGTAGCATCACTAAATTCACCCTCTGAGGACCTCATTTTGCAGATGACAGTCTGCTTATTTTCTGGCTTGATGATAACTTGAACAAATATCAATGGATTAGGTCAATATTCATTATATGAGACTTTCTTAACAGTGTCTTGAATGAGTTCGAAAAATGGTACAGTTCCACCATACTAAGCAGAGTTATGTCCCTCAGTTTGTTAATTTTTGCCTGTTTTGGGCTTGTTAGCACAATAACTTCAACAAATATCAATCAACGTGGTCAATATTTTGTATGTGAGACTTTCTTAACAATGTCTTGTACTAGTGCGAAAACCAGTGTCATAAGATCATACTGAGCAAGCTTATGACTTTCAGTTAGTTAATTTTTGCTGGTTTTCAGCTCATCAGTAGCATAATTTTAACAAATATCAATGGATCTGATTTTCTTCCCCCACTTCCTATGCAAGTATGCATGTCCCATGTGAGACGGCCATGTGAGATAGATATCTATCTCACATGACCCATGCGACCTGCTTATTAACATATTTAATGAGTGCAGGGCTATTCAATCATCGCACGTTCTTCTGTAAACAAACAATGTGGTGTCATATTTTGGAAATATTAGGAGACTGACGTTTGTCGAAGAAAACAGAAATAAAAACACATATCTCAAAAGCAAAAGACACATCACTCTTTTATATGAATTTTTTGGGTGAACGCCATAATGAGCAGAGTGAGTTACATGAAATTCTTGTTGAAAAGTTATGCGAATACATTGCAGATTTCATAATATGACATCATCAGAATATGTGAATGTTCATTTCACTTCAAATCTTTAACTCCTGTCTTGCCGGCATAGGGAATTAATTTTGTGGTATGTACCTGTGGTATATATAGAACTTTTGTACACTCTTTCCAATAAGCAAATTAGTTTTTTTCAGAAATGGACAAGAAAATTGTTTGATATAACTGCACATGCCCCTGAATTACTTTTGATGACCTCAGGGTGTTTTGGTGGGGGAAAAATTTATCCCTGATCAGCCTGATGTGGGTGGGTGTGTGATGGGGAAATCTCACCCTTGGGACAAGATATTTGGTCCAGACACTCGGCAAACCTCATGACTGGTCCAAATATCTTGCTCCTGGGTGAGATTTCCCACACAGGGTCCCACCCTCACCCATCTGGGATAATAATATTATCATAATCACAAGCCTTACAGATATGACAAAACTTGACCTCACAATGGCAGTGCATACATAATCCTTTGTTTTAAAATGTCAACAAAACCATATCATGTGACATCTCATTGAAACGTGCTCTATGAGTACATACCAGTGAGGGGGTCGCATGATACGGTTCAGTTAAAATGTTGTGAAATATTGAAAAAATGAACAATTAAAGTTACTAATTTTGATATCATGTTCACTGGGTAAAGGTTTAAATCAATTAAAACACTAAATTCTGATGAAATTTGTTAAAAACCTTTCATCTTAATTTGTTAGCCAGCTTTTAACTAACATAGCTCAAAATTAATGTAGGGCTGAAACAGATAGATTATTTTCACCACCAACTAACCGAGGGCTATAATTGGATAATATCTGGTATTCTGTGGCCTTTTTTTCCACTGAATATGGGATCAAAACTATAGGGATTGCTAAGTAGTATTTACAGAAATTATTCCGTAGTTTGTATTCAAACGATCATTGTTGAGTACTCAACAATGTTCGTTTGTATACATACTATGGAATAGTTTCTGCGATTAATCAGTACTCATGGAAATTGCCGATCATTAACAAAGTTTTAAATGCTAAAGGCAATTACTTCTCAGTATATACAACATCCCAGCTCAAAAAACAGTTTTTTTTCAGCTCCTTTTGCAGCACCAAATCAGGTCCCCACAAGAGTGTTAATGTAGTCCCAAATCAGCCTGGGCTGAAATGGTACTTCTGACAAAGAAGCACAATATCAGTCCCCAACTGGTGTAGAGTTTGAATTGAAAAATCTCGTCCCAATTATGTTAATTAAGCTGAAAAGGGACTCTTTATAATGGGAGCTCTATTTCAGTCCATCTGACAGTACCATGTCAGTCCAACAGTTAGTACTAAATCAGGCCACAGCAGCACTGGATCAGTCCCCAGTCAGTGCCAATGCAGTCCCCCACTGGAAGAGTTTTGAATTAAAAATCTCATCCCAGATAGTGCCATTTCAGTCGTCATGGCAGTACCATATCAGTCCCACGGGTAGCACTTTTCCAGTCCCCTGGTAGCATGATCATATATCGATAGTATCCCCCAAGATGCACCTTTGCAGTCCTCTGAGCAGGTCCTTTTTCACGCAACCAGGAAACGGCATGAGTTTGCAAGTAGGGTCAGCCACGAAGCACAAAATGTACATGGCAATGTTTATGTCATGCTCAATTGATTCTTGCTCATTAATTTTTAAAAAGGTATATTCAATAGCTCACGGCATTGGTACCAGAGATAATTTGGAACAGAACCACTCAGATGGCTGAAAAAAAAAGAAACTGAGAGCACTGTAATTAATTTAAATACACTTATTTGTGATCATGGTATTTTTGGGTCAAATGAAACTGGTCAGCTGTTCCTAAACATTATTATCTGCTCCACCCTAGCATCCAACAACTACAGCCCCAACATCGGGCAGTCCTTCAAATTTAAGGCCAGTGATCGCTCCTGTTCGCCATCACTGAAATGAAGAAGTCGGTCGGAGATTGCAATATTATTTTAGGTTTTATGCATGTCGTTTTAACACTTAAACAGTACTGTTCTGAATTTTGTTCGGTTCTGGGTCGGTACATACACGTTATTGCGGTTGACTGAAGGTAACATGGTGCGATCTTGGTGGTTAGGAACTTATGTTTAACCTCACTGCTCCTCGGTTCGGTTGAAGATAAGTTCATAACCACCAACATCACACAATGTTACCATCAGTCAACCACAATAACTTATATTGTTTGTGTTTTTTTTTTAACCCTTTTCCTAACGTAACAGCCCAAACCATCCAGCACTGTGCATGAAAATAGCCATTCAATTTTTTTATATTTGGAATATTTGCTTCCAAAATATAGCTTATGAGCCCATGAGCGTGGTTCGATCATTCCAATGAGGGGTCATAGGCTATGTTTTAGAAGCTAAAAAGTAAAGTAAGGGCCAAAACCGGCCAGCGCAATACATGAAAAACACCATTCAATTTTTTTTATATTTTCACTTTTTGCTTCCAAAACATAGGTTGTGACCCCTCATTGGAACGAGGGCGACACGCTCATTCCAATGAGGGGTCACAACCTATGTTTTGGAAGCAAAAAATGAAAATTTTTAGTTATACGAGAATTTTTTTTCTGAGTGTCGTCTGCTACTAGCGTTAGGTAAAGGGTTAAGACAGTGTAGCATCAAAACATGAGTCTCCCAAAATTGAGAGATTTTTTGAAAGTTAATTCAGTCCCTGTGCAGTACCATGCATATTTGATGTTATTTTAACAAACACTCAGAAGCATCATATCAGCCCCTCACTGTAATGACCAGAATTGTCCAATTCATAGAAGTACTCTTGCAGTCCACTGCAAAAATTATTCATTTAATGACAAGACTAGGATGTCCCTTTTCAGTCCCAGGGCTGCAGAGGGAGTGCCCACGGTAGTCCCATATCAGTCCTCCACATTGCTATCCCAAGAATTCTCTAAATCAGAGAATTACCTTTGCAGTCTCCTATTATAATATATTGCATTTGTAAAAGACGTGGCAGTCCCTATACAGTGCAGTTTGTCAGAAAGAGTGTCTGTAGTAAACACAGTAGTCCCAATGCAGCATCACTGAAGTACCATTTCAGTGTGGGACTCCTGAGGAGCGGGGGACTGCTTTTCGAGATGGGATAGCTTTGAGGTGTACTCTATCCCAAAGGAGAATTTACTACATTTTAAGCATGGAATGGCAATCACTATCGATATTTCAGATAGCCGGTTGATGGTTTTGCTAATTGGTTAGGTAGGTAACTGGTTTCAAACTGGTTATCCAGTTAACCATTTCAGTACTACTCAAATGTGTAGTAAAAATTCTTCAGTTACTAAAACTGTTTATTGTTTTGCCTCCAAAAAAACATAGCTTATTCTTTTCCATAAAGCCTTCCAGCTTTGTTGGATGTAACACTGGCATATTGTCTAGCACGAGATAGTTGTTCCACCTCATTTCAAAGAAACAAAAGAACAAAGGAGATGCACACTATAAAAGTGATACTCAGGTGGGGGAGAAGTGTCTTTTTGTTTTGGTTATTCCACTACAATGTCATTCAGTTTAGATGAATAGGTTCATCTGAAAGTAGCAACAGCGATTCTAAATCGTTTGTATTTGAGAATTTTGACAGGTGCACTGCAATTGTTTTTTCACACTCACCTGCTTGGTCTGTATGCAGTAACACATTGTGTATTTTTTCTGATAATGATGACCAGAGTTTTAAAGTTTACATTGTCAGCATTATTTGCAGATCAACTTTGATGTGGATGCAGTATGAGGTCCCTCCCATTATACATTATACGACAACATAGTTGTAGCTGAACTGTACAATAAACAACATCATGTGTTTTTGGATGCAAAAATAACCAGTGGTACTAAAATGACCGATCCTAAAATAAGTTCTGTCCGGTGCTCCTAAACAACATCAAAATAAACATGAAAAAGACAAATTTCATAAAAGGTAAAATCGCATCATCGTTCTACTACAGTATCAAAATCTGTTAAAACCCAATCTTTCTGACCTTTTTGGATCCAATTCAGAGCTCTCTCTAGATGATGCTCATAATGATTACACACACCCCACACAGTCTGATGGTGCTTGTTCTGATGATGATGATGATGATGATGATGATGATTTCTTTGCACTTCTCAAACTTTTTGATAATGAAACCAATTTAGGCACAGCCATAAATGAAGAAATTGCTGACTTTGAAAATAGATCTGTCATTGCCTAAACTTGATCTTTCGGAAATCACCTAGAAGTTGTCCACTTGTTTCTGCCCCTAAGTCCAGAATTTTGGACTCATTTTGACTTACACTGTAAAAAATGTGATTGTCAGTTGCAGGACACTCAGAAACTTCTTGGGCATGCATTAACTTCCTTTTTACAATTTTACAAATACTTGATAATGACAAAGAAATGAAAAGTGTTATGCATGAGGTTCTAACCTTCAAAGCCAGTCCACTTTAAACCACCTCAAGGAAAGATTTCATAATTCACTGGAAACCACAAAAACTTATGTTGTGGATGGAGCTACTTTAATAGGGTCAACAGTGTGTGGCCTCTCTATTAAGCATCAGCTTCTGATTAAACCTACTTTCAGT
Source organism: Pictodentalium vernedei (assembly GCA_031216915.1). Taxonomy (NCBI): domain Eukaryota; kingdom Metazoa; phylum Mollusca; class Scaphopoda; order Dentaliida; family Dentaliidae; genus Pictodentalium; species Pictodentalium vernedei. The sequence goes on along the minus strand of CM062288.1, from coordinate 159,033,554 downwards.
GCCAAATACAAATCTCTTTGTGCTGTGGATTGCCTTTCTCCAAGCACCTTTTTGGAGATGTCTCCAAAGATATTTAAAAGGCAGAAGTAACTAAGGTTACAATTGCAAATAGACCCAAGTCTTTCACAAACAAAAAATTTCAGCCTTTTTGGGGCAGACGCCAGAATTTTACAATTACTGGCAGAACTTTTACAATACTGGCTACAGTCAAGAAAAGCCATGGCCAGGCTTCAAGAAACCCTATTGAAGCCATCAGTAGTTCAACACTACCAAACCAAGACATAACTATTTGTGATTTTCCTAAAACTGATAGAATCAAAACCTTTCTATCCAATTGAAGAAACTTAACCAGTGACCAATTTATCCTCCAAGCAGTTATCAATTGAATTTGTATCTTCATCAGTGCAGCACGATATTCCTTCACCAATTAACTTCTCTCTCCTTCTGAATCACAACTTGTTCAGGCAGGTGTCTTGGATCTGCTGGATAAAGGTGCCATTGTTCTTTGCAATCATGATCCAAGGCAGTTTATTTCAAATCTCTTCTTATGTGAAAAGAAAAATGGCACCATATGCCCAGTTATCAATTTGAAGGCCTTCAACAAATACGTGGAATATTCCCATTTCCAGATGGATAATTTGTCTCATGTGCTGGCATTGATTCAAAAAGGTGATTTTTTCACATCCATTGTCTTGACGGATGCATATTTCATCATTTCCATCTAAGACTTTATCAAAAATATTTGAAATTCTTTGGCATGGAATTCTCTACAAATTTTCATGTTTACTTTTCAGTTTTCATCTGCTTCGTGCCTGTTCACCAACATCATGCAACCCATGTTTGCCTTTTTTCACAACAAAGACATCAGATGTACGCATTATACAGATGCTTCTCTAGGTATGAACAACTCTTGGCAAAAATGTGTTGTTGTGACAAATTCAATTACACACACACTTAGCAATTTTGGAATTGTTATCAGCTGTGAGAAGTCAGTGCTTGAACCTCAACAATAAATTCAATATCTTGGTCATGTGATAGACTCCCAACAATTCCTTCTATGGTTACCACATGATACAATAACTCAGATTCTGGATTTCTCCAAATAAATTTGTCAGATGACAAGCCAACCATATGCATATGACCTATTGAACAGTTAATTGGGATGTTTGTTTCAACATTTGAGGGTATTAAGATAGGGCATTTCTTTTATATATCAGTGGATAGAGAGCTCTCCAAATGTATAAATCCCACTCTCATACTATGAAATTATAATCGTCAAGTTGGATGAAGTCTTATGATAGCTAACTCTTCTTTCATTAATGAAGAGTTACCTTCTCAGTTACCCTCAAACTGACCACATTTTTATGACAGACTTCTCTTCTTATGGTTGGGGAGGATATCTAGGCAATCTATGGCCTAATGGTTTGTGACATTCAAGTTAAAAACTAAAACACATCAAATTTCTGGAGCTTCAAGTCATCAAGAAGTCTTCACTGAATTTAGCTGATAACCCAAGCCCTTGTCATATTTGTATTCAAACTAATAATACCACTGCTGTATCTTATCTCAATAATTATGGCAGTAAGAAGACTTCTCTTTTCAAAATCACGATATTTGGTGTTTTGCCAAAAACATACTCATCTCATCTGTTCATACTCCAGGTCAAACAAGCACTCTTGCTATCTCTCAATCAATGACATTTCAAAAGTTCTGCATAATGACAATTACAACCCAGTGTCTTCTGTCAAATATGTCATCATTTTTACCACCATACTATTGACATGTTTGCTTCTAAGGTCACTCATCAGTTGCCTATATATTGTAGTTGATTTCCTGATAGTTTTGCATCCATTGTTGATGTTTATTCCTTCTCTTGGGCCAATCACTTCCCCCAGTCTGCCCAGAGAGGTGCTAGTCACAATAAAGGAAGAAAAAGTGTTAACATGCCATATTGATTGTAACTCACTTGGCCACAAAGCTATGGTTTCCCAAAATCGCTACAACCGATGACATCCTACAGAGTATATCTGCCACAAAACAGGGAGTTACTAGTAAACCCAGTTTCAAAAGTGTTTCGTCCTCTACTGCCTAATTAAAAACTGATCGCCTGTACTGTATCCGGCAATTCCTCCAATGTAAGGATATTTCAGAAAAAGCTTCCCAGACACCTAACTCATCATGGCAGCAATCAACCATTGCTCAGTATGGTTATGGATGGCAAAAATAGTGCATGTGGTGTATTAGACACAAAATTAATCCCTTTCAGCCATCTGATGTTCCGATTGTAATGATTTATCTGATCTCAGGTTATATAAATCTGACATTGTTGATACTACCCATAGAAGTATGTTGATTCAGACACTTATCTCCATTGGTAGATCAGAATTTACCTCTTCACTACTAACATCTGGATTTATGAAGGGTTTTTCAATTGTAAACTGCCCAAACCATGCTGTTCTTCAACATGGAATGTTTCCCAGGTTCTAGCCTATCTCACAACATTATATCATTTGTCGAAATTGAAGCTAGAATTATTGACCAAGAAATTGGTATGTTTAATGGCTCTGATCTCTCCCCAAAGAGCACAGACATTTGTTTCTTTAAAACTAAGTGATAGACAGGTATAGTGTTGAAACAACTAGTCGACTAATTGATGTCGACTTTGCAAACTCTAAGAATCGACTCTGAATTTTATAGTCAACTAGTCAGAATTCGTCTTTGACAAAAGGATTCAAGGTGAAATTCGGAGCACAGTACACATTTTTGGGGCCATTGTGATAAATAGGAGTGTAATGCAACCCAAAGCATCACAAAAAGAGACACCTGTAGTAAATGACGTCATCTAGATGAGAGAGCATCAGATGTCTTACTCTTTTATATAAACTGGTATACATAACCTGGTTACGATTATTTTATATTTTAAGAAACGGATAGACCGCAGGAATAGTATAATTATATTAATTCGATTTTACGAGATATCATACAATTCTGCTATAACAACGTAGTGACCAGTTCACTGATAATGGACTGGTCACTACGTTCTGATAGCAGAACAAAAATGGCACACAACAGTCATTATCTTAATGATGCACTCACATGTACATATTTCTGTGATGGTGAGTGAATTATAACTATGTGCTAGTACTTTACTCGGATTATTACATCTGTAACCATAGGAACCGACTAGTCGACTTTGACTCGACTATGGGTCATCGACCCTGAAATGTCATTATCATTTCAACACCAGACAGGTACATACTAATGAGGTCATTTTTATACAACTTCCACATTACAAAAAAATCACCCGACCAGGTCATTTTTTAGCTACAGTGAAATTATTTCAATATAATAAGACACTTTGTGTCTTTTCCTGATTGCAAGAATATTTAAAGAGAACACAACACATTAGACAATCTGATAATTTATTTATGTTCAAACATTCTGTTACATCATCTACTTTTGCATGATGGGTTTCCAACTGCTTGTATAAAGCTGGTATCAAACAATCCTTCAAGTACATTCCACTAGTGGGGCTGCAACTTCTATTGCAATGTGGAAGGGTTTTCCTTGCATCAGGTCTTTAACTGGTAGAGTGCTGGAAGCCCATATTTGGGCTTTACTCTGAAGTGTCAGAACCAGCACATAAAGGCTTCATATTTTGTGGATGTTGTTCATACCACCTTTGAAGTGAAATTATTTAGTCTGTCAGGATTTGCCTTGTTACAATTTATGGGAGAGTGCCTATTGGCACTCTCCCATAAATTGTAACAAGGCAAACATATGTGAACAAATTTTGATGATCAAAAATAATTCAGCACTCTCCCAGTTAAGGCAGCAGATTGGCGATTTGTTAAGACTTTTCATTGCTTTTATTTAAAAAATGTTGGTACATATATGCAGCATGATACGCTTTCCACATCTATTCTATCTTGATTCATGCTGCTTGCTGGTGCTGTGTCCTGAAAGTAATTGATATGTTTTGATTTATAAACTCATAGACTTTTGTGGTGACAATTGTTCACACTGATGATGACTCTTCAACACTTTGAATGTTTCATGGAAACTCTTTTCCATAACATGGTGTGTTATGCCTGATCAGAGAAACTTGAGCACACTTGTTTATCAGTGATATTAAACTCCATACTACTTTACCAGTCTTATTCATGTTTATCATGGGGCTTTCAATGAACCGTATTCAATGCTAAAGGCTTTGAAATCATGCCAGTGTTATATCCGACAAAGTTGGAAGGCTTAATGGAAAAGAATCCCCCACCTCATCCAAGCATCCAATGGATGTGCTGGATGTGGGAGATTCTTTGAATACAAGCCTGCAGGCTTGGGGGATGTAACACCCACCCTATGTTTCTTTGTTTATTTCAAGCATATATGAACAATGTATCTTCTCGCCACACCCTAGTTGGCAGCATCTGCTTCTTTATCATTGAATGTGGTATGCTTTAAAAAGACACTTCTCCCCACCTGAGTATCGACTTTATTGTGTGCATCTTCTTTGTTCTTTTGTTTCTTTGAAATGAGGTGGAACGACTATCTCGTGCGAGACTATATGCCAGTGTTACATCCTCCAAGCCTACAGGCTTGTATTTAAAAAATCTCCCACATCAAGCACAGGCCTGAAAATAAGCCGCCTGACATTTGTAAATTCATGTCCCTAGAGAGGGTGAATTTGATGATGCTATCCCATACTGTAGGCCAATTTATCGTCTGAGTACCTCTTTCTGTTTTTTTAATTCTTGTTATTTTAATTATTGTTTCTCAAGTTTTTAAAAAGTGTCCAATAAAATCATATCATGTGACCACTCACCGGAATGAGCTCGATGAGATCATTCCAATGAAGGGGCACATGCTCAGGTTTTATTGAATTTGTTTTATATATATAAAATATATTTCTCCAGCTGCTTAATTTGTAAATTATGCATGCTGACATAGCTCATTTGTTAGGTAAAGGGATAAAACAATGACATTTTAATTCATTTGTTCCTCTTGATTTCACAAAAGTCTTATTTTTGTTTTTCTTATCTTTCCAGCATCATGCTTGCAATGTTAGATGTATCCTTTGTATTTGTTGTTAAATTATTTGATAAACCTGATCATATCAATGAAACTTAACTTCTTGCACACAACTGGTGGATATTCCTGCAAAGGACAGGATTTCCCTTACAACTGATTTAAGTATAATTTTTGCGCATTCAATTAAATTTTACCCCAGGAAATTAAATGGATTTTTTCATCAAAGATTTCTTGAGGGAAATTTTTCATCATGTCTAGTTGTGGCTACTGTTTAGCAGCCATGACGAGATTTGATAAAAAATATCTTGAAAATACTCAGTGGGTTAACTGATAGGGTGTTGGAATTTGGGATTTGTTCTGAAGTGCCAGTACTGCAATTTAACTCTTTGCATGCTGCTGGTGGATATGCCTGCCCAGCACAGGGTTTCTCTTGTTATTGAAATCCATATAATTTGGGCACATTTAATCACATTTTCCCCCTGTAAATTGAATGGCTTTTTTCACCAATGATTTGTAATAGATATATCACTATTTTGTGTACTATATGGGTAAATAATTGTACAGTTGTGTAGGTGTCCGGAGATATTTTGGACGAGGCGAAGCCGAGTCCAAATATTGGAGGACACCTGCACAACTGTACAATTATTTACAAATATAGTACACAAAATAGTTATATATGTGATTTAATCCACAGCCTCTCAGTGTTAACAAAAGTCAAAAAAATTATATTTTAGAAAGTTTGACACGAGTAAAACCACATTTTAAAACACTTTTTGCTTGCTCTACCCCCAAAAAACAAAATGGTCATAACCCATTGTTTGCTTGCTAGAAAGTCTATTGAAGTTATGACACGCATCAGGAGTTCAGATATTGTGAACAGATCTGTGGCTTCGAAGTGAACTCACATCATGACGTAATTTGTTCTCCCGCTAATATAATGTCTCAGCTCAAGGGTGGAACACTTATTCAATCCCTCATCGAAAGTGCAGCAGATAAATTTAATAATCGTTCATTTTTAAAGCATTTGGAAGAATAATTCATTTTTTTTATCTGAAGAAGAGGTTCGCTTTCCCTCAGGGCGGGTGGTGGTGCCTGATTGCCATCTTAATATTTGAAAAAGGGCATTTTTTTTAGGTTATTTATTTATTTACTGGTGTTTAAGGTCACTTTTCTGCAGCTATGGCTAATTGTGACCACAAAAAAAGGTGTAAAGTCAAGTTTAGCCAATCGTTTACACCCATGCTGCCCATTTTAGGGGACTTCTACCCCGGGCACTGGTGACCAGGTCCTATTTTCCCAGTAAAACTGAACTTGTTTACCACAGCAAACAAGCACTGCTTCACTTCCGAGGTTTCCACAGAAGTCCTTTTTAGGTTACCAGGGCTGTTGGTTATTAAAAGCAACAAAAAAGTAAAAAGTACATTATAATTTGGACACGATGCGCACTCAATTCAGTAGCTCTTTCGAGAAAAGCTTGTCGATAATTCATGTGTTAGAAAGGTTTTCACACCTCCTTTACAGCATCTTTACTTTCGAGATGGTTATGATTACAGTACCGTGACAATCGTACAAATATCTAGTTATTGGGACTGTTTCAAAACCGTCCCAATATCCAGTATTGCTACTGTTTTACTGACCTGTTCTCATCAAAACCATACTTGGTGTGATTTTATAGGGCTTGTTTTCATGACAGAGAACAAAAGAAATATTAGGTAGCTGTGGATTAACTTGTGTTATACTAAGATCAATTTTTTTGCTTCGCAGCAGCCATGAATAGATTTGATGAAAAATATCTTGAAAATACTCAGCAGGTTAAGAGTTAAAGGCTTCATATTCTGTGGATGTGCTTCATATTATCTTTGAAGTGATATTATTTTATCTGTTAGGATTTGCCTTGTTGCAATTTATGGGAGAGTGCCAGTAGGCACTCTCCCATAAATTGTAACAAGGCAAAGATGCACAAAGAAATTTTAAGGACCAAAAATAATTTAGTTCTCTACCAGTTAAGAGTTAAAAGAGAGAATATGAATATACAAGTGTTGTTTCTGTGTTACTCCAGCCTTGCTTGATAAAATGGAATGATTATGTGCCCACTTGTGAGCACTTTAGAGTTGTTGTTGCATGCAATGCAGGCATTGCAGATTATAATTATATTAAGTTATTTTTAACTTTCAGTGTGCACATATATGTTCCACTTATAGCTTGAGTGTGCTTTTTGGAAAATTTGTATACATATATATATAGTTGCATGTCGAATCAAAGAAATATAACAGATAAATTATGCGCACAGAGTTTACCAGTGAAAGTCAGCCAGACCTGTTAACCTATGACTAAGACTGTCAGCAAGAATTTGGTGAGCTGTCAGGGAGATTTCCTTGCTTGTCAGGGAGAACTGCACGTGCAGCCAGCACATCAATAATTTACATTTCATCCCCCCTCCTTACTCCATCCTAATATATTATACAGTGGGGCCCACTTAATTGGATATCTCTTAACTGAATAACCCTGTTAGTTGAATATAATTTCTCAACACAGAACCATTTACCATACCTCCAGTACAGATTTGACCTGTTAATTGAATATAGGTTATAGAGTAAACTCCTTTTAATTGAATAAAAAATCTTGTAACCGGTTGAGCTGACTCTCCCAGTTTTCCTTTGTTTATAGACTTATTTAGCCTCAGTACATCCAATACAGGAATTTAGTCTGTTATATCTTGTTTGACAGAACTCATGTAGCTCTGTCAAACAAGATATAATAGAATAAATTCTAAGTTTATCTATAGAATACAAGAATGTAAGACTTTTTCTTGACAAAGTTCTAACACATTCCAGGTTTTCTGAGACCTTTATGAGTTGTTTCTGGTAATTCAATGTCCCTACCTACCAGTTAGCTACTCCTTGCAAATGTATGGAGGCTGACTGTCATTGAAGGGGATTTGGAATGGGGATGACCTCATTTGTCAAAGAAACATGGAGATTTATCACAAGACGAAAAATCTCAGGTCTGAAGTGACGTTTATATTTTAGTGACCTTGGGACATGGTGTTTTTTTACATGCACTGATTTCAATGATGAGACGTTTCATCCTTTGGAGTTGAGGTTTTTTCTCATCATCAGTAATTCATATTTTTTTATTTCACCTGTGCAAATACCTTTCAGAAGTGTCCGAGATTAGATGCCTCAACTATGACTTGTACAACAGAATAAAAATCAGTGTTATTGACTATTTGAAAATATGTCCGTTTATATGTATTAATTTTCAGGCGTAACTGTACGTCGTATCACGAAAGCAAGCTGAAAGTCTGCGAGGAAATTTTTGAACTGTTTTCTTTTGCTTAACCATAGTGGAATATTGAGTGTATAATTGAATGGAAAATGAGTGGATATTTGAACTGCATAAATAGATATATTGTTTGATGCTTTTAGTACATTTTATTCATCAGGAATCATTATTTAAGCAATGATGGATGTCAAGAGGTATTGTACTTAAGTCATCTAGTATTGCTTTGGCAATCATGTAAATTGACCACACAACTCAATCGAAATGAATAAGAGAAAAAAACATGGATATGAGTGAAATATTTATAATAAAAGACTCCTTTATTAAAAATAATTCACTTGCATGCAGATTTGCAGATTTTTTGTTTTATTTTTTGGCACTCAAAGGCCTGTCAACAGAAAAATGTGATAGTAGTTCTGAATAACTATTTTGAAAAGTTTCACAGCAGGAGAAAATAGGATGTTACCATGAGGGCAGGAGACTTTGCATTAAAATCAGGAACCTCCCAGCAAAATTGTGACCCTGAACAGGTTTGAAGTCAATCTGTGTCAAAACTGTCAAATATGACACTATGGAAACAGATTGCTTTTCACTGTTGAACTCTGTAAGAGCATATTACCAACAAGCCTGTCATCTGCTCAATGAAGTCTCCAGAGGTACCATGACTAAATTTACAATCTGTGAAGCTCAATCAGAATGAAGGTCTCAGGCCTAAACAGAAAGAGGTACCCAGAGGATAAATTGGTCTGCTTTTTGGGATAACATCAGCAAATTCACCCTCTGGGAACCTCATTCTGCAAATGACAGGTTACTTATTTCCAGGCTTGGTTACCACAGACATGAACCAATCCAGGTCTTTACATTTCTCTAATTTTGGCACGAGGAAAACCACAGATTCAAAGGGCTGACCTGGTGCATAAAAATTATGATATTTAATACTGAAATATATGGACATGCCTAGTAATTAGCAGACTATCATCTGCAGAATGATGTCCCCAGAGGGTGAATTTGGTGATGCTACCATGCACAGAAGGGTAGTACTGTTACCACATTTACCCTCTGTGAACCTCAGTCTGAATCAAGGTCTCAGGCCTAAACAGACAGAGGTATCAGAGGATAAATTAGGGAATTCTAGCCAACTTTATGGGGTAGCATCAGCATATTCACCCATTAGGGACCTCCTGCAAATGAGAGATAGCTTATTTCTAGGTTTGAATAAGGATGAAAGTTTATCGTTCCCAACCTTCTTTCAGCAGTCAGAAACTGAGATGAAAGATATTTTTCACTAAATGTATTCCAACTTTAAGCATTCTGAATAAGATTTCCCCTGTATGTTACAAACAGAATACAAAACTTCCACAGGGGAAGTAATCTACATGCATTACCTCTTTTATGTTTATGTCCCTTTGCCAAAATGGCATTTGCTCATTTTTTTGTTCCCATAAATATTGAATAAAAGAATCGTGTGAATGAGTTGTAATTTGAGCACAATATCATATTTTCAGCACAACATTTACTGTCTTAAAATGGGAGGGGGGGGGGGGGATTTTAAGGCCTAATTAATTGTTTTTATAACTGGGGGACAGGCCTGTACAAACTCTAATTGCCACTTTGCATATAACCACTCACACCAGAACTTCTGAACACTATATTTAACTTAACCATACCCTCAGAAAAGTGGAGATGGCTTTATGCAATGGGAGGAATTCATGGAACTACAACAATGCCTTGTGGCATGGCACACTTGTTTCAAACAATATGATCATAATAATTCAGGTTTCATTGAGCCAAAGGAATTGATTTATATTATAACCAAGCTATATAGTGAGTATAACTTTGTCAATAATCTGAAAATGTTATCTTATTCCTTGTTCTTATTCACTGAAGGTTTCAATACCTTTGTCCTACATACTATTAATTATGCCTAAGAAAGTTAAGAATCTGTTTCTCAGGCCCTCCCATATGGTCAGTTTGGCTGCCGCATCCTCTCTTTTTATTACCAATGCAAACTTAAAATAGATTGAGTTATTTGTGTGCAAAGCACTCAATGGTGTATCCCTGCATTACCGCTGAAACACATTAGCGTAGTTTAAATGTTTCAAATTAAATACCCTAGGAGCCTTTTGATGAAAACTAATTTTCCAACAACAAAAGTGGTTCCAACAGAACCACTTGGGGCCAAATCAAAATTCCGAAACCTTTATGCACATCTGGAGATGTTACGTGAATACCTTAGCATAGTTTTAACGTTTTGAATTAAATACCCTAGGAGCCTTTCGATGAAAACTGATTTTTTGATGATAAAAGTGGTTCCACGAGAACCACTTGGGGCCAAATCAAAATTCTGAAACCTTTATGCACATCTGGAGATGTTACGTGAGCACCTTAGCATAGTTTTAAGGTTTTGAATTAAATACCCTAGAAGCCTTTCGATGAAAACTGATTTTCCAATGATAAAAGTGGTTCCACTGGAACCACCTGGGGCCAAATCAAAATTCTGAAACCTTCGTGCACAGCTGGAGATGTTACCTGAACACATTAGCATAGTTTAAACGCTTAGAAATAAATACCCTAGGAGCCTTTCGAAGAAAACTGATTTTCTGATGATAAAAGTGGTTTCACAGAAACCACTTGGGGCCAAATCAAAATTCAGAAACCTTCATGCACATCCAGAGTTGCTACTTGAACACCTTAGCATAGTTTAAACGTTTCAAATTGAATACCCTAGGAGCCTTTCAGGGTGTGACGGATGGACAGACAGACGTAAGGATGGACGGATGGAGATCATGACTATATCCCTGCATTTTCAAAAATGTGGGGATAAAAAATAAAAATTAAATAGTTTATGTCTGATATTTTACCCAAGTTAATGAAATTGATGAATTTGCCCCTTGTGTGCTACAAGGCTTTGCAGTGTTTTAGTATTGCAAAGCCTTTTTGCACTCACGGGACAAAAGGGACACCCGCCCCGCCCACATGCAATTTTACAAAAAAATGGTCTGAGAAAGAGATCTACTTTGTGGAGCCTTACTCTTACATTTTATTTTATCTACATACAGCACCTGCAACATTTCTGTTTATTAACTGGTAGAGTGCTAAATTATTTTTGGTCATCCAAATTTGTCCACATCTCTATGCCTTGTTACAATTTATGGGAGAGTGCCTTGTGGCACTCTCCCATAAATTGTAACAAGGCAAATCCTCACAGACTAAATAATTGCAATTGAAAAATTATATGACGCACATCCATAGAATATGAAGCCATTAAATTGCAGCACCTGCACTTCAGAATAAAGCCCAAATATGGGCTTCCAGCACTCTACCAGTTAATTGGAAATTGTCACTTTTCATCTTCAGTCCTGCTAAATTACTAAATTACAGCATCAGTATTCTGCATTGGCAACACAAAGGCTGCAGTAAATCTGAATTGTGACAACGATGATTTATCATTGCAAATTTGCTGGCAAAAGTGATGGTTCCAGCTGTGCATAGACAATGGACAAAATCATCATTCATATGGTATCACGGAACTAAATATTGAAATTAGAGTTAACCGCCTTAAAATGTTGCACTTGGAAATGATGCAATCTCTAAAAATAAACAGCCTTGGGAAAATATGTTGTTTCAATAAACGTTTGAAAGATTCTATTGACATCTTGCATTATTGTTGAATATTCCTGATTTGTTGCATGACCCCCTGTTTTTGGATCAGAAAAAGTTGTCTGAAGGTCTATACTTGACAGAGATATTTGAATGCCAAAATTAAAGTGAAGCGATCGTATTTTTTTCCGCCTCAACATTATAATGGTCGCCTATGAGAAAATATTTAGTTCCGTGATACCTATAGGAAATATGTTTTTTGGCTTCCAAACCAGATTCAATTATTATTTTGTGGGATTATTTCACATTTAAATATTTATTTGGGGACCACATACCTTACCAAACTATTTTATTGTTTTGAAAAGTTACATTTTTCTCACAGTCAGCAATAAAGGCTATACTTTGCCAAAACTAAGGCTGTTCATGCAAGCAAATTCACATCTTGAGCATGTGTATTCCCCTGGAGCACACTGTAACCTCTGGCAGCTGCTAACTAACAGCCTTTCTTACCCTATTAACATATTTATTTAAACCATGGTTTCCCCGCATGGTACTAGGGGCAGGAAGGATTCCAAATCTTCCAACCCCCTCCCAAATCACCATTCAAACACAGACAGAAAACCTACTCTGCACTTCTATTCACTAGTATTTAGAAGTTTTTCTCTTCTATATTATGCTCTTCAAAATGTTGGAAAACAGTTGCTTCATTGAAATAGTATCCTAGAACACGAATTTGGGGAGGGGGGGTGGGGCTACAGTGGAAAATAACATAATAAAATTACAAGTGTGAGTGAATGGCATTTGTGCATAGCTACCAATATAGTTGTCTAGTACTAGTGCTGTCATGGTTCCCATGATACAGCACAAATTTACAGTGACAGTTGTGAAATATTGCTCTTTCCCTGAACCAAGTCTCCTCTCCCACACATATTTAACCCTTCTGCTGATGATAAACATTTGGAAAGACTGAACAGCATGTTTTTAGAGGCTGACGTTAGTATCATACACTTTCAGTTTCTTATGATTTACTTTGAGACTGCAGCACTCATGGTCCACTGAGTTATTTTTCAATTTAACAACCTTGCCCTTGCTATTCCACTATATTATGTCTCCCCTTCCCAGAAGGGAGACATATTGTTTTAGTGCATGTTCTTCTTCTTCTCCTTCTTCTTCTTCTTCTTCTTCTTCTTGTACAAACTTTGTCCGGGCCATAACTTTTTTGTCTTTTGACCTACACCTTAGATACTTGGCATGTGGATGTATCACCATGAGCCAGTGTGCAGTGTACCATAGTGACCTTCATATGACCTTGATCTTTGACCTGAAGGTCAGATTTATGTGTTTTTTTAAGGGAAACATCACACAAACTTTGTTCGTGCCATAACTTTTTTGTCTTTTGACCTACACCTTAGATACTTGGCATGTGGATGTATCACCATGAACCGGTGTGCAGTGTACCATAGTGACCTTCATGTGACCTTGACCTTTGACCTGAAGGTCAGATTTCTGCACTTTTTAAGGTAAACTGTCTGGACCAGAACTTTTTTGTATTTCGAGTCAGGCTTTAGATATTTGGCATGTGGATGTATCACCATGAGCCGGTGTGTAGCATACCATTGTGACCTTCATGTGATCTTGACCTTTGATCTGAAGGTCAGATTTGTGCTTTTTTCAAGGAAACTTTGTCCGGACCAAAACTTGTTTGTCTTTTGAGCCAGGCCTTAGATATTTGGCACGTGGATGTATCACCATGAGCCGGTGTGTCGCATACCATTGTGACCTTCATGTGACCTTGACCTCAAGGTCAAATTTATGTACTTCAAATAGGGAGTAATTGTCCAGACCAGAATTGTTTTTGTTTTTTGACCTAGGACTTGGTTATTTGACATGTGGATGTGTCACCATGAGACCACATGTCGTGACCTTCATGTGACCTTGACCTCAAGGTCAAATTTATGTACTTCAAATAGGGAGTAATTGTCCAGACCAGAATTTTTTTGTTTTTTTGACCTAGGACTTGGTTATTTGACATGTGGATGTGTCACCATGAGGCCATATGTCGTCTACCTCGATGACCTTCATGTGACCTTGACCTCTGACCTTAAGGTCAAATTTATGTACTTCAAATAGGGAATAATTATCCAGACCAGAACTTTTTTGTTTTTTTGACCTAGGACTTAGATATTTGACATGTGGATTTATTGCTATTAGACCGCATGTCACATGTAATCATGACCTTCATGTGACCTTGACTTCAAGGTCAAATTTATATACTTTAAATAGGGAGTAATTGTGCAGACCAGATTTTTTTTTTTGGACATGTCGATGTGTCACCATGAAACCGCATGTCCGCTACCTTGATGAACTGCATGTGACCTTGACCTCTGACCTCAAGGTCAAATTTATTTCAAATAGGGAATAATTGTCCAGATTAGAACTTTTTTGTTTTTTGACCTAGGACTTAGATGATTGACATGTGGATGTATCACAATGAGACCTCAAGGTCAAATTTATGTACTTTAAATAGGGAGTAATTGTCCAGACCAGAATTATTTTTTTTTGACATGTGGATGTGTCACCATGAAACCGCATGTCCGCTACCTTGGTGAACTGCATGTGACCTTGACCTCTGACCTCAAAAGGAAGGGGAGACATGTTTTAGTGTGCTAAAACACTTTCTAGTTTTTCATTTTATGTCATTCAGTACTCTCATGTAGACCCCCTACATGAGTGACTGCAAGCCTGTCTGTCAGTCTGTGTGCCTGTCTCTTCATCAGACATGGTGTTTCTTTGCTTTTCATTTGCCTAGATCTACATTTCAATAATTGGCAGCTGACTAACTTTCACCCCCCCCCCCCCACACACACACACACACACACACACGACACACAAGTATATTAAACATCAAATACCACCATATTCTTGAAGCAAATGTCTGATTCATCCTCTTTGGAAACATATTTTCTACAACTTCATGCTTTTTGCCAGAATGGGTGTCTGTGGGGATTAAAACAAAGGTTATGAAAGTGCACTTATGGGAACTTGCAGCATAAGCATAGCACTGTAGAATCAATATTTGATGGTTTTAGGCATCTTACCAGTGTTGTGAGATATTACGGTAATAGGTACTGGTCATTCTTTTGGAAAAAACACTGTTTTATATTTTGTCAGTGCCATACCAATGACTCTATGTACCTTTACTGATGAAACTTAGGCTTTTCCTTTACAAAAAATACAAAATATTCATCAAACACAATGTGAAATGTCTTCAGAAGCCAGAATGTGATTTAAAAACTATTGCAGATGGGAAAGTTCATATCACAGTAGGTTTGTTTTGGGTCAATATCAATTAATTTATTAATTATATCATAGATTTTGATAAGGGGCATACCGGGGGGTCCTATTCAGGACTACATTTTACCACATGAGATGGAAGAATAAAATTTGACATCAGTTGTTAGGATAAAATGGCAGAGTCCTTTTATATTGATGAAATATATAGCTGTTTTAGAAACAAAATTGACATTCATATTGTTCCATGGGGGACACTGTTTTGCTTGCAGTATGGTTAAATGAGACAAATTTTTTCCAAAAATATTTTGTGCTGATGCAGAGTTTAGTTTTATTATGGGATCAGGGTAGTTTTTTAAAGAAAGCTGTAAATTCTCATCCCTCTTAGTTAATTTCTAAAGTAACAGGATAGAAAAATCTTTTGGATGCAATACCAGTTTTTACTCAGCCAATGTCAAAAGTTGGATTCTAATGCAGAAATGACTCTTTTATCTCATGGAAGTGGTTAAATGTCTCTTTGGTGGGGTTGGAGATGATTATTGGTATCACGAAACTAAATATTGAAATTAGAGTTAACTGCCTTAAAATGTTGCAGTCAGAAATGATGCAATCTCTAAAAATAAACAGCTTTGGGAAAATATATTGTTTCAATAAACTTTTGAAAGATTCTATTGACGTCTCGCATTATTACTGAATATTGTTGATAAAAAGAGGCTGATTTGATGACTTTTGGACCTAAAAAATACAATTTACTTTTTGTGTGTTTTTGTAGGGAATTCCCTGAAAAATATGTGCACATGACCGTTACTTCCCTTTGTGTTAGTTTTTCTCTCTTATTTGTTGCATGACTCCCTGTTTTCGGATCAGAAAAAGTTGTCTAAAGGGTTATACTTGACAGAGATATTTGAATGCCAAAATTAAAGTGATGCGATCATATTTTTTTCCACCTGAACATTATAATGGTTGCCTGTGGGAAAATATTTAGTTCCGTAATACCATATAGTACTGTCAGTTAACCAAGTAGTAATGGTTAATCAGCTGATTGAGTGCAGGAAGCCACTATCATAGCTCTATTGAAAAGTGTTGATAGCCACTTTATGCATTACCTTGTTCTTTGCTCAGCAGTAGGAAAAAGATGTTTACACAAATTTGTTTTATCACAGTTTATTGGAGAGTGCCAACTATATAAGCTAAGTTTTTCAAAAGAAAAAGTGTCTATTTCAAGTTCTTCACAAAATGTTTGTCCATGTGTCATCTACTTGTCTTGTAAGCAGAGAATATACAGAAGATAGAAGTCCTTATCAGAATTTTTTCAGAAAAATATCAAATCCACCTTGCCTAAAAGCAATACCAGTTTGCCTTAACGCTTAGACTTAGAGGCCTGGATATTTTTATATATTTTTGCTATACTTCGACAGTCTACGCCCTATGAATTTGCAGTTCTTTCTAGGCAAGTATTGGCTGTATAACTTGCACATTTACCCAGTGACTGCATGTTGGGGCAACTCCTCAGTTGCAGTAAAATGTGATGAAATTCGGAATTAGGCCCATGACGGTTAAAATTGAAGATAAAGGTACTTGAATGATCTTATTGTTCTAACAAGGCCCTTGTGATCTATTAACCCTTTACCCAATGCAGACGATATCAAAACTTATTATTTTAAATATCATTTTTTCAAATTTTTCAAAAAATTTCAACAAAAACATATCATGTGACCCCTCGTTGAAACGTGCTAAATGAGCTCGTTCCAACGAGAGGTCACATGATATGGTTTTGATGAAATTTTTTGAAAAATAATATTTTTTCAACTGCTGAATTTGCATATTACACGGGCGAATGCGGGCAATTTGTAGGGTAAAGGGTTAAACAGAATATAATGAATTATTTGGACTCTTTCTATTATTGTAAGATTATTATATCCCCGACCTCCGAAGGAGGATTGGGGGGTATCTAGGGAAGCCCTCCATCTGACCATCCATCTGTCCATCTATCAGTCTGTCCATCCATTCAAACATTTTGCATTCTAACTTAATAAGTCATCCCCTGGATTTGGATCTCATTTAGTATGCTGGTAGAACCGCATGGGGGAATGGATATGCACAAGGAATGGGTTGAATTTGATTTACTCTGGTATGCTCATGGACCTGCTTTGCAAAAGAACATCCACAAATAATGGGTCTGCCCCATTCTTTTTTTCTAGAGTTATGGGCCTTTTTCGACTAAGAAAATTTCAATTTTGGTTTCAGTATGTTCTGGATTGTAATTTCAAAGCTATTGGTTGGATTTGGATCTCTTTTGGTATGCTGATAGACCCAAATGGGGGAGTGGATATGCACAAGGAATGGGTATCATCCAATAATTTTTCCTAGAGTCATGGCACTTTTTCACTCTTTTGACTTAGAAAATATTTCTGTCCCACATTACCATTAAGGCAGCTTTGAACATGCCTGCAGGTTAAGGGCAGAGACCAATGCTTTGCATTGCCCTTGTTAGATATGACTTTCTTTCCCGGAATTGTCCATTATCAAATTCAGCTGATATGGCTTCAAACTTGACTGAAATGACGCCGATCTCAGCCATATGAACTAAGCTAGTGTTGTCCCCCTTGATGTATTACTAGGTGCAACCAATTTGTTTACATTGAAATGTTCAGTTATTTGTCAAACACAATAATGAAAATTGACAGGCATGATGGAGTGGTTTGAAGCAGAGTTAGTATGTTGAGGAATTAATGATGGCATAAAGTAATAAATAGGTGGATGGAAAGAGGAAATGAAAGAGTTTCACAGAAAATTCAACCCAGACTTAAAATACAAGTCAAAAATAGGGAAGCATTGAAGTGGGAGAAGATATAGTTCGGCTTTTCGAACATCGCGGCTTCCACTGTGAGGAAGATGAGACATTTGGATAGCTGAACTTGAAGAAGAGGAAACTTTGAACCTTGTGAAACATAGAAGAAATAATAACACTACAGACAATTACCAATGACTTTGTTAAAAAATGATTATTCATTTTGTCAATAAATAGAGGTTATTACCACCATGTGGATTTCTGAGATGGTGTATTGAAGTCTGGGCATTTATTGACGAGTCCTGACCTTAAACACCAATAAATAACTTAATAAATTTATTTTGCTGAGTTATCATTTATCGTATAATTTCTGTATCAAAATGGTGGCCTCAACATGTGTGATCAGGTTTTGATACTTTTAGATACAAAATGTTCTCTGTCTGAATCAAATGATCGCACGTGTGGTTGCTACCCTCAATACAGATTTGGACTTTGATATTAACTCTTTATCCTTCAAATTGAGAATTCTTCCAATCCCTTTGGCATGAGATAACTCAAAAAATATCAATCCAATTGTCATGTTACTTTATATATATCTTCAGGTTACTGATGTTCCGAGCTGTATACTTTTTGGTGTAAATCTGTTATTTTGATCCTGAGATATTAACCCTTTATCCTTCAAATTTAAAATTCCTCCAATCCCTTTGGCATGAGATAACTTGAAAAATATTGCTTGGATTGTCAAGTTACTTTATATTTGTGTTCAGGTTACTGACGTGCCGAGCTGTATAGATTTTGGTGTAACTCTGATAATTTGATCCTGAGATATTAACCCTTTATCCTTCAAATTGAAAATTCCTCCAATCCCTTTAGCATGTGAAAACTCAAAAAATATCAATCCAATTGTCATGTTACTCCATATATGGGTTCAGGTTACTGATGTGCCGAGCTGTAGAGTTTTTGGTGTAAAACTGATAATTTGATCCTGTGATATTAACCCTTTATCCTTCAAATTGAGAACTTCTCCAATCCATTTCTTCGGCTTGCGATAACTCAAAAAATATTAATCCGATTATCAGGTTACTTTATATATGTATTCAGGTTACTGATGTGCTGTGCTGTATAGTTTTTAGCTCAACTTTGGCAAAGCCAAATTTGAGCTTATGCCATGGCCAGTCATCCGTCTGTCCGTCAACAGTTCAATACGGCTCAGGCTAGAGGCTGCAATTATGAACCGATCTTTACGAAACTTCTTCGGTACCTTTGTTATGACCGTGGGACGAGAACGAGTGTTTTGGGGTCCGATCCGAAATTCAAGTTGGCCACTGGCAGCCATTTTGTACAAAATTAGGTGCAATCAGATTTTTGTGCAGAACTTCCATATGAAAGCACTGATTTGAATAATTTTTTCTATGAATGTTTAGTACCATGGGATACATCACATATAATACGGGTTTTTTTCTCGTGTGTAAATCATGCAAATTAGATTAACTTTGATGTTTTTTGGTGTTACTTTCAGCACTATAAGTGCAAATGCCAATACAGCTCGGGCTAGAGGCCGTATTTATGAACCGATCTTTACGAAACTTCTTGGGTACCTTGGGACGAGAATGAGTGTTTCTGGGTGTGGCCCAAAATCCAAGATGGCTGCCAGTGGCCATTTTGTACCAAAATTAGGTCTAATCAGTTTTTTGTACACAACTTCTATACGGCTCAGGCTAGAGGCTGTATTTATGAACCGATCTTTACGAAACTTCTTGGGTACCTTTGTTATTACCGTGGGATGAGACTGAGTGTTTTTGAAATTCAAGATGGCCACCAGCAGCCATTTTGTACCAAAATTAGTGCAATCAGTCTTTTGTACAGAACTTCTGTATGAAAGTTCTGATTTGAATAAATTTTTGTATGAATGTTTAGTAACATGGAATACATCACATATAGTACGGGTTTTTTTCTCGTGCAGAAATTATGCAAATTAGATGAACTTTGATTTATTCAGTGCTACTTGTACACTGTAAGTGCACATGTCAATACAGCTCGGGCTAGAGGCTGTATTTATGAACCGATCTTCACAAAACTTCTTGGGTACCTTTGTTATCACCTTGGGATGAGAATGAGTGTTTCTGGGTGCGGTCCAAAATTCAAGATGGCTGCCAGTGGCCATTTTGTACCGAAATTAGGTCATTAGGATCATTTTTTTGTCACAGCTTCTATACAGCTCATATTTATGAACTGATCTTCACGAAACTTCTTGGGTCCCTTTGTTTTCACCTTGGGACAAGAACGAGTACGTTTTGGGGTGCCTTTGTTATCACTGTGCTATGAGAACAAATATTTTGTGTTTCAGTCAGCCCCACTCTGGGACTCAAAGATTTCTTTTCTAGTTTAGCATCTGACTATCACCCACCTTTACAATACTTTACCTATACATTTGTTACAGGCTACGGTCAGTATTTATGTACAGACCTTTACAATACTTTATATGTACCTTTGTTATCAGGTCATTACCTAGATGTTTGTCATTGCTGTGTCACATACTATACATGTACATGTCTTAAGTTGTGCTACAGTGTCATTGACACTTTCATTTATGTAAATCTAATAATTTGATCTGGAGACATTAACCCTTTATCCATCAAATTAGAAACTCCTCCAATCCATTTCTATATGCACCCATACCATGTATGGTGTACATAATGTCGGCATCCGGGGTGGCCCTCCGTCATACAGCTTTCTACTAGTTGCATGTATGGGTACACATCTGACGATTTAATCTGCCTATTTTTCATTATTGTTTCAATTTTTATCACCCCCCCCCCCCCACCCCACAATGAGTTGTGTGTGTGTGTGTGGGGGGGGGGGGGGGGTATACTGGAATTTTCTTGTCCATCCCTCCATCAACATAATTTTGTCCAGAGATTTTCTCAGACGATTAAGGACCAATCTGCTCGGAACTTGGTATGAATGTAAACCACCATGGGAACCTGTGCACCTGCGATTATATTCTGGTCAGCAGGGCCATATCCAGGGATAATTTGGGGACACCTGTCCATATTTGCCACTGGCATAATCAAAGGCTTTAGGTGGTAGAGATGAAAACTGAAAGTTTGATTACGTACTGAATGCATCGTTTTTTAAAGACACAAAAGTTGAAGTTACTGTAATGCCTCCATATGCTTTCTGTGCGTTTTTTCTTATCAGAATGCAATTGCCTCAGGCATATTTTAAGTCAGCTAAAGTATCCTAGTTTGGGATTCAAGGGTTTAGTTTCATGTTGGTTTTAGTCATGTATAATTTTTGCTGAATTTAGACCATTTTAGTGGATGGAGATTACACACAAATACAATGAGCGTGGGCACCTGAAGTTTGGGTGCCCAAGCTGGTATACCGGTACCAAAAACATCCTGGATATGGCCCTGGTCAGATTATTTTTGCCAGAATTATGCCCCTTTTCGACTTGAAATAGTAGCCGTATAGGCCTGAATGTTGTCCTGAGATTTTCTTGAACGTTTATGGGTCAATTCCTATGAAACTTGGTATGGATGTTCACTACCATGGAAACCTGTGCACTTGCAATTATAGCTTCGATCAGACTTTTTCCAGAGTTATGCCCCTTTTCATCTTAGAATAATCATTGTGGTGGTGGGGGGGGGGGGGGAGGATTATGGATAGGACAGTCACACCTCTAGTTTGTCATACCGAAATGTTTAGGGTGGGTGATAACTTTATGTATGATAAATAAAAGCCAGGATAAATGAACTGGTCCAACTGACATTAAAAGTTGCATGCAGACTTGAAAACATTTGAAATATTTATAGGATACCAGATAAGCCAGGCATGCCTAGTAACTATTTTGAAGAGGTATTCTAGAGTAATAGCAGATGCTCGTGGTGAACCAATAAATTTAATAGCTTTTGATGACTTTGTCTCATTATCCGTGAGATTGAGAGCATATACAGGTAAGTTAACTTGTGGGTAAGACCTAAAAAAGTTAAAAATCTGTTTCTCAGGCTCTCCTGCATGGTCCTTTTGGCTGCCTCATGCTCTATTTTTTTTTAATTTTATAACCAATGCAAACTTTAAAAAAAAAAAAATTAAATGGTTTATGTCTGATATTTTATCAAAGTTAATAAAATTGATAAATTTGTTCCTTGGGTGCAACAAGGCTTTGCAATGTTTTAGCATTGCGAGGCCTTCTTGCACCCCAGGGAATGAAATACACCACCACTCGTGCTATTCTGTAGATCATGAGGTCTAAAACATAAAACAAACCAAGAACATGAACTTTGTATGGCAAAGAAATAATTACAAAAATTAAGGGGGCACGGTGGCGTCGCGGTAATCGGTTCTCGTCAGATCACTGAGGTTAAGCAACGAGCACGGTTAGTAGATGGATGGATGACCATTTCAGCGACTGATTTGCATTTCTGCATTGTGTCGTTGGGCAAGACACTTTATCCCGATTGCCTACATGGGGGCACGATGATGCTGTGTACTAAGGCATAATGCACATCAAAGGTGCCCATGTTTTCAACCAATCTAACTCTGCCTGAGCCGCGGTGCAGAGTTCAGAATTACGATGTTGGAGAGCTGACAGCTGCTCGTCATTGCTCGGTGGTTCTCTCTGGGTACTCCACTCTGGCTTTCTCCACCCATAAAACTGTCACTGACATGATATGACCCTGGCTGTTAATGTGTTGTTAAACCCTAATAAAAAAAATACAAAAATTAAAAATAAAAAAACTGCCCACCCACATGCAATTTTACAAAAAACGGCCTGAGAAGCAGAAGATCTACTTTTGTGGGGCCTAATCCATCTCAGTTTAACTCTTAACCCACTGAGGAGTAA
This sequence comes from Pictodentalium vernedei, assembly GCA_031216915.1. Lineage (NCBI taxonomy): Eukaryota > Metazoa > Mollusca > Scaphopoda > Dentaliida > Dentaliidae > Pictodentalium > Pictodentalium vernedei. The sequence continues at coordinate 159,010,713 of CM062288.1, read as the reverse complement.
TTTTAAAATATTTTTCATCAAATCTGGTCATGGCTGTTTCAAAACAGCCATGACTAGATTTGATGAAATATTCATGAAGAGTTACCTTGAGAAATCACTTGACAAAACGTGTTTACAATTTACAGGGGAAAATTTGGTTTAATATCAAAAAATTTTACTTATGTTGATGGCAAGAGATTTCTGTCTTGTACAGGAACATCCACCAGTAGCACGAAAAGAATTAAGTTAGGAGGAGCCTAATGTTCCTTACTGATAACAGTGGAACCTTGTTAATCAGGGATGTAAGTTTTCTGTTTTTTTTTCCGGAATTCCTGGTTTATTCTTTTCTGCCTTTTCTAGTCTATGCTAGCAGATGAATGCCGATGGTTTGAATACACAATTGGCCTATAGCAAAGGACAGTGTTAAAATGTTTTGGTGTTTGAGTAACAGAGCTAATTAATAATTCAACCATGCCTGGAAATAAGAATTCTGTCATTTGCAGAATGAGGTCCCCAGAGGGTAAATTTGCTGTTGTTGTCCCTTACAGTAGGCTGAATTTATTCTCTGGGTGCCTCTTTCTATTTGGGCCTGAGACCTTGTTTCAGAGTTTGATTCACAGAGGGTAAATTTAGTAATTATACCCTGCTGTGCAAGGTAGCATCACCAAATTCACCTCTGGGGACCTCATTCTGCAGATGACAGTCTGCTTATTTCCAGGCATGTATGGGTAGGAACCCTTATTTCCAGGCTTGTATGGAACTCCTGTTCTTGATCTGGTAAGTCTCCATCCTTTGAGATGTTAGGAAAATTTCACTTGAGAAATCACTGACAAGAGAATCTCGATCAGATCGCGTTGCAGTTGAAATTCTCTCCGCTTTCTTCCCCCATAACCATGGTTCATGCTGTAGTGTGCCAATTTAGCCAATTGTGCCAAAAAATCTTTGGCTAAATTTTGGCACCAAAAAGTTTCTTGGACTTGTAAAGGAAAGCCATTGTGGCAGTGATTGATGACAAAACAAACCAAAACAAATAATATGTTATCACTTCTTTTGTCAATAAGGTGTTGGAAATTGTGTTTGGACAAACTTTCAGTGATCATTGTCAGTGTGTAGTAATGGGGCATTATTGTTTTCTTCAATAACATATCGAGGTTAAATTATCAACTTTAGGCCTAAAAAAATAAAAAATCTGTTTCTCAGGCCCTCCCGCATGGTCCTTTTGGCTGCCGCTTGCTCTCTTTTTATAACCAATTTAAACTTAAAAAAAATAAAAATTAAATGGTTTATGTCTGATATTTTACCCAAGTTAAAAAATTTGATGAATTTGTCCCTTGAGTGCAAGAAGGCTTTGCAATGCTTTAGCATTGCAAAGCCTTCTTGCACTCAAGGGATGAAATACACCACCACCCATGCTATTCTGTAGATTATGAGGCCTAAAATTTGAACCAAGAACATGAACTTTTGATGGCAAAGAAGTAATTACTGAAATAAAAAATAAAATAAAAAACCGCTCGCCCACATGCAATTTCACAAATAATGGCCTGAGAAACAGAAGATCTACTTTGGGTGGCCTTACAAAAGGCTGCATTTAATTAGATAAATACTTCATACGGTCATATCTTTGCAAGTGACTTGCGACAGTATGAAGTATATTTATCTAATTAAATTCTGCTTGTTGTAAATACTTACAACCTCCTCAGACCAGAGGAGTAAAAGTAATCAGAGTAATTAGTTGATTAGTTAGTTATTATCAAAGTGCAACAACAGGTTTATGTACCGATATTCAGCCTGACCATTAACCCTTTACCTGACATGAAAAGCAGACAACGCTTGCAAACAAAGTTCTTGAATAACTATTTTTTTTTCACTTTTTGTTTCAAAAACATAGGTTATGACTCCTCATTGGAACGACCTAAACAAGCTTGTTCCACGGATTGGTCATAACCTATGTTTTTGAGGCAAAAAATGAAAAAATAATAAAAATAAATTCGGGCGATTTTTGTGAATCGTGCTGGCCAGTTTTGGCTGTTATGTTGGGAAAAGGGTTAATTGAATCAGTAGCATAGATATAACTGAAGTGACCATCCTTTCTTATCAACCTACTGACAATTGTTTACTACAGGCTTGCACTACATTGGAAGTCCCTAACTCGGATAATATACTCTCTATTTTTGTCTTTCCCAAGCAATTTGGGAAAGAAAAGTGGTACTAATGCACCGAGAAAAAATAAGCCAAAACTGGGTCGAGATCAACCGGCGCAAACCCAGTACGGGTGCTCTCTCCCAAGTACAACTCCACGACTTCCGTTGCCAATGCGCATATACGTCGCTAAAGACTCCTTCTTTTTTTCGTCCGCCATGTGACGAGATGTTCTGCACTCTTATCAGTGTTCATCCAACTCGTAGATTGTTGTTTCCTGCTTCATAGTGGATCCGAGTATCCTTTTGTATTCTCAGGAACAGTTTATTCATTATATTCTCTTACAATTATTATCCTTAATGTATTTTATATGTTCTTTCTCGAGTCGCTCGCGAATTTCGTGTGCCATACGGTTCAGACTTCAATTATTTTCACAATTATTGTAAATGTTTAAATTGCTCATTTTTAGCTCAACTTTGGCGAAGCCAAATTTGAGCTTATGCCATGGCCCGTCGTCCGTCTGTCCGTCAACAATTGGATACGGCTCGGGCTAGAGGCCTTATTTATGAACCGATCTTTACGAAACCTCTTGGGTACCTTTGTTATGACCGTGGGACGAGAACGAGTGTTTTTGGGTGCGGTCCAAAATTCAAGATGGCTGCCAGCCGCCATTTTGTACCGACGATGCAGAAATCTGTTTTTTTGTACAGAACTTCCATATGAAAGCTCTGATTTGAATAATTTTTTGTATGAATGTTTAGTACCATGGGATACATCACATATAATACGGTTTTTTTTCTCGTGCGTAAATTATGCAAATTAGACTAACTTTGATGTTTTTTGGTGTTACTTTCAGCACTATAAGTGCAAATGCCAATACGGCTCGGGCTAGAGGCCGCATTTATGAACCGATCTTTACGAAACTCCTTGGGTACCTTTGTTATCACTGTGGGACGAGAACAAGTGTTTTGGGGTCTGGTCCAAAATTCAAGATGGCCGATGGCAGCCATTTTGTACAAAATTTGGTGCAATCAGATTTTTGCACAGAACTTCCATATGAAAGTGCTGATTTGAATAATTTTTTGTGTGAATGTTTAGTACCATGGGATACATCACATATAATACGGGTTTTTTTCTCGTGCAGAAATTATGCAAATTAGATGAACTTTTATTTTTTCAGTGCAACTTACACACAGTAAGTACACATGTCAAGTCAATACGGCTTGGGCTAGAGTCTGTATTTATGAACCGATCTTCACGAAACATCTTGGGTACCTTTGTTATCACCTTGGGACGAAAACGAGTGTTTCTGGGTGCGGTCCAAAATTCAAGATGGCTGCCAGTGGCCATTTTGTACTGAAATTAGGTCTAATCAGTTTTTTGTACACAACTTCTATACGCCTCAGGCTAGAGGCCACATTTATGAACCGATCTTTACGAAACTTCTTGGGTACCTTTGTTATCACCATGGGATGAGAACAAGTGTTTTTGGGTGTGGTCCGAAATTCAAGATGGCTACCAGCAGCCATTTTGTACCAAAATTAGTGCAATCAGTCTTTTGTACAGAACTTCTGTATGAAAGTTCTGATTTGAATAAATGTTCGTATGAATGTTTAGTAACATGGAATACATCACATATAGTACAGGTTTTTTTCTCGTGCAGAAATTATGCAAATTAGATGAACTTTGATTTATTCAGTGCTACTTATACACTGTAAGTGCACATGTCAATACAGCTCGGGCTAGAGGCTGTTTTTATGAACCGATCTTCACAAAACTCTTGGGTACCTTTGTTATCACCTTGGGACAAGAACGAGTGTTTCTGGGTGCGGTCCAAAATTCAAGATGGCTGCCAGTGGCCATTTTGTACCGAAATTAGGTCCAATCAGTTTTTTGTCACAACTTCTACACAGCTCATATTTGTGAACTGATCTTCACGAAACTTCTTGGGTACCTTTGTTTTCACCTTGGGACAGGAATGAGTGTGTTTTGGGGTGCCTTTGTTATCACTGTGCTATGAGAACAAATATTTTGGGGTTCAGTCCGACCCACTCTGGGACTCAAAGATTTTTTTCTAGTTTAGCATCTGACTGTCACCCACCTTTACAATACTTTACCTATACATTTGTTACAGGCAACGGTCAGTATTTATATACAGACCGTTACAATACTTTATATGTACCTTTGTTATCAGGTCATTACCTAGATGTTTGTCATTGCTGTGTCACATACTATACATGTACATGTCTTTGTCTTGACAAGTTGAGCTACAGTGTCATTGACACTTTCATTCTAATTGTGTTAGAGTTAGGTGTCAGCGGGGTACCGCTTCTGCAGTTTTTCTTCTCTCCTTTGAGAGTGGTCATCCTGTTGTGTGGTTCCCAGTCGACCGTCTGGGGTCTAAATTTCTGTCACTTTTCTCTCTTCTTTGGGGTGTTCTGTTCTCATCTGATTTCACCTTCTTTGCTCCTCTCACCTATATCATGCCCAGGACTATTCCTTGTGGCCAATGTCTGCTTCCAAAGCATGTGGACGATTCACATGCATCTTGCTCCTCATGAAATGGGTGTTCGGCCGAGCGGCCATGTGGTCTCTGTGGATCTTGGTCATCCACTTTCTGGGCGTCAGTGAACCGTGTAGTTCGTTCTCGTGGCCGTACCTCCCACTCCCGCGGGAAAGGAGAACGCGGTCGTTCGGGGGCTCCCGAGCCGACCATGTCTTGTGAGAGCTATTCCTCCGTGGGGGATGTGCAGTCTTTTCCTCTTTTCCTGTAGTGGATACTGCGGGAGCCATTGAGTGTTCTGGTGAAGAGGTGCCTGGTTCCGGGACTACGGTCCCCCTCCAGTCGACATCTGAGGCTGTCATTAGGGTTGTGACTCCTCCTTCGGAGCCGAGCAGGGGTGCTCTCTCCACAATTCCACCAACCTCAATGACTCCCGGCGTATCTACTATTACTGCTGGTCCGTCTGCTTCGTCGTCAGTTTCAGCTGGCCTCGGCCTTTCCCTGCAGGGGACTGCAGGGATGTCTGGTAGTGTAGACATGGGATATCAGCCTCAGCCTTCCCTGACATCAACTCAGCGAAGATGGAAGGGGCTGCCGACCGAACCCACCACTGTGGTCTCTACAGCATGAAGCATCACAGTTGTGTCATTTGATTCGGATGTTCTTAGTGGGGACACTATGAACTCCATGGCGTTTCCATCCACTCATTCTGGCCACACGACCAGTTTTGGGGGACCAACGCCTTTTGTGCAGCCTGGACCTTCTGCCCTGCAGAGGTCCGCAGTGACTCTCATGAGTTCTCGCTATATTGATCCTCGGGGTGCTTCGTACCCCTATACACGTCTGCCTTCAGACGTTTCGGTTGCCGTCCGCGTCGTCCCGCTACAGGTGTTTTGGAGGATCGTGACTCTTCGCTGGTTAAGAGGGTCAGAGGTGAAGCCAGTTTGCCGGTTCGCTCCCCTGTCGAACCGGCCAGTTCAGGCAGTGAGCTTAGGGAGGCCCTCTCCTTACTCACTCAGGTTCTGTCAAAGAGCCTTCCTGTTGCTTCCAGCGAGGCAGCGAGTGGTTTCCAGGCGCCTCCTATGGTGCTGCCTCCCGGGATTGGAAACAGGCCGGTTTCTGATCCCCCTGGTGTTCCTACACCATGGGAGGCGTCGGCTGGTTTGCCCACGATGGGCTATGTGTCTTCCGACTCTTGAGGTCGAGGGCCAGTAGTCTTCAGACTTGGGGGCAGCTCTTGACTTTGTGTTTGGGTTTCTGCCTGATATCAAACAGCTAACCAGCCGACAGTGTCAGCCAGGCCGCGATCATCGGTCACGCACCTACAGCCTATGGAGCAACCTGTTTCTGGGCGCCTTCGACCATGCCAGTCGGTACAGGTGGTTGAAGCATTTTCAGCATTGGACTCCAAGCTGAGTTCCAAGGCTATGAAGGCTCCGTTCTTCAACAGGGTTGACACCTTTTTGCCTCCTGTTATCGTTCCTACGATTCCGCCAATCCATCAGTCTGCAAGACTTTGACGGTTCTGGACCAGGACTCCAATTCTCTCAGGCTTTCCAAGCCCAAGTCCAATGACGATTCTGGAGTCCACGTTGGGCTTATCGAGAGAGATGTTTGGCATACTTTCTCTCTCTGATCACGTTGTCTCAGCTTTAGCTACTTATCTGCCTCCAGATAAGTTTGACGAGGTACAGGCTCCTTTGCATGTGCTGTCCAAGTCGCTCATGCATCTTACACACACGCATGCCTGTAACACGGCTAATCTGGAATTAGTTCGAAGGGACGCTGTGCTGGGCACAGGACGATCCCTTCCTGAGGAGCAGCGCGCTGCTCTTCGATCTGCTTCTTTGGCAGGTCCGCAACTTTTCCATGGTTCCGTGTCGACGGTCCGGGATGATGTCCTACGTCATTCCAAAGATCAGCTGCTGTTTCGTCAGCTTGATCAGCCTTCTAGGGGAGGCAGAGGCCGTTCCAGGCCTAACAAGTACCCTTCTGCTTTCTCTGTGAAGCAAAAGGCTGATCCTTCTGCTACCGCTTCTACTTCTTACTCAAGGGGTAAGGGTCGGCAGACTAGAGGGAAGTCTCAGGATTCTTCATTCAGTAGAGGACGTGGTTTCTCCTCTCGCGGGCCTCGTCGGGGCTTGAAATGAAGGTCCTCACCTCGACTCGTCCCAGGTTGGAGGAAGGATAGCAGAGTTTGCAGACCATTGGGCCACCATCACATCTGATCCGTGGGTGTTAGATGTTGTTTGGTCCGCCTGCGAATATCCTTACGAAGGCACCCAACTCTATCCAGGGTGCCTCTTCCAACCACAGTTCCTTCAGACGTTTTACGTCGGGAACTTTTGTCCATGGAGATAGACAATCTCCTGGCAAAGGGGGAGATCGGGGTCGTCAAGAACATTCAGTCAGTGGGTTTCTATTCCCGCCTGTTCTTGGTGCCGAAGAAGGATGGCCAACTCCGACCGGTTATCGATCTGAGTATCCAGAACCAGTCTATCATTGCAGCCAAGTTCAGCATGGAGACTTTCAGGTCGGCCCGCCGTTCAATTCACCTGGGAGATTTCGACCTGCGAGATGCTTACTTTCACGTTCCAATGCATCGGGCGTCACGCAAGTATCTCAGGTTCGCTTTTCTGGGGCGAGTTTACCAGTTCAAGGCCATGCCTTTCGGCCCCAATCTGGCTCCTTGGGCCTTCACCAGACTGATGTCTCATGTGATAGCTTTCCATCGCACACAGTCCAGGGTGACTACTTCGGCATATCTGGACGATATCCTCTAGAGGCATTCCAATGCTGCCTTACTGGAGTCAGATGTCGCCACTCTGTTGAGCTTGCTCACGTCGCTAGGATTGAGAGTCAACGAGAAGTCGGACCTGGTCCCTTCTCAGTCGTTTTGTCATCTGGGTATGGTTTTCCAAACCCAATTCAATTTGGTAGCGGTTCCCCAGGCCAAGGCTGTGATTCTCTCAGCTTTTGCTCTGACTCTGTCCCAGTCCACATCTGCGTCAGCATGGAGTATTCTCCGGCTGATCGGTCTCTGCTGTTCGGTGACGGATCTCATTCCTCTAGGTCGGCTGCTTGTCAGACCTCTCCAACACTTTCTGCTCAGCCTTTGGAGACCGAATGTAGATTCTCTGGATCTGGTGCTTCAGTTTCCGGAATCTCTTTATCCTCACCTTCTCCCTTGGACGGATGTCCAGTGGATTATTATGCAGGGTGTTACTTTGGACTCACCCACGTCCGATCGCATTCTGATGGCAGATGCCAGCGATCTCGGATGGGGTGCGACGTTGGATCCTCTAAGTCTTTCCCTCCATGGGATGTGGGACCAGGATCAGACAGCTCTACACATCAACCAGAAGGAGTTTCTTTCTCTTCTGAGTTTCAGGCAGTGGATCCCTCACCTGTCGAATCACCAGGTCCTTCTGTTGTCCGACAATTCGACAGTGGTTGCTTACATTCGGAACCAGGGCGGCATGCACTCGGTTCCGATGTACAAATTGGCTCGCGATCTTTTACTGCTCGCTCAGGATGTCCACGCCGGGGTGGTTGTTCGTCACATTCCCAGTCGTCTGAACGTCCTAGTCGACTTCCTGTCCTGATGGGGCAGGGTTATTTCCACCGCCTCAGCAAGTGTGGATCAATCAGCACCGCTTGCTGATGGCGGCAGTTCTGGCATGTCTCCCTCTATGTTGCGACCTTCTTTGCCAAGGTCACCCGAGGAGGTTTCTCGACGACCCGACTTCATTGTGCCTTCACGCATATCTTTTGTCGGGTCCTGTCTCCTCCGTAGAGGTTTTTCGAGATGAGCAGTGGTGTGCATTTCTTCTTCAAGGAGGCAGTCCACTGGTTTAGCTTATGCAGCTAAGTGGAAGGTCTTCTGTCGATGGCGTGCTGATCACTCTGTTGATTATGCCAATCCTTCGATTTCTCAGATTGCAGAGTTTCTGGTATATCTGTTTGATTCTCGGGGTCTCCAGCCTGTTACCATCAAGGGTTACAGGTCCATGCTTTCAGAGACTTTTTCTTATGTGGGGAAGCGTCGTTTCGGCACTAATCCTTACCTCTACAAGCTTGTTCGGCACTTTTCTTTGAAAAGGCCTCGGACTTTGCAGCTTACCCCCCGATGGAATATTTTGTGGGTGCTGCTTTGCTTGTGGGGGGGGGGGGGGGGGGTGGGGTCACCGTTCGAACCTTTATCCCAGGTGGATATGCATTTTCTCACATATAAGACGGCGTTTCTGATGGTGTTTGCTTCTGCCAGATGGGTTAGTGAGCTTCACGCCCTCTCGGTTGACCCGGCCTTTTTTAGGAGCTCTCCCAACAGTGTTACTTTTACCACTGATTGCTCTTTTCTGGCCAAGAATCAGTTACCAGATACTACTCCTCCTCCTATCTGTATCAGGGCTCTTCCTTCTGTTGAGGGTAATCGCCCTTTGCTCTGTCCGGGCCGTGCTATTCGCATTTATCTCGATCGAACACGATTCATACGGAAAGGCAGGAAACGTTTTTTTCTGTCTCTTATTCCTGGTCGACAGAAGATCTCTCCTCAATCCATTTCTCGATGGATTTGTCTTGCTATCCGTATGGCTTACGGTCGTTTAGCAGCTGGCGATTGTATTACCAATCGTATATCTGCCCACGAGGTGCGTGCATTGTCTACCTCTTGGGCTTATTCTAACTCTGTCAAGTTGTCGGATGTTATGCAGGCAGCCTACTGGAGAAATGCCTCTACTTTCTCCACCTTCTATCTGCGTCAGTTGCAGGAGCAGGCGGAGGACCTTTTTGCCTTGGGTCGTCATTCTTCTGCTCAGGCTGTTGTCTGCCCTAGCCATTCGGCTTCTTGAAGGTCAGTTTCAGCCTTGTGCTGTTACTGTCCTTTTCTGTCTGTGTGTCACACGGACCCATATGTCTCCTTTCATTGTCTTTTACCAATGATTGTAAGCCTCAGGACCTCTTCCTTCTGCTTCACGGTTCCAGTGCACTGGGGTTATGTGTGGGTTGGTTATGCGGTTCCCTCCAGCCTATTGTCTATTCAGCCTGTAGTAAACAATTCTGAGTAGGTTGATAAGAAATTTAAATTTTATAGTAAATTTCCTTTCTTATTATACCTACCACAATTGTTTACATGGAGGCCCTCCCGTCTTCTTATACGGGTAAGAATCCTTCCTCCCCGCTGATCACATAACTCTAATGTTGGCGGATTCAAAAAGAATGAGTCTTTAGCGACGTATATGCGCACTGGCAACGGAAGTCGTGGAGTTGTACTTGGGAGAGAGCGTCCTGTACTGGGTCTGCGCCGCTTGATCTCGACCCAGTTTTGGCTTATTTTTTCTCGGTGCTTTTGCACCACTTTTCTTTCCCAAATTGAGACAAAAATAGAGAGTATATTATCCGAGTTAGGGACTTCCACTGTAGTGCAAGCCTGTAGTAAACAATTGTGGTAGGTATAATAAGAAAGGAAATTTACTATAAAATTTAAATTTTAAATTTCAACTCCCAAGACCATATTCTATGCAGTGTAAACAAGATCTCTGCAGTCCCAAGTCCAAAATAATAATATAATTCAACAAACAAATTTGGTAGAAGGGTATTTGATTAATCGTCTCAAATGGTTGTTATCCCATTTATAATTCACATAAAAGTTTAATGTATAGTTTGTTATGTAATATGCTTTGTCAACTCATCTTTTTTGTACTTAGAGTTAGCTCTCTTGATGTGCTTTTCTTTCAAGTCATAATTTTTAGTTTAACTTAACAAAGTCAAGATAAGCTTTTGCCATCACGCGTGCAGAAGTCTGTTAGTCTGTGAGTCAGTTCACATTTTACTTTAGCACAAAAACCTGAAAACCTTTAGCACAGACTACAGGTCATATTTATGAAGGGATATTATTGTAACTTTGTAGGATGACTCAGTATAATGTCAAGATGAGGACCTCCCCTTTTGGTTGGGATGGGTCAACCGTGATGGCTACACAGGCCTGAAGCCCAAAAACCTTTAGCACAGTCTACAGGCCATATTTATGAAGGGATTTCATTGTAACTTGATAGGATGACTCATTTTGGAATAATTTCACTGTAACTTGGTAACTTTGGTTGACATACATTAACTGTGAGAGCCACATTGACCCACCCCTCACTTCTTTAGTACAGTCTACATCTCAAATTATTTTTATTAAAAACTTAGTATACAGGGAACAGAAATTATTATATTCTCAGTTATCACAATTCTTGTCGTATTTCATAATCCTTTCACAAACATTCATCAAGCACAAAACTCAATCAAGTTAAGCTACAGTGTCGTGACACTTTCATTTCTGTACTTATAATGAGCTCTCTTATTTCTTATTATTTTCAGTTTCTTTTCAACCTACTCACAATTGTTTACAATTGGCTGTAACGTAAGTGCAAGCCCTACTTCGGAACTAACTCAAGCTTTTAGAGAACTTTTCCAAACAAGTTGGAAAAGTAATAGAGTGCAAAAGCACAAAAAAGATCGAAAAAAGGGTCGAGCGAGACCAGCACTCGAAATTACAGGTACTCTCTCTGCACACCTCTTGCGTTTACCGAGCGCATGCACAACAACCGTGCCGTCAGTTCCTTTTATTTCTGCCATTTGTACATGGACGGAAATTTTTGTGACTCGTGCTACTTTGCTGTTATTCTTCGTGAACAACTTATTATATGTGCTCTGCATTTCATTGTGTGCAAGTGGATTGTATCCTTTTATCAAGCTATCCAAAATTGCTTTTGATTAATGTTATTTTTGATCATTATTGCATGTTTCTTCACACTTAATCTTGTTTTTCCCCCACATGTGAACACGACCTTTGTGCTGTTTTCCATCGGCGGGAAGCTTGATTCCATTTTCATTCATATAATGCCAAAGACTATTCTTTGTACCTCTTGCTTGCAAGTGAAGCATGTGGACGACTCTCATTCCACATGTGTCACTTGCAACAACTACACTCAGGCCCAATCATGTGGTATTTGTGGGATTTGGTCCTCTAAATTCTGGGCTTCTGTTAACAAGGTGGTTCTGTCCAGAGCTAGAACCCCTCGTTCTCGGGGTAAGGGTAGCCGTGCCGTAGCAGACATTTCTGCTGGTGCACGTGGTGACTCTGTCACACAGGAATCTGATCTGTCTTCTGTGGCGAGTTGCTCTGCAACTGTTGATGGTGCTAGTTCAGTGATACCTGACGTGGAGACCGTGGTCACTTTGTCTTCTGATGTCACCTTTGAGGCGTCTGTTTTCGTAGAGAGCTTCTCCGAGGTTAGCTCGGTGACCCTCTCCGATCTGCCTCCTACGCCGTCGACAGTTTCTGAGGAAGTTAGTTACTACAGATCCTATTCTGTCTGATGGTGGCTCTTCCATCTCCTCTGGGGATGGTCTACAGTCTCGGGGGACCGAGGCTGTATCTGCTGGTGTGTCTGTGTGCTCTCAGCCTCCCCTAGCCTCACGGCGGGGCTGTGCGGATTTGCTGTCTGCTCCGTCTCATCTGGCTAGGTTTGCTCCTAGTCGGTTGAGCAGGTCTGTCGCTTTGGCAGCGATTCCTCGTCCCTTGAGTGAATCGTTTATTGTTCCTCCTTCCTCTGCTAGTGTGCCGCCTAGCAGGTTGGTGTTGGGACGTTGACATCCAGGGCCTGCTGTTCGGCAGCGGTCAGTGACAGCCCCTGTTTGCTGTCACTCTCGGAACCTTCCTCCGGTGATTCCTCACTGTGTTCCGAGTCTGGGTGTCGATCGATGCTTGCCGTCGGTCTCAGAGGATGGGCAGTTGGGGCCGTCTGCCACGTAGAGGCCAATGACAGGTTCCTGTAATTTTTGGGACAATCCTCCGGTGTCTTCTCACCGTGTCCTAGGTCCAGCTACCGATCGACGTGCGCCGTCGATCTCTTTCGAGGATTTGCAGGCAAGACCTTCTGTTTCGCAGGGGTCAGTGATGGCCCCTGGGCGTCACAATCGGAACTATCCTCTGGTATCTTCTCACTGTATCCCTATTCTGTCTGCCGATCGACGTTCGACGTCGGTCTCTTCTGAGAATTTGGGTTCTTCTACCAGAAGGGTCCATTGGGAGGACACTCCGTCGGGCGATGCTGCTGCAACGGATTCTCAGGGTGACCTGCATCAGGCCGTTTTGGCGCTCACCCGGTTGCTTTCTGGCAACCCTCAAGTTGGCCTCCCTGTGCCTCCTGAGGCACAACCTCCTTTGGTCGGTTGCAGAGATGTCTCGCCTGGCCCCTTGTATGCTGCTCAGTCTTCCCAGGAGGTGTCTGCTGGTCGGCCCGAGTTGGGCTACATCTCCTCTGCTACGGAGGATGACGATTATCTGGAAGGTGATGGGCCCCCCTCATCAGTCTTGGGGCAGGCTTTGGATTTCATCTTCGGCTTATTGCCGGAAGTTCAACCTTCAGACCAGCCATCGGTGACCGTCCAGCCGTGGTCCACTGTGGAGCGATGTAACCCTGTTGAGCCTTCTAGCTCTGGGGCTTTGCGTCCTCTGCAATCGGCTCAGGTTGTTGAGTCCTTCCAGGGCTTAGACGCCAAAATGCGTTCTAAGGCCCTCAAGGGTTCCTTCTTTTCTAGAGCTGATGCCTTTCTGCCTCCATCGCGGTTTCGTGTTTACGGTTCCGTCTCTCCACCAGTCTTCCAAGGGATGACTACTGTGGATGAGGATTCTTCTTCCCTCGGGTTGACTAAGCCTAAGTTGGCAGTTCTCTCGATGTCGGTAGTTGAGTCTATGGTGGGCCAGAGAGATGCTGGGTATGTTATCTCTCGCGGACCATGTCGTCGCTGCTCTGGCTGAATATTTTCCACCAGGGGATTTTGATGATGCTCAGGCACCTTTTTGCGTTTTGTTACAGGCTCTTATGAACTTGACACACGCTCACGCCTGTAACACGGCTAATTTGGAGCAGTCACACCGGGATGCGGTGTTGGATTCTTTGCCATCCCTTCCTTCTGAGCAATGTGCTTTTCTGAGGTCTGCCTTTTTGGTGGGACCTCAGTTGTTCCATGGTTCCGTGAAAGCTGTTCGTGGCGAAGTTCTTCATCATTCGAAGGACCAGCTTTTGCTGCGACAGCTTGACCAACCTGCTGCTGCGGGTGGTGGTCGTTCTGGCCCACCAAGCGTGCTGCTGCGTCTGCCTCATCGGCGACGTCGGCTATGCCTTCGGCTCCGTCGGCTCCTTCTGCACATAAGAAGCGCCGACGTGGCCAGGCTCGCTGGCAGCCTCGGGCAGGAAATCTCAGGACTTTGTCACTTCCCGAGGTGGTTTCTCCTGTCGGGGGCCTCGTTGAAGCCGCAAGTGAAGGTTCTCACCTCGATTCACCTCCAGTTGGGGGAAGACTGTCGCTGTTTTACGACCGTTGGACACAGATAACGTCGGACCCTTGGGTCCTCGACGTCATTCAATCCGGTCTGTGACTGTCCTTCCATCGGCACCCCAGTTTATCTCGGGTGCCCCTCCCGACTCAGGTCCCTTCCGATTCTCTGCGTCGGGACCTTCTGGTGCAGGAGATCGACAATCTCCTCTCCAAAGGGGCGATCGAGGTGGTCAGGAACACCCTTTCACCGGGGTTTTACTCGAGACTTTTTCTTGGTGCCGAAGAAAAACGGCCAATTTCATCCTGTCATCGATCCGAGTATCCTGAACGAGTACATTGTAGCTCCTCATTTCAGTATGGAGACTTTCCCGTCGGTTCGACGTTCAGTTCATCAGGGCGACTTTGCTGCCAGTATCGACCTGAAGGATGCCTACTTCCATGTACCCATTCATCTGACGGCACGGAAATACCTTCGGTTCTCGTTTCGGGATCGAGTTTATCAATTCAGAGCTCTCCCGTTTGGTTTGAACCTGGCTCCTTGGGCCTTCACCCGAATGATGTCACATGTGCTTGCTTTCCACCGTACTCAGTCGGCTGTGACTTCCTCAGCCTACCTGGATGACATCCTCCAACGGCACCACGATGCTGCTGTTCTGGAGTTAGATGTCCGGCAGTTTCTTTGCCTGCTAGCATTGCTGGGTTTCAGAGTCAATCGTGAGAAGTTGGATCTCCTTCCTTCTCAGCGATTCCGTCATTTGGGGATGGATTTCGACACTCTTCACAATGTAGTGTCGGTCCCCCATGCTCGGGCGACGATTCTTTCCGCCTTGACGCGGAACCTGCTTCAGTCTTCCTCGGTCTTGGCCAGGACTTTCCTTCGGATGCTGGGCCTTTTCAGTTCGGTGACAGATCTCATTCCGCTCAGTCGCTTGTTTGTCCGACCTCTCCAACACTTCCTGTTGGATCATTGGCGTCCGAATGTAGATCCTCTAGACCTGGAACTCACTATTCCTCAGTCTCTGCTTTGTCACCTCCACCCTTGGGCCGCTAATTCCCTGGCTGACTCAGGGTGTTCCGTTGGATCTTCCTTTGGCCGATCGCATCCTTACTGCAGATGCCAGCGATCGGGGCTGGGGTGCGACGTTGGATCCTCTCGGTCTGTCTACTCACGGCAAGTGGGACAGCGAGCAGGTGGGCCTTCATATCAACCAGAAGGAGCTCCTTGCTCTTCTGTTGAGTTTTCGGCTTTGGATTCCTCATCTGTCGGACCAATTTGTCCTACTTCTTTCTGACAGTTCGACAGTAGTGGCCTACATACGGAATCAAGGAGGCACACATTCGATTCCCATGTATCGGCTGTCTCGGGATCTTCTACTGTTGGCGAGGGATGTGAACCCTCGGGTGTCCATTCGACACATTCCCGGGCATCTCAACATCCTAGCAGACTCCCTGTCCCGACGCAACAGTGTCCTTCCAACCGAATAGATGCTACATCGGTCGGTGTTTCAGCGATTTGCGAGCAGTGGGGCCGTCCTCAGGTCGACCTTTTCGCTACTCGCTGGAATCATCAGGTAGAGACCTTTGTCTCCCCTTGTCCAGATCCTCTGGCATTTGCAGTCGACGCTCTGTCTCTGGACTGGACAGGTTGGATCGACTATGCCTTTCCTCCTGCACCGATTCTTCCTCAAGTATTAGCGAAGATTCGTGCTTGCAGTTGCAGGATTATTCGGATCGCACCTCTGTCTCCGCAGAGAGTGTGGATCATTCTGCTGCGGCCTCTGTTGGTAGATCGTCCGATTCGTCTACCTCTATGTCGCGATCTTCTTTCCCAGGGTCATCCCAGGAAGTATCACAACAACCTGGCGAGCCAGTTCCTTCACGCCTGTCTTTTATCAGGTCCAGTCTCCGACGTAGAGGTTTTTCGAGATAAACAGTGGAGTGCATTTCTGCATCGCGGCGACATTCCACTGGCATGACTCATGCTGCGAAGTAGAAGGTTTTCTGCCGCTGGTGTGCAGATCACAATGTGGATTACCATGATAACGTCAATCACTCAAATTGCGGATTTTCTGGTATATCTTTTTGACTCCAAGGGCCTCCAGCCTATTACGATTAAGGGCTATCAGTCTATGCTGTCTGATACTTTCTTTTATGTGGGAAAGCGGTGCATCGGTCGTAATCTTTTTCTCTCCAACCTCATTCGGCACTTTTCTTTGAAGAGGCCTCGAGTTTTGCATCTTACACCCAAGTGGAACTTGACATGGGTGTTGCATTGTTTGGAGGGGGCACCATTCGAGCCTTTATCTGAGACCGATATGCATTTTCTCACCTATAAGACGGCTTTTCTTCTAGCATTTGCTTCTGCTAGACGAGTCAGTGAGCTTCATGCGCTATCTGTTGATTCTGCCTTCTTCAGAAATGAGGCTAACAGTGTCACCTTCACTACTGATTGCTCTTTTCTGGCAAAGAATCAACTTCCTGATTCAGTACCTCCTCCCGTCTGCATTCGGGCTCTCCCTGCTGTCAATGGCCAGAGACCTCTTCTTTGTCATGTTCGTGCGATCAAGACTTACATTACTCACACTCAGTTCATTCGGAGGGGTTGGAAAAGATTCTTCTGTCTCTCATTCCTAAGAGGCAGTCTATCTCTTCCCATTCTATTTCCAGGTGGATCTGTCTTGCAATCAAGCTGGCTTATTCCCGCTTGTCTGCGTCAGATCTTGTTTCGAACCGGTTTAATGCTCAGGAGGTTCGTGCCATTTCTACATCCTGGGCGTTCTCCAATTCTGTTTCGCTCCGGGATGTTATGAATGCGGCTTATTGGAGGAATGCCTCTACCTTCTCCTCCTTTTATCTCCGCCACCTTCAGCAATCTGAGGACCTTTATTCTTTAGGCCTCTCGTTGCTGCTCAGGCTGTTGTGCACCCTCGTTAAAATTGTTTTTATCGAGGTTGTGCTTCGCTCAGCTTTGTTCTTTTCAGGTGCCTTCTCTCTATCTTCATTACAGGTTCTGCTATTGTTCTCTGCCATCCTTGCTTCTTTCTGCTACTCTTGTTGGTATTGGTTATGTGATTCACATCCTCCTATTGTTTATTCAGCCAATTGTAAACAGTTGTGAGTAGGTTGAAAAGAAATTAAAATTTTTTAGTAAATTTTGTTTCTTAACATACCTACCACAATTGTTTACTGGAGGCCCACCCTCCTTGGGGATATCTTTGATATCGATGCCTCCCCACTAAATCACAAACTTCTCGTTGGCGGAAATACGGAATTGACATCACGGTTGTTGCGCATGCGCTCGGTAAACGCAAGAGGTGTGCAGAGAGAGTACCTGTAATTTCGAGCGCTGGTCTCGCTCGACCCTTTTTTCGATCTTTTTCGTGCTTTTGCTCTCTATTACTTTTCCAACTTGTTTGGAAAAGTTCTCTAAAAGCTTGAGTTAGTTCCGAAGTAGGGCTTGCACTTACGTTACAGCCAATTGTAAACAATTGTGGTAGGTATGTTAAGAAACAAAATTTACTAAAACATTTTAATGTTTGAGGTCACTTTCAGCATCTATGGCTATATCATGACCATCAGTAAGCTCACTTGATCTGCTTTTTCACATATTTATTGTTGATGTTCTTACAGCAGAAGATTGAGACAACAAACTTTGTTGATATGTATAATTCAGTGGCGTGGGACCGGGGGGAGGGGGGGGGGGGGTATTGAAGGGTATTTATCCCCCAAAAATTTCCAAAACTTTGTAAATCATATCTAGTATCTACATGAAAATAACCACATACATCTGCATATTCTACATCATACAGGCGCACATAAAAATTGTATGATCTACACCATTTGCAGTGCATAGAAAAGTTGGTAGCCAATGTCACTAACTGATTTGACGC
Organism: Pictodentalium vernedei; assembly: GCA_031216915.1. NCBI lineage: Eukaryota > Metazoa > Mollusca > Scaphopoda > Dentaliida > Dentaliidae > Pictodentalium > Pictodentalium vernedei. The sequence goes on along the minus strand of CM062288.1, from coordinate 158,992,875 downwards.
TCAACAGGTTAACATCTTCCTCTCTGACATACATCCTCCTATAAACACCAAAAATTAACAGCTACAATACCTTGATTTTTTCACTTGAGAAACAAGGAAATGAGCTATCAGTAGTTCATATTTCACAAATTTTCCCAGGGGTGGGTATCCCCCTCCCACACTCTCCCCCGGGCTCCACTATGCACCGCGGGCCCCAAAGGCGGCCGTGCATTCCCCTACAAGCCTCTGTTTACAGTAACCACCCCTCCCAGTATTATAAGCCTCCTACGCCCCTGGTATAATTGTGTGTTTGAAAGATTGCTCTATTTATACACCCAATATGTATAGTTCGAAATGAAACTGTTATTTATTTATTGGTCTATAGAGTCACTTCCAGCATCCTTGATAATCAAGTTCAGTCAATCATAACGATGCTCCCCACTTTAGAGGGCTTCCACCTCAATTGTTGGTAACTGGTTACTATTTCACTGGTAAAGCAGAACTTGTTTACCCTAGTAAACAAGCACTGCTGCACTTCACTGTGTTCCTACAAGGGAAGAAAGTCATTAAAGGAGAGTTGTCTTTGTAAAAACATGAAAAAATTCCCAGTTGGTTGTTTGGATGGGAAGGCAGTCGACCCAGATATAGAATTTGAACTGTGACTCAACCCAATTGTGTAAGTAAATCATGACTCGATCGAGAAATAGAGATGGGCAATATACCGAAAAACACAACCGATACTGATATCATGGGGATACCGAAAAACTGAACCAAACCAATCGTTGAATACCAAAACTGTCTGAATTTTCAAATTTTCCTACATTCGCTATTTCTAAGTCCCTGTTGAGGCTTGATAACAGTTGAAAGGTTCATTTTCATAAAAGAAGTGACTGATTTGCTTTTCAGTTTTATTAACCCTTTACCTAATGTAACGGCCAAAACCAGCCAGCGCTATTCTCAAAAATTGCCAATTAATTTTCATTATTTTTTCATTTTTTGTCTCTAAAACATAGGTTATGCCCCCCCCCCCCCCACCCCATTGGAATGAGCTCGTTGAGCTCGTTCCAATGAGGGGTCATAACCTATGTTTTTGAGACAAAAAATGAAAATAATAGTTATTCAGGAATTTTTTTTGCAAGTGTCGTCTGCTTTTCATGTTAGGTAAAGGGTTAACCCACGATGGACTGGGCAAATATCCTGAATTCTCACTACACTACAGCCTGTACATGTCCAATTGCTCAGCAGAGACTACTAGTCAAGACTTGACTAGAAATTACCATCCAGGTGTTCTGCCTTTTGTCAGCAGGACCTCCTAAAAATGGCATGATCATGGTACATGCTCTGAGATCGCAAAAGCCTGAAATAGGTCTTTAAACATTAAGGTGCATTTAGAAAAAGTCACAAAATTACTGTAGTTATGATTTGTGGTTGTAAAAGAATGCCACTGTTGAGCTCATTGAAAGTGCCATTTATAGCATTGTGAAAGAATGATACTACACAACTTATTCCCTTTTTCTTGATGTGAATTCCTCTTTGGTACTATCAGCAAATCTCAGTCAGATCAGATACCGAATACCAAACTGATACCGAGGTATACCCTCCTAAAAATATTTAAACTGAACACAAAATTCTCATACTACCCATCTCTGTCGAGAAATAAGGTGCTTTCACATTTACCTTACTGTGTATGATACACTTGTGGAAAGAGCTCTGACTTCAGTTTCCGAAAGTGTGTTATGCAACAGCATTTCATCAGCTAAATAGAAATAATCATGAAAAGATATGGAACATTCAGTTCTAGTCAGATCATCTTGGGCTTTAAATCAGTTAAAGCATTCACACACTGTACACAATGAAACTGTTGGCAAAATTGGGTAAAGGAATAAAAATATGGAGCCCTCTTAATTGAATAGCCACTTTGCCAGAGGAGAAAAATATTCATTTAACAGGAGTATGTATATACAATTAACAGCAATTAGGTCATTTTCCTATCTTCTTGTTATAAACTGAGCATTTATTATGACCCTGACCTACGAAGGAAGATTACGGGGTATCTAGTGGAGACATCCGTCCATCTGTCTGTCCATACAAATGTTTTGGATTGTAATTTCAAAGCCATCTGTCAGATTTGGATCTCCTTTAAACCTGCATGGGGGAACGGATATGCACAAGAAACGAGTTCTGTCCAATAATTGTTCCCAGAGTTATGGCTTGTTTTAGCTCCGCCTGACAAAATATCAGCAGAGCTTTTCTGATGCTAAGTTGTCTGTCCATCCATCATCAACATATTATTTATCCTTGCCATAATTTCTTAACCACAGAATATTTTTTAATGAAACTTTATAACAATATGTAATATAAAAAGACAGTGTGTCGCGAATTATAATATGGTATGTGCCCCCTCAAGATCAAAATCACAGGCCCTATGGTGAGGTAAAACTTTGACATTTGTTTGTCCGTGCCATAATTTCTTAACCACTGAATATTTTTTGATGAAACTTTATAACAATTATACAATAACATTATTTTTGAGGGCGTTATGGTTCATTAACGGCGCTACGAAAATGATTAACAGCCCAAGGGTCTATTAGTGGCCCGAGACGAAGTCGAGGGCCACTAATAGGCCCAAGGGCTGTTAATCATTTTCGTAGGGCCGTTAATGAACCATAACTCCCTTACAAAATAATGTTATTTGTATTATTATCACATTTCAAAGAGGTTACATGTTAAACCAAGAAAAATCAAGATTGCTATTTTTTTCATCATTCATATATTATTATCATTTTTAAGTGTAGTAGATGTGTGAAATTCCCACACAATCATTGTCAGCAACTAACTCATGCCTTAAATGCGAATGTATATCTTAATTCTTTCACGCCAAAGATCACAAAATTCCGCCATCACATCTCTCTTCTCCAAATATTCAAACTCAAAGCAGTGTTACTTCGCCTACATCCGGGGATGTGCGGGCCGCCGGGCCATATTGAAACGAATTTTTCATTATTGCCCGGGAACCCGGATGTGAACGGAAACATATGAGTTTTGTGCAGCCCCCGAAAATGAAAATATTCGCCAGGGAGTGCCCTATAAAGTGATAATAATATGTAATATCAAAAGACAGTGTGTCACAATTTATAATATGGTATGTGCCCCTCAATGTCAAGGTATCAGGCCCTATGATAAGATGACACTTAGAAAAACTTTGACATTTGTTTGTCTGGACCATTATTTCTTAACCACTGAACATGAGCTCCGTCTGACAGAATATCAATGGAGCTTTTATAATGCTAAGTTGTTTGTCGTCCATGCATCGTCTGTCCGTCTGTTGTCAACATTTTGTTTGTCCAGGCCATATTATTTGATCTAATTGCAGATCTTGTTCATACTTGGTACAATTATTGGTCATGACTCAAAGATGTGTCATGACATTGATCCAAGGTCATACTGTCAAGGTCACATACAACAAGACTTTGATATGGTCATACAGCCCTTGTCTGGTCTGTTAATTGAATCTGTGTGAGATCTTGTTCATACAGTACGTGGAGAGTGGATTATAACTAAATCACCCGCGGAGTGGAGTTGTCACCCAAGCTATAACTTTCAAATTTTGTACATATCGACAAAAAACACAAGCAGTGTTTCAGCCAATGGACCTCCGGGTTTAACCCGGAGGTCCATTGGCAGAAACTTTGCTTGTACTGGTTATGCTTTGCAACAAATCTGCAATTATTTCTTGGGTGGAATCTCCACTCTGCGGGTGATTTAGTGATAATACACTCTCCACGTACTGTACTTCACACAATTGTTTCCCATAACCTAACCTTGTGGCATGACCTTGACCCATTGTCATATCTTGAAGATTAAGGTCGCAAGCAATAACACTTGGATTCTTGTCTTGTATTTAGCTTCTCCTAAAAGCATTGACCCTCGGTGGAGCTGTCTAGATGGAGATGCCTCTTGTTTACTCCTTTGACTTTGAAAACCACTTACTTGATCAAATCATAATTTTAGGGGTTACTTGCAGATGGCTAGACAATGCTTCCTGTCGATTTTGGTCAGGCTAGCCAATTCAATATGCCACACTTCTCTTTGAGCTCTGTCAGTCAAGATATAATAGATTAAATGCCTATACTGGATGTATGGAGGCCAAAATGTAAATAAATGTGGGGTATTTAGAGGTTGTCAAGAGTACTTTTTGATAGATTAAAGATTTTTTATTTAACCCTTTACCCAACGTAACGGCCAAAACCGGCCAGCGCTATTCTCAAAAAATCGCCAATTAATTTTCAAAATATTTTCATTTTTTGTCTCAAAAACATAGGTTATGACCCCTCGTTGGAACGAGCTCGTCGAGCTCGTTCCAATGAGGGGTCATAACCTATGTTTTTGAGACAAAAAATGAAAAAATTTAGTTATTCAAGAATTTTTTTTTCAAGTGTCGTCTGCTTTTCATGTTAGGTAAAGGGTTAATTAACTGGAGTTTACTCTATTACCTAAATGAAATTAACCAGAATATTTGTACTGAAAGTATGGTAAATAGTTTGGTGTTTGTGATATTGTATACTATTAACAGGGTTATAAATTCAATTAAAAGATATATAATGAAGTGGGCTCCACCATAATTAATGATTTGGATTCTCAGGTTGGAATTTTGACACAGTGTGAAACCGCTAACTTGAGTTAGACTGTCAAACAAAGACAACTAGTAATAGAACTGACTGCAATCTCCATAGTAAGTGTATATTTTGTTTTGTTTTTAATGGGGTTCAGTGTCATTTTCTGCAGCCAGGGTCACATTGTGTCAGACTGTTTTACGTGTGGAGGAAGCTGGTGTACCTGGAGAAAACCACGGAGCAGCAATGAGCAACTGTCAAACTTTCCAACTTACTCATTTTTCACAAGCAGAGTAAACAGTACTTGAAGTAGGGTCCTGCAAATCACATATTTTCTATTTGAATTGAATCTTTAATCGAATCAAGTCTATTATTTAAAATCGAATTGAACCTCGATTTGAATACAGGCATCTTGAAGTGCCGAGTGATAAAATATTCCAACTACATCATCAAGGCATGCCTTCATAGAAGGCATGCCTTGATGATGTTGTTGGAATATTACCCAGTAAGGATTTTTGTTCAAAAACAGAAACGGGTGCGACAATTTTGTACTGGGTACTGCACAGGGATCGCCACTTGCAAATGTTAGCTTATCGTCGATATTACATGGGAACTTTAAATTTGTTTTCAGAAGTGGTAGTGACCAGAAAAACTGGAATTATCATGGATGGTGGCATGTGTACATATGCTTTTTCTGTTAATGTAACCAACATTACACTCAGTCTTTATTTTGAACATTGGCGTTTTAGTAACCGGTTCTCGTCAGACCACCGAAGTAAAGCAAGGTCGAGCCTGGTTAGTCCTCGGATGGGTGACCATCTGAGTGATCGACTCGGGCCCCTGCATTGTGTCCTTGGGCAAGGCACTTAACCCCGATTGTCCACATGGGGGCACGATGACACCGTGTACTGAGGCGTACTGCACATCGATGGTGCACATGTCCTCAACCAATCTAACATTGCCTGTCTGCAGTGCGGAGTGACGATGTTGGGGAGCTGGCAGTTGCTCGGTGGTTCTCTCTGGGTACGCCGGCTTCCTCCACCCGTAAAACTGTCATGGTCATGATTAGCCATTGTGCATAAGTATGTGACCTTAAACACCAATAAATAAATAAATAATTTAAAAAAAACAATGCTCTAACTACTGTACCACCTCACACCTTCAGTGAGTATGAATATGATGCATTAATTTGTTGCATCAAAATTATAAATCAGTGATATTAGGCCACACAAAATAAATTAATTGATTCTCAGGTATTTTTTTTTTTCAAATCATAAAGAGAGGGAGGGTTTTATTTTTATGCCCCGAGAACCTCTCGGGGTATTATGTTTTCACCATGTCTGTCTGGTGTCTGGCATTTGTGCGTTAACTTTAGGTTTCCATCCAATAACTAAAGAACTGCTTATTTGATCAAATCATAATTTTAGGGATTACTTGTGGATGACTAGACAATGCTTCTTTTCGATTTTGGTCCATCTAGAAAATTTAATATGGCCACCATTGTGGCCATATTGAATTTGATTTCCGTCCAATAACTTATGAATACCGACTCAAATCTTTTTATTTTTTAATTATGCTTTGTTGGTGCCTAGCTTATGACCCCTCACTGGAACGAACACGATGAGCGCATTCCAGTGAGGGGTCATAAACTATGTTGTGAAATTCCCACACAATCAAAATGAAAAAATGAAAATATTTAGTTATTCAAGAATTGTTTTTGCATGTGTTGTCTGCTTTTCATATTAGGTAAAGGGTTAAGGGCTCGACTGGTTCCAGTCCACAATAGTATTCAATTCCACAGAGAATTTGGTGGCTTGAGGGCTTGGATAGTTTTTTGACTATACCAATCAGGAATTGAGGTGATACAAAAGGAGGGGAAATAATTCAGTAATAGTATGTGATTCTAAACAGAGTGTAAATGGCTGATGTTGCTTCCTGTACTGTAATAAGTTGCTCCTGTAGTACATTCTCAAACACTTAACAAATTTTTTATCAACTAGATACAGTTTTGACTGGTTCCTTTGGTACCGAGTCACTTTGGGACAAAGGTCCACTCACATGAGCAGTTGCAATATTATTGTATTTAATGTAATGTCACAGAATATCGGTCAAATATTTCAGAGGCATTTAGACGAAAAGATGCTGCATTGCACGGAGCAGAGACTGGCTATGCACAGTTCCACTATGATGATGTAAGTTAGTTATCTTAAACTACATAACGATTCATTATATTGTTTGGAAAATAAATCCTGAAAAAAATTTATTACATGTCTATTCTCTGAAATTCCCATCTTCAACAGCACTAAACCATGGGGAAAATAAAAATTTGTTCTGCACACATATGCAGAATGGAAATCGTTGAGCAGACGATTGCTCACCCAAAACTGAAATTGAAGGATATGGTAAGTTTAATGTGTATGGCAATAGCGTGGAAGAAATAGAGTTGATATATGAAGGGGATAATGAATATCCAGAAGAATAGTATGAGTACGCAAATTTGGTTGGCAATAAAATGTATTCTTTTTGTTCATAGTTGTCAAATGAATTGTTGAGTATCCTTCTTATAACTGTTTTTAGCTCACCTGACAGCAAGTCAGTGTGAGGTATTGCCATCATTTGTCACTTGTCATTTTTCTAAGTCCGATTCGGAAATGTTTGCGGTAATTACCTCCCACTTTAGGTTCCGCTCTACAGTTTCGCTCTATTGCACAGGGGTGAAATTCTAAACATAGGTCATATGTTGAAACTAAGCCCATGTAAAATAAAGATATATTTTTAGTATCAGATATGTGATTACATTAGGCTTTTTGTTGGACAAGAGATTTTGAAGTTTTGATCCCAGTGTTGGAGTCTGATACATAGGGGTAAATTACCAGATGAATTAAGGGAAACAGTGGCTTCGAAAAATTGGCTATTTTTATGTGTACCCATACTATGTATGGTGCACATAATGCCGGCATCCGGGGTGGCCATCCGTCATTCGTCCATCCTTTGTCTGTCCGTCTGTCCATCTGTCCATCCGGCGTCCGTATCCATTTCTTTGTCATTCGATAACTTCAAAAATATTGCTTGGTGGATTGTCAAGTTACTTTATATTTGTGTTCAGGTTACTGATGTGCTGAGTTGTATAGTTTTTGGTGTAAATCTGATAATTTAATCCTGAGATATTAACCCTTTATCCTTCAAATTGAAAATTCCTCCAATCCCTTTGGCATTCGATAACTTGAAAAAGATTGCTTGGATTCTCTAGTTATTTTATATTTGTGTTCAGGTTCCTGATTTGCCAAGCTGTAAAGTTTTTGGTGTAAATCTGATGATTTGATCCCGAGATATTAACCCTTTATCCTTCAAATCGAAAATTTGTCCAATCCCTTTGGCATTCGATAACTTGAAAAATATTGCTTGGATTGTCAAGTTACTTTATATTTGTGTTCAGGTTACTGATGTGCTGAGCTGTATAGTTTTTGGTGTAAATCTGATAATTTGATCCTGTGATATTAACCCTTTATCCTTCAAATTGAAAATTCGTCCAATCCCTTTGGCATTCGATAACTTGAAAAATATTGCTTGGATTGTCAAGTTACTTTATATTTGTGTTCAGGTTACTGATGTGCCGAGCTGTATAGTTTTTGGTGTAAATCTGATGTTTTGATCCTGAGATATTAACCCTTTATCTTTCAAATTGAAAATTCCTCCAATCCCTTTGGCATTCGATAACTTGAAAAATATTGCTTGGATTGTCAAGTTACTTTATATTTGTGTTCAGGTTACTGATGTACCGAGCTGTTTATTTTTTGGTGTAAATCTGTTATTTTGATCCTGAGATATTAACTCTTTATCCTTCAAATTGAAAATTCCTCCAATCACTTTGGCATGAGATAACTCAAAAAATATCAATCGGATTGTCATGTTACTTTATATATTTATTCATGTTACTGATGTGCTGTGCTGTATAGTTTTTTTTATGTAAATCTGATAATTTGATCCGGAGATATTAACCCTTTATCCATCAAATTAGACACTCCTCCAATCCATTTCTATATGTACCCATACCATGTATGGTGTACATAATGTGGGCATCCGTGGTGGCCCTCCGTCATACAGCTTTCTACTAGTTACGCGTATGGGTACACATCTGACAATTTCATCGGCCTATTTTGTCATTTTTATACAGGTTTATCACCAGACAGGTAACTAAAAAAAATGAAACGGAAACATATAAAATTTTTTTGGCATTTTAGAAATGGGATGCTTTGCTCCAGGGGTAAGTAAGTGGAGTTGGTGTGAAAATTCTGCTTTTGAGGCTGAAAATGACTGGTTTCGGCATTTTTCATGCATTTTTTCAGGTTGAAGTCTTGCCTTTGACAATAAATTATTCCACCCACATTCAGATTGTTTATTTCTTATCAACCTACCTTACAATTGTTTACTGCAGGCTTGCACTGCAGTGGAAGACCCTAACTCAGATAAAATACTCTCTATTTTAATCTTTCCCAAGAGTGGTGTAACAAACACCACTAAAAAAGAACGATTCAAGTAATGTGGGTGAGGGGGGCTCGATATGAAGTTCTCATCAACCCCCTCCTCCCACCCCCCCCCCACCCCCACCAATGTGTTAAGAGGCAATTACAGGGCAATTACAGGGCAGGACGTAGTTTTCTTCCTGTAAGCCTCATATGCATTTAGCATATACATGCCTCGATTGGTGGCTGGGTCATGTTCTAACAGCAACCTCATGGGCACATCCACTGTTTAGTTGGTTTGTTTCTTGTGGATGTTCGTTTATAAGTCATATACAGGCATATGATTCTTTATCAATAAATCAACATGTTGGTTATCTGGGCGACATTCTCTAATGTGGCGATTAGTCCACTCTGAAAAGTTTCGCTCAGAGTGGTGTGACTTACGGCATATCGGTTTATTACTCAGTTAACTGCATATTAACATTGTATTATTCATTCAGTTTCCTGTTTACACTTGTATCACTCTGTCATACCATAGTTACAGGCTGTATTCAGAGGAGTACATGCGGGATTTCATTGCTCGCGTGCATAATATGTCTATTATTAGGCAGACGTATTGTTGACAGACTATATAAATTCTTGCTCTGCTTATAGAGCTCATGAGAATTTTGGGGCTATTTGGATCAGTTATGGAACTGCCAAAAGGCTGTCTATGCATATGTTCTCATTTTTTGGCATCATTATTCAGAGTAATATATCCTTCTCCAAACACTCATTGGTTGTTACGGACCTAGGAAACTATGTATTATTTTGGGGATGGTCTGTGGCGGGTCTGTTAATAATAGCTTGTTCAATTTCTATGTCCAGGTTTCTATGAAGATACAGTACACATTCTCGTATATTCGAACCGTTCATTGGAGTGTTATTATTGGAATCGATTGTACACATTAACGGGGTCTCCTTTAGGTTGCCTTAGAAGCTTGTTTGCTCTTAGAATACCTTTTAATTGGTATTAATTGGACAAGTGTATGGTCATATACTTTAAATTACCGGTTTTCATCCTATCTACGTATTCTGACTCCGGTATATGTTAGAAGCATGCTCTGTTAATTACCGGGATCACCACAATAGCCTTAGCTTCTGAAGTGGCATGAAGCACCAATAATTAATTATAATTAATAACAGGGTTCTTATTGGGTGAATATATTTGGATTATTTAGTATTGCTTTGCGCTGATTCCAGAGCTCTCCCCTCTTTGTTTTGAAGAATATTCCTTCAAAAAAAAGGTGGGGGGTGGAGGGGGTGTGTGAATTTTCTTCAAGCTGTATTTGTCAGTAGATTATATCTGATCCAAGATAAGCTTGTTGATTATTTATATTTGGCGTAGATTTGTGGGGTAGAGTCTCTCACTCTCAAATACGCCATCCTAATATATGGGGCTTAGTCTGGACTAGCCTTAAAAATTGGGGGCTCATTACACCCAATTATCATTATCATTCACGCTAAGAATATGGAATTACTTGGATATGGCTCCTTATTTAAGATATGTCTTCTCTATTATTGTATAGAGAGACATACATGTAATTCCTTTTAAATTTAATTTCCTTCCACCTTGGAATGCAGGCTTAGGAGCTATATTTGGTCTGCTAATTCGTAAGTCCTTGGCCCTCCATCTTTTTACTATTCAGCTAAGTCTGGGCCATTGGTTTTAGTATAAAAATATGATAAATTTAAAGTAATTTGGATATTTTTTATACTTACCCATGGCCCAGAAGGGGATGGCCTCCCATGAGTGGGTACTGTAGGATTACTGTAAGATACATTGATTACGTTTCTAGTAGTGTAGCTAAAAAAATCTGGATTTTGTCCACACTTAGGCTCTATTGGGATGCCCTTGGGCTCATCATGTTCCCTTTGGGGACTTAGGCTTTTTTCAGAATTTTTGGGGGATTTAATTTTTCGAATTTGGTTTTGGTTGCAATTATTCATGTATCTTTATCATATCGTTTATTGTGGAGTTTGTAGGAGTGCTCATACCTCCCCGTTGAGTTATTATTAGTACACTCATCTACAAAGAATGATTCTGGCGCCAATTCCAGTCTCTACCTGATGGCTGCACATGCACAGAGAGTAAAAGTATGAAGGACCAGATAGGACTTTTAATTTTTGGTTCTGTATGCAAATTTGGGGGATTGGGGGGTTTAAAATTTGTATTTGGCCCTTGATAACTTTGAGTTTGCACCAGCTAGTCTGGGCCGTTGGTAAGTATAAAAAATATACAAATTACTTTAAATTTATCATTTTTACCTCGAATTAAGAGAGAGAGAACTCTGTATGTGTGGATGCTAGTGTGAATGTTTAAGAGTATTGTGGAACCCTGTTAATTGAATAGCCACTTTACTAGTGAAAATTATTTGATTAACAGGAGTATACAATTAACAGGGATTTCTGTACTTTCCTATATTCTACAGATAAACTGAGCATTTATTCTATTATATCTTATTTGACAGAGCTCCATGGAGATATAATAGATTAAATGCATACATTGGATAAACAGAGGCCATACAGGTCTATAAACATATCCTTTGATGTTTTGAGTGGTATTTATTTGAGTTTAAGGACACATATTCCTGCACAATGGCTAATCATGGCCACTTTGAGTGATCTAACCACCAGCAACGGTTTTCTCAATACCCCAGATGTATTGAATTAATCTAATTTGTGTATCATTTGTCCTTTCAGTTTCTCCAATGTGTACTGTGTTTGTGAAAATAAGAGATAAAACAAATACAAGGTAATAGAATTGTCATATCTCTCTAGGTAATTGCTTAGTTGACAGCCAACACAAGACTATTTTACATACTCTCACTTTTCTTAAAACTTTATTCAACAAATGTTATTATTATTACATTTTTTTTACTTCAAAACCCAGCTTCTTACCCCTCATTGGAAGAAGCTTGTTCCAATGAGGGATCATAAGCTATGTTTTTGATTTAAAAAATTCAAATCTTCATTTAGGCCTAAAATCTGTTTCTCAGGCCCTCCTGCTTGATCCTTTTGGTTGCCGCATGCTCTCTTTTTTTATAACCAATGTAAACTTAAAAAAATAATAATCAAATGGTTTATGTCTGATATTTTACCCAAGTTAATAAAATTGATACATTTGTCCCTTGAGTGTGACAAGGCTTTGCAATGCTTTAGCATTGCAAAGCTTTTTTGCACTCAAGGAATGAAATACACCACCACCCATGCTATTCTGTAGATTGTGAGGCCTAAAATATGAAACAAACCAAGAACATGAACTTTTGATGCTAAAGAAATAATTACAAAAATAAAATAAAAAGCCGCCCACTCACATGCAGTTTTACAAAAATGGTCAGAGAAACAAGATCTGCTTTGTGGGGCCTTATTCAAACAAACTTTTTGCTAATGACTCCTACTTGTGTTAGGTAAATGGCTAAAGTAATACTTGTTAGGGCTGCATATTTGACTATCATTGGCCCAAAATAAAACCAAGGCAAACGATTACTCTGGAAAAGTGCCAAATTCCCGCAACTCTGTATCACTTGACGCAGGACATGTTCAAGCCAGAAAATAAGCAGACGGGCATCTGCAAAATGAGGTCCCCAAAGGGTGCATTTAGTGCTGCTACCCTCCTCTGCAGGGTAGCATCACTAAATATACCCTCTGTGAACCTCAATCTGAATCAGGGTCTCAAAACTAAACAGAAAAAGGTGCCGAGATGATAAATTGGCCCACTATGTGGGATAACATCATCAAATTCACCCTCTGGGGATCTCATTCTGCAAATGTCAGACTGCTTATTTTCAGGCCTGGACATTTATTTATTTATTGGTGTTTAAGGTCTCATACTTATGAACAATGGCTAATCATGACCGAGGCAGTTTTATGGGTGGAGGAAAGCGGAGTACCCGGAGAGAACCACCGAGCAGTGACAAGCAGCTGCCAGCTCCCCAACATCGTAACTCTGCATTGAAGCACAGGCAGGGTTAGATTGGTTGAAGACTTGCGCACCATCAACCTGCAGTACGCCTTAGTACACGGCGTCATCATGCCCCCATGTGGACAATCAAAGTTAAGTGCCTTACCCAAGGACACAATCAGGCCTGGACATGTTCACTCATAAACCATAAACATTTAGTTGAAGTTCATTCAAACATTTTTTTTTTTCAAATCGGGGTGTCAAATGGCTTTTTGGTATAGGTTGAAGGTTTGATGCATTTATATTTATTGAATCCATTGATGTTTTCTCATTTAACGTTTGTTAACATTTAACGTTTGTCAATTTATGCTTGCAATGAATTGGGGACATGAAACTTACACACTATACTAACTGAATCGGCTGCATCCAATAACATAATTTACAAATTAAGCAGTTAAAAAAAAAATATATTTTTAAAAAATTTAAACAAAACCATATCATGTGATACTTCATTGGAACGAGCTTGTCAAACTCATTCCAATGAGAGGTCATATGATATGGATTGTTGAAATGTTTTGAAAAATTTGAATGAAAAATGAAAATAAAATTTTTTGATATGTATGTTGGGTAAAGGGTTAAAGATAGCCTGGTGCAGACTGCAGTCTAGGTTCTTACCAATAGATATAAATTTAGCGTTGTATTTCCTGTAATTCTGTCATTTGTAGCCTTAGGTTGGTTCTATTTATGCGCTGTGTGATGTCAAAATTGGAAAGCCAAGAAAATTTCAGTTCATTTGATGCGATGTTTGTCCCTGTCAGTGGGGTCTTTTCAAAGTGTAATAAATAAAATATTGATGGTTTTGAATATTTTTCATTCTTATATGAACTAATTTTCAAAGTAATGTTAGGTAGCCCCACAAGTGCTGCACGATATTCTAAACTGAATACCGGTATCGGTAATCAAAAAAATACTGCGGTATACCAGTAAATTGAAAGACTAATCAGATATCTGAACATTTACGTACCACAATCAGGACTTGAGCCATCACGGGGGAATAAATTAGCATGCCTTGATGATACAGTTGGAATAACCCTTCAGGTATCACAGAACTAAATATTTTCCCATAAGCGACCATTATAACGTTCAGGTGGAAAAAAATATGATCACATCACTTTAATTTTGGCATTCAAATATCTCTGTCAAGTATAGCCCTTCAGACAACTTTTTCTGATCTGAAAACAGGGGGTCATGCAACAAATAAGAGAGAAAAAATGGCACAAAGAGAAGTACCGGTCACGTGCACATATTTTTCAGGGAATTCCCTACAAAAACACACAAAAAGTAAATTGTATTTTTTAGGTCCAAAAGTCATCAAATCACACTCTTTTTTATCAGGAATATTCAACAATAATGCAAGATGTCAATAGAATGTTTCAAACTTTTATTGAAACAATGGATTTTCCCAAGGCTGTTTATTTTTAGAGATTGCATCATTTCCTAGTGCAACATTTTAAGGCGGTTCACTCTAATTTCAATATTTAGTTCCGCGATACCTATAATCATCCCCAACCCCACCAAAGAGACATTTTACCACTTCCATGCGATAAAAGAGTCATTTCTGCATTAGAATCCAACTTTTGGCTTTGGCTGAGTCAAAAACATGGAAAATTTGCTCTTTTAAGGAAAAGTGTCCAAACTTTGTCAAGTGGGCTTGAAAACTGGTATTGCCCCCAAAAGATTTTACTATCCTGTTACTTTATAAATTAACTGAGAAGGATGAAAATTTACAGCTTTCTTTAAAAAACTACCCTGATCCCAAAATAAAACTAACATCTGCATCAGCACAAAATATTTTTAGAAAAAATCTGTCTCATTCAACCATACTGCAAGCAAAACAATATCCCAACCCCCATGGAACAATTTGGATGTCAATTGTGTTTCCAAAATTGGGGATGCAGCTATATATTTCACCAATATGAAAGGACTCTACCAGTTTATCCTAACAACTGATGTCAAATTTTATTCCACCATCTGATGTAAAATTTTGCCCTGAATAGGACCCCCCGGTATGCCTCTTTTCATCAAAATCTGTGATATAATTCATAATTTAATTGATATTGACCCAAAACAAACCTGCTGTGATATGAACTTTCCCATCTATAATAGTTTTTGAATCACAGTCTGGCTTCTGAAGACATTTCACATTGTATTTGATGAATATTTTGCAATTATTGTAAAGGAAAAGCCTCAGCTTTCTCAGTAAAGGCACATAGAGTCATTGGTATGGCACTGACAAAACATAAAACAGTGTTTTTTCCAAAAGAATGTCCAGTACCTGCTACTGTGATATCTCATAACACTGGTAAGATGCCTAAAACCATCAAATATTGATTCTGCAGTGCTATGCTTATGCTGCAAGTTCCCATAAGTGCACTTTCATAACCTTTGTTTTAATCCCCACATGCAACCATTCTGGCAAAAAAGATTGAAATTGTTGAAAACATGTTTCCAAAGAGGATGAATCAGACATTTGCTTTAAGAATATAATGGTATTTGATGTTTAATATACTTGTGTGTGTGTGTGTGGGGGGGGGGGGGGGGGGGGGGGGGAGGGGGGGGGGAGTTAGTCAGCTGCCAATTATTGAAACTGTAGCTCCAGGCAAGTGAAAAGCAAAGAAACACCATGTCTGATGAAGAGACAGACACACAGACAGACAGACAGACAGATAGGCTTGCAGTCACACATGTAGGAGGTCTACATGAGAGTACTGAATGACATACAATGAAAAATATAGTGGAAGAGCCAGGGCAAGGTTGTTAAATTGAAATATAACTCAGTGGACCATGAGTGCTAAAGCCTCAAAGTAAACCGTAAGAAACTGAAAGTGTATGATACTAACTTCAGACTCTAAAACATGCTGTTCAGTCTTTCCAAATGTTTATCATCAGCAGAAGGGTTAAATATGTGTGGGATGGAGGACTTGGTTCAGGGAAAGAGCAATATTTCACAACTGTCACTGTAAATTTAAGCTGTATCATGGGAACCATGACAGTACTAGTACTAGACAACTATTGTGGTAGCTATGCACAAATGCCATTCACTCACATTTGTAATTTTATTATGTTATTTTCCACTGTAGCCCCACCCCTCCTCAAATTTGTGTTCCAGGATACTCTTTCAATGAAGGAATTGTTTTCCAACATTTTGAAGAGCATAATATAGAAGAGAAAAACTTCTAAATACTAGTGAATATAAGGGCAGTGTAGGTTTTCTGTCTGTGTTTGAACGGTGATTTGGGAGGGGGTTGGAAGATTTGGAATCCTCCCTGCCCCTAGTAATATGAGGGAAAACCATGGTTTAAATAAATATGTTAATAGTGTAAGATAGGCTGTTAGTTAGCAGCTGCCAGAGGTAAAAGTCTTCTCCTGGGGAATACTCTTGCTCAAGATGTGAATTTGCTTGCATCAACGGCCTTAATTTTGGAAATATAAAGCTTTTATTGCTGACTGTGATAAAAATGTAACTTTTCAAAACAATTAAATGGTTTGGTAAGGTGTGTGGTCCCCAAATAAATATTTAAATGTGAAATAATCCCCCAAAATAATAATTGAATCTGGTTTGGAAGCCAAAAAACATATTTCCCATAGGTATCACAGAACTAAATATTTTCCCATAGGCGACCATTATAACATTCAGGTGGAAAAAAATATGATCGCATCACTTTAATTTTGGCATTCAAATATCTCTGTCAAGTATAGCCCTTCAGACAACTTTTTCTGATCTGAAAACAGGGGGTCATGCAGCAAATAAGAGAGAAAAAATGGCACAAAGGGAAGTACCGGTCACGTGCACATATTTTTCAGGGAATTCCCTACAAAAACACACAAAAAGTAAATTGTATTTTTTAGGTTCAAAAGTCATCAAATCACACTCTTTTTTATCAGGAATATTCAACAATAATGCAAGATGTCAATAGAATGTTTCAAACTTTTATTGAAACAATGGATTTTCCCAAGGCTGTTTATTTTTAGAGATTGCATCATTTCCGAGTGCAACATTTTAAGGCGGTTCACTCTAATTTCAATATTTAGTTCCGTGATACCTTTACTATATACAGCAACATCAAAATTTATTATCTTTGTTATAACATCTCATTTTGATTTTGTTCAAATCAGGATGCACTACCTCATAGGGAGAGGGTGTGGAAAACACCCCAAAATATGAAAACTCTTGTCACAATCCAATGGGTATAATGACTTGATATATGTGTGTTTTTGAGCTTCCCTTCTGGTGTTTAGAAAAACTTTGTATGAAGTTTGTAGGGTAATATTTTCCTTCATAAAGGGAGGGGCAAGGTTTTTGGCCCTGCCCACAATTTCTGTTTTCTAAATCGATGGACTAATATGAAACAAATATGGTATAATGGTATTACTGGGTCATAAGTACTTGATTCAAGTGAAAAGACAAAAAAAGTTTACTGCATCCCCACAGGATTCTCAAGAGCTAAAAATAGAAATATTTTCAAATGCTTATATTTCCCAAACCACACATAACAGAGAATGGTTATATGGTATGAAGCATCCTTTAGACCATTAGAATCATACGGTAAAAAAATTTGCAATCCATTGTGACATAGGGTACCATAACGAGAATAAAAGAAAATACCAAGTCATCACATTTTCTAAATTAAACAAATCTTCTCCAGAAACACTAATCAGAATCTTTTGATATTTGGTATACAGCATCCATACAGGAATGAGATTCAAGTTTGTTCACCTCAAGTTGATACTTGTGCACCCTATGCAATATGAGAAATATTTTTTTAATATCTTCTCCAGAACCACCTGTCAGAATCTTTTGATATACAACATCATTATGGGGTCAGATTCAACTTTATTCAAATCAAGGCCCAAGGTTAATATTTTGCTTCCATACAGGAGCCCGAATTTTAACTTAGTACAATATGAGAAATGGACAGAATGCGATGTGTGTTTGAATTGGTGGGTGTTTTACATAACTCATTGGAATGGCATAGTCATATTTTGCAAGTCATCATATTTTCTAAAATTAAACAAATCTTCTTCTCCAGAAATACTAATTAGAATCTTTTGATATTTGGTATACAGCATCCATACGGGGATGAAATTCAAGTTTGTTCACCTTCAACAAGTTGGAATGGCCTACGGCTCTTGCAAAATATGACTACGCCATTCCAATGAGTTATGTAAAACACCCACTGATATACAAACACACAGTGCATTCTGTATTTATTACACATCCCATGCATTAAAATTCATTTAAATGAACAAATTTTAATTCTGATGTTTAAACACAAAGGTGAAGAGTCTGTTTGTTTTGTTTGAATCTGTACTGATCAAATGAATCGATAAAAAAAATCAAAACAACCTTTTGGGAATGGGTCTAAATTACATTTATTATCTTTTCTATTGGGCACATTTGTTGAAATTCGTATCACTGTTTCAGCTGGTGTCCATTTACACCTATTACTGTTAGTGGCTATTACTGTTAGTAAAAATGTAAGTACAAATTTGGGCAGATTTGCAAAAAAGCTGGGAGAAATTTTTTGAAAGAAGTTTGAAGCATGTCAAGATGTCCGAAGATTTACCAAAATAAAGTTGACCAATATCAGTGAGTTTGAGTCAATATGGATATAACAGGATCTGCAGACGAGATGGCCACAGGACTGGGTTAATGTTGTGGTTGGAAATGATTGTTTTGTAGTTGAGTTTTGACGAAGTCAAACTCGACTTCTAGTTTGATGAAGTGGCGGGCGGGCAGGTGGCGGGCGTAAACAATTGGTTTCCGGGCAATAACTTTAGTTCTATTTGATGCACCTTTACCAAAGTTATACCAGAGGTTACCCTATAAGAAAGGAAGACACCTATCGATTTCAGAGTCTCGTGCCCCAAGGTCAAGGTCACTGTTACTATAAATAGAATATTTTGTGACAAATTGGTTTCCAGGCAATAACTTTAGTGCTATTTGAAGCACCTTTACCAAACTTATACCAGAGGTTACCCTATAGGAAGGGAAGACACCTATTGATTTCGGAGTCTGGGACTCCAAGGTCAAGGTCACTGTTGCTACAAATAGCTTATTTCTTCTGAATTTAATGTCAAAACTCGACTTCTGGATCTGTGATCCTCTTGCTGGATTTTTTTAATATTATCTCATTTTTGGTTAACTAATTTTTTTGTGTACTGACTTTAATTTGCTTTGGACATTTTCATTTTCACACTATGCGACAGACAATCAATAATTGTATTACGAAATTTGGAAACTTTTCGAAGCATAACTAATGACTCAATGGGAAAGAAACTAGTATAAACGTTGCTGGGAAAAAAGTTCTGGCTTGTACATCACCAGTTGAATACAGAAACATGTCATAGCAGTGATTCTGTTAAATAAAAGGGTTTAAAGTTTAATGGATATGTAATAAATAATCAAAATCTTCTTTAGATCCATTAGTTAGAATTGATATTTGGTATACAGCATATACTTAAGGGACTCAAATTCCCATCTTTTCAAATAAAGTACCTGTGTTCATACTTAGGTTCCCTACGGTAGCGCAAATTTTAACTTGGTGCAAAATGAGGAATATTATTTGAAAATCTTATTCTCCAGAAACACAAATCAGAATCTTTTGATAGTTGCTATACAACATCGTTAGGGGGTGAGAGTTAGATGTTATTCAAATCAAGTCTCCAGGTTCATATTTGGGCTACCTATGGGATCCCAAATTTTATCTTAGTGCAAAAAGACGAGTAATCTTTAAAAACCCTCCTCTTCAGATCAACCATTCAAAATATTATGATATTTGATATTCAGCATCCTTAATTGGGGGCAGATTTAAGTTTGTTCAAATCAAATCCTTGGATTAATATATTTTGATTCCCTAGTTTTGCTTTATTAGAAATCTGGGCATTATTTCTGTGGCTGCATCTGACTACTAGAAAAAGTTGTGTGACATGGACAACATTTCATTACTCTGCAATGTTAACTAACAATAAATAGATGCTGAATTAAATCCTTCATAAAAATAGCTTTATCAGGTGAGTGCATTAGGCCCCCAGCATTTTAGCCAGGGGAGGTACGATGGGTGGAATGCACCTTCCTACAACACTGGAGTTCCACTTGAGGGACTATTTCCCATTTGTGATTTGAAAATTTTGATAAAGTGGGGCGACCTCAAGTATCCCGGTACATCATACTCTCTGTGGCTTAGCCACAGAGAGTACAATGTGTGAGGCCAAGATGTTTTAAAACATAAATATTCTTCTTTGCATGTAGTTTCTGTGAAATGCCTAGGCACTCCTTTTTAGTCGAGTTGTGATAAAGTCAAACTCGACTTATAGTTTGGTGAATGGCGGGCGGGTGGTTGGGCGGGCAGACAGGCATAAACAATTGGTTTACGGATGATAACTTGATAATGGTTCAACCCATGTTCATGAAACTTCATAGATAGGTTGGAATCGGTGAGAGGAAGAGCCCTATTTTTGGACTCACTAGGTCAATGGTGAAGGTCACAGTGACCTTGAACATACTAAATCATAAACAATTGGTTTCCAGATGATAACTTGACTATGGTTGAACCCACATTCATGAAACTTCATATGTAGGTTGGCCTTCATGAGAGGAAGAACCCATTTATTTTGGACTTGCTAGGTCAAAGGTCAAGGTCACAGTGACTCTGAACATAGTAAATCAAACCACTTGGGTTCCGGATGATAACTTAATAATGGTTTGACCCATGTTCATGAAAGTTCATGGGTAGGTTGGCCTCAGTAAGAGGAAGAACTCTATTTTGAACGTGCTAGATGAAAGGTCAAGGTCACAGTGGCCTTCAACATAGTGAATCTGTAAACAATTGGTTTCCGGATGATAACTTGATAATGGTTTGACCCACTTTCATGAAACTTCATTGGTAGGTTGGCCTAGGTGAGTGAAGACGCCAATTTATTTTGGACTTGCTAGGTCAAAGGTCAAGGTCACAGTGACCTTGAACAGAACATAATAAATCGTAAACAATTGGTTTCCGGATGATAACTCGATAATGGTTCCACCCACATTCATGAAACTTCATAGGTAGGTTGGCATTGGTGCAGGAAAGAGCCCTATTTATTTTGGAATCACTAGGTCAAAGATCAAGGTCACAGTGACCCTTCACATAGTAAATTGTAAACAACTGGTTTCTGGATGATAAGTTGATAATGATTAAACCCACTTTTGTGCTGTCACAACCTCGACATTGGATTGGTGATCCTATCGGCATTTTTCACCTTTTTTTTACAGCCTGGACTATAAAATAAAGTATCAAAGTATCTTGGCATTTCACAGAAACTATTTGCATGGTTGTGGTGTTACAGGTGCTATATGTTGCATTGAGCTATTGCTGTTTAATTTCTGCCAGAATTACATATGTAGGTATAATATGTGTCTGGAAAATAAAAAATGCTGATCGAATATTTCACAAACAATTGTGAAAAATTGCTTTTATTGTATGCTAGCATGTGAATTATCACAAATTTTCTAAAAGATATTTCTCTATATCCATCGACTTGATGGATATCAAGGAATATCCCTCAGTAGCTTCCTAAATGACATCACATCACTTCGCCTGGAAGGAATGATCAACTGATCTGTGTTATTGTTTTGAAACATACGCATTTCTCGTCGATTTAGGCTGAGGTGAAAAATAAAACTTTCAGGTCCACAATCATGAGAAAATTCCTGATATTCACTAAAACAGCATATGTCACATAATATTTTCTCAGATGCTATCACACAGCTCCATCTGATATTTATTTTTCAATTGCCAGTTGCATCTGTGTACCTCCCCAGCAAAATTTCTGGCTATGTGCCCAGGCACCCCTGTGGCCTTTTGTTAAGTTACTGCTCAAATGGCAGTAATTTGCATTTTTAGTGAAGCAAAATAAAATTATAACTAAATTATTTGACAGTTGAGTACTTTCAGATTCAACTGGGAAAGTTTGATATGTACAGCTAATGGACAGCCTAGTATAAAGTGTCCCATTAGGTCACATTATCCTGTTTACTGCTTGAGTGCTAGAAACCATTTTCCCTGTATCAGTATGCATCACGTCTTCTGATTGGTCAGCATGACCGAAACAAATAGCCATGGTATCGGCTATCTTCAAACATGCGGGTTGAAAACCAACATCCAGGTATTAAATCTCCATGTACCCTGGATGTTGCCCGAGAAGAAGTACTCAACTGTCAAATAATTTAGTTATAATTTTTATTTTGCTTCACTAAAAATGCAAATTACTGCCATTTGAGCAGTAACTTAACAAAAGGCCACAGGGGTGCCTGGGCACATAGCCAGAAATTTTGCTGGGGAGGTACACAGAGGCAACTGACAATTGAAAAATAAATATCAGATGGAGCTGTGTGATAGCATCTGAGAAAATATTATGTGACATATGCTGTTTTAGTGAATATCAGGAATTTTCTCATGATTGTGGACCTGAAAGTTTTATTTTTCACCTCAGCCTAAATCGTTGAGAAATGCGTATGTTTCAAAACAATAACAAAGATCAGTTGATCATTCCTTCCAGGCGAAGTGATGTGATGTCATTTAGGAAGCTACTGAGGGATATTCCTTGATATCCATCAAGTCGATAGATATTATTAGTTATCCTTGTGTTTTCCAGGGTGTATGGTAATTTACACCGGTTTGGGAACCCATACACCCTGAGGCTTTGCCTCAGGGTGTATGGGTTCCCAAACCGGTGTAAATTCCCATACACCCTGGAAAACACCAGGATAACGGATTTATTTCCAAGAATTTTGGTGTACTTAATACTTTAACCTACACTGTGGGCAAAGACTGACAGAAAATTTGTACTTTATAAGTTTCTTAATAAATAAAACCAGACAAATATGGATGCCATTGGAACTGGCCCAATGAGCCAGTTCCAATGACATCCATATCTGTAATATTTTATTGCACATAAATATTCAATTTCCTGTATTTTTATTTTTGCTCAAACATAACCGAGCAGAAGGTATGAATTAACAATTAGAAATGGGTACTGCTTTTTTAGCCATATAGCCTGCTATTGTAAATTCTTGTTTTTACACCGTGGTTAACCACGGTGTAAAAAAAATCCACTGTGGATTGCAAGTTACACCGTAATTCTCAGCCAATCAAAATGTAGTATTTTGTTTCATTTGGAAATAACTTCTATTATCATGTCTATTGAAAAGTGCTGGAACCCACTTTTAAAAATACACATGTTTCAAATCACCCTTGAAAAAATAATTTAGCACTCAACCTGTTAATAATGTCAGCAAGCCTGAAAATTAGCAATCTGTCATTTGCAGATTGAGGTCCACAGAGGGTGAATTTGTTGATGTTATACCAAACAATGGGCCAGTTTATCCTCTGGATACCTCTTTCTGTTTAGGTTTGAGACCCTGATTCAGATTGAGGTTCACAGAGGGGTAAATTTAGTAATGCTACCCAGCAGTGCAGGATAGCATCACCAAATTCACCCTCTGGGGACCTCATTTTGCAGATGAGAATCTGCTTATTTTCTGGCTTGAACGTCAGGTAATTGCCCTATTATTGCCAGATTGCAATGGCATTCTGGGTATAATAATGCAATAATATGGCATTATGAAGATAATATTCTTGCCCTTTATACGCTTTTGTTTCATCATCTGAAAAATTGATAAGTTGATCCCTAAATTACACCCTCTGGGGACCTCATTTTGCAGATGAGAATCTGCTTATTTTCTGGCTTGAACGTCAGGTAATTGCCCTATTATTGCCAGATTGCAATGGCATTCTGGGTATAATAATGCAATAATAAGGCATTATGAAGATAATATTCTTGCCCGTTATACGCTTTTGTTTCATCATCTGAAAAATTGATAAGTTGATCCCTAAATTACTTCCAGTATTTAAAAGGCCCTTCATCATGGCTTATCTTTCATATAAATTTGGAAGAATCCATTTGGATTCTTGCAAAAATGATTGCGAGAATCCATAGTGGCTATCAATGTCCCAGGATCCCATGATGCCACCATGGTTGAACTCCTGTTGTATTGTGATAACACATGTTAACTCTTTACCCAACGCAGCTTTTTAATTTTTAAAGCATAAACTGAATTTGATGATATTTTAAAAAATAACAATATTTACCAATAAAACCATACAAATATGGATGTCATTGGAACAGGTCTCATTGAGCCGGTTTCAGTAACAGCATAAATTTGTACAATTTAATCGACAAAGTGTCTATTTATTAAGATCATCTTAGCCTTTACTGGTTAATTTGCTGCCACAATGTTGGGAAAAAGTTAATTGACTCAATTCTTTTCACACGAATCACAGAGGCACAGTGAGAATGTACATGTTTGTGGATTCTTACTGGTTTTATTGCATGAATCTTTGCGTGAATCAATTGTCGGATTCTCATCGAAATATAAGCCCTGCTTCATTCTTTAACCCTTTACCCAATCTAACGGCCGAAAACCGGCCAGCTCTATTCACTAAAATCGCCAAATAATTTGCATTTTTTGTCTCAAAAACATAGGTTATGACCCCTCATTGGAACAAGCTCATAGATCTTGTTCCAATTATTGGTCTTAACCTATGTTTTTGAGCCAAAAAATGGAAAAAATTAGTTATTCAAGAATTTTTTTTGCAAGTGTCGTCTGCTTTTCATGTTAAGTAAAGGGTTAAAGCCTGTTCAGCACTTCTTTTCTTTCTGCTTAGTAAAGTTTTTGCTTCTCAGTATTGCCACTTTGTGGCAACATTATGGCAGAAACAATGGCTGGAGCACTAGTTTTCCATTTTAGTATAGTAGGCTGCACTTTACATTTTGTTAGGCATTGAGATTAAAAATATGAAAAAAACATATGAGACTAGACGGAGTGATTCTATAAAATCACTGGAATACAAAACAATTTTAGCCCCTTGAAAGAATTATGGGAATAATAGTCCACTGCCTGTGAAACTCTTCTTCATGAAATTTGCTTAGTTTGTGTATGACCAGTTGGTGATAGGTCCCTTTTATTCTTCTTTTCCTAACACTGTCAGAGAGACTTTTGTGACAATGCTTAGAGTAACTTATCAGTCAGGAAGATTCATCGGTAATGGACTGTAGTCACATATATCTGCGCTCCAACTGTTGGAAACTACCATGCAGGAGGGGAAATGCCAGGAGAATGTTTTGTTTGGAAGAATCACCACAAGCTGGTGTGTCCACTCTTGTACCTCTGATGGAGGTTTCCTTGGTAATAGCCATACAGCAGCAAAGGCTAAACAAAACAAACTCACAACATGGAATTTGTCTATCAGCTGCCTTTTACCCAATTTCAGCTGTTTTCAAATTTTAAAAAAAGAGAAACAGTCAATTTTCTAGAGAAATTCGTGTACTGAGGTCCCCAAAAATTGTGACCAATGCAAAACATCCCAGATCAACAAATTTTTGATAAACTTACACTTATTTACAATTATCAGAGGTCTCCGTGCTGTGCTTAATTATTCCACCAGCTCTCCAGGCTCCCACAGTTGCTGCAGCAATCGGGGACCCATTCCATGTCCCTTTTCTAGTAAATTACCTCAGGTGACAAATTTCAGCTCAATATCTGTAAATGTAGGAGTGCAGCCTGGCATTGTACAAAAGGTTGATAAAGAAAGGGTTAAAACAACTATGTCCCTAAAATTCCCCTGTCATGTTAGTCCTAATAAAAAATACCCCTTAGGTACCAAATTTCAGCCCCATATCTCGGAACTTGTAGGTGTGCATACTAGTGTTGTTCTGGTTCAAGTGTTAACACAATGTTGAATGTAAACTACTCAAAATTCTTCAAAACCCACTTTAAAGCAGAAAAACGTCACTCAAAAAGACACAAATAGACATTCACCCTAACTGGGATTAAGGGGTCACAAGGCTCAGAGGCAGCAAAAGCGCTAAAAAAATGGGGGGGGGGGGGGGGGGGGCACACTTTCTTCAGGGGGGGGGGGGGGGGTCAATGGTGGTGGAGTGGTGTCTTCATGCAAAATATATAAATTTATATATGCTGCCCCTCACCCTTGAACCCACCCTGCTTAAGATCTAACCTCAGCATATTTATTTTGTTTTGTTTTTACTTAACCCTTAGAACCCTAGTGTTATCCTCCAAATCAATTCAATGGCAGCAAATGGAAGAGGCCATTTCTTATCAACCTACTCACAATTGTTTACTACAGGCTTGCACTACAGTGGCAGTCCCTAACTCGGATAATATGCTCTCTATTTTGGCTTTCCCAAGCAATTTGGGAAAGAAAAGTGGTGCAAAAGCACCAAGAAAAAATAAGCCAAAACTGGGTCGAGATCAACCGGCGCAGACCCAGTACGGGACGCTCTCTCCCAAGTACAACTCCACGACTTCCGTTGCCAGTGCGCATATACATCGCTAAAGACTCATTCTTTTTTTCGTCTGCCATGTGACGAGATGTTCTGCACTCTTATCAGTGTTCATCCAACTCGTAGATTGTTGTTTCCTGCTTCATAGTGGATCCGAGTATCCTTTTGTATTCTCAGGAACAGTTTATTCATTATATTCTCTTACAATTAATTATCCATAATGTATTTTATATGTTCTTCCTCGAGTCGCGCGCGAATTTAGACTTCAATTATTTTCACAATTATTGTTAATGTTTAAATTGCTCATTTTTCTAATTGTGTTAGAGTTAGGTGTCAGCGGGGTACAATTTCTGCAGTTTTTCTTCTCTCCTTTGCAGGTGGTCATCCTGTTGTGTGGTTCCCGTTTCTCCTCTCGCTGGCCTCATCGGGGCTCGAAATGAAGGTCCTCACCTCGACTCGTCCCAGGTTGGAGGAAGGATAGCAGAGTTTGCAGACCATTGGGCCACCATCACATCCGATCCATGGGTGTTAGATGTTGTTCGGTCCAGCCTGCGAATATCCTTCTGAAGGCATCCCACTCTGTCCAGGGTGCCTCTTCCAACCACAGTTCCTTCAGACATTTTACGTCGGGAACTTTTGTCCACGGAGATAGACGATCTCCTGGCAAAGGGAGCGATCGAGGTCATCAAGAACATTCAGTCAGTGGGTTTATATTCCCGCCTGTTCTTGGTGCCGAAGAAGGATGGCCAACTCCGACCGGTTATCGATCTGAGTATCCTGAACCAGTCTATCATTGCTCCCAAGTTCAGCATGGAGACTTTCAGGTCGGCCCGCCGTTCAATTCACCAGGGAGATTTCACTGCCATCATTGACCTGCGAGACGCTTACTTTCACGTTCCAATGCATCGGGCGTCACGCAAGTATCTCAGGTTCGCTTTTCTGGGGCGAGTTTACCAGTTCAAGGCCATGCCTTTCGGCCTCATCCTGGCTCCTTGGGCCTTCACCAGACTGATGTCGCATGTGATAGCTTTCCATCGCACACAGTCCAGGGTGACTACTAAGGCATATCTGGGCAATATCCTCCAGAGGCATTCCAATGCTGCCTTACTGGAGTCGGATGTCGCCACTCTTGAGCTTGCTCACGTCGCTAGGATTCAGAGTCAACAAGGAGAGGTCAGACCTGGTCCCTTCTCAGTCATTTTGTCATCTGGGGATGGCTTTCCAAACCCAATTCAATTTGGTAGCGGTTCCCCAGGCCAAGGCTGTGATTCTCTCAGCTTTTGCTCTGACTCTGTCCCAGTCCACATCCGCAACAGCACGGAGTATTCTCCGGCTGATCAGTCTCTGCGGTTCGGTGACGGATCTCATTCCTTTAGGTCGGCTGCGTGTCAGACCTCTCAAACACTTTCTGCTCAGTCGTTGGAGACCGAATGTAGATTCTCTGGATCTGGTGCTTCAGTTTCCGGAATCTCTTTATCCTCACCTTCTCCCCTGGACGGATGTCCAGTGGATTACGCAGGGTGTTCCTTTGGACTTACCCACGTCCGATCGTGTTCTGACGGCAGATGCCAGCGATCTCGGATGGGGTGAGACGTTGGATCCTCTAGGTCTTCCCCTCCACGGGATGTGGGACCAGGATCAGGCAGCTCTACACATCAACCAGAAGGAGCTTCTTGCTCTTCTGAGTTTCAGGCAGTGGATCCCTCACCTGTCGAATCACCAGGTCCTTCTGTTGTCCGACAATTCGACAGTGGTTGCTTACATTCAGAACCAGGGCGGCACGTACTTGGTTCCGATATACGAATTGGCTCGGAATCTTCTACTGCTCGCTCAGGATGTCCATGCCGGGGTGGTTGTTCGCCACATTCCCGGTGTCTGAACATCCTAGCCGACTCCCTGTCCCGACGGGGCAGGGTTATTTCCACCGAGTGGATGCTCCACAGGACAGTGTTCCAGTCGCTTTGCGATCCCTGGGGATGTCCCCACATCGATCTCTTTGCGACTCATTGGAACCATCAGGTGGACACTTTCGTGTCCCTGTGTCCAGATCCTCTGGCTTTTGCCATGGACGATCTGTCACTCAATTGGAACGGTCTAGTCGGCTAGCAGCTGGCGATTGTATTACCAATCATATATCTGCCCACGAGGTGCATGCATTCTCTACCTCTTGGGCTTATTCTAACTCCGTCAAGTAGTCGGATGTTATGCAGGCAGCCTACTGGAGAAATGCCTCTACTTTCTCCACCTATCTGCGTCAGTTGCAGGAGCAGGCAGAGGACCTTTTTGCCTTGGGTCCTCTTTCTTCTGCTCAGGCTGTTGTCTGCCCTAGCCATTAGGCTTCTTGAAGGTCAGTTTCAGCCTTGCGCTGTTACTGCCCTTTTCTGTCTGTGTGTCATACGGACCCATATGTCTCCTTTCATTGTCTTTTACAAATTATTGTGACGTTATGGTTGATAAGCCTCGGGACCTCTTTCTTCTGCTTCATGGTTCCAGTGCACTGGGGTTATGTGTGGGTTGGTTATGCGATTCCCTCCAGCCTATTGTCTATTCAGCCTGTAGTAAACTATTGTGAGTAGGTTGATAAGAAACTTAAATTTTATAGTAAATTTCCTTTCTTATTATACCTACCACAATTGTTTACATGAAGGCCCTCCCGTCTTCTTATGCGGGTAAGAATCCTTCCTCCCCACTGATCACATAACTCTAACATTGGCGGATTCAAAAAGAATGAGTCTTTAGCGACGTATAAGCACACTTGCAGCGGAAGTCGTGGAGTTGTACTTGGGAGAGAGCGTCCCGTACTGGGTCTGTGCCGGTTGATCTCGACCCGGTTTTGGCTTATTTTTTTGCACCACTTTTCTTTCCCAAATTGCTTGGGAAAGACAAAAATAGAGAGTATATTAGTTAGGGACTTCCACTGTAGTGCAAGCCTGTAGTAAACAATTGTGGTAGGTATAATAAGAAAGGAAATTTACTATAAAATTTAAATATTCATTATTTACAAGTTAACCAATTAATATTTTCGATGTGCAGCCTCAGGGCTGCACATTGAAAATATTGATTGGTCTTCCCCGAATATTCTCTTACCAGCTATCTTACTTATTGAATTTGTAAAGTTTCATTTTCATGGGCCAAAAAAGAAGCCTCTCAGGACCAAAGAAAATCAATGTGGTCATACATGTATTGGTGATGTGTAATGGCCATATATATAGGGGATGTGTAAGTCATGTCAGAAAATGCCATGCGGGTACTAACAATTGGTGAAAAAAGTGTTGGGGGGG
Organism: Pictodentalium vernedei; assembly: GCA_031216915.1. NCBI lineage: Eukaryota > Metazoa > Mollusca > Scaphopoda > Dentaliida > Dentaliidae > Pictodentalium > Pictodentalium vernedei. The sequence goes on along the minus strand of CM062288.1, from coordinate 158,963,192 downwards.
GGGGAGGGGCATGTGCCCCCCTGTGTCTGCCTGGCTTCACCACCTCTAACAAGGCTCAAATGGAGCTTTTCTTCTTTTATTATAAAATCATTCAAAATCCTTTAAAACTCATTTTAAAGCAGAAAACATTACAAAAATAGACCCTCCCCCAACACGTGGATGGATTTTATGGGTATTTTTTTATGGGGGCTTTCAAATACCATTTATCTACAATCCTTGGGGGCGCGGTGGCTCAGTTGGTAGAGGTGCAGGCTGCAAGCCGAGAGGTTCTCGGTTCAAATCCCACCTGCGGCAACCGCGTTGTGTCCTTGGGCAAGACACTTCACCCCGATTGCCTACATGGGGGCACGATGACGCTGTGTACTGAGGCGTACCAATCTAACCCTGCCTGTGCTGCGGTGCAGAGTTCAGAGTTACAATGTTGGAGAGCTGACAGCTGCTCGTCGTTGCACGGTGGTTCTCTCCGGGTACTCTGGCTTCCTCCACCCGTAAAACTGTCACGGTCACGATTAGCCATTGTGCATAAATATGTTACCTTACTCATCAATAAATAAATAAATCTACAATCCTTGTATCCCACCAAGCATACAATAGTCTTTGACTTGATAGGCATTGTTAATCACTTTCTGTGATTATGCTGAATGTACTTCGGCAATATTTTTAAATGTAAGATACAGAACTATCACAAAAGCAGTCTTTTTTTTGGTCTGATCATGACTCAATCATGGCAAGTTTACACCAGTGGGTCAAGACTCCCAAAATTTATTTATTTATTGGTGTTTAAGGTCACATATTTCTGCACAAATGCTAATCGCGATCACAACATGGACACAAAGTCAAGCCCAGCTAATCGTTTTTACCCATGTCAGGCATTTTAGAGGACATTCACCCCAGGCACTGGTGACCAGGTACCATTTTTCCAGTAAAAAAGAACTTGCTTATTGCAGTAAAACAAGTACTGCTTCACTTCTCGGGGTTCCTGCGGGGATGTGACTCCCTAAATAAAATGCTACAAAATCAAGAATGCATCATGAAAAGCCAATAAAATAGCATTTCAGATTCAGTGTTTTCACATTTCTTTTTCAACAGATGACATTCTACATTCTTGCAGCGAGGAAAGTGCATAGAGAATTTTGACTTGATCATGATCTGGTCAAAATTCTCTCTGTTTTTGTGATCATAGTACTGTCGAAATTCAATTATTTATTTATTGGGATTTAATAACTCTTTTTGACACCCAGTGTCACCTCATGTCAGAGAGTTTTACAGTTGGAGGAAGCCGGTGTACCCAGAGAGAACCACTGAGCAATGACAAGCAGCTGTCAGACTGCCCAGCATACTCCACACATGCAGGATTAGCATTGGTTGAAGACAAGTGCACCATCGACATGAAGTATGCCTTAGTACACTGTGCCACCATGCCTGCACAGAGGGATGAAGTCAAGTTTAGCCAATAGTGATTCCTATGTTGCCCACATTGGAGGATTTCCACCACAGGCATTGGTTCTGGGTCCCATTTTACTCGTAAAGCAGAACTTGCTTGCAGAAGTAAACAAGCACACATGCAGTTTACAGATATGTTGACATTTAGTAACTTATTTGTTAGATAAATTACTTGCTTGTTTAAGAGGATAACAATTAGGAAATTTAACCCTTTACCTAACACGAAAAGCAGACAACACTTGCATGCAAAATTCTTGAATAATGATTTGTTTTCTTGTAAATAACATTTATGAGTTTATTGGAACAAGTGCAATTAGCTTGTTCCATTGAAAGGTCTTAAGCAATGTTTATGAGACAAAAATTGAAAAAATAATGAAAATTGAATGGTGATTTTGCCGAGTAATGCTGGATGGTTTTGGTTTGGTTACATTGAGTAAAGAGTTAAATAATGTTTGATGTAACAGAGTTTAGCCAGATAAAAGATCTAAATCCTCTACTGTTTGTCAAACATAAGATGTGCTGAGTTTCTTACTTTTAGGCTGAAATTTTTCTATGGAAGTAAGGCTCCACAAAGTAGATCTGTTTCTTGAGGCATTTTTTGTAAAATTACATGTGAGCAGGTGGTGTTTTATTTTATTTTTTTGCTTTTCCTAAAAGGAAAAGACGTTTGTTATTCTTCTCGAGAAAAAAAAAATGATTATTTTTTCTAACACTTTGGAAGAGACGATTTCTCGAAAGGTCTTTTACAGACTTTTCTGAAATTTTGTACAGTCGTAGACAGATATGAGTTGTAGGTCTTTTCACATTTGCACCTCTCACTAAAAGCTCTGAATGCCCCAAAATGCCCAAATTTCATTGACCAATATCTCCTGGTCCAAATGGGCGGATGACCTGAAATTTTCACAGATGTGTCACAAATATACTTTTCCATAACCATCTCAAAACAAAAGTTTACCAAAATTATATTTCCTGCCCAAATTGCCCAAAACATAAAAAATCGGACATCTTAAGCCTATAATCTTGGGTCTAGCAGAACACTGGTAATGGACTGATTAGTAAAAATGTAATGTATCATTATCATAAATGCAAAAGAAATTTTGATTTTATCCACAATGTGTCCAAAATGGCTGCCAAATGTGGAAAAAAATGCCCAAATTATTTATTGATCAATGTCACCTGGTCTGAATGGGCTAATGACCTGGAATTTTGACAGATTTGTCATAAATACACTTTTCCATAACCAACTGGTAACAAAAGTTTACCAAAATTATTTTATTCAGCCAAAGTTTTCCAAAACCTCAAAAACATGCCTGAAAATCAAACGTTGGCCTACAATCTTGGCAAAGTGAATTAACAGAACACCAGTAATGGACTGAATAAAAAGAATGTAAATGTATTATTATCATAAATGCAAAGGAAATTTCGATTTTAACCACAGTGTGTCCAAAATGGCCACCAAACGTGGTAATTTTTGAAATCCCAGATCTCAAAAGTGACAAATGAAGGGTTAACATAATTATGTCACTTCACTGTACTCCATGATCATAGTGGAATGACATATATCCAAAGATGCTGGGCTATCCCCTTTAGAATCAAGTGATTTTATGCATGGGTTGGATGGATTTTTCATTTAACATTTTGTTGACCCTTCAAACAGGACAAGATCGGTATGCACACCTACATGTTCAGAGATATGGGGCTGAAATTTTGTACAATTCGTTCAAAGGGTTTATGTTTTTGTACGCCAGGAAAAGCCTGTGATTCTACTGAATCACTCGTCTAGTTTATTTTTGGAATTATTTCTTTGCCATCAAAAGTTCAGGTTCTTGGTTTGTTTTATGTTTTGGGCCTCATAATCTACAGAATAGCTTGAGTGGTGGTGCATTTCATGAGTGCAAGAAGGCTTTGCAATTCTGAAATGTTGCACTCAAGGGACTAATTTATCAATTTTATTAACCCTTTACCCAACGTAACGGCCAAAACCGGCCAGCGCTATTCCCAAATATCGCCAATTAATTTTAATTATTTTTTCATTTTTTGTCTCAAAAACATAGGTTATGACCCCTCATTGGAATGAGCTCGTCGAGCTCGTTCCAATGAGGGGTCATAACCTATGTTTTTGAGACAAAAAATGAAAAAAAATAGTTATTCAAGAATTTTTTTTTGCAAGTGTCGTCTGCTTTTCATGTTAGGTAAAGGGTTAACTTGCATAAAATATCAAACATAAACCATTTAATTTTTATTTTTTTAAGATTGCATTGGTTATAAAAAAGAGCATGCAGCACCCAAAAGGAATGTGCGAGGGCCTGAGAAACAGATTTTTAACTTTTTAGGCCTAACTACCAAACTCTACACCCATATGCATCCTTGACAATCAAATATATTGTAATTTGTTTTATTTTCTTAACTTACAGGATTAAAGTTGGTAGTATCATATCATCAAAGAAATCTGTCATAGAACAAGAAACTAACCCAAAGACTGATGAAGAGATTTTCTACACCTTCAGTGAGATTCTAAACATGGGAATTTTTTTAGTGCTAAGGAGATTAATTGGTATACAATCAGTCATCAGCCGATAAGCACCAATCGGTAGTTGGGGGTGTGGGATTGGTCCTCGGCCTTTGTAACACATAAAAAAAAAATTGTCGAGATTTCTGCAGTTCATCAACCAGATTTAAGACATTTTTATTGAAACGACTCGAGTGATTTGTAGTTCTGTTTGATCTCATTAAAGTTTGCCAAGCAGTGAATATGTGTGATTAGCACCATTAAATTCTCTGGGATAATCGTCCATTAAAGGTGGAAACTCTGGCGCAATGACTGCAGAAATATGATTACCTTCATTTGGATCAGGCCTGAAAATAAGCAGTCTGGTATTTGCAGTATGAGGTCCTCAGAGGGTGAATTTGATGGTGCTGTCCCATACAGCAGGCCAATTTATCCTCTGGGTACCTCTTTCTGTTTAGTTTTGAGACCCTGATTCAGATTGAGGTTCACAGAGGGTAAATTTAGTGATGCTACCCTCTGGGGACCTCATCTTGCAGATGACAGTCTGCTTATTTTCCGGCTTGATTTGGATCTGTGTACTTGTAAACACTAGGAGTGTCAAGAGGGAGGTCATATGAAGGGACCATGCATTTTCATGTGGGAGATTTGTTGAATAGTCAACAGTCAAGATCAGTATATAGTCACTGCTTTGTCAGTGTGTGGATGGATTTCAATGAAATTTGGTATGAAGGATCTTTCTGGCAAGCCACTCCTGCTCATGTTTTAAAAATATTCCCCGCATATTTTTTCCTGAATTACAGTCCTTTCTCAATTTTTCATGATTTTTTTCTGTACATAATGATATCTTACCAGTGCGGTGATGGATTTCATTGAAATTTGGTATGAGGGATCCTTGTGACAAGCTACTCCTGCACATGTTATAACAAAGTTTCTGGAATATTTTTCAGCAGAGTAATGGTCCTTAATTTGTAAATTTTTCATCAGATTTTTCCATCTGCAGCAATATCGAAATTTGGTACAAGGGTTTCCTTGTGACAAGCTGCTCCTGTATGTTATAAAAAAGGCTGCTTTGTCCATCCATGCTTCCATCTCTCTGTCCATCTGTCTGTCTGTCCACAGTGATATCTTAGTTGTGAGCAGATGGATTTCAATGAAATTTGGTATGAGGGATCCTTGTGCCAAGCCACTCCTGCACATGTTTTAAAAGAGTTGCTATTTTTCACAAGAGTTACGGTCCTCACAGTTCAAAGACTTATGCCAAATTATTTGCCATAGTGTGGGACCACAATTTTATGAATCTGCTTGCTGACTAAGTCGACTGTCGGGGAGCATCCATCAGTTTTACTGATTTTCTTGTTCTGTAAGAGTACTAAATTATTTTGTGGCATCAAAGAAGGATTGTAACTGGAATTGGCAAAAGGGGTAAAATCAAAGAGGTCTTTGGGTGGCATGCATGATGAAGAGAAGCCAGGTTTTGAAACGCACCTTGATGGCACCTTTAGTGAAGGGCAAAACATTTTGTGAGTGAAAATCCTCATCTTGTGTGAAAGTATATCAAGTACTCTTCGTAAACTTGTGTAAATGTTTTGAGAGTCTCATTGCTTTTATAACTGCTGAATGTTCCAGGTAGTTTGGGGCAACTGGAAAAGATTTGTGGCCGTCAACATGGCTGTTTTACCAATCAACTTACTTTTTATCTAACAGGGGAGCAACTGCTTTGAGGACACTAACTTTGTCAGAATTATTGATGTGTCACTTTAACTCCTTACATGCTGCTGGCAGATATTCCTGCCCAGAACAGAATATCTCTTGCCACTGAAATAAGTATAATTTACACACATTTAATCAAAATCCCCCCTGTAAATTGAGTGGATTTTTTCTATAATAATTTCTTGAGTTACATTTAGATTAATTTTTCTACAAATCTCGTCATGGCTGCTTTACAGCAGCCATGACTGGATTTGACAAAAATATTTTGACTTGGAAAATACACAGCAGGTTGACAGTTAAATATTACTTGAACTAAGTGTATTGGAAATGCATGAGCATTTTCTTGGAGACCTGGTTTCCCTCCAGGTATGCAAGAAAATACATAATATTTTAAACTATTGGAAGATGAAATCAAACTTCATACATAGATTTATTTATAACCACATTTCTTAGCTGGTTGAGAGCTAGAAGCCACTATCAGGGCTTTCAGAAAAATGAGGGTACCAGAGCAAAATCTAGCATTTTCACTGCTCACATTTCATATTTAGTCAAACCCAAATAACATTTTAATATAAATTTGTGTTATTACAAATTATTGGAGAGTGTCTGTGGGCACTCTCCAATAATTTGTAATACAGAAAATTTTGAATAACAAAGTCAGACCGCCAAAAATAATCTAGCCCTCAACTAGTTATGCAGAATAATTTAGTTGTTTCAAAATTATATGTATTTTATTTTATCAGTTGTAAATAGTCTTCTGATGTGTTACATGCAATATAAATGATATTTCTTTTTTTTTGCATTTGAAGTTTTACCATAGTTGAAGAATGTTTTTTATATCATATTTATAAAATATAATGCATTCATTCAATACCTCAAATAAATTTGCTTATAGAATGTTAATATCTCATTGTGAACCTTCTTTTATGTCCATGCAATAAATTGTTTCTGTTAGTCCAGCAGCCAAATGCCAATTTTTGGCCGATGCTTGTTTTGGTATATAAAGCATTTTTTTATCGATGGTTTTGTTTAGTACAGACCTTCCCTTCAAGATGAGACTGGCTGCATCATCACCGGCCATGGAGAAATTGAAATATTCCTGCTCCAAAAAATATGCCCGCCAAACCCACAAAAATTTACTAAAATGATCAAATGAGACCTGAGAAAATACTGCGTAATATTATCAGTTATGGTTCCTATAACAGTAAAGGCTGTCTTTGACAATCTATACGAGATTGAGGTTATCTACTAAGTGCCTGTATAAAGCATTTTGCATTTCAAATGTTTTTTGCGTCATGTCATTCAATGACATCTGATCACTTAACACATGCACACGCATTCTATGATCATCTTGTATTCTCGACTTGCTTTTTTTTGCATTTTGAATCTTCATTATATGAGTGAAAGCAAATATTGTTTTCTTGTATTGTGATTTAACTCTTATTGTTATTGTTTTGAATCTGAAATACAGTATCTTCAATTCTTGTTTGTTTGCTATACGTTGGTTTTTGTTCTTTTTTCATGCTCGTTTGAAGGTTTGCTAATCATGTCAGAAGATTGCTATTAGCATATACAATTGCTGAAAATCCAAAAGTCCTTTCATCAAGGTTCTGGGTCATTGTATTGGAAAATCATCAGTAACTGTGAAGTGTATGGTGATGATCGTCCTTAAGTTTAGACCCACAATTTGATTTCGATTGTGACCTCGCAAGTTGTTCATGACTGCTCCAGAAAGAGCATCAATTGAAATCAATAACGGCATTGTTATCGATAGATGTGATATGCCGATGACACACAAAGAAGCATAATTTGTGTTGTTCTTGAAGAGAGAAAGCAAGTGGTCTCAGCCGAGGACACCGATGTTTATGTCTTATTATTACTTTCCAAAGTGTGATTTACTGGGATTTCCGGTTTTGATTATAAACGATAACTTCACAAGTGAATTATGTAATCAACAATTGGGTCATGTATCCATGCGCGCAAACGAAGACGCTTTGCCGTGGATGTAATGGGGACTTCATTGTTTTTTCTGGCTTTTTTTTTTTTAACCCTTCACTTAACATGAAAAGCCGACCACACTGGCAAAAAAAAATTCTTGAATAACTATTATTTTCATTTTTTGTCTCAAAAACGAGCTCATTCCAATGAGGGGTCATAACCTATGTTTTAGAGACAAAAAATGAAACAAGAATGAAAATTAATTGGCGAGTTTTGAGAATAGCACTGGCCGTTTTTGACGGTTACGTTAGGTAAAAGGTTAAATAATATAATTATCCTTAATAAAGAAAAGTAATTAACAGAGTAATCGCTGGACTGGTTACATGAAATAATTCATTCAAGGTGAGGGACTATATTGTAAAACACTCGTGCGCTTTCGCGCACTCATGTTTGTACAACGTCCCTCACCTCTAATGAATTATTTCACGTAACCAGTCCAGTCAAGCGATTACTTTCTACTTACTGCATCATTATCTAAGACGACAACAGTGGATGAGCACCAAAACATTATTCCTAATATGTTAGAAGTTTATGCTATTTCAGGTTATGATACAGTTGGTGCATATTTTGGCATAGGCAAATCTACTGCACTAAAGGTTTTGAAAGAAGGCAATATCTCATTGTCCAAGATCGGTGACACCAGTGCTGTATGGCAGGACATGTTCGCTCAAACTACTGATTTCATACTTGCTTGTCATAGGTGTCATAAATCTAAAACAATGTTTGATTCTCGATTTAGTGTTTGGGCTGACAGAGTCAGTTGCTAGGGAGCGACAACCATTCTGAAATTGTACAGTGTACCCCCAAGCACAGAGACATTTGCCAAGAATGTAAAGCGTGGCCATCTTCAAGCATGTGTTTGGAAGAATGCATTGATCTTAGACCCTCCAGCTCTGGACCCTGTAGATAATGGTTTCATTGAGAATATAGAATCCAAATCACTTATACCAACAACTGTGCCATCTGATGTGTCACTAGCACTAGACAGATACCTCAGATTGATAAAGTGTTCTTGTTCCAATAAGCAGCCATGCAAAACGTTGTGATGCAGTCAAATTAGCATACATTGTTTTTTGTATATGTTGTGCAGAGATTGAATGCTACAATGAGCCGACTAATACAGCCAGTGAATTATCAGCAGTCCAACCCAAAGACTGATGCAAAGACCCAGTTTTGACCACTGCTCATATCCTTTCATAAGTCCATATATGACTCATATGGTTTGAAGTCTTCTAACTTACGTTTGTAGGATTCATTTCACATTTGTGTCGTCTATATCAGTAAGGCTGCCATTTTGGCGACCATTCTAAATCTTTCACATTTCCTGAATTAGAATTTCGTCATAGTTCTTATCTCAACTGACCTGACACCTCATTAATATATCTTAAGCAAATGGCTGTGTCTCACAAACATTCTTCCCAAACTCCTCTTTTAGCATTTTCATTTCCCAACTATTGTAGTGCAGGCCATTTTGATTGTCATCTTACAGAGAAAACTCAAAAGTCTTATTTATCACAATATGTACATAATTAGAATAATTCCTTTCTGATATAGACGTTGTATTTTTTGTCCAAATAAACTGCATCTGTATACACCTGGCTTTGGAAAAATCAAGAGGTCACCATTTTGGCTTGTAGTTTCCACATAAATGGCATTCTGAAATAATTTTTTCACATCTCATCGACATTTAGCACTGTATGATGAAGACTGTCCTTCCCATTACGCTACTACATGTAAAAATTGGCTCTTTCTTTCCAATTATTGGTGTAAACAATAAAATTTCAATATTTTTGGTGGCCATCTTAAATTTTTCAATGTATTTATTTATTTATTGATGTTTAAAGTCACATATTTATGCACAATGGCTAATCACCTTTGAAAAATAATTTAGCACTCAACCAGTTAACCCTTTACATGCTGTTGGCAGATATTCATTCCCTGGAGTCTTGAATAAGTAAAATTTGGGCATTTTAAATCAATTTAATGAAATGTAAATTAAAACAAGATTTTGACCAATGATTTCTTGAGTCAAATTTCCAAAATATTTCATCAAATCTTGTCATGGCTGCCTTACAGTAGGGTCACATGATATCGTTTTGTTGAAATATTTTTATATATAAAAACAATAAATAAAATATTAAATTTTGATATCCTGTGCACCGGATAAAGGGTCAAGTTAAGGCAAACATGAATGACAGCATCAATGATACTCTAACTTAACTTGACAAACTTGAACTTGGTAAGTTATAAGTTATAAGTGAAATGGCAAAATTGAAGATCATTTGTGCCAGTGTTATTTGGTGAAACTTCAACCTAACAGCCTTGTGTGCACATAACATCAGAGCAATCCACGCATTTTTAAATGTAAACTGTAGGGCTGGCTAAAGGAAGAATATTCATACAAAAATTCAGTAAGTTTAAAGATCAGTGTGAAAGGCCACTTTTTCACAGAAATTAATTCCAATCAATAGATCTTATCAAGAGGTTTTGCCTAATGAGTACACCATGTTTTAAAACAATCCTATGATAAATGCGCCCTGTAGGCCATGTCGAAGATTAAGGATGCACAAATGCACTAAATTCACAGTGCGTCGAATTACCGAAACGGACCGAAACGCTATCGAAACGGACCGAAACGCGACCAAAACGGGAGAGTAATCTACCGAAACGTGCACACAAAAGATTGAAACGGGCGACAAGAGGGTCTCCCTACCATAAAGGACTAAAACGCGACTGAAATGAATGACTAAGCTACCAAAACATGCACCCAAAAGACTAAAACGGGCGATAAGGTCTTTCTGTCGTGACACGCTCGTTCGAATGAGGGGTCATAACCTACGTTTTAGAAGTGAACAATTTGTTTTTTTTAGTTACACAATTTTTTTTTCATGAGTGTTGTCTGCTACAAGCGTTGAGGATAGGGTTAACTATCTTGATTGAGAACTACCATGCTATTATGGATATCATTGAGACCGACGGTTCCCGTTGGTTCCAATGATATCCATATTTATACCGTTTATTTATTTGCGTTTAGGGTCAATGCCGGGGCACTGCTCAGGACTCTCACTGTGGTATTGATAGGCTACTGTTCAACCAATGACATAAATTTTAGTTTGTTTAATGGTTCACAATAAAACCAGTCGTTGCGCATCACTGTTTGACCACATTACTTCATTGCCCACCAGCAGAAGCTTGTTAAAATACACTATCAATTTTACATCATTTGTGGGATATGTCAATTACCAAATTTACACCGCTTGTGGGTTAAGAGATATACCACACTCTCCAGATCTCGTGTGCCACTCCCTTATTTCACTCGTGGTGTAAATTTGGAAATCGAAAACGCTGCGGTTCTATTGGATTTCACAAGTGCAGACAGATGTACTGTCACTTTCACTAAGAAACCAAAGCAGCAAGCTATCTTTTCACACTTGGAAAATTTTGAAGCCACACATTTCTGACCTCCCAACACATGCCTTCAGACCTCATCGCTAAGACAACACATCACCAGCTCACTTCGTTAATCCACCCACTTTGTGTTGTTATTGTGATAAAGCTCTGGTTTAAAAAAAAACATGATCCCAAACTTTGTGTCAGGTCGGGCGCTCAACCAATAGAAATGACTTTTATTCATTCAGTTCTGATACTTTCACTGCTCATTTTGGACCATGCACACTTCATTCTATTTGAGCGATGCTTGCTGAAATAAGACGGGGTTGGCGGGTAGGATATTTTGTTATAAAACCATTGAGGGAAGAAGGGGCGCACCTTTCCTCAAAATCTGCCGTAAAATTTTATTTCACACAGGTGAAAATTAAAAGCTGAAACACATCGAACCTTTATCCCATTAACTGTGAAACGGTCGGAAAATTAACTTGAATCCAACTCCCATGGGTTATTATTTATTTGGAGTTTCTCAGTACCGCGATGGAATTATGATGGTTATCAGGGGTGGGTCTAGAATTTAGTAGTATTAATATCCTAGGATCTAAAATTTCAAGATTAGTGGGGGGGGGGGGGGGGGGGGAGGTCAAGCGCACGCAGACCCGTTCCAGTCTTTTCGACACCCAGATTGATAGACTAGAGGCCCGTTTCGGTAGTTTGAGTTCCCGTTTCGGTCGCGTTTCGGTGCCTTTCGGTCCGTTTCAGTGCGTTTCGGTAATTCGACGGACCCCTAAATTCAAAGGTCATTGCTAATAACAACATTTTTTGATGGAAATGAAAAGAAAATCGATAGCTCCTATCTAGGTCACCCTATTTGAATAAGCATACCAAGTTTCAAAACAACCCGATAATGAATGTGCCCTCGGAGGTATGCCAAAGGAAAATGATAATGCACATATGCACTAAATTTGAAGGTCGTTACCACGGCAATGTTTTTTTCTTTCTTTTTTGATGGAAATTCATAAATATGCCCTGTAAGGTGTGCAAAAGGAATAAGTTGCTGCACAAATGCACTTAATTCAAAGGTTGGTGCTAACAACAACGTTTTTTGATGGAAAAATCAATAGCTCCCATCTAGAGATCACCCAGAACATGCATATCAAGTTTCAAAGCAATCCATTCATAATTGTGCCCTACAGAGCATGCCAAATGGTTCAGGTACGAAAACTTCCCCCAGAGCGACCAAAAAAAGAATCACTTTGGATTGTTTTTCGTATTTATTTTGTACATACATATGAGAATCGTGTCGAAATTCACGAAGAGAATAACAGTATTGTGCACAACATATTGCGCCACAAATTGCGATGTGATACCGCTAAAATCACACACTGTCACTTTGATGGTTTTATACATTTTTAGTTTTGCTCCGAAATAAATATGATGAATGCAGGCTGAAAAAACAAATTCGCTGGTGCTGGAAGATTAATTTTGTTTAGCCTAAAGGTAACGTTTTTTTTTCAAGAGAAATGAAGGAAAAACAAAAACTCCCATCTAGAGATCGCCCCAAACAAGTACACCATGTTTCAAAGCGATCAAAATCATAAACATGAACTGTGTGGGGTTCCAAATGAAATTGTCAGTAGACAAAATGGCAAAGTTGAAGGTGGTTGCTAATGGCAAATTTTTTTGACAGAAATGGAAGACAATCTATAGGTCTCATCTAGAAGTCACTCCACACAAGCATACCAAGTTTCAAACTACTCCATTCATAAATGCACCCGGCGAGGCATGAAAAAGAAACTGTTGATACAGAAATGGCAAAGTGCAAAGATAATTGCTAACAGCAACGTTTCCCGATGAAAATGAAAGAAAATCCATAGCTCGCATCTAAAGGCTTCTCCAAACTAGCACACCAATTTTCAGAGAAATCGGATCATAAGTGTGGCCTGTACAGTGTGCCAAAGGAAATTGTCGATGCACAAAAGGGCAAAGTTGAAGGTCATTGCTAATAGCAACCTTTTGGACAGGGATGAAAGATGCTCCCATCTGGAGGTCAACCCCAAAAAACACCAAGTTTCAAAGCGAATGTACCTTGTAGGGCATGCCAAAGGAAAATGTTGATACACAAATGCACTAAGTTTGAAGGTTGTTGCTAACGGCAACTTTTTTGACAAAAATGGAAGAAAATTGATAGCTCCCATCTAGAGGTCACCCCGATTAAGCATACCAAATTCCAAGGTGATTTGATGATAAATGCGACTTGTGCAGTGTTCCAACGGAAACTGTCAACATCCAAACAGACAAGTTGAATGTCGTTGCTAACGGCATAGTTTCTCAGCACAAATGGAATAAAATCAAAAGCTTCCATCTACAGGTCAGCCAAACAAGCATTCTTAGTTTCAAAGCAATCAATTCATAGTTTCAAAGCGATCCATTCACGAAGTTCAAAGGTCATGGCAACAGCAACAGCAATATTTTTCAATGGAAATGAAAGAAAATGGATAATTCAAATCCAGAGGTCACCCCGAACATGCATACCAAGTTTCAAATCTTATGATAAATGGGACCTGTGCAGTGTGCCAAAAGAAATTGTCAATGTACAAAATTACACATCATTACTAATGGCAACGTTTCTCAACAGAAATGAAAGAAAATCAATAGCTCCCATCTAGAGATCACCCCAAACAAGCATACCAAGTTTCAAAGCAATCCATTCACGAATGCACCCTGCAGGGCATGTCGAAGGAAAAATTGATGTACAAATCCACAAAGTTCAAAGGCCATTGCTAATGGCAATGTTTTTTTAATGGAAATGGCAGAAAATCGATATCTCCCATTTAGAGGTCACCCCAAACAAGCGTACCAAGTTTCAAAGTGATCTGATCATAAATCTGCCCTTTAAGGCGTGCCAAAGGAATATATTGATGCATAACTAAACTAATTTCGAAGGTTGTTGCCAACGGGAACATTTTTTGATGGAAATGGAAGAAAATCGATCGCTCACATCTAGAGGTCACCCCAAACAAGTACACCAAGTTTCAAAGCAATCCGATCCAAATATGTCCTGTAAGGCATGCCAAAGGGAAATATTGATGCATAAATAAACTAAGATCAATGGTTGTTGCCAATTGCAAAGTTTTTTTTTACAGATATGGAAGGAAATCGAAAGCTCCCATTTAGAGGTCACCCCAAACAAACACACCAAGTTTCAAAGCGATCCGATCATAAATGTGCCCTGTAGGGTGTGCCAAAGGGAAATACTGATGCATAACTGCTCTAAGTTCAAAGGTTGAATGCCAGCAGCAATGTTTTTTGACGGAAATCAATAGCTCTCATCTAGAGTCACCCCAAATTACAAAGCGATCCGACCATAAATAGGCCCTGCAGGGTGTACCAAAGGAATATATTGATGCATAACTAAACTAAGTTCAAAGTTCGTTGCCAGCAGCAACGATTTTTGACGGAAATGGAAGAAAATTGATAGCTCCCATCTAGAGGTAACCACAAACAAGCATACCAAGTTTCAAAACAATCCGATCATAAAAGTGCCATGTAGAGTGTGCCAAATGGAAAGATTGATGCATAACTGCACTAAGTTCAAAGGTCAAATGCCAATGGCAACATTTTTGACAGAAATGGAAGAAAATCAATAGCTCCCATCTAAAGGTGACCCCAAAGAAGCATACCAAGTTTCAAAACGATTAGATCATAAATATGACCTGTTGGGTATGCCAAAAGCAAATATTTATGCTTAAATAAACCAAGTTCAAATGTCATTCACTGCCAACGGCAACGTTGTTTTGACGGAAATGGGCATGTCGAAGGAAAAGTTGATCCACAAAGTTCAAAGGTCATTGCTTTTGGCAATGTTGTTTTATGGAAATGGAAGAAAAATCAATAGCTCCCATCTAGAGGTCACACCAAACAAGCATACCGAGTTTAAAAACGACCCACTCCTAACTGTGACCTGTGTAGAGTGCCAAAGGAAATAATGGTCGAGCGTACGCTGACGGATGCCAAGTGGTGACAATAGCTCAGCTTGACTTCGTCAAGTTGAGCTAAAAATGAATCACAGTGATCTGGTTCAGGCAGACAACGCACCCTTGTACAATGTTGCAAATATTCAATGTTTTTTCGTAGGCCAGTGGCATCTGAGATATGGATTGCAGGGGTGTTTTGCACTGAAGCCAATCAAATTTGAAAAGCTAACAGTGGTCCCCTTTCGTGACTTGACACGCTTTGGGATAATTGTGTATGTGCCCATCAAATTTCACATACCAAGGTCAAATGGTATCCAAAATAAGGCACAGATAGAAATTTTGCACTGTGTGTAGTCAAGAGCTAAAAGCGGATTACAGCGACGTTATGTTGGTATATGAGAAACCTTCGGTAATGATGTATACATTTATAAATATGCTTATTGACCCTAGGGTCAAATACTGTTCTATGATCATTTATTATTTATTATTTATTTATTGGTGTTTAAGGTCACATACTTATGCACAATGGCTAATCGTGACCGTGACAGTTTTACTGGTGGAGGAAGCCGGAGTACCCGGAGAGAACCACCGAGCAACGACGAGCAGCTGTCAGCTCTCCAACATCGTAACTCTGAACTCTGCACCGCAGCACAAGCAGGGTTAGATTGGTTGAAGACATGCGCACCTTCGACGTGCAGTACGCCTCAGTACACAGCGTCATCGTGCCCCCATGTAGGCAATCGGGGTGAAGTGTCTTGCCCAAGGACACAACGCGGTTGCCGCAGGTGGGATTCGAAGCGAGGACCTCTCGGCTTGCACCTCTACCAACAGAGCCACCGCGCCCCCGTTCTATGATCACAGAGGCGGAAGAGAATTTTGACCTAGTCCCAATTTTCTTTATGTGTTTCTCCCCTCAGCTCTATAAAATCTCAGCAGTCATAATGAAATTCGTCAGCATAAAATTTGAGATTTTATTTCATTTGTTTTTTAGCTCACCTGAGCGAAGCTCAAGGGGAGCTTAACTAATCACTTTCTGTCCGTCGTCCGTCGTCCGTCGTCCGTCGTCCAGCGTCCGTCGTCCGTCGTCCGTCGTCCGTCGTCCGTCGTCCGTCGTCGTCCGTCCGGCGTTAACTTTACATTATCGACTTCTCCTCCTAAACCACTAGCCCAATTTTATTCAAATGTTGGCTAAATGTTTATTACCTAATGCCAATTCAGATTTGTTCAAATGAAGTTGCCCCTCCTCCTGGGTGGTGCCACACCCCCAAGGGGCACCAAAATCTTTGTAAATCTTCTTCTCATGAACCAGCAGTAGCAGAGACTTGATATTTGGTGTGCAGCTTCCTTTTGAGGTGTAGACTCAGATTTGTTCAAGAGAAGTTTGTGGGGCTATACTTGACGTTGTTATGAGAGGGGCAAAATTTTTTGCCCCGCCCAAAATTTCTATTTTCCAAACCGAGAGGCTGATTTGAACCAAATTTTATGTGAGGGCTTATTGGGTCATGAGTACTTGATTTATGCAAAAAAAAATTTTCCCGCAGCCCCGTGGGAACCGCAGGAGCTAAAAATAGAAAAAATTTAAAACGCCCATATCTCCAAAACTGCACGGCACTGAGAATTTTTATTTGGTGTGCAGCTTCCTTAGGACCTACAGAAAGGATTGGTAAAAAAAAATTGCCATCGGTTTTATCATAGGGTACAGTTTCGGGACTTTGAAAAAGTGCTGAGTCAGCACTTTTTAACACTGTAGGCAATGGGAAAAACATTAAAAAATCTTCTTCTCCAGATCCAGCAGGCAGAATCTTTTGATATTTGGTATGCAACATTGTAGGGTGGATCTGATTCAAGTTTGTTCAAATCGGCCCCCTGGGTTCATATTTGGGCTCAGTATAGGAGCCCGATTTCGAACTTAGTGCATTTCAGGCAAATTTCTTAAAAAATCTTCTTCTCCAGATCCAGCAGGCAGAATCTTTTGATATTTGGTATGCAACATTGTGGGGTGGATCTGATTCAAGTTTGTTCAAATCGGCCCCCTGGGTTTATATTTGGGTTCAGTATAGGAGCCCAAATTTGAACTTACTGCATTTCAGGCAAATTTCTTTGAAAATCTTCTTCTCCAGATCCAGCAGGCAGAATCTTTTGATATTTGGTATGCAACATTGTAGGGTAGATCTGATTCAAGTTTGTTCAAATCGGCTCCCTAGATTCATATTTGGGCTCACTATAGGAGTTCGAATTCGAATTTAGTGCATTTCAGGCAAATTTCTTCAAAAATCTTCTTCTCCAGATCCAGCAGGCAGAATCTTTTGATATTTGGTATGCAATGTTGCGGGGTAGATCTGATTCAAGTTTGTTCAAATCGGCCCCCTGGATACATATTTGGGCTTACTATAGAAGCCCGAATTCGAACTTAGTGCATTTCAGGCAAATTTCTTAAAAAATCTTCTTCTCCAGATCCAGCAGGCAGAATCTTTTCATATTTGGTAAGCAACATTGTGGGGTGGATCTGATTCAAGATTGTTCAAATCGTCCCCTGGGTTAATATTTGGGCTCAGTATAGGAGCCCGATTTCGAACTTAGTGCATTTCAGGCAAATTTCTTAAAAAATCTTCTTCTCCAGATCCAGCAGGCAGAATCTTTTGATATTTGGTATGCAACATTGTAGGGTGGATCTGATTCAAGTTTGTTCAAATCGGCCCCCTGGGTTCATATTTGGGCTCAGTATAGGAGCCCGATTTCGAACTTAGTGCATTTAGGCAAATTTCTTAAAAAATCTTCTTCTCCAGATCCAGAAGGCAGAATCTTTTGATATTTGGTATGCAACATTGTGGGGTGGATCTGATTCAAGTTTGTTCAAATCGGCTTCCTAGATTCATATTTGGGCTCACTATAGAAGCTCGAATTTGAACTTAGTGCATTTCATGCAAATTTCTTAAAAAATCTTCTTCTCCAGATCCAGCAGGCAGAGTCTTTTCATATTTGGTAAGCAACATTGTGGGGTGGATCTGATTCAAGTTTGTTCAAATCGGCCCCCTGGGTTTATATTTGGGCTCAGTATAGGAGCCCAAATTTGAACTTAGTGCATTTCAAGCAAATTTATTAAAAAATCTTCTTCTCCAGATCCAGCAGGCAGAATCTTTTGATATTTGGTATGCAACATTGTGGGGTGGATCTGATTCAAGTTTGTTCAAATCGGCTTCCTAGATTCATATTTGGGCTCACTATAGAAGCTCGAATTCGAACTTAGTGCATTTCAGGCAAATTTCTTAAAAAATCATCTTCTCCAGATCCAGCAGGCAGAATCTTTTGATATTTGGTATGCAACATTGCGGGGTGGATCTGATTCAAGTTTGTTCAAATCAGCCCCCTGGATTCATATTTGGGCTCACTATAGAAGCTCGAATTCAAACTTAGTGCATTTCGGGCAAATTTCTTCAAAAATCTTCTTCTCCAGATCCAGCAGGCAGAATCTTTTGATATTTGGTATGCAACATTGCGGGGTGGATCTGATTCAAGTTTGTTCAAATCGGCCCCCTGGATTCATATTTGGGCTTAATATAGAAGCCCGAATTCGCACTTAGTGCATTTCAGGCAAATTTCTTCAAAAATCTTCTTCTCCAGATCCAGCAGGCAGAATCTTTTGATATTTGGTATGCAACATTGCGGGGTGGATCTGATTCAAGTTTGTTCAAATCGGCCCCCTGGATTCATATTTGGGCTTAATATAGAAGCCCAAATTCGCACTTAGTGCATTTCAGGCAAATTTCTTCAAAAATCTTCTTCTCCAGATCCAGCAGGCAGAATCTTTTGATATTTGGTATGCAACATTGTAGGGTGGATCTGATTCAAGTTTGTTCAAATCGGGCCCCTGGGTTCATATTTGGGCTCAGTATAGGAGTCTGATTTCGAACTTAGTGCATTTCTGGCAAATTTCTTAAAAAATCTTCTTCTCCAGATCCAGCAGGCAGAATCTTTTGATATTTGGTATGCAACATTGTGGGGTGGATCTGATTCAAGTTTGTTCAAATCGGCTTCCTAGTTTCATATTTGGGCTCACTATAGAAGCTCGAATTCGAACTTAGTGCATTTCAGGCAAATTTCTTAAAAAATCTTCTTCTCCAGATCCAGCTTCAGAATCTTTTCATATTTGGTAAGCAACATTGTGGGGTGGATCTGATTCAAGTTTGTTCAAATCGGCCCCCTGGATTCATATTTGGGCTCCGTATAGGAGCCCAAATTTTAACTTAGTGCGTTTCAGGCATATTTCTTAAAAAATCTTCTTCTCCAGATCCAGCAGGCAGAATCTTTTGATATTTGGTATGCAACATTGTAGGGTGGATCTGATTGTGATTCATGAACGTATTTATTTGTAAAGTTGATAGAATCTTAGACAAAATTTGCAGAAAAGATCTACTATAGAAGGGGTGGTATCCAGGGTGAACCGTTTACCCAAATCTAGCAGTACTAATGCATTATTCACACAAATCTTCGTTCAAATTTTATGACCCCTCATTGGAACACACGCATTCAGCTCATTCCAACAAAGGTCATATGCCATGTTTTCGAGACAAAGGAATAAAAATTTTAGTTATTCATGAAATTTTTAGGCAACTGTTGTCTGTTATTCACATTGCTTCATGAAATTTCAGTACTTTTAGAAGTTACCTCAGTAATCAAGGGTTAATTCCCCTTAATTAAATGTCGCCTCTAAAAAACAACCACTTTGCATATCTTACCTTTTTACCAGCATAACTGCCAAAACTTGTCAGCATTCTTCGCAAAAATCGCTATTCAAATTTTAATTTTTGTCTCTTAAACATACATGTACTTATCGCTTGTAAATACCCCATTGGAATGAGCTTTTTGAACTCATTCCAATGAGAGGTCGCACACCATGCTTTTTGAGTCAAAAAAGCAATTTTTTTTAGTTATTCCAGAATTTCGTACGTAAAACACAGCTTTATGACTTCACATTAAAATGAGCTCTCTAAGCTTGTTCCAATCAACATTCACGCACTATGTCTTTCACACAAAAAATAAAATTTTCCATTTATTCAGGAATTTTGTTTGCAAGAACACTCTTACCCCCCCCCCCCCCCCCCCACAAACACACACACACAAACACACACACACACACACAAACACAGACACACACATCTAAAAGTTCGTCAGCAAAAAAACAGTTACTTCAATTTTTAAATGCATTATAGGAACAACTTGCCTAATCAAATTTAAATACTTTTGCATCATTCTGTATCTAGAACAAACCATTTACCATATCTTTACGCAAAATTCTCCAGCATCATTCACAAAAAAACACCATTATTTATATATTCACATTTCTGTCTCAAAAATATACCTGATCTTCCCATACCCCTATTGGAATAAGCTGTTTGAGCTTGTTCCAATGATGATAAAAAAAAATAAAATTTGTGAAAATTTTTGTTTTCTTGCATGCAAATATATACATGTAGCACATGGAAGATATCCACAGTTGGGGAGAGATGTCCAAGGCTATCTCTTCACATTCCTTGTTTGTGCTTCATGCTAAACCAGTTTGTCTGCAGAGATAAATTTGCTTTATTAAAAATCATTGGAGATTGGCCACACACCAATGATTTTAAATAAAACTAATTTTAGGTAACAAATGTTGAACTTCAAACAAAATCTATCACTCAACCAGTTAATGTTGATGAGGCATGACATGGTGAAGGTGACCTAAAATACTTCTTAGAGTCACTTTGTCAGGTGAGCGATTAAGGCCACGTGGGGCCTCTTGTCTTGATTCGGTATTGAATTTGCAATATTTTATTTATGTGATCTCTACCACTGGAGTGTTGTGACCCGATCATGATCTGTTCAAGAAAAACGCAAATTTTGTGACCACAGTATTGCTGGCGCGTAGCCAGAATTCTATAATAGGGAGTTCCCTAGACACGTTCATTTTTTGGTGGTGGGGGTGGGGGAGGCAAACATGATACTTGGAAGGGCATTGTGGGTGGTTTGGGGGCCTCCCTTAGTCTTAACTAGAACTCTTGGGTCATTACCCCATCCTCCTACCCACTAATGAATAAACGGTCCTGGTTAGAGCCTGCCCTCACCCCCAACACCGAGAAATGCAAAATTCACTGTAGTGTTCATCGCCCTATATTGGAGACCGTTTTAGGGCTATATGTTCCAATAAAACTAAAATCCTCCTCCTCTGATTGGTGGAGAGTTCGCTTAGTACGTTCTATGTTTACGGCTCAAGTGGCAAATATTAACGTTTGACGTCAATACGCGAAATATTTGAAATGACGTCGCCCGTTTCGTAATTGCTTCACCAACGGAGTGGCTAGCAAGCTGCTTCATTTTTCTGGATTTTTCACTCGTGCAGCAGACGGTTTTCCGGACGAGGTGTTGTTTAAATTACAAACCGATTTACGATTTGAACTGAGATGGAATGAGTTTATGTGGTTTATTGACGTTTAATTAATACCTTGCTGGGGCTATCACAAACCAAAGAACCAAAGATTATTCTTTTATTCACATATGCCCATATCAATTTCAACTCGATCTTGACACGATATTTATACTATTCCATGCAATATGCAACAACCCCCCTCCCCTCCCCATCCTTCAAGAGAGCAGGGAAAAACAAACAAGAGTCCCAAGGGGCCTTAAATGCTCACCTGATCAAATTGTTCAAAGATGGATTTAAGGTCACATTCAGCATCTACATGTTAATATAGTAATCTAATTTAGCTAGGGAGTGGGGGAAGAATGGTCTATTGGGTGAATCTGTTTGCATAAAACTAACTCAAAACCCTTCTAAACTCATTCTGAAAAAAATCGTCTAGTGTACCCCACCCCACCCCCAGCCCCAACAGGGTGAAAAAGATTTTTGACTGAAAGTCAGCAGGAGGTATTGCCATCACTTGGCGTACAATAAATTTTGAAACTTGTCTTCTTCTTCTTCTTCAAAACTGCTGGGCCAAATTCAAACATATATGGCACAGTTCATCATTGGAGTAAACCCTTTCTACTTTGTTCAAATCAAGCTGCAGCCATCTTCAGGCTGGGGATAATGCCCATAAAGCCTAAACATCTTTAAAAATCTTCACCACAGGGAATGCTTTGATATTTGGTATGGAACTTCCTTTGGTGGTGAAGATTAAGGTTTGTTCAAGGCAAGTTTATAGGTCAATGTTTGGGCTCTGAGTTGGGGCATTTTGGGCTTCACCCAAAATCTCTATTTCCAGAACGAATGGGCTGATTTGAACCAAATTTGGCATGTAGTATAATTGAGTCATAAGAAGTTTATTGATGGCCGAAAAAAAATTCCACAGCTCCTTGGGAACCCCAAGAGCTAAAAATAGAAAAACACGCCCATATTTCAAAAACTGCATGGGCCACAATATTGTTTTTGGTATATGAAGCTTCCTTAAGACTAGTGGAATCAGATGTACCAAAAAAATGCTATCCGTTTTGTCATGGGCATGATCATATCGTCCCCTGAGTTCCAATGTGTTCTGTGTGTCAGTAGGCACATAGAACACATTGGAACTCCGTGGACGATATGTGGGTGCCCATTTTAACGCTGTTGGCAATGGAAAAAATCTGAATTATCATCTATCTTGTGCTCCATGGACTAAGTATTGTTCGGCAGATCTTTTTGGCCAAATCTAAACTAATTTGGAACAAAACATCTTGGTGAAGTATATTCTTCTGAGTTTTTCCCCCAAAAATCTACTATTCCTCTAAGGGTGGGATTATACTCTTTCGAGTTTTTTCCCAAAGGAGGCGCGGTGGCATTGCGGTAACCGGTTCTTGTCAGATCACCGATGTTAAACAACATCGAACCTGGTTAGTCCTTGGATGGGTGACCGTCTGTGCGATCGATTCGGACTCCGACATCGTATCCTTGGGCAAGGCACTTAACCCCGGTTGTCCACATGGGACATGATGACGCTATGTGCTAAGGTGTATTGCACGTCGATGGTGCGCATGTCTTCAACCATTCTAACCCTACCTGTGTTGCAGGACAGAGTTGCGATATTGAGGAGCTGACAGCTGCTCATCGTTGCTCGGTGATTCTCTCCGGGTACTGTGGCTTCCTCCACTCGTAAAACTGTCACAGTCACTATATGACCTTGGCTGTTAAAGGGTTATTAAACCTTAATAAATAAATAAATAAATAAATAAAAACTGCATGGGCCACAATATTGTTTTTGGTATATGAAGCTTCCTTAAGACTAGTGGAATCAAATGTACCAAAAAATTGCTATCCGTTTTGTCATGGGCATCATATCGTCCCCTGAGTTCCAATGTGTTCTGTGTGTCAGTAGGCACATAGAACACATTGGAGCTCTGTGGACGATATGTGGGTGCCCATTTTAACGCTGTTGGCAATGGAAAAAACCTGAATTATCATCTACCTTGTGCTCCATGGACTGAGTATTGTTCGGCAGATCTTTTGGGCCAAATCTAAACTAATTTGGAACAAAGCATCTTGGTGAAGTATATTCTTCTGAGTTTTTCCCCCAAAAATCTACTATTCCTCTAAGGGTGGGATTACTGTCCCAAAAGTCGAAAATGCCTTCAAAATCATCTCATAAACCACTTGCAATAATGGTTAAATTTCTGGTATGGAACTTCCTCTCAAAGTGGGGTAAACACACAAAAATCTTTTGTAAAAACACTTAAGACTTCACAGAACAGAGCTTTGTTTTTGCTTGAGAAGCTTTCCATGAACCAGCAGAAATGAATGGCCAAAAAATTGCTTTTGGTTGTGTCATGGCAATTCAAACAAGAGGCTCCATGGGGTCTGTTGAGCTCACCTGACCATAGTTGTTTCAAGAAGGATTTAATTAACATCTATAGCTAGGTAACACTACAGAGGAATGAAGTTATTTAATTATTTATAACTCTCTTGTCCGTGCCAGATGATTTTTTCTAGTACTGAAATGCTACTACAGAAATAATGCCCAGATTTCCAGTAATGCAAAACTAGGGAGTCCAAATATCAACCTGAGAACTTAACTTGAACAAACTTGAGTCAGAGCCCTTTCCATCCATCACCAGGATGCTGAAAACCAAATGCGAAAGCATTTTGACTGGTGGATCTGAAGAAGATTTTTAAAGAAATTTAAATATTTGCGACCCTGGCCTTGGGAGGGTCAGTGACCAGGAATGATCACAGCCCATTCTGGGCTCTCAGTAGTATGGAGTCCAGAATTTTAACAATAACAGCAATACTTTATTTTACACATATGAAGAAAGTGAGAACTGCACACTGTAATGGCTTACAAATAACAGCCCCCCCCCCCCCCCCCCACCCCATCCCCACTACATTGAAAGTGATTTTATATACATGGTGTATTAATCAGTCTTGTATAATTTATGGCATAACTATAACTGAATCATTAATCAGATGTAAACATGATTGTATAATTTATAATTTTGATGGAAGATTTCCTTCAGTAATAACTTCAATAGATTACTCTTATACAACCAGGTAGCATGTGTGATATATTAACACTTTCTATCCTGATTACACTTTATAACTTTTTCTATCCTGGCTACACTCTCTTCTCGGTTACAAAGACTGCACTGCAATATCTCTTAAAAATTATGCTTTGAGATATATGTCTAAGCAGTCACATTTCATCAGAATCATTTTGATGAAATGATTCCAAGGAAATTCAAGTTTATAAGGAAGCACATTAGTGACCATCTGAGCAATCGATCCGGACGCCCGCGTTGTATCCTTGGAAGGCACTTAACCCCGATTGCCCACATGGGGGGCACGATGACGCTGTGAACAAAGGCATACTGCACGTAGATGGTGTGCATTTCTTCAACCGCTTTAACCCCGCCTGTTCTGCAGTGCGAAGTTACGATTTTGGGGAGCTGGCACCTGCTCGTCGTTGCTCGGTGTTTCTCTCCGGGTACTCCGGCTTAAAACTATCACCGACACGATATGACCTTGCTTGTTAAAGTGTCGTTAAGTCTTGATAAATAATAATGAATAATATAAATTCCGGAATTTGAAAAAACAAAAAATATATGCATTTTTTGTTGTATGGGTATGTCCATGTCATTGCAATGCACTCGCTGATTTCGACATACCCTCACTTAAATGCACCAATGAGCTCATTGTAATGTTGACAAACTGTATTCTAATAAAAAGATAAGTGTTTATAATAAAATGTTCAGTTAAACTTTCTTGGTTTCACTTTGAGTCCCATGCATTATATTTGACTGATTCAGCTTAACCCTTTAAACACTGGTGGGTATCTTCCATGTCAATTCAATGTTAGCAATTGGGAGAGTCCATATTCATTATTTGGGGGTAGACCAATTAATATTTTC
This sequence comes from Pictodentalium vernedei, assembly GCA_031216915.1. Classification (NCBI taxonomy): domain Eukaryota; kingdom Metazoa; phylum Mollusca; class Scaphopoda; order Dentaliida; family Dentaliidae; genus Pictodentalium; species Pictodentalium vernedei. The sequence goes on along the minus strand of CM062288.1, from coordinate 158,937,815 downwards.
AACGTGCAGCCTCGGGACCGCACGTTGAAAATATTGATTGGTCTACCTAACACTTTAACTTATGAGACATCCTACTTTATGAAAGTATGACTTATAATGTTCCCTGGCCGGGAAAAGGGCCTTTAGGGTTCAAAGGGTTGAGGACAAAATGTACAGTAGCATGTATTTTGGGTATGTCCATAGACTGTGTTTTTTCCCCTGGAATGACCTAGTCAGGGACGTGACGACACGGGGGTGTGGGGATCCTAGCCAAAATTTCCTATCGTTGGAAATTCGGAGGGCAAGTCATGAGTAGTTGGAAATTCCATCTATCTCGATTTTAGAGTTTCTTTGGTGATGCTGATGTCTCCTTTACTTCCCAAAATTCCAACTCGGTTTCAAATCGGCAAAAATTCCAACAGTTACTATACTATTCAAAACAAAATAGGGGGATGTCCAAACTGATGTTGATATTTTCGGAAAATGGTATTGGATACGCGTGATTGGACACATCAATATGTTACCAAGTTTAGTGTGGATCATGAAAGTCACCGACCCGCGAAAACTTCGTGCAGGTTTTTCGCACGAGCGCCGCGTTAATGTCGGTGGGGTACGTTTTGAAATTTTCATTTGTACTGGACGGGCTTTTTCGGAGGTCTCATCGTTCTTTTCTTGGTATAAACTCGTTCATTAATAGTTACAGGTTGAAACGAAACTTTTGAGGTATGCGAAGACTGACACGTGACGAACGTTTACGTTGCATGCTGGAAGTTGCCAACAGACAGACTGCTGTGGCTCAAATTTTCAACGTTACTAATTCAGTGATTGGCAGGTTGTGGTCACGCTGTGGTCACGCTGTGGTCAGGCAGGCAATGTTCATGACAGACGTCGGTCAGGTCGTCCAAGGTCGACAACTGCTAACCAGGGTCGTCTCATCCGCACCACAGCATTACGTAACCGCCATCAAAGTGCATCAGAAATTGGACAACAGCTGCATCGAGCGACAGATGTGCGAGTCAGTGGTCAGACTATCCGAAAGCGCCTACACAGATGAAATTTGTACGCTCGACGACCTCGAAAATTCCACGTTTAACTGAACGTCACATCGCAGCATGGCGTAATTGGTTTGGGGTGAAATTTTAAACAGGGCATATGTTGAAACTTAGGCCATGTAAAATAGAGATATATTTTTAGTACCAGATATCTGATTGCATTAGGCTTTTTGTTGGACGACAAAAAAAAATTGAAGTTTGGTCCCAAAGTTGGAGTCTGATACATAGTGGTAAATTGCCAGATGAATTATGGGAAACAGTGGCTTCGAAAAATTTCTACTTTTTAAAATGTAATTTTTACACGGGTTTGTTACCAGACATGTAACTAAAAAATGAAACGGAAACTTATAAATGTTTTTTTTTGCATTTTGGAAACGGGATGCTATGCTCCAGGGGTGGGTTGGTGGGAAATTCTGCTTTTGAGGCTGCTGGGTGGCTGAAAATGACCTCTTTCGGCATTTTTTCATGCAATTTTGCAGAGTAGTAGGAGAGGGATGAAACGGCCCTGGTTCGGGGGGGGGGGGGACCAGGGGGGGGACCCCGGAAGTGACGTCATGTCACGTGGCCCAGTGGCGCCATGTTGTGTTGGCATGGTAACCCGAGTGAGCGACCATCTTGTGACGTCATCCCCATAGTGATACGTGGTGTTAGTGCGCATGCGTAGCGCGTGTTGTTAGGGTGATACGTGTTTCCGTCGTGTGCATGCCTGCGTGTGCGTTAGCGTGTATATACGCTTATGATTATATATATACATGAATTATTCACTGTGTGCATCCTTATCACATTCTAAGGCGTTTCTTCGTTGGAGTTCAATTTCCCGGGTCGTCACCTTCCCGTAGCATGAAGAATCGTCGGATCATGTTGCAGATAGGATTGCATAACCTGGGGATGTTGTTTTGCATGATGAATTTGAACATATTTGACTCATCGTCATTTTTCAAGTGACCAATTTCATTTGTTACCAAGTCGAAGAGTCCCTCCCGTAATTGACTATAGTGATCACACTCCATGATGAAATGTTATTCATCCTCAGTTGCCCTCGAACCACACTTTGGGCATTTTCGTTCATTAACCGGAATTGGGGGCTGTACATGTCTTCCCTTTTCTATCATCAGATTGTGATTATTGATTCGAAGACGAGTAAATATTTTTTGTGCCTCCCAGGATGTCGCGTGTACTAGATATTGTTCTAGAATATACTCATTTTTAATTGTACGATATGTTCTCAGCTTGTTTTTACCTTGTTTTTTGTTATCGTCATATATATTTTCATAGAAATATTCCTCATACTTTTGCTTTCCTTTCTCAAGAACGTATTTCTTTGTGGTTTTTTTTGGCGACAAAAGCTATTGACCTCTTGGACATCTAGGAATTCGTGTAATATAGTTTTGAATTTCTTTAAAGCATGCTTATCTGCTTTCTTATACGCCGCTCCAAGTAGAGAATCAGTTTCCTGAGACAGCAACTTGGGGTGGTATCTCGTCTGCTGTACTATGGCATCTAGGAACAAAGGATATCTTCCTAGTTCAGAGCGCACAGCAAAGTTGGAGGCACTCTTATTTACCCCAAGTAATAATTTATAAAATTTTACGTGAGCGTTTTCACACGCGGTGCTGTTTTCGTTTTTATAATCTAGTTCTGATGCCCATATCTCACTACCATACAGTAGTATTGGTTTAATTAATTTGTCAAATAGACTAGAAAATATGGGTATCGTTGGGCGGTATTTCTGTTTAAATGAAGCATTTATGGAATAAAGTGCTCGAAGTGCTTTCATGGTCAAATCTTTTTGTGCATCCTGTAGTTTACAATTTTGTGAGAAATTCAATCCTGAGTAATTATAGTTGCTAGTTTTCTGGAGCTTGGAAGATCCGAGGTATAAATTGGGAACTACGGTCGATTGACGTAACCCAAATACAACAAATTTTGTATTATCTATATTTACACTCAGTCTGTTTTTCAGAGCATAGATATCTAATTTATTTAAGCATTGTTGAATACCATCTGGGGACTCGGATAGCAGCACGAGGTCATTTGCAAATAAAAGATGATTTAATGAGTAGTCACCTAATGAAACTGGCGTACATTTATCATTAAATATATTTGCTATATCATCTATAAATATTTTAAAGAGTCTTGGGGAGAGATTACACCCCTGCCGGACCCCAATGGTGGATAGCTGAGGGGGGGGGGGGGCTACTCCTTTGTTTGTTTTCGTACTGTAGTAACAGGATTTATACATTGACATTAGTGACTCTAAGATCGGGCCGCCGATGCCTATATTACGTAATTTCTGGAAAAGTTTTGATCTTTCAACGGTATCGAAAGCTTTTCTGAAATCTACAAATACTGCATACAGTGGTCTTTTCGTCTTTTTATATTTATTAATAGCAGAATTCAAGACAAACATACTGTCAACAGTGCTACAGCCTTTGCGAAATCCGAATTGGTTCTCACTTATTAGGTTATTATCTTCTTAGTAATTAGTAATTCTATTGTTGATGATTCTGTTAAATAGTTTGCCGATAGTATTGCTCTGGGCTATGGCACGATAATTATTTGGATCATGTCTATCTCCTTTTTTATAAATAGTTGTAAGAATTGATTTGCTCCAACTAAGAGGATAATGTTTTGATGTTAGTATTTGATTAAATACTTTCACAACCTCGTCGATAATATGCGGAACAATAAATTTTAGGAGTTCATTGGACACATTGTCAGGACCTGTAGATTTTTTTTATTTTTTAACTGACGGAGCGAGCTGTATACTTCATCAGCTATTATAGAGTTATTGTTCAATGGGATATCTACATTAGGAGTTTCGATGTGATCGCAGTAATCGAATTGTTCTCCTCGAGGTTTACACAGGAGATCATTGAAAAAATCTACAGTGCCATCTGAATCAAGGTGATTTTCAGAGATTTCATTTGTCTTCAGAGAGTTAATTAGTCTCCAATATACCTTAGGATCAATTGATTCCACTCTAACAAGTTGATCGCATATATTTTTATAAAACAATTTACGTTTACATTTAATAGACTTTTTATAAGATTTTTTAGCTGTGATATATTTTTCTATGAGCGACTTGTTATATGGATCTTTCCGTACTGCAAGTATTATATTCTCCATGTTACGTTTGAGTTGTTTACACTCCACGTCGAACCATTTACGTTTGGGCTTCCGATTATTATTATGTGGACACGGGATGCGTTTTGTCGCCGATCGATTTACGCATGTTATGATACCGAGGGGCACAGGGGTGAGTTCGATTGCATAGGAGAAATTTATTTTCTGGCTTGGATTTTCCCCAAACCCTCGTTTAATTACCACAAACAGCCCGACAAGTTGTACTGTTTCGAATTCTTTCAGAATCCTTTTGAGGACCGCCATACTTTGGCTTATAATAGTAGTGCTATAGTACCGTGGGACCCCATGGGTACGTTCATTTAGACTAGAGTAATGTTCTGGTTCAGATCCTCCCCCCCCCCCCCCCGAATCTTTTTTGGGAGCCCTATTCCATAACGTTTTTTCTAAAAAAAAAAAAAGACACGTCCCTCTGTATAAGAAGAGCACGTAGTACTATAGGACAAATTCCTTTGCTTCCACCTCTTGGGTTTATAAGAGTAGTTTCTAACCATTATTCAAATTACAAAGTAGGGCTAAAATGTGTACATGGAAGCCACAAAACTAACTTCAAGTCCCACCATATACTAATATGAGGATCTATCCATATGTTAAGCTGAGAGAATCCCTTTCTGTCGTGTGGGGGTCTAATGTGCCAGCCCTCTTAGCCTCATTTCAGTGTATGAGGATACCTTTTGAGGATACCTTTAGAACAGTTCTACTGTACTCATTGATAACAACACAATTTTTTACATTTTAATTTTCTTTTATTCAACAACCATAAAAACATACAACGTTTTATGGAATCTTCTATGATATGTAGATTGTCAGATATTCATAAACAGTCTTTTTGCAGATTGGACATCTTCTCAGTAGTTTACAACACTCTTTGCACAGGCACAAATGGTTACATGATCGTGGAGCGACATTGGTTTCAGCTAATAAACACACTACATTTCGTCCTCCGTGAATCTTTTTCTTGAACTGATGTGTCCATTTCTTCTTTGATGGCCATTTCTTCTTCTTGAACTTTTTCTTTGTCCATGAATTCAGATGGTAAATTATGAATGTAATAACAGTCTGGAGAATATTTTCTGTGTTCTTCTATAACATCATCTTCTGTTTCCCAGGTCCGGACAATAATACCACAATGAAAACATTGAGTTCTGTCTCCTGTCCCCAAATAAAAGAATCCAGCTTTTGTTAGTTCATTCGGGGTTTTCACATTTTCACTTTGTAACATGAATTGAAATGTCTTGAGACGATTTTCTCAAATGCATACTTGATGTGTTTTGGTGGTCTCTGTTCTGGTGTCTTTCTTATTTTCTCTTCTCCACGTAATAACTGCTCCAGTCTTGGTGGTGGAACATCACAAAAATACGTTTCACTGCAACGCTCATTCTCTCTACAAAATCTCTTGGATTTCTTGTTTCTTGGTTTCGTGATTGATAATCATTCAACGCCATCCTGATCAAACATGGAATAGGGAACATTCTTCAATCCTTTTTATCGTTATTCTTTTTTTTTTTTTTTGGTTTTCTTTCTCTCTTTGGTTTGGATTCTCCTATTTCAAGGCTTCTCTTCTTTGCAATATCCGCTGCTTTGGTTACTTGTTCCCAATCTCTCGTGGTAAACTGGAACCCAACGTCGTTTTTGAACAGCTGAATCTGTAAATTGTTGTTGAGTTTGAAGACGGTCACATTTGTGGACATCCTTCTTCTTTGGCTGTCGAAACACAAATGAGCTGAAGGAAGGAATGGTTTCACGCGCCGAAGGCGCGCAGGGACAGTATGGGGGACAAGCCCCTTTCGACCCCCAGTGACTGTAAATGATCAATTCTCACATGTCTAGGCGTGCTGAAGGAAATGAGCTGAACACCAAGTGCACCCTTTTTATAGTTTTTCTTCAATACAGCGACATCTAATGGTTGGTTTCTTCTATGACGTCATTAACCAACACATCATTATCCATTAGATCAGTTGTAAACATTTTGGATATGGTTTCCATCGGTACACCGCGACAGCGATGTTTCAAGTAAAATATGCAGTATTGTCCGCACACTGGTAATGGTCCTTGAAGGCATTTTGTATTATATTTCCAATATCTAGAATTCTTCTTCGGGACATTCTCGAATGGTCTGTGTTGTGTTGGCAATCCATAGGAATCAAAGTACTCTGCGTTGTGGTGACTCACAGAGAGAGCAACCCAATGTTCTCATTTTCTGTGGTCTGGATCCGTGTTGGCTATCAAAGCCACTGGTCTGTGATCTGGTAATCTTCTTGGTAATCTGTTTCTTGCAAATACACCCAAACATATTCTTTTCAAACAGCTATCTGATCGAAGGGCGTTCTCTTTGCAAATACACCCAAACATATTCTTTTCAAACAGCTATCTGATCGAAGGGCGTTCTCTAACTGCAACGTGTTCATGTGGAGTAATCAAAGATTACTTGTCTATTCTTATCCACTTCTATGATGTTCTGGAATTCTGCATACACCAGTACGTTGATCGTGGTTGATAATGGGTTTTCGAAATGGACTTCAAGTCTCAAAGTTCCTCTCTTCATCAGATCGAAGTGTTGTCCATGTGATAGGTCTGGTGTAAGGTCGAATACGAATAGGGTGTATCCATTTATGTACCCTTCTTGGCTGATGTGGCTTCCTCCATTCTCGTACATTTTCTAGTCCCTTGGAACAGGGTGGCATAACATCTCGCCACTTCTTGTTGTTCGAATCGAGGTTGTAATGGTTTGGCTGGAATCTGCTGGCCATCCACGCACAAAGCCAAGTAATTGATGTTGTATGATGTTGTAGTTCTTTAAATTATATGGATTCTTTGAAAAGTTTCCACTGAAAGCATCGTTGTCTACACATCCCACCATGATGCGTGTAGGTAGTTGGCCTAAAAATAAATTTTCTTGTGTAATGCTCAGATTTCCTTTTGGCACTGAAGACACCTTGGTTTCCACACGATCAATAGGATATTTTGCAGTTGTATTTGGTAATGCTTTCTCGTGAGTCATTCTCGCGAATGATTGGAGTCTCTCTTTGCGTACAAACGTGGATACATCTAGAATTTTGATCTCGTATGTATCGGCATCTGCCGTCAATGCGAAAGAATCTTTAGCTCTGTTCATTTTAGCATGAACGTTAACGCCATTCAGCAAATAACGAGGAAATCCATGAGAGATTACTTTTCTCTATAAATTTCTTTCGAAGAATAAATTCCTTGTTATCTTCTATCAAATCTTCCATGTGTCCGGCCGTATACTTGTACCACAATGCATTAGTCAGTTGTGACTTCTTTGCAGCTGGTCTATAACTCAACAAAGTTTCTATGAAAGCTCTGTGGTGATAAGTGTTGTTGGAAGGAGATACCAGTTTTTCATTCAAGCTGATATCGATTTGATGAAATAAGAAATGCATCCATAAATTGACTGGGCCCACATTGGCATCGGGTGCAAGTGATGCCCCATTGAAATCTACAACCTTTGCTTTAATATACAAGTATGCCTGTGCCAAATTCAAATAATCATCTCCTAATCCTGCAATGTGGAAATCTGTTGGGCCACTGTTTCCTGTGGTAGCCAAATGGCCGGTGTTTTACCCATTGCCTGTGTTCCACACTAGTCTGCGTTGGTGGTATGGAAAACAAGTCGAGTTCACTGTTGACACACTCACAAGATTTTTCATTGATGAGAGACATCACGCACCGAGAATATCTTGGGTCTGTACAGTTCTCCTTCTTTTTGTCAATTTGCGAGTTTTGCGTGGTGCGGACCTTTTTATACCTTTCCTGCCGGGTGGTTTCGAACCACCAACTACTTCATTCCAAGCTCCCGCACCAGCCTCTTTGACTCTTCTGATTGCTGCCTTTTTAACATTTTTCCCTTCAATGACATCTTCGGCAAAGGCCGCTCCTTTTCTCATGAAATGTTTTCCCACATTCCTGTCTGTAGTTTTCAATAAAAGTAACACCATATTCTTCAGTCCTCCCAATATACTTCCCAAACCATATCATCTCTGTATTTGAGCTCCAGAAATAGCTGGTAGACCGTTCCCAGCTTGTTTCGTGTAATATTCTTTGTATAATTTGGACTTACAACAGTAAGTCATGTTTATGTGAAATGAACAGACTACGATTTCTGGTACTATGGCGGGCGGAATGGTTTTTGCGCGCCGAAGGCGCGCAGGGACGATATGGGGCAAGCCCCTTTCGACCCTTAGTGACTGTTTGTGATCTATTAGTTTTATTTTCAGGTGTGTTGAAGGAGGAAAAGATTCAGGTACTCGGTAGATGTCCCTGGCTAAGGTATCACGGGTGTTGGGTTGACTTCGTTGACTGATGTTGATTGAACCCTCAGATGAGGACCAGTGTGGGAGGTTGGGTCCTCTCACAAAGGTACTACCTCTCCCCAAGGGTGCTGTGGTGTTATTTTTTCGGGCAAGTATAGTCTGCCACTTCGGAGATGGTATAGATGGTACTATGGCTCCTGTGTCATCTCTTATATACACCCGGACGGTACTGAAATTTGTTCGTTCCACTGGTACAGAAAACACATTCTCAAAAGTTTTGGAGATGATGTTCCCATATTTTCCACGTACAGGTACGATACGAAGAAGGGGTATTCTTGTATCTCCTACGACTTGGTCACGAACCAAGTCACAGTATACATAGAGTGAATAAAATCCTTGGTTGACATCAGCAACACTGGAAGAACTGTAACTTCCTGATTTAAAAACACACTCATTAAATCCCAAAATATTTTGAAGAGTAGGACTCAATGTGACCACGACTCCATCACGCACCGTGATACGTACTTTACCAGTCACTTCATCCAGTTCAAAATCTACTTTATCATGACGAGGCAAGAGTAATTCTTTAACACCAACGTATATTAACGCCTCTCCTTGGCCATTGGGCCAAGGAGAGGCGTTAATATAAGTTGCATAACTTGTTCGCCAATCCTTGTAAAACAAATAAGATTAAATAAACGCCATTGACAGCCTGTATCACATCAGTGGTATCCGAAAAACGACTTTCAGAGTAAGCCGATATTCTTTTTCGAAGACCAGAACACTGTAACGAAAGCTTCTTCTCCACGAATATTGAACCAAGTATTTGGATACTGAATCTCTGCCAGACCTACTTCCCATTCCCCCGTGAGATTCACTGGTTGTGAACTGAGTGGTGTACGTAGTCAGCGTGTTTTCAGGAAACATGTTCATAGAACTATTACTTGGTAGAGTCGAATAAAACATTACTTTTTCTAAATGGTTGGATTAGGCAACAAATATCCTATGCTACTACTCAAGAGGGCAGTCAACAACTTGCCGTCTGTGTTCTCGAGAGTGAGATTAACACTGGTAATGATGATGATGTACAAAATGATTATTTGTGAAATTTTTACTAAAAATTTCCAAACAGAGGCCAAGATCCGTTCGATCCTACTTCCATTTTGGAGAAAACCTCAGAGGTTCACTTCCTTTTATAGGTTAGCTGACTCTGCTTGATCCACGAATTGAACGAAGCAGGGCATCCTAACCACTTTACGATCAGTTCTTTGTTTTTACAACGACCACGTCTCTTCAGTACGTGTTCGGTTTTGTAAATAGTTTCGTGTGCAACTCGCTGAAGCTCTTCAGTGTACAGCGACCCTTTCAATATTTCCCCATTATCATCTTGTAAGACATATGTGACTGTATGCCTTTTTTACAGATGCCACCGTGAATAACTCTTCGGTTTAATTGGGCAAATAACCTTTCTCAAACATTTTCTTAACTTTACTGATTCTCACTCTGTCTCCCACTTTGAACTTTGCATCGAGCATCGGATCATCCAATATGACTAAACTATCAGATTTTAATTCTTGAGGGAGACCCTCTACAAATTCTACTTGGGATAAAAAACTGTATAATGGTTGCCATTCACTATAACACCAAATGATGCGACTTGGAACAGGTGAAATAATATCTTGAATGTTTTGAATTTCTCGATTTACAAAGGGTGATTTATCACTACCCGTGGGACCACACAATAAACAAGTAAATGGATGCTTCCAACGAGGATCCATCTTTGTTGTTCCATGTGGGTACTACTTCCCTTTTATACCTTTGGGGAGGAGTGGCCACTGAACGTAGGTGCTGCTCTCCCATTTTATACCTTTTGGGGAGGAGTGGCCACTGGACGTGGGTGCTGCTCCCCTTTTACACCTTTTGGGGAGGAGTGGCCACTGACCCCCCCCCCCCCCCCCCCCCCTTTATACCTTTTTGGGAAGGTGGTCTTTTTGACGACCCTCCAAACATATACACTGCATTGGTGGCCCTCTGACTTACTGGCTGGGGACAGGTCAAGTTTGTTTGATATTTGTCAAGAAGATAAACATCAAATAACATAGATAGAAAGATAGACACATAAGCATCATTACCACATTTTTTTCTTTTTTCTTCTTTTTTCTTCTTTTTATACTTTTTTTCTTCTTTTTTATAAAAACAAAACATCTATTTACAACATCTATTTACATCTTCAGACTGTGGTTTCATGACGGTCATGAATTCAATCACCAAATCCATAATATAACATCTCTGTTCATTTGTGAGAGGTGTTTCGCGATCATATCTTCATACTTTTCTGTACTGGTGGTGGATTTATTCCAGAAGTATTATGGTGCCACAGTAGATTACATCATTCTTGTTAACTCTTTCAAGTGCTTCATTAAAACATGTTATAATCCCCTCTTCTTGAAACATCATGAGGCATACATTATGCTGAATCTGACTTGGATGATCGACCGTACATCCATAGTATTTTTCTTTCACTACAGCGTCAATGTTGTCTTCCACATAATGAGCATATGCCAAACAAAGTTCATGTTGCAAGGAATTTGTCTAAGGCTAAGTTCACTATCAGTTTGATCAACGACCAATGGTAGTGGTTTGGTTCTCCTCACTGTGATCGTCTTCTTCTTCGAATGTGGTTCCCTTGGTTTTTAAGTCACCATGATTCGCAGGTCCTGGTGTATTTTCTTCAGGTTTAGTATCTTCAGTTAAAACTGTTTATTGGGTGTTGATGGCTGCATCTATTTCTTCTATTTGGGATTTCAGAGCATTCCATTCTTCTAAAGATAGTGCAATCCCAGTCTTCGTTGGATAAGGTTTCTTGTCATTACCCTCAATGTATCTTCGAACATCTTCTTCAGTTCACTCTGGTACTGGATGACATTAGTGTAAGTCTACTTACTGCCAAGTCGGAACAGCAAAACTTTTCGCAGAAAACGTGAATTACTTGTAAGGTTGCATAACGAGTGGAAGCAGTTATCTTCACGGGAAAAACAGAAATACCATGGGTGCTGGAAAAGGGAATCAACTAAAAGAAAACAAGAATTTATAAAAAGCATTAAGATGTCTCAGGAAATTAAAATATACAATATTATCAAGTCCCCAAAATTTAAAAAATTAATAAGAAATTCTCCCGTTAAAAATATGTAGTATGTAACATAACCACTGTAAATAGTTTTTAGTGCTATTTTTAGTGTGGAGTTCCATAGTCAAACAAGATGATTTTTTTTTAGCTCTTTCAGGTTTTTTTTATTTGTGCTACAGCTTTTATAAAGTGCTTACTATTAAACTGCTGCTCCTGCAGCAAGTTATGATTTATCACATTCTCATTTCATGGAATGTTTGTACACTGTAGCATAACTGCAATAAACTTGACTAAGTATCACCTTGCCTCTACACCGCCAGCATAAGTACATGGCATGGTTTTATAGAAATGTCAGAGAGATTTCCAGAAAATGATGAAACATTCTTGTGTTAAACGACCAAGAGCTTTCCAGAAAATGATGTCAGATTCTAGTATTGTCAGATTCTGGGATTATCAGCGTTAAAGCAGCATACTGTAGGTGTATATGAAAATACACGCATATTTTATAATGGTTATTATTGCCACTTTTGCGGGTATTCCAAGCACATTAAGAGCTCTTAATAGAGCCTCAACCCTTTATCCAATGAATCGGCCACCTCCGCCTGCGTAACATGCAAATTCGGCAGATGAAAAACAAAACAATATCATGTGACACCTCTTTGGAACAAGTTGACCAACCTCGTTCCAATCGGGGAGGGGGGGGGGTCACATGATATGGTTTTGTTGAATTTTTTTTTTTTAATTTGAAAAAATGATATTTAACATAATAAATTTATGGTTAATACCCCTGTAATCCTTAACAAGTAAAACGTGCGTGATGTGTCGGACCGCCATTGACTATAACAGCCAAGCAAGTCTATAATGGCCCAATACATCTAAATATGGATAGTGACATCACATCTCTCATTCGATCTATAATATTTTACCCCCAGATTTTCATTTTGATTGAAATTCAATTTTGGATGTAATTTGTTAACATATTTGTTTCACGCGCTTTCCTTTGTGTCTTGGATAGATACTGTCTCAAATTTTGAAAGCGATAGGCAGAAAGTAAGTAATGACAACACTGAGGAATAAAATCTTGGACAAAGTTTGCATCTCGAAGATATATTTCATCATCCAACTTTCCAAATTTCGTGACAATTTGATCAGACGCTACACCTGTCAACAAATCAGAAGATAGTTCTACAGTCTTTTTTATTTGAAAACTTGATTTATTTTTCTTATTTCACATATAATTTAAACACACTGTCCTCGCAGTAAAAAAGTGGCAATAATAGAAATAACATATCTTTGTCGAACATCAATGGCTCAACAGATATGGGATAACAGAAATTGTTAGAAATGGTTAAGAGCCCCAATAGCTTATTAACGGCCCACAACTATGACTGCTAATAAGTCCTTAGGCTGTTTCTATTGAGCCATTAATATACTGTAATGCAGCTAATGCCCTTCAAAATCATGCAATTATTTAGTTTTACAAGTTATACTGTCTTGTTAATTTTTATTTTCCTTGAACTTATATATACCTGTTATGTTTCTAAAGTGTATGTTTGATAATGTACATAGTTGTTTTAATTACCGTAATAAAAGATAAATTAATTTAAATTATTGGTTTGTTATAACACCCTCCACATCGACAACAATCCCAGTTTTCTCTCTGGTGTAAATAATTAATATATCCTCACTCATCTCAACACGGAAAGCCAGCTTGTTTATTACCATGGAGACCGGAATAGTACCACTGCAGTCAATGATTGACAGTTCTGTTTATAGGCTGGCTGATCATAATTACCCTTGATTAACTGGACTCAGATGTTTAATGCAGTGTACACGTAATGATCTTCTCTGGTCAATGGGTAGAACGTGAATGCTGCCAAGTCCATTCTTCGTCTAATTTTATATATCTTTGAAGGACATGTTTGAAAACACCGCCGCAATTCAGCAAATTTTGTTCGACTTTTTTTTATTCTTGGTTGGGGTTTGTGTTTGTTTCCTATAGGATTATAGATGAGAAAAATTGAAAAATTAGTATAGAAAGAAATGGGAAAGAAAGACAATAGGAATACATTAATCTGATTGGTTGATTAACTTCGATCTGATTGGTCAGTTTGGCGATCAAACTGCAATCTTGATCCTTAAACTGTAGGATGTGACCCTCTGCATTTTATACTGACTTGGGACAGGTCAAGCTACAAACCTCTGTCCAATGGAGATAAGTCAAACAGCTCGAGTGCATTCCCACCCCTTACAGTTCGTACTCTTTTCTATTTCAATCTGATATCCTGCAAGAAATGTCCCTCTGCATTTTGTTCCGAACTTGGGACAGGTCAAGTTTATTGATCATTGGCCAGAAGATAATGATCAAATAACATTTTCACCCCAGAACAAGAAAACAAATTTTTTTTTTTTTTGTTTTTTTTTGTTTTTTTTTTTAATTTCTATAAAAAAAGTAGAAGGGAATTTATTCTTTGTTTAACAGAGAATAACGATATGATGATGATAAACTGACAACATGAATTACTCCATTGGTAGGGATAACCTAAACATTTTCTCTTTTTTTGTTAACTAAATATAATTGGGTATCACCCGGTTCCAATAGGGGTAACCTAATAGATACCAGGAATCAACATTACAAACTAAACATAAATGTTTGGGTATTGTGAAAATAAATATAACTGGATATCATCCGGTCCAAAAGGGGTAACCTTAGGGATACCAGGAATCAATATTGTAAACTAAACATAAATTTAGGAGTATTGTGAAAATGAATATAATTGGGTATCATCCGGTTCCAATAGGGATAACTTAAGGGATACCAGGGATCAACATTGTAAACTAACCATAAATTTTTTTAGTATTTTGAAAATAAATATAATTGGGTGTCATCCGGTTCCAATAGGGGTAACCTAAGGGATACCAGGAATCAACGTTGTAAACAAAACATAATTTGTTGAGCATTGGTTACACTTAGCTTACACCAGGAGTGTACAGCATGAATGGTATTTGTTGAAGAGAAAATGTCCTTCCATAAACTATTTACAAACATGTACAAGTAATTACTTTCACCCACCCCCATGAGAAAAAAAATAAAGAAAATTTTCATCTTGAATAACCATCTCTGTAAGTATAAAAATAATATTGATTGAAATAATTTGAATATAAGAATTATGATTAACTCTGGATTTCTGTAAAGATTGTGGAAGAATATTCACTGGTTGCAGAGAAAGAAATTAAAACCATCATCTTGCACTAGTCGTTTTGGATAAAAGTAAGATAAGCCATCTTCCGTCTGTACGTAAGTGAACATGTCATTTCCATTAAGTCTAAAGCCTTTATTTTTTCCTGCTCCCGTCTGTTTGTTTTTGATTACTTTTAAATATGTTTCCTTTGTTAAATCATTCTGTCTTTTATTTACTCCTTTACAACCCAGTTTGTTTGATGGGCCGAAACAATAGTAAGTTTTGCTACACAATCCAATAACCCCATTTCCTTCCCATTCAATTTTAAAAAGACTCGGGGTTCTTTTATCAAAAGCTTTCCTGCAGCATTGAGATGGCATCCAGTTATCTCCCCTTAATTTAGTTTTTACATAATCTTCCACGTGGGCGTCACAGGCTTCTGAGGATGACCATTTATGGGCTTGGCGATAGAATGATTCTTTTTTCTCTGGGCTGGCTACTTCTTCAAGGGAAGATCCAGAAAGGGCTATGTATAAGCTGTCCGTGTCTGATTCACAAAGTTCAAAATCCCTATGATCAACAGAGACATCCAAAAAACCATAGTAAAACTGGAGCATACGTAACTTGGCACACCAATACACAAAAAAACAATGTAGTGGGGCAAGTCATGTTTGATTCTGCTTTTATTCATTTCAATTTCATAAAGTTCTTCAGTGAAGGTGTTCAGTTTCCGAAAGGCCAGATTATTGATGAGGATGGACACATTATCTTCATCACAATACACTATATTCCTATGTTTTGCCTTATTTGTGACTGTCTTCCCATAGCCCGAATTACCTGATACTTTCATCGTGTCAGCTACAATGGCTTTACTTGTACAATGGCTTTACTTGGGTCAGAGTCCCCTACCGTCGGGCCTCTGATACTTGATCACCAAATGTTTGGAAGTACGCTTTGGGCTGGTACTCAGTGGATGACTTGATACATCCGACTGACTACCAGTCCGTGCTCTAAATCCCATTGCAATATGGTGTAGCCAGCAAGATTTTTTTCGCCAAAGTAGCTACCAATGAGCGACGAGGTCGCTGCATAATATTGTTTGCTTCAGCGTAAGCCTTTATATGTGGCCCGATATCTTCCCGAGAAATATTTGTATTTTTGAAGATTGGTGTCATTTCTTCAAAATAGGGCTTCAGTTGGTCGGGTACAGAAATGTCGTACTCCACTAGGCCAAAGATATTGCCGGTGCAGATCTTCTGGAGAAGTTCGCTGGATGTCATCGAACCATCCACCGAAGACTCAAACTTTTCCCGAAGAAAAATTTTTAAGGCTGCATCGGTCTTTTTCTGCTGATGCCACTCACATTCCCAGATTTCTATTACATCATACCCAAGGCTTTGCAGGTACTGGGTGATTCCGGTGGTTTTTTCCTCGAGCTCAGACATGGACTTCACCCGTACTGCATTGTGGGTGGCCAATGTGCCGTTCTTCATATTCAGATAACATTCATGACCGTGCCAGAAACATCCGTGAAACTGATAAAACAGTTTTGGTGTCTTCACACCAACCATCTACGGCCACTTGACGTCTAACAGTCTTCTTTTCTGTATCATTGTATTCGTGTCGGATGTGGACACTGTCCCTGGTAGACATAAATTCCAGCCACTTATGTGCCATCCTACCGTATCTATGGGAATACTCTAGTTTAAAGCCCTCTCTTCCGTCCGTGTCTGATTCACAAAGTTCAAAATCCCTATGATCAACAGAGACATCCAAAAAACCATAGTAAAACTGGAGCATACGTAACTTGGCATACCAATACACAAAAAAACAATGTAGTGGGACAAGTCATGTTTGATTCTGCTTTTATTCATTTCAATTTCATAAAGTTCTTCAGTGAAGGTGTTCAGTTTCCGAAAGGCCAGATTATTGATGAGGATGGACACATTATCTTCATCACAATACACTATATTCCTATGTTTTGCCTTATTTGTGACTGTCTTCCCATAGCCCGAATTACCTGATACTTTCATCGTGTCAGCTACAATGGCTTTACTTGTACAATGGCTTTACTTGGGTCAGAGTCCCCTACCGTCGGGCCTCTGATACTTGATCACCAAATGTTTGGAAGTACGCTTTGGGCTGGTACTCAGTGGATGACTTGATACATCCGACTGACTACCAGTCCGTGCTCTAAATCCCATTGCAATAGGGTGTAGCCAGCAAGATTTTTTTCGCCAAAGTAGCTACCAATGAGCGGCGAGGTTGCTGCATAATATTGTTCGCTTCAGCGTAAGCCTTTATATGTGGCCCGATATCTTCCCGAGAAATATTTGTATTTTTGAAGATTGGTGTCATTTCTTCAAAATAGGGCTTCAGTTGGTCGGGTACAGAAATGTCGTACTCCACTAGGCCAAAGATATTGCCGGTGCAGATCTTCTGGAGAAGTTCGCTGGATGTCATCGAACCATCCACCGAAGACTCAAACTTTTCCCGAAGAAAAATCTTTAAGGCTGTATCGGTCTTTTTCTGCTGATGCCACTCACATTCCCAGATTTCTATTACATCATACCCAAGGCTTTGCAGGTACTGGGTGATTCCGGTGGTTTTTTCCTCGAGCTCAGACATGGACTTCACCCGTACTGCATTGTGCGTGGCCAATGTGCCGTTCTTCATCTTCAGATAACATTCATGACCGTGCCAGAAACATCCGTGAAACTGATAAAACAGTTTTGGTGTCTTCACACCAACCATCTACGGCCACTTGACGTCTAACAGTCTTCTTCTCTGTATCATTGTATTCGTGTCGGATGTGGACACTGTCCCTGGTAGACATAAATTCCAGCCACTTATGTGCCATCCTACCGTATCTATGGGAATACTCTAGTTTAAAGCCCTCTCTTCCTTGCATCTGATATAACAACCTGTTGGTATTTCCTGCGTTAATGACCATAAGTACAAGGTGTAATCTACAACACCCCACATCCCTTAGCTGCTGCGCCATACTTAAATTCTCTTATGCTGGTAATATTCTTCTCGTGATAACGATTGAATATGATAGAAGGCTCCCTACAATGTTGTCCTTGATGAGATGATGAATATCATTGTTCTTCTCGTTGATGTTCTCGAAGGATATACCTTCGTCGACGGTACTAAACAACTATTTTAGCGTCAGTCCTGGAACGCTAATGCTATCCTTAAGCATATCGATCCCCCTTTCCAAGTAAAATTGTGATTGTTTCTCAATCGCCTCTAGGAATGGCTGGACATCTCTATTATCGTACCAAATTAGGAAGTCCCTAAATGTCCTCATCCCATTTTCCCCCAAAACATGCTGGCAGTAAGCATGTTCTTCTTCAGAAATGTTTTCCTTTTTAAAGAGGTATGAAAGGAAACGTGGGGGGTAATTCGGTAGTGTCCAATTTATCAATACAGTCCATCCATTCACAGGCAAAAAATCCTTTAGTAATGGAACACCCAAAAGTCTTGAGAAATGTATCATAACTAAATCCAGAGGCTAAGTTATTGCAAATATCCAAAAATTTCAAATGATCTGTTTTCACAACCATAAAGTTGTTAGTCTTTTTAACTACAAAAGGCAGTGGGTCATACTTTTTCAGATAATCCATCAATTCTCGTTTAATCACGTTCACATCATATTTTCCAGAATTAAAACCTAAGACGGGCATTTCCTTCATGTAATGATGAAATTCTGCAGCTAACTTTTAAATGGGTGGGGTTTAGAGTCATCTGTACCTTCCTGTGCCAAAGCCTTTTGAATCATTTGCCTGAGGGATAACATAGTGGCCATGTGAATCTCCTGCACGAGAGAGTAACTTTTCTGAGAAATTTCAATTAGATAATTCATCATATTTAATTCATAGTTCATGGTAGATAAATCTGTTGTGTCTAATCTGTTGTGTCTAATCTATAATTAAAAATGTCCTGTATTTTCCTATTGGTTACATGATGGGTCCGAATGGTGTTCCAATTCCTACGAAGAATTTCCGAAATTTCATCATTTGTTTCTGCCAAGAGGTCCTGATCAAAATCAATGGAGTCAATGTCCGAAACAGTACGGGTTTTTTTCAGGGTTGTTGCCGGTCGTTCAGAATTTCGTTTCTTGGGAAGGGTAACAGGGAGATGGGCGGTGTTTTTATGCCTATTAAAATGTAAAGTTTGATTAAATTCCTGCCCACATTCCAAACATGTATATAAATCTAAGCAAGTTTTTTTATGGTTGTCTAATTTATCTTTTCTAGAAATGTTTTATAGCAGTTGTTAGAGTCAAATGTCTTACCATGTCCATGAGCTGTCCGTTGATGTTTATTCCTGTTCCGTCTATCCGTGAATATTTTCCCACAATACTCGCATGAAAGTCCAGAAGTCTCCACAATCCTTAGAATAATGAATGCACAAAAATAGCACACACACAAAACTATTGAATAATCTGAGTACACAGAGATGATCCTTTTCCGTCAAGAGATGAAAATGGAATGAAGCCGACGTCACAACGTCACTGAATTTATTTATACGGGACGGACGTTTTTGAAAACATCATGACATCACGGCGTTTTTTATCGATATTTTCATTTTTGGTTGGGGTTTCTGTTTGTTTCCTATAGGATTAGATGTTAAAGTTGGGAAAATTAGTATAGAAAGTAATGGGAAAGAAACAATAGGAATACATTAATCTGATTGGTCGATAATTCTGTTATTTCATTGGTCAGTTTGGGGATAAAAAGAAATCTTGATCCTCACATTAAATAATAAAGTTAATGAACTTATTAAAACAGTGAAGGGGTCATTTAAGGATTTTAAATGGAATTTATATTAAAAAAATAGAGGATTCTGGGTAATGACTCTTATACAGAGGAATCTGTCCTATAGCATTACGTGCTACTCTTATACAAAGGAATGTGACTTTTTTGTTGAGAAAAAAACGTTGCGGGAGAGGGATCCAAAAAAGGATTCTGGGCGGGAAAACTGAACCAGAACATTACTCTAATCCAATCCAAAGGAACGTACCCACAGGGTCACTCTATTATTATAAGCCACAGTATGGCGGTCCTCAAAAGGATTTATTTGAGTAATTCGTGATAATCCGATTCAATCGAACAAACCATCTGAACATACCCCTGTCCTACAAGAAGGTTTTAGGTCACATAGCAACCACGTGCTACCATAGAAACCAAGATGGCGGCCTCCAGTATACAAAATGGACGACGGAAACATGTATCACCCTAACAACTCGCACTGCGCATGCGCACTCACACCACGTTTCACTATGTGGATGACGTCACGAGATGGCCGCCAACGCGGGTTACCATGACAACACAACATGACGCCACTAGGTCACACGACATGACGTCACTTCCGGGGTCCCCCGGTGCCCCCCCCCCCCCCAACCGAAGTCGTTTCATCCCTCTCCACTTTGCAGGCTGAAGTCTTGTTTTTGACAATAAATTATTCCACCCACATTCAGATTGTTTGTTTCTACTCAAGTCAGATAGTGTTATATGTTTTTTTTGTGGATTTGGGAAATGTTATACACGTTTTGGGTTAGATAAAGAAGTCACAGAATATTTGCATTTGAAGAGAGTGTGTGGAATGTCATTTTTGGAAATTCCTGGAAAACTGTGGAGCGGAATCCGGGACATTCGTCAGTGGAGCGACGTTATGTTTTCTGATAAAACGAGGTTCACTCTCGACTACCACCACAGGCGAAACAAAGTGTGGCGGCGGCGTAACGAACGATACCATTACGTAAGCGTTATGCAGCACGGTCGTTTTGGTGGTGGATCGGTTATGGTGTGGGAAGACACTACCATGACACCCAGAACAGCATGTCATCCAAGGGCGTGTCACAGGGCAGTACTAACGTGACAGCATGTCAGCAGCTTATGTGGTGTCATTTGCGCGACGTCACAGCCGTAGATTCATTTTCCAAGATGACAGTGCAAGAGCACACATGGCCCGTGTCGCTACAGAGTTCCTCCAGAAGCAGAACATCACTACACTGCCTTGGCCAGCACTAAGTCCAGACCTTTCCCCAATCGAGCACGTTTGAATATGCTTGGTAGGCGCCTACGACAACTCTAGCACTCCCCTACCAAAGGCCAGGAACTCGCCGCTGCACTGCAGGAAGAATGGAATAACATCGGTCAAGCTGATATTGGACGTTTGGTGAGGAGTATGCCACGTCTGATCCGCGCCTGTCTCGCGAACCGAGGAGGATTTATAAGGTACTGAGGTCTTGGACTGAATGTGGTAAATTCTCTGCCTGACCATCCATGTCTTCTACAGACAGTGCGTCGAGCGTGTGTTTGTCAGACACCAAACTATCGCTGAAATCATTCACCGGATGTCACTGTGCAAAACTTCAACTGTCTTTTTTGATGAAAATATAGATATATTTCTTCATATATCTCATTTTTATCAAATATCCCCTACTTTTTTGAATAGTACATTTACAACTACAGTGTACGCAATCTCGAACTTCATAAGTATGCATGATGCCAATCGGTACTAGATTTCTACAGTACGTTTACTTATCATAATGAAAACAATCCTCGAAATGCACTTCAAGAAAATCGCATCATGTAAAATCTTAATCCTGAGTTAATTCCATCATTCACAGTTACAAAATGATGAAACATCGACAATTGATCATTCCTGTATAAGATCTCATTTAATGTTAGGAGAGTGTGGATTGCTCAAAGTTCACAGTTTGAGCATTTGTTTGCACATATTCAGTTCCCATAATAATACCAAATAATAATAACAACCTGATAATTCTATCATAAATGTGTTGGCATTTCAGTTTATAGAATCAATTTTATGCCCCCTTTCATGATTTCATTTTCAAAATGTTTCTCGATAGTGAATTTCTAACTGGGGGAGGGACCAGCAGGGGTTCCCCTCCTGATCCCTCACCCTATTTGGAAATTCATTACCCTACACCACCCCCCCCCCCCCCCCACCCCTTAAATCAGAAACGTCTAGCCACGTCCCTGGACCTAGTATACACATTTCAGAGTTCTGGAACTTCCAATTGAATGAACTAATAGATGAGCGTGTTCAGAGTATGGGAACTTGCACTTTGAATGAACCTGATAAGTGAGCATGTTCAAAATTTTGGAACTTTCACTTGGATGAACTAATATATGAGCATGTTCAAAGTTTTGGAGCTTTCACTTGGATGAACTAATATTTAGACATGTTCAGAGTTCTGGAATTTAATTTTATTTTTTGTTGTTTGGATACCACCAAATTTAGTGGTTTGTGATAGTGATAATGACACAAATAAAACTTGAAATATATCAGTATATAATGTTTCTATTTAATCTTTTGAAACATTCAGTATTTATCACTTGAGCTGTAGTGCAATCCGTTCATTGCCAGTGTACACAAAGACGATACCGTTCCAGGAAACTAGGGTTTCAATCACTCCGAGTAGTAGGGAATGGTCTTTTGATGCTCGTTTTGCGGGAACTTGAGGTCAATGACCCCACACAATGAACCCCCCCCCCCCAAGCGCCAAGGCCATTTTTAGGCTCCCCTCACTGTGCCAAAGCCATTAGGCCCTCTTTACCCTCCCTGTGCCCAAAGCCAGTTGGGTCCTCCTTCGTGCCTAAAGCCCATTAGGCCCTCCCCATGCCTGAAGCTAGTTAGTCCCTCCTTCGTGCCTAAAACCCGTTAGGCCACATCCACTCCTCTCCGTGCCCAAGTCCGTGAGTCCCAAGATGGCAGCGTCGTTAATGCGCATGATGTCAACAAGATGATTGTGCCCTTTTTGGACATGCGCAATAACACTTTTTAAGATGGTGGTGCCTATGATATGTATGTCGTCATCAAGATGGCTACGCCCATATTAGGCATATGCAATAAGGGCGGTGCCCATGATATGCATGACGTCAACAAAATGGCGACCCATACATCTTTTAGAGATGCACTCACACAAAAGAATACAACATAGTGGTCACTGATTTGGGAACGTGGTGGGGTGATGGTGGACTAATGGACTTGGGTACGAGGAGGGCTAATGAGCGCCAAAAAGGAATGGGTGCTTTGTACTCTTAGTTTTTAATTTTTTAATATGTTTTGGGGAAACCCGTCAGTACTTTTCGTGTCACACACAAAACAAAGTATTTTACGCAATGAAAACACCAAACCACACTCCTTAAAGACTACTTTTTCATGGAAAATGAGACGGATATCGACTGGTTGGCCTGAGCACCAGAATCTATGAAGAGGAGGGCGCATTTGTTACTCCAGATAATAAAGAATATACCTAATTTATCCTGGGATGAGAAAGACCAACTCTTGTATAACGTCATTACAGTTTTGGGCTCCAATATGTGTGATCTAATAAATGATCTGCTGCGAAAAAGAAAAGATTTTCAACCGACAGGCTGGAAAATTTTGGCAAATATCCTTAAAGATCAAAATATCCCAAGAGGTCTGATCGTAAATAAAGAATGTATGAACTATTTTATTCCAGAAAACAACATCTCTGCAAGGCTGTGATGGATCATTCTTTAAAGAAAATCCACTGGAAAAGACTGCAAAAGTGGAATGGAATGTGCAGACAGCTTTAGATGACAATTAGAGAAAGTCCAGAAAAACAACAAAAACTCACCTTTTTCAGGACCAAAAGACAGTTACTGAACATTTAATTATGTTTTTTTTTGTATGATTACCAGTAAAATTATTGTAAAACTATCTATTGTTGTAAAAATTACTTATGGTGAAATTGTAAAAACTGATTGAAAATCTATTTTAACTGATTGTAAAACCATTTTCCGCTTTGTAAAAAAAATTACTTGTAGAATTGTAAATCTGACTGCAAATCCATTTTGACTACTGTAAAACCAAATCAATTACTTTGTAAAAACTGATTTTATGTTAAAATAAAAATTGAATAGACAGAAAAGTTTAGAGTTGTTCATTCCGTTTTCGGCTTCAGCCACAAAACCGGCATCAGGTAACTCTATACCCAACAGGAAGAAAACTGATTACGTGTTTGTATAACAGATTAATACTCTGTTCTTCTTGCCCAGATTTGCTGTCTACAATAACAACGTTTGATAAAGCAAAGTCATGGTAATTTTGTCAATAAAGGTTACACGAATGAAGATAAACCTTCAGATACAGTTTATTTACAACAGCGCAATCGTAAGAGCATTAACTCAAGACCCGTTATGGCTGTTTGTTGATAAAGTTACCAGATGCACGTTTAGATATATACATAGCTTTCTATATTAGATGAAGGAAGTAATGTTTTAAATTAAACTTCAATTTTTTAATTGAAGTTTATGTAATCTAATACTTTGTTTTGTGTGTGACACGAAAAGTACTGACTGGTTTCCCCAAAACATATTAAAAACAAAGAGCACAAAGTGCCCATGCCTTTTTGGGCGCTCATTATTCCTCCTCGTACCCAAGTCCGTTAGTCCCCCATCACCCCTCCACATTTCCAAATCAGTGGCCGCTATGTTGTATTCTTTTGCGTGAGTGCATCTCTAAAAGATGTATGGGCCGCCATCTTGTTGACGTCATGCATATCATGGGCATCGCCCTTATTGCACATGTCCAATATGGGCGCAGCCATCTTGTTGACGTCATACATATCATGGGCCCCACCATCTTGAACAGTGTTATTGCGCATGCCCAAAAAGGGCGCAGCCATCTTGTTGATGTCATGTGCATTAACGATGCCGCCATCTTGGGACTCACAGACTTGGGCACAGAGAGGGGTGAAGGTGGCCTAACGGGTTTTAGGCGCGAAGGAGGGACTAACTAGCTTGGGGTGTGGGGAGGGCCTAATGGGCTTTAGGCATGAAGGAGGGCCCAACTGGCTTTGGGAACAGGGAGGGTAACAGGCTTGGGCACAGAGACGGGTGAGGGGAGCCTAAAAATACCTGGGCTTTTTGGGCGGTGGGGGGGGGTCATTGCGCAGGGTCATTGACCTCGAGGTCCGACAAAACGAGCATGAAAAGACCATTCCCTACTACTACTCTGTCTGTCACAATAAGTTCGCAATGTTTGGATAATAAAAGAGTTTAAACGTTCCACTGCACCATTTGTCATTGGGTGGTACGCGGATGTGTAATGGCGTTTAACTTGTAGAAGTGCACAAAGTGCTTCGACCAATTTGTATAAAAAGTTTTGACCTCATTCATTTACAATTGTTCGTGGTGATCCATAGCGTGCAAATATTTTATTTCTTTGAATAAAACGTCAGCAATTTCTGTAGCTTCCAGGGTTTACAATGTGAATGCTTCACACCATCTACAGAGTCGACAATCAGTAATAAATATCGGTCCTTATCGGGCGTCAGTGGTAATTCTAAAATATCCAAGTGCCATCTCACAAATATATCTTCCCGTGGCATATGGTGTAATGGAACAGGATGCTTGTGTGTGTCCCTCTTGGATTGCTGACATTCTAGACCCGTTTTAACATAAGCACTCACCTCAGAATACAAGTTTTCCCAGGAGTACTTCTGCCTGATTGCTCAATATGTTCTCTCCTGTCCTTGGTGACAGCCTCCAGCAATGCTGTCATGATAAGCATCTGAAACTTCTTTTCATAGTGGTTGTGGTACATCTGACTGTTTTTTAACTTTCGTGCCTTTCTGGTGGCTTTTTACTCTGACAAGCGTTCTTGTTTTCTGATGATCAGCTGGCACTGTTCCATACCATTTGTGATCAATAATCGGTGCCAAATCTGGACATTGTTGCTGTAAATGTTTGAGTGTGGTTATCTGTTGTAATTTTGCAGGATCATCAACATCCGTGCAGTCATCGGCATCAACAGCACTTCCGTTAAGTATTGAAGACTTTGAACTTTGTTCCCATTCATATTCAAACGTGATGGCATTATAATTATGTTGTACCTGTGGTGTTATATGATAAAGCTGCTCTGTAAGGTCTGGCATTTCTGAAGGGAATGAGTTCTGTGGGTGTTCACAAGAAGATGCATAACGCTTTGTTTTTCTTCTCTGGTCTGAGTAAAATCTCAAAATTTTTATCCTTGCAATTGTAGAGCGCATCTTTCAAGATGATTAGTCAGTCGCACCTTTAGCAGATTCGAACCAGCGTAAGTGATACTGTTTGTATATACTTTGAACGGCTACCGGTCATATCGGCCGCCAGCCAAATCGGCCGCTGCAATTTCGGACGAATCGGCCGCGACAATTTGGGTCAAATCGGCCGCTGAAAAAAAATATTTTATTAGGGAAAAATAAACAAAAATTAAGTAATTTTTTACAGACTCACCCAAAAAGTAAGAATATTATGCAAGTGGTCTCGATCCGCAAGTATATAGAAGAAGTCTCCTTGGTTACGAATCGAAATTAAGTATTTTTATTGTTTACTAATCATATATATTTCATTTTCAGGTTATTTTATTCAACTTTGTGGGGAGTTAGTTTAGTATAGTAACTGGGACAAAGTTAGGAGGCCTTAAATAAAACTGTGAGCGCTAAGTTGTCGAACGGTTCGTCGTGTTGCCTTTTGTCGCGTGTTTACAATTTTCCCTGTCCGATCGCGTAATTTTGTCTTGATGATGGCGAGCAAGTCTGTTCAGACGGAGGTAAGTATGGAGGTAAATACGTGTAATATCGCGGTCCAGGTCAACGGTGCCAACGGAGTAAGTATTGGTGTGCAGACAGAGGTCACTGGGGGTGTCGGTCAGAGCCGGGTTGGTGGGGCCACCGATGGCGATATTGGGCTTGAAGTTTGTAAACAGTGTTCTATGATGTATGGGGACTGTCGCTCGATGGGATATGGAGAGGTATGTGCAAACTGTCAGGAAATCCTCCGCCTACTTGAGACAATTGTTAAGTTTGAGGGGGAGATTGCTGAGCTGAAGGGAAAACTTGGTAGGGCGGGGCTGTCTGGAGTTACGCCTGTGAAAGTGGCTTTCCGAGAAGGATGGAAGGTTGTCGGTGGTTCCAAGAGGAAACATGGGGGTAGAACATTTGATGTGAATGAGGTAGGTGATGAGGTGGGGGCTGCTAGAAAAGTACGTAGGACAGATGAGGGGGGCCCGGGCCGGAGCAATGCTGTAAAGCGTTTGGCGTGGACTACCAAAAGTGGTAGGAAAGGGGGGCCAGAGAAGCAGGTAGATAGGGGTGTAAAGTCCAAAGGCAGTGGGGAGTGCAGCACCAGAAACAGATTTGATGTGCTCGATTCGGAAGAGACAGAGGAGGAGATGGAGGTAGTTGCAACAGATAGTAGCTTGGGGTCTAGGCCAGGAAAAAGGAGGAGGGATCCGGGGGAAGACCAGGGGAGTAGTCCAGGTAGCTCAGGGCCTGGAAAGAGACGGAGGGACAAGGATAGGAGTAATCCTAGGTCAAAGATACCGATACCGATATTGATTCCGAGTGGGGCTGTTGGAGAGGAAGAGGACGCTGTAAACAATAGGAGACTAGAGGAGATAAATAGGGCGAGGTCCAAAAGTAAGTTGGTGGTTGCGGGAAGTAGCATAGTTCGGGGGATCGACAAGGTTGTCTGTGGTCCGGACAGTAAAAATAGAACAGTTCTGTGCTTTCCGGGGGCTAAAGTGGAGGACCTGAGGGATAGAGTGGACGGTATTGTAGCTGGGTCGGGGCCTGATCCGATAGTGGTATTACATGTGGGGTCCAATAACATCAGGGAGAGGAAATCAGTTCGTTTGGTGGACACATACAAGGACCTAATTGGTAAGCTACTTAGCAGGAATGCTCGGATCATCGTTTCAGGGGTGCTCCCCGTTATGGGTGGTGGGAATGAGAGGAACTCGCGGATTATGACACTAAACGAGGAGCTGGGAGAGCACTGCAAAGACTTGGGAGTACATTTCATTGACCACTTGGATTCATTCTGGGGACAAGGAGAGTTGTATGGGCGAGACGGATTGCATTTAAGTAGGATGGGTACAGACCTGTTGGGCCAAAAAATCTTACAGGTGGCTGGGCCTTTTTTGGAGAAAAGGGGGGTAGGGGACCACAGCCGGTAACCCAGGGTGGCACAAATGCTGGGAACATAGGAAGAACAACAACATTCATTAAGTTTGGGTACTGCAACATCCAGGGTCTGCACAAGAAAGTAAGCGAAATATCAACAATGATGGACGAAGGAGACTTCGATATAATGGGTCTAAGTGAGACGTGGATACGACGGGATGAGCGGGTTGATCAGATGAAGGGTTGCGTGTGGATAGGAGCTGGGCGAACTGAGGGTCAGAAACGGGGTGGGGGTGTTGACATCTACGCTAAAGAGGAATTACAGCCCTCATTGATTACAGATCTCACAGAAGCAGGGACTCAGATTCCAGTATCCAACGAAATAGTCTGGGCAAAAATCAAGTTAGGAAGCAGGAGTGTTGCCGTTGGTGTTGTATACTTAGCAGTGGAGGGAAGTAAGCCCGAGTGGAATGATTCAATATATACAACTCTTAGATCGAATATCACAGAGCTTGGGAGCAGAGGGTTCAGTATTGTCCTAATGGGGGACTTCAATGGGCACATCGGGGATAAGGAGGAGGGCATACAGGGAGGTGATAGGAAAATTAACACGAATGGGAGGAAGGTGTTGGACCTATCAAAAGAGCTTGGTTTAAAGATCCTGAACAGGGATGCGAAATGTAAGGGTAAATGGACCTGGGAGAGGAACGATAAGAAAACAATAATTGATTATATACTCACTGACATTAGCGTATGGAGGGAGGTTATAGATGTAGAAATAGATGACGAGGGAAAAAATGACTTGGGTAGTGATCACAACCTGATAACAGTTAAGATTATGGGCAAAAAGACGAATAGAGACAGAAATACCTTCAAGGAAGTTTGGGGACTAAAACAAGGAGCCGACTTGAAGCAGTTTCAGGAAAAACTAAAACCAAATCTTGAATGTATACCTAGGGATGCAAATGTCCAGAGTATTTCAGATGGCATAGTAAATAGCCTAACAGAGGCAGGGAAGGAGTGTATAGGAAGGGTGAGGGTCCCAACGAGAGAGCTTGGATACAGGGTTAACGAGGGACTGAAAAAGGCTATAAAAGAAAGGAAGGTAAAATGCGCTGCTTACAGAAGAAGTAGGAACCTTAATGGGGTGGATAACAATGACACGAGACTAATGAAAGGAGAATATGAACTGGCACGGAAAAAGGTGAATGAGATAAAGGATAATAATAGGAAGGAGCGCAATTGCAGTCTTGCCAGAACAATAAAGAAAACGGGGGGTTCGAGCTCAAACGTATTTTGGAACTGGGTAAATAAACGGGGGAAAAGTAGTGTGCAGAGTATCAAAGTGGATGGGGAAAGTACAGAAGATAAAGGCCGTATCGCTTCAGAGTTAGTCAAGCACTGGGAAAAGATAAACGATAGGCGATGGGGCAGTGGGTCCCCACCAAAAAGAAATACACTGGTAGAGGAGAACCTATCCAATCGTGTATGTAGCGAAATAACGGCAGAAGAAGTGCGGAACGTGGTCTCGAAATTAAAAAATGGTAAAGCGGGAGGGACTGATGAAATTCCGAACGAATTCCTCAAAAATGGAGGGGAGGCACTTATTGAAGTCCTGACAAACCTTTTCAACCTGGCTCTGCGAAAGCAAGAGGTCCCCAGAGAGTGGAGGGAAAGTAAGGTGTCGTTCATACACAAAAAGGGGGATAAGGAAGTTCTAGATAACTATAGGGGGATATCAGTTAGTAGTAACATCGGAAAAGTATTCTGTAAGGTCATATACGGTAGACTAGAGGAAGTTATAGAAGAGAAAGGTTTTTTAGGAGAAATTCAAAATGGCTTCAGCAAAGGACGAAGAGTCACTGATCACCTATTTACACTCACCCAACTGATAGAATCAACAAAGGCTGAAAAGAAAAAGATGTTTCTGGCATTTCTAGATGTGAAAAAAGCGTACGACCGAGTGTGGAGGGAAGGTATGTGGCGAAAGCTCGAGGGCATCGGACTGGGGGTGACTTTGTGGGAATCATGAAAGCACTGTATACAGATGTGCAAAGCCAACTCAGTCTAGGGAGTATCACTACAAAACGAGTCCCTATGGATATAGGCCTCAAGCAGGGGTGTATCTTTTCACCGATTTTGTTTGCATTGTATGTTAAAGATTTAGGGGACGAACTAATTCAGAGTGCGGAGGGGGTAAATGTTGGAGACATAAAGATACCAGGCTTATTCTTTGCGGACGACATGGTGTTAATGTCTAGAACTGAACAGGGGCTAGAGAAACTGCTGGAAATTGTTGGTAGATATGGGAACACTTGGCGGCTCGAACTAAATGAAAATAAAAGCAAGGTAATACCCGTTGGACGCAAGGTAGATATGACGAAGAGATGGAGAGTGGGGGAGTTCTCAATCCCCGAAGGGGAAAGCAAACAAATCACTGTAGGAGAAACGGGAGAGTATGAGTATCTAGGGGTAAGCATAAATATAACGGGAAGAGGGGTGTACAGAAATTACTCAGCCAAACTGATTCTGAAGGGGAAAAGAATTCTGAACCAACTAAAACTTTTAGGGAAAAATAGTTTCAACAAGGTCTTTGTGGGGAAAACACTGTGGGAGAGGGTGGGTTTACCAAGTATAGCGTATGGCACGGACGTGATTCCATTAAACCAAACCGTTACTAAGAAGTTGGAAAATACTCAAAATGATGCCGGCAGATGGATAACAGGGTCGAGTAATTCTGCAGCTTTGGAAGCAGTAAGGGGGGAGCTTGGGTGGATGAAAATCAAGGACAGGGTAGATTTGGGAAAACTGTGTTACTTTAACTACTTGAGAAACCTGCCTGACAACCGGTGGTGCAAATTGATGCTCGATACCATTTGGAATTCTAATATAGAAACGGGGTGGTCAAAACATGTGAGGGAACTAATGGACAATTACTCTATAGAGGTCACAAACATAGAAGTAGGAATGAAAGAAGGCAAAAGGTTTGTCAAAGAGAGAGTCATGGAAGATTGCAATCGAAACTGGCGAGCAGGGGTTAGCGTGAAAAGATCACTGCAGGGGTTACAATATAAAGAAAAGCCAGCTTTTGAGAAGTACCTAGATGGCACCTTTGGAGGGTCACTGCTGTTCAAACTGAGATCAAGATCACTGGAGCTTCGGGGAAAAATTGGGAGAGATGGGGAAAAGGGATGTCAAATGTGCCACTCTGGAGTAGTGGAGACCCTGGAACATTTTCTCTTGGAATGCCCACAGTATATACCTCATAGAATAAAATTTACTGGAAGAATAATGCAGAAGTGGGGTGAAGAAACAAAGGATAGATGGCTGAAGGGGGACACGAGGGAGAGGGTAGGAATGCTTATTGAAGAAATTGAAAAAGAGGAAGTGAGGGACACTATTAAGCAGTTTATATCTGAATGCTGGGAGGAGAGGAGGGGAAGAGGGGGTGGGGTGCAGGGGGAATGATGGCCTTCTCTTATGAGGACCGCGACAAATCAGCGGCTGGCCAAAGAGTTATTATTATTATTATGCACTGAATCCCAAAATCCAAATGTGTAAAAAGTAACATTTTTTCCTTGTCTGAGTAAATGCAATCCCATTAGTGCCCTGATTGGAGAAACAACGGAAAATGATTGACATCTCCAGGGGCGTTACACATGTCACTGACTGGTCTGTTTTACTGTTTGACAACACTCACTCAACTGTCTCTCAGAAAAGGTTGTTTGGACAGTAATTTAATCACAAAGCAAACTTTTTGATGCACTGTTTGTGTTTGTTTTTACAGTAATGATCATTTTGGCATTGCAAATCGGCAGGTATATTGTTTTTGAATACCAGTTAACTTACTAATCTGCTTTATTGTTGCGAAGAGAGTTTGTGATTAATAGATTACCTTTGAACATTGTTATTGAAAAGATATCAATCGGTTTTTGATCTCGAGCATTGTTTTCAATATCAAAGAATCCCGAAGCTAGTTGAATTATGATAAATCTGCCCCAATATTGTGTTGGAGTCAGTCATCATGGAACCTGCACTTTGCGTATATTGTGCAAGGTTGTGCAGAGAGAGACAGGAAAGCCTACAATGTGATTTTTGTCATAGATGGCAACACAGAACTTGCCAAACCAATATCTCACAGACTTTTTACCGTCGGATGAATAAAGGCTTAGAGGTTTTAAATGATTGGCGGTGCCATGATTGTAGTTCACCGTCTACCAGTAATGCTACAGCCATTTTGGAAGAAGAAACTAATGAAAACGACCCCTTTGAAGCAGATACTATTTTAATCGATACAGATCCTGATACATTATATGATGTCGACACTATTTTAGCCAACGAAACAGAGCCAAATGAATTCACAAGACCGTCTCCTCTCAATGAAAGTTACCAACAAGCAGAGCCAATTGGTGATGTCCAAATAAATGATAGCAATTTCATCCCAGAATATAGAATTATCTCTGGTGGCACACAACATGGAAAGAATCGTTTAGTTGACAATGCCGGTTATGCTTATACCAAAAAAGAGGTGAAAAAGGGCATTGTTTATTGGAGGTGTTCCATTAGGACTAAAACAAACCCTTGTCTCGCAAGAGTGAAACAAATTGGTGATTGTTTTTCACCTGGACTTAGGACTCACAACCATGACGGTAAGCCTGGCATTGACACTTTATCAATCGCTACAGTTGAAATAAAAAACACTGCCTGTTTGGATTTGTACAAGCCAGCAACACAAATTGTAAAAGACTATTTTAGAGCAAATAATATTGGTAGCTCAGTTGCTCTACCATCAATGGATGCAATGTACAGAAGGGCGAACCGTAAAAGACAAGCTTTAAGGCCCGAAGATCCTAAAGACTTGGACTATAATTTCCACCCTAGTTATTTTCCACCTGATTTTTGGGTGGACGACATTTCAGTCAGTAGTGCTAGACACTTAATTTTTGCCACCCCGCATCAATTGGAGACAATGAGTAAGGCTAAAACATGGTATTTAGATGGTACTTTTAGAGTTGTTCGCTCTCCATTTGTACAATTATACACAATACACACTTTCCTTGCATCAGAAACAGGTGAAATGAAACAAGTGCCAACTGCTTTTGTGTTCATGTCGAGGCGAAGGGAGCTAGATTACCGTGCAGTGTTCGCATCTTTGATTGAAAAGATGGGTGGTTATGTTAACGTTCGTGTTCAACGTTGCATGGCTGATTTTGAGCGCGGTGTATGGCTTGCACTGAGAGAGTTGTTGCCAAGTGTCGAGTTGAAGGGCTGTGCTTTTCATTGGCAACAAGCAGTTTATAAAAAGGTTAGAACTTTAGGGCTTGAGGTAGAATATGGTAGACGGTCAGACATTTACAGACTTGTTAAAAAACTCATGGCCATTCCTTATTTACACCACTCCCACATTCAAGAAGAGTTTATGGTTTTGAAAGAGGAAGCTGGGGAATCTGCTCTGAAAGAACTTTTTATCTATGCAGAAAATCAGTGGGTGTGTTCCAATGTGTGGCCTGCACATACATGGTCAGTCTTTGGACTTACCGTACGGACCAACAATGACTGCGAAGCTTGGCACAAAAGCATCAATGGGGCCGCAGGCCGACGTAACTTGCAGTTTTTCTTGTTGGTAGATTTGCTCTATAAGGAAGCTACCTCCATCCCAAGTGTTCGGGAATTTGTGAACTGGGGGCAGTTGAGTCGTCATGTCTCAGTAAAAATTAGGAAATTCAATGCAGATTTAGAAGCTATTTGGGGAGAGTATCAAAATAATGTAAAAACTCCAAGACAAACTCTCTCTGCTGTTGCCTCTCTAACTACCAAGTCTTAATAAAATGAATGCTGGAAGTAATTTATACCAGTAAATGTGAAGTAAATAAGTAATTTTTCCGGCAATTCGCTTTATTAACATCCCTTCAATAATGATAATCAGTCCGGCATTAATTGTCAGGCTGGTAGTCATCATTGGGCGGCTCTTAATAAAGCGAATTGTCTGAAGAAAAAAATTGAATGCTGTAAGTAATTTATACTTTACTTAAATAGATGAAGTCGAAGTATTTTTTCCGGCAATTCGCTTTATTAACAGCCCTTCAATCATGATAATCAGTCCGGCATTAATTGCCAGGCCGGTAGTCATCATTGGACGGCTCTTAATAAAGCGAATTGTCTGAAGAAAAAAAATGAATGCTGGAAGTAATTTATACCAGTAAATGTGAAGTAAATAAGTAATTTTTCCGGCAATTCGCTTTATTAGCATCCCTTCAATAATGATAATCAGTCCGGCATTAATTGTCAGGCTGGTAGTCATCATTGGGCGGCTCTTAATAAAGCGAATTGTCTGAAGAAAAAAATTGAATGCTGTAAGTAATTTATACTTTACTTAAATAGATGAAGTCGAAGTATTTTTTCCGGCAATTCGCTTTATTAACAGCCCTTCAATAATGATAATCAGTCCGACATTAATTGCCAGGCTGGTAGTCATCATTGGACGGCTCTTAATAAAGCGAATTGTCTGAAGAAAAAAAATTGAATAAATAAAGAAACAAACAAATTGGAATGCAATAAGTAAGTCATAGCAGTAATTGGATCACACCCCAGTAATTTACCTAATAGTAAAAGTGGAGTAAACCTTAGGATGAGTGCATTATTAACCGCCTTTCAAAGAAGCCTTTAAAAAAATGCTGCAAAGGTAACAATATTTGTGTAATTGTGCACATACATGTCTTGAGGTTTTTTGTAT
The DNA here is from genome assembly GCA_031216915.1 of Pictodentalium vernedei. NCBI lineage: Eukaryota > Metazoa > Mollusca > Scaphopoda > Dentaliida > Dentaliidae > Pictodentalium > Pictodentalium vernedei. The sequence continues at coordinate 158,903,372 of CM062288.1, read as the reverse complement.
TTTTTGAAAATATACCGCTAAAATATTGAATGTAAATATCTAAAAGTTTCTTTTATTCTATAGTCTGTATGAAAATATTCTGATAAAATAATGGAATAAAAAAATATTTTATCTGTATGAAAATATTCTGATAAAATAATGGAATAAAAAATATTTTCACCGATAATCTTCTTCATTTATTATATTCAAATATTATATCAGCGGCCGATTCGACCGAAAATGCTGGCGGCCGATTCGTACTGACTGGCGGCCGATTCGTCCGAAATTGTCAGCGGCCGATTTGGCTGGCGGCCGATTTGACCGTTTCCCCTTTGAACTTATTGTGTGCTAGATATGGCTTGAAATATAGCACGGCGTCTCTTAATGCAAGGCCGTCATTCTCATTAATGTGCCATTTCTTTTCATGCTTATTGAGTACCCTGATGGGTAACAAATGCCGTTTTGTGCTGGCTATCTGGAATTTGCGGAATAGGTGGAATTTGGAAAAATCCCCTGGCTAAATCTAGTATGGTAAATATAGACGCCTTTGCACCAGCAACAGTATCTAAAACATTATCAATTCTAGTTATTGGGAAAGAGATGAATTTGGTGACTTGCTCAATTTTCGATAATCTACAGCCAATCTGTACTGGCCAGATTTTTTCTTTTTAACCCTTTACCCAACACATCGCTCGCAACTGCCCGCGTAATATGCAAATTGAGCAGTTGAAAAAATAAAATTTTTCAAAATATTTCAACAAAACCATATCATGGGACCCCTCATTGGAACGAGCTCATTGAGCTCGTTCCAATGAGGAGGTCACATGATAGGGTTTTGTTGAGATTTTTTTAAAAATTTAAAAAAATTATATTTAAAATAATATATTTTGATATCGTCTGCGTTGGGTAAAGGGTTAACCCTTTACCCAATGAAACGGCCAAAACTGCCAGCACTATTCTCAAAAATCGCCAATTGATGTTCCATTATTTTTTTCATTTTTTGTCTCTAAAACATAGGTTATGACCCCTCATTGGAACAAGGTCATCGCGCTCGTTCCAGTGAGGGGTCATAACCTATGTTTTTGAGACAAAAAATGAAAATAATAGTTATTCAAGAATTTTTTTTTGCAAGTTTCGTCTGCTTTTCATGTTAGGTAAAAGGTTAACAAGTACAACTGGAGATTGCCACATAGAATCAGCAGACTCCTCTATTATATCATTGTCTAGCATATCCTTAACCCTTTACCTAACATGAAAAGCAGACGACATTTGCAAAAAAAATTCTTGAATAACTAATTTTTTGTCTCAAAAACATAGGTTAAGACCCCTCGTTGGAACGAGCTCGATGAGCTCGTTCCAACGAGGGGTCATAACCTATGTTTTTGAGACAAAAAATGAAAAAAATAATGAAAATTAATTGGAGATTTTTGAGAATAGCGCTGGCCGGTTTTGGCCGTTACGTTAGGTAAAGGGTTAACCCTTTACCCAACTTATTGGCCAAAACTGGCCAGTGCTATTCACAAAAATCGCCAATTACTTTTCATTATTTTTTGTCTCAAAGACATAGGTTATGGCCTCTCTTTGGAACAAGCTCCTTCCAATGAAGGGTCATAACCTTTGTTTTTGAGACAAAAAATGAAAAAAATGAGTTATTCAAGAATTTTGTTTGCGAGTGTCGTCTGCTTTTCATGTGAGGTAAAGGGTTAATATGTCTTTCAGTTTCTTTCCGTAAATGGGAAGTCTATCAAAATGGGGGATTTCTAACAGGTGGCGAATTTCCAGTGTCAACTGTGTGATGGTGTAAATGTGTTTTTTCTAACTCAGAAATATCTTTTGCAAAAAGTTTTTGATTCTAAGAAATTAAATGAACAAGTGTGGCTTTCTGCTCTTTTGTGAGAGTGTCACTTATTTTAATACACAAATCATTGATATTTTGCCCATTTAGTAACTTTTTGGAATCGGCTTGGTGAATTTTGTGTTCATCAATGGAAAATATTTAAAAGTTTTACATTATTGCCGATTTTAATAACACTAGCCGTGTATAGTTAAGAATTCTATATACTGACTTTCAATTTGTAATTCTTGACATACATTTTGAACCAATCATTGTTTTATTTTTATATAATGTCATTGGCTAAATTAAAACAACATTTTAATTTCTGCTTTCTGAAATGTTTACTTCAATATTCATTTCAGCATGAAGAGGCACTGTAAAGCTGACAGCTCCAACATGTTCTTTTGGCTGTTCCACATGATTTATGAGTGGCACTTCCAAGACATTTTCCTGAATAGAGAGTGTATTATCTTGTAAATTTATATTTACTTTTAAAAAAATCTAGGCCTAAAATCATTTAAATCAACTCTCATTAACTGAAAATTTTGAAGTTTGCCAATATAAAATTGAACATGCGAAGAAAGTGAGAACTGCACGTTGTAATGGCTTACTAACGACAGCCACCCCCAAATACTTTGAAAGTGACTTTGTATACCTGGTGTATTAATCAGTCTTGTATAATTTATGACATAACTATAACTGAACCATTAATCAGATGTAAACATGATTAATTTTGATGGAAGATTTCCTTCAGTAATATCTTGAATAGATTACTCTTATACAACAAGGTAGCATGTGTGATAGATTAACACTTTATATCCATATATGCAGATTAACACAGGGACTCGATTTGAACAAATTTGAATGTGACACCCCTCCCCCCCCCACCCCCAATACCAAATATATGAAAGCATTTTAACTGGTGGATCCGAAGAAATTTTGTCATATTCCACCGAGTTAAGGAGCCCAAATATTAACCCAAGCACTCAATTTGAACAAACTTGAATCTGTCCCCCCCCCCCACACACACACCTCTAGAATCAGACCCCCCCCCCCCCCCAAAGATGTTGTATATCAAATGAAGGATTCTGATTGGTGAGTCTTAAGAAGATGCTTTTTAAAGAAATTCCCTCATATTGCACTAAGTTCATATTCAGCCCAAATATTAACCCAGTAACCATTTTGAACACACCCCTAGAGATGTTGTATACCGAATATGAAAGGATTCTGACTGGTGAATCTGAAGAACATTTTTATAGAAATTCCCTCATATTGCACCAAGTTAAAATTTGGGATACATTGGGAGTCCAAATATTAACCCAGAGATCCGATTTGAACAAACTTGAATTTGCCCCCCCCCCACCCCACCTAGAGATGTTGTATACCGAATATCCCAGAGATTCTATTTTTTAACAAACTTGAATCTGACCCCTCCCCCGCCCCCTGCTCGAGATGTTGTATTCCCGATATGAAAGCATTCTGATTGGTGAATCTCAAGAAGATGTTTTAAGACATTTCCTCTTGTTGCGCTAAGTTAAATCTTCGGCTCCAACAGAGAGCCCAAATCTTAACCCAAGGACCCAATTTGAACAAACTTGAATCTGCCCACTCAAGATGTTGTGTACCAAATATGAAAGCATGCTGATCAGTGGATCTGAAGAAGATTTTTAAAGATTATTCCTCACATTGCCCTAAGTTAAAAATTTTGGCCCCTGTATTGAGCCCAAATATGAACCAAGTGGCCCCCTTTGGATGCTGTATACCAAATTGTCGATTCTGATCAGTGGTTCAGGATAAATATTTATTTTTTTATTTTTCCAAATATGCTGACTCAGCATTTTCTTGCTGACACCCTCCCCCCCCCCCCCGGCCCCCCGGCCCCCCCTCCTCCTCCCCCTACAGAACACCCTGACACAACCGATGGCCATTTTCTTCTTACCATTCAATTCTACTGGCCATAAGTTCTCTGTTTGTGTGGTTTGGGAAATATGGACATTTAAAAATATTTCTATTTTTTGTTCCCGGGGTTCCCACGGGGGCACAGGGACATTTTTCTTTGATTGAATCAAGTACTTATGACTCAATAATACAACATACCAAACTTAGTTCAAATCAGACAATTGGTTCAGAAAACAGAAATTTTGGGTGGGACCAAAAATCTTGCCCCTCCCATTACAAAGGCAAATATTGCTCCACGCACTTTGAACAAACTTGATTCTACACCTCAAAAAGAAGCTCCACACCAAATATCAATTCATTATACCCACTGGTTCATGAGAAGATTTAAAAAAAAAACTTTGGAGCATTTTTCCTCAACCCCACCCTATGGGGCTGGGCAAATTGATTTGAACAAAAACATAAAACATAATGTGATGTCAGGACAAGTTAGCACCTCAAATTTGACTAAAATCAGTTCAGCCACTTTGGAGGAGAAGGTGGAAACACCAAGTTCATGGACCCAAGATGGAAAGTGATTACTATAGCTCATCCTGACTTTCAGTCAGGTGAGCTAAAAATTGCTGTTGCTCTCCATCACTTACTGACTCACTCATCCCTTTTGACAGCTTCAGCCAGGTGAGCATTTAGACTAACTTTAGCCTCTATTTTTTTTCTTTTTGCCTAAAATCATAAATCACTTAAAATTCTCCAAATCGTATTCTCAATCAGAAAAGAAATTTTGCCCAGTGAACCCTATTTCCACACCCCAACCCCCAAAGCCTCAAGTTGCCCAGTTGGTTTCCATTTGAACAAACATTAATCTTATGTACTCACATTTACATCTTACTAAAGTTCACCATAATCAGATCAGTCATGCGTGGACACTGTTCATTTATACAAATAGTAAATTCTCCATTGAGTTCTGTGTTAAATTTCAAACCTCCCTGCTGCCCACAAAAATCAGTCATGTGAAACTCTTTGAACAAACTTCAATTTAGGAGTCTGAGTTCTATATTCTATTCAAGAAATGTATGGTATATTTGATAAAAGTGAGATATATGAAGAAATATATTTATATTTTTATCAAAAAGACAGTTGAGGAATTGCACTGTGGCATCTAGTAAATGTTTTCAGCGATAGTTGGGTGACTGACAAGCACACATTCGACGCACTGAGCTGTAGAAGACATGGACGGTCAGGCAGAGAATTTACCATATTCAGTCCAAGACCTCAATACCTTGTAAATCCTACTCGGTTCGAGAGACAAGCGTGGATCCGACATGGCATACTCCTCACCAAACATCCAATATCAGCTTGACTGATATTATTTCATTCTTCATGCTGTGCAGCGGCGAGTTCATGGACTCTGGTAGGGGGCTGTTGGCATTGTCGTAGGTGCTTGCGAAGCATATCCTAGACGTGCTCCATTGGTGAAAGGTCTGGACTTATAGTACTGTGTATAAGGCAGTGTAGTGATGTTCTGTTCCTGGAGGAACTCTGTTGCAACACAGACCCTGTGTGTTCTTGCACTGTTTTTTTTTGGGAAAATGAATTGACGACCGTGACATCACGCAAATGGCACCACCTGAGCTGCCAACATATTGTCACGGTAGTACTGCCCTGTGACATGCTCTTGGATGACAGGTAATGCGGCTCTGCTTGTCATGATTATGTCTCCCCACACCATAACCGATCCACCACCAAACTGATTGTGCTGCCAAACGGTTACATCATGGTATCGTTCGTTCCGCCGCTGTCACACTCTGTTTCCCCTGTCGTGGAGGTCGAGATTGACCTTGATTCATCGGAAAAGATGACATTGCTCCTCCGATTGTCCCAGCGCTGTCGTGCTCCATACCAATTAGGCCTTGCTGCGATGTGACATTCAGTCAAACATGGAATTATTTGCGGTCATCGAACATACAAATTCCAGCTGTCAAGGCAATTTCAGATAGTCTGGCCACTGACTCGCACATCTGTCGCTCTGTGCAGCTGCTGTCCAATATCTGAGGCACTTTGATGATGGTTACGTAATGCTGTGGTGCGGATGAAACGATCCTGGTTAGCAGTTGTCACCCTTGGACGACCTGACTGACGTCTGTCATCAACATTGCCTGTCTGACGGTAGCGTGACCACAACCTGCTAATCACCAATTGAGTAACACTGAGAATTTGAGCCACTGCAGTCTGTCTGTTGCCAGCTTCCAACATGCCAATGGCACGTAAACATTCGTCACCTATCAGCCTTCCCATACCTCAAAAGTTCTGTTTCGATCAGAAACTACATGTATTGATGAATGAGTTTAAAACCAAAGAAAAGAATGATGAGACCTCCGAAAAAGCATGTCCAGTACAAATGAAAATTTCAAAACGTACCCCACAGACGTTAACGCGGCACTCGTGCGAAAAACCTGCACAAAGTTTGTGTGGGCTGGTGACATTCATGATCAACACTGAACTTGGTTTATTGATGTGTCCAATCACGCGTATCCAATACCAATTTAAAGAAATATTAACATCAGTTTGAATACCCTCTACTTTTTTTTCGAAAGTATAATGCTGTATACCAAATAGAAGAAGATTCGGTCTGGTGGATCTGAAGACGAAGATCTTTGAAGAATATTTCTCATATGGCACTAAGTTAAATATTGGGCTCCCATGAGGAGCCCAAATAATATTATGTGCCCAGGGATTTGATTTCTACAAACTTGAATCTCACCACACTAAGGATGACAATACTATGTAACAAAAGAATACGACTTGTGGATGTGAAGAAAATCTTTATATATAGTCCTTATACTGCACGAAGTTAAAATTTTGGATTCAAACATAGTGAATATCTTTCTCCTCATTCATTTAATGTTCCACCTTATTATTTATTGGTGTTTAAGGTCACATACTTATGCACAATGGCTGACCGTGACAGTTTTAGGGGTGGGGGAAGCCGGAGTACCTGGAGAGAACCACCGACCATCGACGAGCAACTGTTGGTTCCTCAACATTCTAACTGTTCAAGCTCCGCTGAAGCAGGGTTTCAGCGTTTATACACTATCGACGTGCAGTACGCTTTAGTACACAGTGTCATCGTGCCACCTGTAGGCAACCGGGATAAAGTGCCTTGCCCAAGGACAACGCGGGTCGCCCCAGACAGGGATCAAAATCGGGACTAGCATAGAAGTCCAACAGTCTACCACTGAGCCACCACGCACCTAAAGTTTCACCTTTCCTCAATATAGTGGTGAGAAGACAGCAGAAACTAAGTTTCCAATATCAAGGCAGTAGCATGTTCCTTCCAGTACTATGAGAAAGCATGAAGACAGTAGTGTGGTGTGTTCGACAACATCACATTCGTCATTGTCCCTCCCCTCAAACTAATAAACACCATCGACATTGGAAAATATATAAAGCACTGTACATTTGTATTTGTTCCCAAGAATACACATGAGAGTATTATAGTGAGGGAGACAATTGTAGCGTTTGTTTCTCGGGTGGATAAGTCTGCTTTACTCGTACAACTGACTGCCTAATCTGTCCAAGGGCTGGAATCCTGCTTTTGCTATCCAAAACACATTTTTGTTTCACACTCCAAAGCATTGCACTTTGCATATGAAGGGAGATAATTAACACAGGGATTTCCCATTACACTGAAAAAGAGGATCTTTCAGACCCCAAAAATTATTTAAAAGACAACCCATTGCCAATGGTCATGGGATCTTCACCAAATGATGTGCCCTGTACATAGCAGGGCCCTTGAATTGCAAAAAATGTCATAGCAACTTAAAAATAAGCAGTTCTGTTCTCCACAAACATCCGAAATCTCATTGAATTTTGCTTTTTAAGCACATACAGTAACCTTTGATGGCCCTAAACAATTCAGGAGGGATTGCAGTGTTTGTTTCTTGGATGGATGAGTCTGCTTTCCACATACAACTGACTGCCTAATCCATCTGAGGGCTGTTTTTGCTGTCCAAAACTTTCTTTTTGTTTCACACTCCATAGCATTCAGAGTTGTTAAAACTTCTCTTTGTGGCAGTCGGCAATTGTCTTCTTTGTTGCGACTGTTAAATTGTTATAGGCCAGCATTATGTCATCAGGAATAGTATTTTCTTCCTTCTAAACAACCATCAAGCTGCAGTTTCAGTATTACCAAATATCCCCACTTTTCTAAGTAAAACACTGAGCAGAATCCTTGTAGTTTATGCAAAATTCTTAGTCACCTCTGCACACACAAATCAAGATTATTTGTCCTCACTTCCATCCGTCATGGATTCACAAGCAAACAAAGTTATTCAGGTCACAAGGGACTTCAATCCCAGATCGTCCTTTTGTGCCACTGGCATGCTGAAACTTTTCATTCGTTCATTTTTGGAAGTGATGATTCTTCACTCGCAAACACTTGAGAGACAAGAGACATGGTCAGCACTCAACGATAAAAGCTGATGGGAGTTTTATTTTTCTCCAATATAATATTGTTGTGATTCCCAGTTAGCACTTACTCGCTTCATTCACACATCAAGTTAGCCTATTAATTACCAAGTTACCTACTAAATACCGAGGGGCAGTTTTCGGTGATGGCTTGATCTGTATATCTTGCACATATATCTTGCATTTATTCTAATAAATTAGTGTTTAGTAGGAAAATTTTTAAGTTACGGTCACTGTGACCATGAACTTTGACACAATGATAAAACAAGAGGCCCCAAGGAGCCTTAATCGCTCACCGGCCAAAGTGGTTCAAAGAAGTATTTGGGGTCACATTCAGTTAGACATGGTTCATCAACACTACAAAGGAATGAAGTGATGAGAGACAAATTTTATGGAACTAGGGACATGGCTTGAACAAACTTGAATCTTACCCCCCCTAAGGATGCTACATACCAAATATCAAAAACATTCATCTGCTGGATCTGAAGAAGAAGATTTTTAAAGAAAATTCCTGATTTTGAACTAAGTTATCATTCAGGCTTCCACAGTGAGCCCAAATATGAACCCAGGGACTTGGCTTGAACAAACTTGAATCTCACCCCCTAAGGATGCTGCATGCCAAATATAAAAAAATTTCGACTGCTAAATCTGAAGAAGATTTTTAATGAAAAATTCCTCATATTGAGTAAGTTATCATTCAGGCTCCCATAGTGAGCCCAGATATGGACCTAGGGACATGGCTTTAACAAACTTGAATTTCACTCCCCTAAGGATGCTGCATACCAAATATCAAAACATTCCAACTGCTGGATCTGAAGAAGAAAATTTTTAAAGAAAATTCCTCATTTTGAACTAAGTTAAAATTCGGGCTACCACAGTGAGCCCAAATATGAACCCAGGGACTTGGCTTGAACAAACTTGAATCTCCCCCCCCCCCAAGCATGCTGCATACCCAATATCAAAAGATTCTGCCTGCTGGATCTTGAGAAGAAGATTTTTAAAGACATTTGCCTGAAATGCACTAAGTTCAAATTTGGGCTCCTATACTGAGCCCAAATATGAACACAGGGGGCCGAATTAAACAAACTTGAATCCGACATACCACACAATGTTGCATATCAAATATCAAAAGATTTTGCCTGCTGGATCTGGAGAGGAAGATTTTTAAAGAAATTTGCCTAAAATGCACTAAGTTTGAATTCAGGCTCCTATACTGAGCCCAAATATGAACTCAGGGGGCCGATTTGTACAAACTCGAATCAGATCTACCCCACAATGTTGCATACCAAATATCAAAAGATTCTGTCTGCTGGATCTGGAGAAGAAGATTTTTTAAGAAATTTGCCTGAAATGCACTAAGTTCAAATTCGGGCTTCTATACTGAGCCCAAATATGAACCCAGGGGGCCGATTTTTACAAACTTGAATCAGATCCACCCCACAATGTTGCATACCAAATATCAAAAGATTCTGCCTGCTGGATCTGGAGAAGATTTTTTAAGAAATTTGCCTGAAATGCACTAAATTCAAATTTTGGCTTCTATACTGAGCCCAAATATGAACCCAGGGGGCCGATTTGTACAAACTTGAATCAGATCCACCCCACAATATTGCATACCAAATATCAATAGATTCAGCCTGTTGGATCTGGAGAAGAAGATTTTTTAAGAAATTTGCCTGAAATGCACTAAGTTCAAGTTCGGGCTTCTATACTGAGCCCAAATATGAACCCAGGGGGCCGATTTTTACAAACTTGAATCAGATCCACCCCACAATGTTGCATACCAAATATCAAAAGATTCTGCCTGCTGGATCTGGAGAAGAAGATTTTTTAAGAAATTTGCCTAAAATGCACTAAGTTTGAATTCAGGCTCCTATACTGAGCCCAAATATGAACCCAGGGGGCCGATTTGTACAAACTTGAATCAGATCCACCCCACAATGTTGCATACCAAGTATCAAAAGATTCTGCCTGCTGGATCTGGAGAAGAAAATTTTTTAAGAAATTTGCCTGAAATGCACTAAATTCAAATTTTGGCTTCTATACTGAGCCCAAATATGAACCCAGGGGGCCGATTTGTACAAACTTGAATCAGATCCACCCCACAATATTGCATACCAAATATCAAAAGATTCAGCCTGTTGGATCTGGAGAAGAAGATTTTTTAAGAAATTTGCCTGAAATGCAATAAGTTCAAATTCAGGCTTCTATAGTGAGCCCAAATATGAATCCAGGGGGCCAATTTGAACAAACTTGAATCTGCACCCCCCCCCCCCCCCCCCCCCCCCCCCCCCCGCCCCCAGAGATGATGTATACCAAATAAGAAAGAATTCTGCCTGGTGGATCTGAAGAAGAAGATTTTTTTGAATTTTGGAAAGAAATTCATGGGTGCTATCAGAGTTATGCCCCTTGTGGTGCCCCCTGTGGGTGCGGCAAGTTTATTTGTACAAGTTTGAATTGACATATGATGGGGAACATACACACCAAATTTGGTTCAATTTGATCCAGTAGTTTGGGAGGAGTAGTCGATAATGTAAAGTTCATGACGGATGACGAAGACGGACACCGGACGACAAGTGATAAGTTAAGCTCCCTTCGGTGTTCTAATAAATAGGGTACTTTCTCTCCTCACACCTAACCCACATGTCACATTTGGTTTATATCGGCCGAATGAATCTTCAGTTAAAGAACAGAAACCAACTCTACCTGCAGATGAACAGTGCTACAACTATAGCCTCCCCCCCCCCCCCCCCCCCCACCCAAATTTTTTTTCAGTGGGATAAACATGAAGTCCCAAAATAAACAACAAACACATTTTTTAAGAACCGACAATTTGTATTTCTTACCGCATAACAATGTTAACATGAAATTCTAACATAAAACATTCATCTTTTATGTACAGTACATTGAGCAATAAGGCAAGGTTTAGCAGTATTCCCATTTGACACAAAACAAATCACCAGGACAGCAAAGGGGAAATTAATTAAATTAACCCTTATACCACAAACATAACACATTTACAATTAATTCTTCATAGTGTGATCAGTGAAATAAATTATGATAATGCATGCCCACTGTGGAGTGTTGAGTTAATTCCAACCCCCCACAAATGAAATCTTTGCATTTACTTTAACCCTAAAGTCCTCAGATTAATTTTATCTTAATAATGACCATATATACATGTATATAGCTACAAACAAGCCTGGAAATTATAAGACTGTCATCTACAGAATGAGGTCCCCAGTGGGTGAATTTGGTGATTCTACCCTGCACAACAGGTTAGCATACTGAAAATACCATCTGTGAACCTCAATTTGAATCAAGGTCTCAGGCCAAAACAGAAAAATTATTTTATTTATTTATTAAGGTTTAATGACACTTTTGACAGCCAAGGTCACATTCTGTTGGTGACAGTTTTACGGGTTGAGGAAGCTGGAGTACCTGGAGAGAACCACCAAGCAATGATGAACAGCTGCCAGCTCTCCAACATCGTAACTCCACACTGCAGCACAGGCAGAGTTAGATTGGTTGAAGACATGCGCACCATTGACGTGCAGTACACCTTAGAACACAGCGTCATCTTACCCCCATATGGACATTTGTGGTTAAGTGCCTTGCCCAAGGACACAACGCGGGAGTACGAATTGATCGCTCAGACGGTCACCCATCCAAGGACTGACCGGGATCGATGTTGCTTAACTTCTGTGATCGGATGAGAATCTGTTACCGCAACGCCACTGTGCTCCCAAACAGAAAGATGTATCCAGAGGATAAATTGAGGGATTCTAGCCCACTGTATGGGAAAACATAAGCAGATTCACCCTCAGAGAACCTCATTCTGCAAATGACAGAGTCCTTCTTTCCAGACTTCGGCTGCAAATGACTTAACCCTCTGCACACTGATGTCAAAATGGCTAAGTTTTCATCAGCAATTATTTCCCATAATGCAGTTTGATATTTAACTAAATATACCTTGTTGGACAGAGCTCAGTGAGATCTGTTAAACAAGATCTAACTGGTTAAATTCATTGTTAAACAAGAGAAAAACGGAGTGAAGGGAGAAAATTCTGTTGCAGTACCAGAGTCCAATGGGTGAACAGTGTTTCTATATTATTGTTGGCTGCCTGTACAGGCAGCCAACAATAATGTAAAAACACTTTCAAGATAGCTGCATCCTACTAGTTGAGTTCTCAAGAAACAATACCCTTGTAACAACATTTTCAGTGCAATATAAAAGGGGCTGTTTGAGGCTGTATGGTGACCTAAAGGTTAACCCTCCACTCTAAACACTCATTATAAAATACTGAACTTGCACACAATGCGGCTAGGAATTTAACCAACCATATCTTGTTTGACAGAGCTCAATGATATAACCTCTAAAATCTACTTAAAGCAAAATGGAACAACTTTTGTGAAGTGATATTTCAATAACATAACACTAAATATACTGAACTTTGCTTGAAACCCCCAAATTATCTTCCCTGATTACCAATTGATTTTGGTGTTTAAGGTCACTTTCAGTGCCTATGACAACATCATGACTGTAACAAAAGTATAGTGTTCCTACGAAGAGACTACACAATATATCATACTCAAACCTGGAAATAAGCAGTCATCTGAAAATCTGAGGCCCCCAGAGGTTGAATTTGGTGATGCTACCCTGCACAGCAGGGTAGCATCACTAAATTTACCCTTTGTGAACCTCATTCAGAATCAAGGTTTCAAGCCTAAACAGAAAGAGATACCCATAAGATAAAATGGCCAGCTTTATGGCATTGCATCAGCTAATTCACCCTCTGGGGACCTCAATCGGCAAATGACTTTCTTTCCAGGCTTGATCACACTACAAGACATCATTTTCAAAAGATCACAGAGTGTACCTGCCACTCTGAGGTTCTGATGGAACACCAGAGTGGTAAGTAATCCATGACCTTAAAACACAGCATATCAGGGTCGAGGAAATTGCTACACTAAGATGTTCAAATTGAAAAAAACCCATAATATCTGAGGGGGACCAGACTCTCTCTGGCCACAATCTGAATGCATTTAACCCTTTATCTAATGAATCAACTGCATCAATTCACATAATTTACAAACTGAGCAGTACCACACATTGATAGTGCACTTGTCTTCAACCAATGCTAACACTGCATGTACTGAGTTAGTAGGTTGGTGAGTCTTGACATTTGCTCGCCACTGCTTGGTTGTTCTCTCCAGGTACTCCAACTTACTCCACCCATAAAACTGTCCAACATGAAATAACCCTGGTTGTCAAAAGTGTCATTAAAACCCAATGAGAAAAAGAAAATTGAAAGCATGATAATTTCTACTCTACATGTACTAGATCACCCCCTCCCCCCCCCCCCCCCCCCCCCCCCCCCCCCCCCCCCCCCCCCCCCACACACACACACAATAATTTTCCAGTCAGGACATTTTCATCAGGTTTGGAGTCTAAGATGTCGATTCTTTATTGCAAGCAATTATGAACTCTCTTGAAAGACTAGATTTGACACTTGCACTTGTGGACACGTCAGTCAGTCATACAAATGGCCAACATGACAAATTTGGAATAATGATATGGTCCATGATATTTACTTACCAATAAATTTCCAAGGGATCTTGAGTTTTCAACTAGAATCCAGACTGACTAATATTCCTACTAAATCATGCCTTGATGATGTAGTTGGAATATTAATTAGTCAGGACTCCAGCCATCACAGTCGAGACAGATCAGGATCAGGTTCAACTGCCCCCCCCCCTCCCCCCCCCCCCCCAATTATCATCTTTGTGATGCCCTGTCTGTTATCAGTATTTCTAATAACACCCATATCTGCCCATCGATTCTTAACTGGTTGAGTGCAAGAAGCCACTATCAGGACTCTACTGAAAAGTGCCAAAAGCCTCTATTGTGGCTTTACACTATCTATTACCTTGTTTGCTCAGCAACTGAAACACAAAGAAATGTTTAAGTAAATTGCTTTATTACAATTTATTGAAGAGTGCCAAGAGGCACAATAAATTGTAACAAAACAATAGTTTATAATTATTTATTTACCTTTGAAAAATAATTCAGCACTCTACCAGGTAACAATGGTTCCTGAATTGGGGTTTAATAGCTACTGCGGTAAGTTATTTATTTATTTACTGCTGTTTAAAGTCACATATTTCTGCACAACAGCTAATCATGACCACAACAGTTTTATGGGTGGAGGAAGCCAGAGTACACAGAGAGAACCACCGAGCAACATACTAACTCCACACAAGCAGGGTTAGCACTGGCTGAAGACAGGCGTGCCATCGACGCCTTAGTACATAATGCCCACGTTCGCAGAGGGGGTGAAGTGCCGTGCCCAAGGACACAACATGGTTGCCGCTGGTGGGATTCGAACTGAGGACCCCTCAGCTTGCAGACTGCACCTCTACCTACTGCGCCACCATGCCCCCAACTACTGCAGTAAGTAAAATAGCACTCTTTAGGTCACACAAAGTAGATATTCTGTTACTCAGGTAATTTTTTTTTTTTTTAAATGCATGCAGGGAGGCGTTTTTATTATTTTTATTTTTTATTTTTTTAATTATTATTTCTTTACACTCCGAGATTCATATACTTGTGTTTGTTTTAAGTTTTAAGCAAACTGATGTCAAAATATTGAAATTTAAAGCAATGATTTTTTCCCATAATTTATCTATTTATTTATTGGTGTCTATGATCACATATTTCTGCACAATGGCTGATCATGACCTCAACATGGATATAAAGGCAAGTCCTGCCAATTGTTTATACCCATGTTGCCAATTTTAGAAGACTTCCAATCCAGGTAGTGGTGACCATATCCTATTTTAACAGTAAAACAGGGCTAGTTTACCACAGTAAACATGCACTGCTTCACTTCCCTGGGTTCCCACAGGGATTTCCGTATAATGCAACTATGAATTTAACCAATTCTGTCTTGTTTTGACCAAGATCAATGAGTTCTGCCAAACGAAAACAAATTTTAAATTCCTAGTTGCATTTTGAAAAAATATGATTCCAGAAATTTAATTTATTTATTTATTGGTGTTTAACCCTTTGAACCCTGGTGGTATCTTCCAAGTCAGTTCAATGGCAGCAATTGGAAGAGTCCATATTCAGTAATTGGGGACAGACCAATTAATATTTTCAACGTGCAGCCAGGAGGCTGCATGTTGAAAATATTGATTGGTCTACCCCACACATTAACATAACAGACATCCCTCTTAATTAAATTATGAAGTATCATGTTCCTGGGCTGGAAAAGTGGCCTCTGGTGTTCAAAGGATTAATGTCACATGTTTCTGCACAATGGCTAATCGTGTCTGCAACATGAAGATAAAGTCGCAAAGTTTAGTCAATCGTTTATACCCATTTTTCCAACATGAGATGACCCTGGCTGTCAAAAGTGTTGTTAAATCCCAAAGAAAAAATGAAACAAAAACATACCCGTGTTGCTAATTTTAGAATTTTGGATGACTTTCACTCCAAGGATTGGTGACTGGGTCCTATTTTACCCATAAAGCAGAGCTTGTTTACCACAGTACACAAGCACTGCTTCACTGCCCAGAGGGGGGTGGGGGGAGGGAAGGGGGTTGATATTATGACATCAGTGTGTAGATGAAAAATTTACAGAATGAAGAACATAGGCAGTAGTGTATTTTATCCATTGTATTAACTTAGAAAATTTGATAAACCAATTAGTTTTTATTTCTTTTAAGTTAGAATTGGTAATGAAAAGAACCCATGTGACAGCCAAAATGATCAAATGAGAGGGCCACAGAAACAGATTATGCTTTTTAGACCTTAATGTTTTTTTGATAAAAATGTAAGTATAAAAAACTTGACCAAAAACCATAATATAAAGCAGTTTTGAAGACTGATAAAATGACAGTTTGATATTTAACTAAATATACCTTGTTGGACAGAGCTCAGTGAGATCTGTTAAACAAGATCTAACTGGTTAAATTCATTGTTAAACAAGAGAAAAACGGAGTGAAGGGAGAAAATTCTGTTGCACTACCAGAGTCCAATGGGTGAACAGTGTTTCTATATTATTGTTGGCTGCCTGTACAGGCAGCCAACAATAATGTAAAAACACTTTCAAGATAGCTGCATCCTACTATCTATTTTATGTATCATAAAACATCAAACAATTTGCCCTGTGCCCTAAAAAGTCAATGAAATGCCATCAAAAATCACAATTTGCACAAAATAACTTCACTTGTATATATATGTATATTTATATATATATTTATAATTAAATAAATCTGATGATCACAATCAAACTTTTAACATTGTAAATCTTTCCAGAAAGACTTCTCCATCATACCATATCACATAAGAAATTTCCAAAGTGTTTCTCTAGTATTTTCCAGTCATACATTATATTAATGGTAACTTGTCTCTACCAGGTAAGTTACCATTACCTATAACTTGTCTGGTAGAGTGCTAAATTATTTTTGGTCATCAAAGTCAAAAATTGGTTATTATGTTACAAATTATGGGAGGATGCCTAAGGGCACTCTCCTATAAATTGTAATAATGCAATTCTTCAGACTTAACTCCTAGAGTGTTGAATTATTTCTGGTTGTCAGAATTTCTTCACATCTTTGCTTTGTTGCAATTCATGGGAAAGAGAGTGCCTACAGGCAGTCTCCCATACATTGTAATAAAGCAAATCCCTGCAGGCTAACTACTTTCACTTCAAAGATAACATGAAGCATGTCTGCTGAGTATGAAGCCCTTGTGTTTTGGCACATGTTCTTCTGAATAAATTCCAAATTTGTGCTTCTAGCACTCTACCAGTTATTTATTTATTTATTGGTGTTTAACCCTTTACCCAACGCAGACGATATCAAAATTTATTATTTCAAATATCATTTTTTCAAATTTTTCAAACAATTTCAACAAAACCATATCATGTGACCCCTCGTTGGAACGAGCTCGACGAGCTCGTTCCAACGAGGGGTCACATGATATGGTTTTGTTGAATGTTTTTGAACAATAATGTTTTTTCAACTGCTGAATTTGCATATTACGCGGGCGGATGCGGCCGATTCGTTGGGTAAAGGGTTAAGGTCACATACTTCTGCACAACATGAAGATAAAGTCAAGGCAATTGTTTATGCCCCATGTTGCCTATTTTTGAGGACTTGCACCCAAAGCACAGCCACAGCATATGGAGCCTTTAACACTTTGCACACTGTGGGTTTTTTCATGCCAGCGCAGAACCATCAACTATATTCGTTTCTAGGGGGAAGACCAATCAATATTTTCAATGTGCAGTCTTGAGATTGAAAATCTTGATCGGTCTACCACACAAATTCACTGAGTAACTATCTATTTTATGAATTCAGATCATATCATGCTCCTGGACTGGAAAACTGGCATACTTCACAATGGAGCCCAAATATGGGCTTCCGGCACTCTGCCAGTTATTATGCTAGTTTTATTTGCTGCAACTAAAATTGTGATGTGGGAAACAAATCACTGATGTTTATTTTCAAAATTGCTTTTTTCCTGTCAGTATCCAGGTTATGATTTGGTAATAGGAAAAAAAATCCAAGAAAAAGTAATCAATGATGCCATAAAAAAATTCTTTTGCAACCGGGAGTAACGTCAAAACTTTGATGTTGGTTTTCTGCCAAGCATGTTAATTATGTATTATCAGATACTGATTCAGCTTTTTTCACTACCAAACGGTCAAACAAAGTTCACATCTGATAGTCAGGTTTCAAAAACTGTTCATTATCATTTCAAAAGTGGACAGCGAATTTCAACTGGATCATGACTGTGTGTCGATCTGGTGCAAATTCTGTCCGTTTTCCTGCCTGCAACACTAAAATCTTGATTGTCAAAAAATTAAAGTCAATGCACACCATCACTATTATTATTTGCATTTACTTCATTCACACTTAAACCTTTACCTTATCGATCAGCCATATCTTCCCGCATAAATTATTTAAAAAATGAGCTGCTGAAAAATAATTATTTTTCAAAAACTCACCAAAACCATATAATGTGAGACCTCATTGGAATGAGCTTGTCAAGCTCATTTCAATGAGGGTGTCAAATAATATGGTTTTGTTGAAATGGTTTGAAAAATTTAAAAATAAAATTGATTTATTGGTGTTTAAGATCACATACTTCTGGATACTGGCTAATCGTGATCACAACATGGAGAAAAAGTCAAAGTAAGTCAATCATTTTTACCTATGTTGTCTATTTTATAGGACTGGGTCCTATTTTACCAGTGAAACAGAGCTTGTTTGTCACAGTAAACTATCACCACCTCACTTCCCGGGGTACCTGCAAAGGTGGGGGGGGGGGGGGGGGGGGAAATTGAAAATAATAAATTTTGATATCAGGTACCTTGGAAAAAGGTTTAATTTCATAATATTTTATGAATTAAGTCTCCATTCACTGGTCTAAATATGATGTTCATGATCTGATTGTTATTTGATTGAGAAAAGACTGTATTTGCAATCAAGGTTCTGTGAATACTGGTAGAAGGTTAATTGCTTTTGTGCTATTATACAAGCCTAAAAATAAGCGGTTGACCATAGACATTGTCTGGTACCAAATAGCCAACTGTCCAATCTACTTCCAATATATGCAGGCAAGTAGGAACTTGTGGGTAGGGGAAGGGGCTATGCACTGGACCAGGTGCCTCCCCCCCCCCCCCCACCCCCCACTCTCTTTTTCAAAAATAGAAACAGAGTTTAGGCTAGCACTGTCTTCACCAATCTGTCATTGTAATCTTATGGGAATTAGCATGAATGGGTACACAGACTCTTTACTTGAATACGTGACCTATGATTCCCTTGTTTGATCTATCTCCACTACAGCCTTTAAAGTAAAAAAACTGCACATTTTATGCTCAATATTTCACAAATTTGTTACATTTGGAACCAATAATGTGCATTTTCTGAATGGGTAGAGATGTTTGAATCACAAACATAACTTTGTGTATTGTATATCTACCATGCCACCAAAGGATATCGTACAGTACTAATATTATCAGTGGGTAGGTGCCCTTGTATAACCATACTCCAGTCCCCCTCTCCCAACATATCCACCAAATTCGAAATGCTTCCTACATTCTGGAATATATGTTAACTCTTAACCTGCTGAGTATTTTTAAGATATTTTTCACAAAATCTAGTCATGGCTGCTGTGAAGCAGCCATAACTGGATTTGATGAAAATTTCATTTAAATTTAACTCAAGAAGTCACTTATGAAACAAGAGGCCCCATGGAGCCTGATGTGCTCATCTTAAACAGAACACAATATAAACGAGTCCAAGAATGAGTCTACATTAAGCAATCCATCTCCATAGGATACACTGTCAATCCTTGAGTCCCTCAGGAGGGACAAAAATAATCCGGGCATCATGCCTTTTCTTCAGTTGATCATAATGTAAAATGTAGAGCTCCCCTATGAAGCCCCTTGATACAACCTATGTGGATTAATCTTAGTTACACACTTCCAGAGGGTACTGAATACAAAATTTTTAATTCGTCAGCAACATGGCCAATTCCGGATCCCATAGGGAGCCCAAATATTAACCCAGGCTCTTGATTTGAACAAACTTGAATCCAACTTTACTCGAGATGTTGTGTACGAAATGTGAAAGCATTCTGACTGTTAGATCTGAAGAAGAGAAATTTTAAAGAAATTTCTTCATATTACACCAAGTTAAAATTTGGTCTACCATAGCGAGCCCAAATATTAATCTACGGATACGATTTGAACAAACTTAAATCTGACGACCCTCCCCTTCCCCCCCCCCACCCCTCCCCGAGATGTTGTATACCAAATATGAAAGCATTCTGTCTAGTGAATCGGAAGCAGAAGATTTTTTGAAGAAATTCCCTCATATTGTACTAAGTTAAAATTCAGTTTCCTATATGGATCCCAAATATTAACCCTGGCACTTGAATTGAACAAACTTGAATCTGATCCTCCCCCCCCCCCCCCCCCCCCACCCCTAGAGATGTTGTATACCAAATATGAAAGCATTCTGACTGGTGGATCTGAAGAAGATTTTCAAAGAAATTTCCTCATATCGCACCAAGTAAAAATTTGGGCTACCATAGTGAGCCCAAATATATACCTAGGGATCCAGTTTGAACAAACTTGAATCTGACCCCCCCCCCCTAGAAATGTTACCAAATATGAAAGCATTCTGACTGGTGGATCTGAAGAAGATTTTTAAAAATGATCCTCCATATTGGAACTAAGTTAACATTTGGGCTTCTGTAACCTAGGGGCTTAGTTTGAACAATCTTGAATCTGCCCCTCATAACAAGGATGTAACCAAACAGTAAAAGATTCTGACTGGTGGTTCTGAAGAAGATTTTTAAAGAATATTCCCCATATTACCCCTAAGTTAAAAATTTGGGCTCCTGTACTGAGCCCAAATATGAACCAATGGGCTTAATTTTAACAAACATGTATCTGCCTCCCCTCATGAATGCTGCATACTGAATATCAAAAGATTCTGATGATTGGTTCCGGAGAAAAGAGTTTTAAAATTTTTTGCAAATATGCTGATTCAGTTCGATGCCCATTGCAGAACACTCCAACAAAACCGATGGCATTTTTTTTTTGCCATTCAATTTTACTGGTTTGAAAGTCATGGGGATGCAGGAATTTTATTTTTTGCATGAGTCAAGTACATATGACCCAATAATATCACATACCAAATTTGGGGGGGGGGGGGGGGGGGGGCAAAAATCTTACCCCTCCAATTACAAAGTCAAATATTGCTTCACGAACGATGTTTGAACAAACTTGATTCTACACCTCAAAAGGAAGCTTCATAACAAATATCAAGTCATTGTACACACTGGCTCATGAGAAGATTTTAAAAATATTTTGATGTATTTTCCCCACTCCCTCCCTATGGGGCTGGGCATGTTGAGTTGAACAAAAATGCAATACCCCTTTGGGACCATCACTCACACAAACTTTCACTTGAATTGGCCCAGTGGTTTTGGAGGAGAAGACCAAAACATAGAGTTGACGGAAGACGGACGGATGGATGACGGATGGAGAGCAGTGAGATCAGCTCAGCTTGACTTTGTCAAAATGAGCTAAAAATCCATTCAATTTACAGGGTGGAATTTAGATTAACCCTCTGCACACTGACATTGAAATATCAGAATTTCAACCCGCACTTTTTCCCACAATGCATCTTGGAAATTTAATCAATTCAGTCTTGTTTGTCCCATTTCACAACCAACAGCTATAACTGGATAATATCTGATTATCTGTGGCATTTATTTCACCGAATATGGGATCAAAACTCTTGCGATTGGAAAGCAGTATTTGCAGAAACTTTTCCGTAGTGTGTGAATGCTGTCAAGTACTCAAAAGTTCATTTGTATAATACTCTGGATTTAAGTTTCTGCAATTACTCAGTACTCATGGAAATTGCCGATCATTAACAAAGTCTTGAATGCCAAAAAGTCAATTATGTAAAAAAAAAATCCATCACAGCTTCGGGGTGTAATCTATTCAAAGGAGAAGTGGCAGATTTACTGTGTTTTAACTGGACTGACGACCACTATCAATATTTCAGATAAATGGTTGACGGTGTTTCTAATCAGTTAGATAGGTAATTGGTTTCAAACAGATTATCTGGTTAACCATTTCAGTACTAACTATGGGGTTTGTTTGTTCTCTAAGAGTTTATAATTTACAGCATCTATTGCTAAATCACAACTTCGAAGATATGAAGTATGCAGTGAACTTTAGCCAGTTGTTTATGATTAAAGATTTTCATATTTAACCCTTTACCTAACATGAAAAGCAGACTACACTTGAAAACAAAATTTTTTGAATAACAAATTTTGTTCATTTTTGGTCTCAAAAACATAGGTTATGACCCCTCTTTGGAACGAGCTCAATGAGCTCGTTTCAAAGAGGGGTAACCTATGTTTTTGAGACAAAAAAATGAAAATTAATTAGCGAATTTTGTGAATAGCGCTGGCCGGTTTTGGCCGTTACGTTGGGTAAAGGGTTAACCTTGCACACAGTCAACATACCAAAATTCTAAACAACAAACTCTTCCCATAATGCAACTAGGAATTCAATCAATTCAATCTTAACTGACAGAGCTCATTAACAAGACTAAATTTGTTAAATTCCAACCTGCATTATAAATTTGCAGTTTGAAATGTTGGCATCGGTGTGAGAAGCACAAAGAGCTAGACACATGAATTACTGGGTCCTATTATGACTGTACAGAAGAACAAACACAGGATTTGTAGGCCCTTGTCATGGATGTTTCAAATAAAATATAAAAAAAACTCTCCGAAAGCCTTCCAACAGCTTCAGGGCTGGTAATATTTCAGAAATTCTGCAAACAAGGACTGACAAAATTCAAGACTAGTCTAGGCGGTTTCTCAACATTTTTCAGCTTTTTTAACCCTTTACCTAACATATCAGCCACATCCATAATTTCCAAATTGAGCAGTTGAAAAAATATTATTTCTCAAAAAATCTCAATAAAACTGGATCATGTGACCCCTCATAGGAACGAGGGTTCATAATAGGGTTTTGTTGAAATTTCTTGAAAAATTTGGAAAAATATTTAAAATAATAATAAATTTTGATATCGTGTGTGCTGGGTTAAGGCCCTACAAGAGCCATAGGATTTTCAAGGTATTGCCTTCAGGATCACTGGCATACAAAACTATATAGTTTTGAAAAGATAATTACATGCTTCACCGGCATTGTTATTTAGTGAAAACTCCAGGCTTTTCTAAGACCTCCTGGTCCTTTTTCAAGGATTTCAAGACCTTGAATGGCACACAGTTGAATTAAAGACCATTCCTTAACCCTTAAATCCCCATTCATCCACAAACTGGCCCTTTTGTATTACTCTGAAAAAGTTGTCTCAAGTGCATTCTTCCTTGACAACTCTCCTTGGATACCTTCATCTTAACAATGTTTTTACATCATTGTTGGCTGCCTGCACAGGCAGCCAACAATAATACAGAAACACTATAAAGTCATCTGAAGTTATGTACATGTATATACGTTAAGTTATTAACATTTATTTATTTATTGGTGTTTTAAGGTCACATTCTTATGCACAATGGCTTATCATGACAGAGACAGTTTTACGGGTGGAGGAAGCCAGAGTACCCAGAAAGAGCCACCGAGCATCGACGAGCAACTGTCAGCTCCTCAACATTCTAACTCTGTTCAAGCTCTGTTAAAGCAGTGATACAGCAGTTGAAGACATGTGCCTCATCAACGTGCAGTTAGCCTTAGTACACGGCCTATTCATGCCCCCATGTAGGCAACCGGGATAAAGTGCCTTGCCCAAGGACACAACATGGGTCGTCCCGAGTTATTAACATAAAATTAATCTGAGGACATAAGGGTTAAGTCCAAGGCATGGCAGGAACGATATATTTCAGTGTAGAAAAAACTTAATTTACACATCCATAAATACAACTTTTTAGTACACATTTTGACCAAAATAACCAAGTTGTTACCAATGTGTACAATTCAAAGACTTTTCATTTCCTAACTCTTTCCAAGAAAGAGCAATTTTCAAGCAATTCAAAGGCCTTGAATTCCAAATTAAAATAAATTAACCTCCAGCATCAATTTTTCCCCATAATGCAATTAGGAATTCAACTACTTCAAACTCCATTAACAGGGCTACAGGAGGTGCTAATGAAAGACGATGAAAGATTTAATATTCTCTGGATGTGTCTAATGTCAATTAGAAGAAAACATGAGTAGCATTCATTCTTAACCCTTTACCCAACGCAGACGATATCAAAATTTATTATTTTAAATATAATATTTTAAATTTTTTCAAAAAATTTTGACAAAACCATATCATGTGACCCCTCTTTGGAACGAGCTCATTCCAAAGAGGGGGTCACATGATATGGTTTTGTTGAAATTTTTCGAAAAATAATATTTTTTCAGCTGCTGAATTTGCATATTACGCGGGCAGATGCGGGCGATTCGTTGGGCAAAGGGTTAAGGATTTATAACAACTGATTGGATTGCGCCTACAGCACTCTCCCATCAATTTTTATGAAACAATCATTAAAAATTTAACTTTTAGGCAAAAAAAAATTACTTTTGATTCTCAGAGACCGCCGGATTGATATTTTTTTGTGCGTGTCGATACATTTTATTGGTATTTTTCACATATCACAGTTGGTTTGGCCACAAAAATAGTAAACATAAATGTGAAAAGTTGCAAATTCCTCGATCGATTCCATTGGGATCTTGAGCCAAGAAGAGTTAATCTATATACTAGGGTGTTGGTTTCAATAATGGCTTATCTTGTAAAATATGAGTATACATGTACTGAATGATGTCCTCTTTCAAGAAGTTTTGCTGGTTAGTTCAATGTCTGAACAATATTATAGTCTCCTGCTTCACATTTTAACCCTTTACCCAAGGTAACGGCCAAAACTGACCAGCACTATTCTAAAAATTCGCCAATTAATATTCATTATTTTTTCATTTTTTGTCTCAAAAACATAGGTCAGGACCCCTCATTGGAACGAGCTAAATGAGCTCGTTCCAACGAGGGGTCATAGCCTATATTTTT
Source organism: Pictodentalium vernedei (assembly GCA_031216915.1). NCBI lineage: Eukaryota > Metazoa > Mollusca > Scaphopoda > Dentaliida > Dentaliidae > Pictodentalium > Pictodentalium vernedei. Next base: position 158,878,588 of record CM062288.1, on the reverse strand, counting down.
GAAAATGAAAAACATGAGTTATACAAGAATTTTATTTGCATGTATTGTCTGCTTTTCATGTTAGGTAAAGGGTTAATATCCAAAAAAAAAAAAAATGAAAGTGTCAATGACACTGTAGCTCAACTTGACAAACTTGAACTTGGTAAGTTCTAAATGAAATGGCAAAATTGAAGATCATTGGGACCAATGTCAGTTTTTTTGCCAGTGGCAACATTTTTTGACAGAAACCGAAGAAAATCGATAGCTCCCATCTAGAGGCCTCCCCAAACAAGCATGCCAGGTTTCAAAGCAATCCGATCATAAATGTGCCCTGTAGGGTGTACAAAAGGGAAATATTGTGGTCTGACTAGACTAAATTCTAAGAACGTTGGCCGTGGCAACATTTTTTGACGGAAATGGAAGAAAATCGATAGCTCCCATCTAGAGGTCACCGTAAATAAGCATACCAGGTTTCAAAGCAATCTAATCATAAATGAGCTCTGTAGGGTGAGCCAAAGGGAAATATTGTGGTCTGACTAAACTTAGTTCTAAGAATGTTGGCTGCAGCAACACTTTTTGATGGAAATTGAAGAAAATCGATAGCTCCCATCTAGAGGTTACCCCAAACAAGCATGAAAGGTTTCAAATCAATCTGATCATAAATGTACCCTGTAGGGTGTGCCAAAGGGAAATATCGAGTCTTCTGACTGAACTAAGTTCTACGAACGTTGGCCGTGGCAACATTTTTTGCCGGAAATTAAAGAAAATTGATAGCTCCCATCTAGAGGTCACCCTAAATAAGCATACCAGGTTTCAAAGCAATCAAATCATAAATGTGCCCTGTAGGGTGTGCCAAAGGGAAATATTGTGGTTTGACTAAACTAAGTTCTAAGTTGGCCGTGGCAACATTTTTTGACGGAAATTGAAGAAAATCGATAGCTCCCATCTAGAGGTCTCCCCAAACAAGCATACCAGGTTTCAAAGCAATCAAATCATAAATGTGCCCTGTAGGGTGTGCCAAAGGGAAATATTGTGGTCTGACTAAACTGAGTTCTAAAAACGTTGGCCGTGGCAACATCTTTTGACGGAAATTGAAGAAAATCGATAGCTCCCATCTAGATGTCACCCCAAACAAGCATACCAGGTTTCAAAGCAATCCGATCATAAATGTGCCCTGTAGGGTGTGCCAAAGGGAAATATTGAGTCTTCTGACTGAACTAAGTTCTACGAACGTTGGCCGTGGCAACATTTTTTGCCGGAAATTAAAGAAAATTGATAGCTCCCATCTAGAGGTCACCCCAAATAAGCATACCAGGTTTCAAAGCAATCAAATCATATATGTGCCCTGTAGGGTGTGCCAAAGGGAAATATTGTGGTTTGACTAAACTAAGTTCTAAGAACGTTGGCCGCGGCAACATTTTTTGACGGAAATTGAAGAAAATCGATAGCTCCCATCTAGAGGTCTCCCCAAACAAGCATACCAGGTTTTAAAGCAATCTGATCGTAAATGTACCCTGTAGGGTGTGCCAAAGGGAAATATTGAGGTCTGACTAAACTAAGTTCTACGAACGTTGGCCGTGGCAACATTTTTTGCCGGAAATTGAAGAAAATCGATAGCTCCCATCTAGAGGTCACCCTAAATAAGCGTATCAGGTTTCAAAGCAATCAAATCATAAATGTGCCCTGTAGGGTGTGCCAAAGGGAAATATTGTGGTTTGACTAAACTAAGTTCTAAGAACGTTGGCCGCGGCAACATTTTTTGACAGAAATTGAAGAAAATCGATAGCTCCCATCTAGAGGTCACCCCAAACAAGCATGTCAGGTTTCAAAGCAATCCGATCATAAATGTACCCTGTAGGGTGTGCCAAAGGGAAATATTGAGTCTTCTGACTAAACTAAGTTCAAAGAACGTTGGCCGCGGCAACATTTTTTTGACAGAAATTGAAGAAAATCGATAGCTCCCATCTAGAGGTCTCCCCAAATAAGCATACCAGGTTTTAAAGCAATCTGATCGTAAATGTACCCTGTAGGGTGTGCCAAAGGGAAATATTGAGGTCTGACTAAACTAAGTTCTACGAACGTTGGCCGTGGCAACATTTTTTGCCGGAAATTGAAGAAAATCGATAGCTCCCATCTAGAGGTCACCCTAAATAAGCGTATCAGGTTTCAAAGCAATCAAATCATAAATGTGCCCTGTAGGGAGTGCCAAAGGGAAATATTGTGGTTTGACTAAACTAAGTTCTAAGAACGTTGGCCGCGGCAACATTTTTTGACGGAAATTAAAGAAAATCGATAGCTCCCATCTAGAGGTCACCCCAAACAAGCATAAGAAGTTTCAAAGTAATCTGATCATAAATGCGACCTGTGAGGTGTGCCAAAGGAAATTGTGGACGTACGTACTAACGTACTAACATACTAACGTACGTACGTACGTACGCCGATGGACGAGAAGTGATGGCAATAGCTCAGCTTGACTTTGTCAAGTTGAGCTAAAAATCAAATCAAATCAATTTCTATATAGCATTAGTTGAGTGATCTGAACATAGTGGCTACCCCACTAGGAGGCGTCGCCACTATGTTTTGATCATTGAACAATATATAACATATGACATTTGGGGCTGTATCATCATAGCTATGTTCTTTATAATTCCAGACAGCAATAAAAAAAAAAAAAAAAAAAAATCCTTCTTCCCTCCCTAATTGGAAAAAAGAAAAATCCTCTGAGAATCAAACCCTATTTTTTATAGTTTGGCCTAAGGTTATATAACATACATGTGTAACCATAAGAAATAAAACATTCTGAAATCTTAGGAAAACAAATCTTTAAAGCAGTGCATTATCAAAAATGATGTGTGAAATATTTTTCTGGAAAATGAAGCAGCATTTAATACTTTCCCACCCCATCACATCCCACATAATATGTACTATTACTTTAGCATCATGAATATCACAATCACTTTTTTTAAATTTACCCAATTTTTCAACAAGAACAAAATTATTTACAAAAATTACAGACATGTTAACTCTCCCGGAATGCCCGGGAATATCCCGAAATTTCAGTGTAGTTTGTGACCTCCCGTACGGGAATCAGTTTTGGACCAAAAATCCCGGAAAACAACAGTTGAATATTTCTTTCCCATTGTAACTTTTGTAAAACGTTCGAAATCAAATCACATGCATTTCAAACTCTGGTAAAAACTCACGAAGCAGTAAAATAAGGATTTCAGTTAAATTTATTTAAGGAAAGGGTATTTTATGATATATATTTCAGCTGTGTTCATGTTTATTTCTGTATTTTTCTTCGCAGTCAGAGATTTGTGATCAATGTGCGAGCGTAAAAATGAAAATAGGTGACTTACTTTAAAAAAAATTGAAAACTCCACCTTCATTTAAATGCAGTTTTTTGGTAAATAAAATATATGAAAAGGGATTAAATAATATATATTTATTTGTTCATAGAATGACTTTAATTCTCATCCCTTTTCCAAACACAATCAAAAGGTAAACAACACCGTGACCTCAACTATTATACAGTTTAAAAATAGGTTAAAGTCGCTTAGGATGCCGAAAAATTATGACTGCAGATTTATACACAATGGACTTATTTTCTAACAATACATTATGCCATTGTGCTGACAACAGAGCTGTAAACTGTTTGTTGGCTGTCTGTACCCAGAAAATTTCAAATGGAATTAAAAAAACCCAAATCCTTCAATAATGAAAAGAGAAGTTTTGTTTACGTCACAAACTTCCACACATGCATGAAGGATTTTGATAAAAATGCTTTCCAAGTACAAATCTTCTTGAAGTAACTGAACATTAGGACATCTTTTCCTGTTAACATTTCTAGACTTTGGAAATTATTATCTGAGCAGACTTTGATAAAAGCATACCACAAGTGGTGTGCTCTGGGGTGGGTGTGGTGGGGGTGGTTATGAAGAAGAGGATGGGGGGGGGGCAAATCAACAATTATTTTATGATGTTTTAACAGCATAAATGCATCAGCATAATTGACAACTAGATCTAGATATAAGCTGGTATTAATGGTGGTCTATGAGCTGAAAATTTGCAAGTTTTATCTTCTGTTTTGTCCCAGTGCGAACTTTTCCCTGAAATCCATCCCATTTTCCTGAAAATCACCCTCAGCTTCCCTGAAAAATTATTCTGGAGGTTAACATGTCTGCAAAATATAATGCTTGAACATCATTATTCTATTTAATGATAAAATTATGCATTGTTCCAATGAGACTTAAATCCTCATCCTCTGATTGGATGAGAGCTCACTGAATTTTTTCTTGGTTTACGGCTCCAGTAGCAAATGTTACCATCTACCATCTGACTCACCAGTCACCACATGAAATATTTGAAAAGATGATAACAATGGGAGGGGATTCAAAGCGCATACTGCCTATAAAATCATATTTTTCAATGCAAGTGCTATGGGTAGGGTGTAATTGGAAAATATACGTTATTGCGATGAATTAACAGTAACACTGTCTGCGGTTTGCGGCTCCGAGCGTATGTTCATCCTCAGTGCTTTGAATCATGGTTGAACATAAACTCAGAGCTGCAAATCTCAGACTATGTTACTGTCAATTCATCACAATAACTTATAATATTTGTTTAGTACAGTGGATATTAATTGAATAGCCACTTTGTCAGTGAAAATTATTCAATTAACAGGAGTATTCAATTAACAGGGATTGTGTCACTTTCCTGTATTCTAAAGATAAACTTAGCATTTATTCTATAATATCTTGTTTGACACAGCTCCAAGATTTGCAAGATTTGTTATTCAATTAACAGGAGTTTACTTTATAACCTATATTCAATTAACAGGTCAAATTTGTACTGGACGTATGGTAAATGGTTTTGTGTTGGGAAATTATATTCAATTAACAGGGTTATTCAGTTAAGAGATATCCAATTAAATGAGCTCCACTGTATAAAGTGAAGTTTAGCCTATTGTTTATACCTGACACTCACCCCAGGCAATACTTACTGTCCTGTTTATTTATTGGTATTTAAGCTCACATATTCTGCACAATGACTGGGGCCTATTTTATCAGTAAAATAGAACTTGTTTGCAAAAGTAAACAAGCACTGATCCACCTCCTGGGTTATGCATTAGGATTTTAATAGAAAGCTAAAGTAAAGGTAACAAGCTACTTCAAAGAGTGGCGAGAGTAATGCAGCAAAATAATCTGAAATATATTTACATATATTAAGGAAAAATTGGTGAAAAGTGTAGTTTTTCAAAATATGATTAACAGGCCATTTTCAAATGAAGTTTTGGGACGTTTTTTGGCAAATTGATGACAAGTTAGCTGAAGTCAGCTAACTATCTCAAATCTCATTCATGTACTCAATTCCAGAGGTTTATAATAGTGTACATTGATTCTCATAAGGATTCGTACACATCCACAAGAAAAAAAAGGACTTGTCTTCAACAATCTCAAGCACTTCCCAGGACTGTCTCCAACAATATTTGAATCATTTTTAAAAAATTTTTATTAGGCTTTAACGAACCATTAACAGCCAGGGCCATATCATGTCGGTGACAGTTTTACAGGTGGAGGAAGCCAGAGTACCCGGAGAGAACAACTGAGCAACGACGAGCAGCTTTCAGCTCTCCAACATCGTAACTCTGAACTCTGCACCGTGGCACAGGCAGGGTTAGATTGGTTGAAGACATGCGCACCATCGACGTGCAGTACGCCTTAGTACACAGCGTCACTGTGCCCCCATGTAGGCAATCGCGGTTAAGTGCCTTGCCCAAGGACACAATGCGGTTCGAATCAGTCGCTGAAATGGTCACCCATCCAACTACTAACCGCACTCAACGTTGCTTAACTTTGGTGATCGAACGAGAACCGGTTACCGCGACACCACCTCGCCCCATCTGAATCATCTCTGAAATCTGAAAAGACTCCAGTTAGAAGCTGTGCCATAACGGAGGGGGTTAGGGTGCGTGTATGGTCTACAACCCCCCATCCAACCTCAAAACAATTTTCCCAGTCGACATTTTCGTTTGGATTGGAGTCTTAGATTATTATTATCCCTGGTGGGTGATGGTGTGAGATGGGGGGAAATCTCACCCGAGGGCAAGATATTTGGGCCAGACACGAGGCTTGACGAGTTTCTGGACCAAATATCTTGTCCCAAGGGTGAGATTTCCCCAACTCACTCCTGATCCCAACAGGGATAATTTTTCTCCCCCACCAAAACAGTCTGACATCATCAAAGATAATTCAAGGGTTCGTGCAGCTATATTGAACAATTTTGTTGTCCATTTCTGAAAAAAACTGATTTGCTTATTGGAAAAAGAGCCCAAATGTTCTGTTTATACCATGGGTGTATACAACAAAATTAAATCCCAATGCTGGCAAGACAGGGGCTCAAGATTTGTAGCAAAATGAACATTGACACATTCCGATGATGTCATATTATGAATTCTGCAATGTATTCGCACAACTTTCCGACGGGAATTTCATGCTACTCACTCCACTTATAATGGCATTCATCCAAAAATTCATATAAAAGAGTCAAGTGTCCTTTGGTTTTGCGGTCTGTGTTTTTATTTCTATTTTCTTTGACAAATGTTCATCTGCTAATATTTCCGAAACGTGACACCATGTTGTTTGTTTACAGAACGTGTGAGGATTGAATAGTCCTCCTCTCATTAAATATGCTAATAAGCCAATATAGGTTGGGGTATAGGATAGCTGTCACTTGGGTGGGGTGAGACAGTCATATACTCCCAGCTGTTTTACACGACTTTATATATGTCTCAATACCTTTGTGGTGGGAGAAAACAATTTGCTCATATTCTTTCTTATGAGACTGGTTTTTGACACTTGGACTTTAGTCCTGCACACAGTCAATCAAACAAATAACTGTGGTAGCCAATTTGGGCAATTGGGTGTCCAGCATGACCAGTTTGAAGTATAGTACATGTTGTGTGAAGTTGAGTCATGATGTTGTGTGAAGTTGAGTCATGATGTTGTGTGAAGTTGAATCATGACCAGGCCTGGAAATAAGCAGACTGTCATCTGCAGGATGAGGTTCCCAGAGGGTGAATTTTGTCATGCTACCCTGCATGGCAGGGTAGCATCACTAAATTTCTCTGTGAACCTCAATCTGAATCAAAGTCTCAAACCTAAATGGAAAGAGATACCCAGAGGATAAACTGACCAACTGTATGATATCGCAGAAGTCAAATTCACCCTCTGGGGACCTCGTTCTGCAAATGACAAGACTGCTTTTTTCCAGGCTTGATCATACTACAAGTTATCATGTGGCAAAACTGAGGGGACTGGGGTGTGTACATGTACATGGGTTACAATCCCCCTCCCCACCCACACACCACCACTGAACAATTTTCCAAGTAAAGCCATTTTTGTTTTGAATGGAGTCTTCGATATCGATTTGTTCTCGCTAGTAATCATGTGCTTTTTTATGAGACTAGATATAGATGATAATCTTTGAACCCGAGGGGCCGTTGTTCTTTCATTATGTAGGATGGCTACTAAGTTAAAGTGTTGGTTAGACAAACCAATATTTTCAACGTGCAGCCCCAAGACTGTAATCTGAAAATATTAATTGGTCTAAACCCAAATAATAAATATGGACTCTTCCAATTACTTCCATTGAACTGACATGGAAGATACCACCAGGATTCAAAGGGTTAAGACTCACACAAACATAATCGGCCATGCCAATGATGGCTGTGTATTTAATTCTGACTTGTTTGAAGAATGGTATGTGCTGATTAAATAAGAGGTTGGGAGGTACACGCATCACAACAACATGTGTTCATCCACAAAAAATATCCAAATAAGTTGGGGGCACGGTGGCTCAGTAGGTAGAGGTCCGGCTGCAAGCCAAGTGGTCCTCGGTTCGAATCCCACCTGCGGCAACCGCATTGTGTCCTTGGGAAAGAGACTTCATTCCCATTGCCCATGTGGGGGCACGGTGGCATTGTGTACTAAGGCATATTGCACATCAATGGTGCACCTGTCTTGAACACCCCCCAATCAGTCAACTTCATAATGGCCTTGGTTAGCTGATATTATACATATATTCTGTACAAATAATAATTGCACATGACACTGATTCTTGGAAAGCTATCAGAAAGAGCTTCCTAAGGATCAGTGTTTAGACGATATTATTCCAGTGGTTATTTATTTATTAGTGGTGTTTAACTCTTAACCTGCTGAGTATTTTCAAGATATTTTTCATCACATCAAGTCATGGCTGCTATGAAGCAGCCATGACTAGATTTGATGAAAAATTCATCTAAATTTAACCCGAGAAATCAATGGTGAAAAAATCCATGCAATTTACAGGGCGAAATTTGATTAAATGTGCCCAAATCATACTTATTTCATTTGCAAAGGAAATCCTGTCCTTGGCAGGAATATCCACCAGCAACATGCAAGGAGTTGAGGTCACACATCTCTGCACAATGGCTTATCGTGACTGCAACATGGAGATAGTCAGGTTTAGTCAATTGTTTATACCCATATTGTCCATTTTAGAGGACTTCCACCCCAAGCATTCGTGACTGGGTTCTATTTTAGCAGTAAGTTTTTTGCCTATTTTCAACTCGTTAGCACGATAACTTGAACAAATATCAATGGATTTGATTTTCTTATAATGACATGCCCTGCAGATGTGAAAAAGCTCTGCTCTGCATCAGCGATGCATAATCATTGTTTTAAGTACACTTTGTTTGCTCAAAATATGTCTTACAGTCATGGAAATTTAATTCAAGAAATCATTGGTTAAAATGTTGATTCAATTTACAGTGGTTAATTTGGAATCAAGTGCCCAAATTTTACTTATTTTAGTAGCAAGAGATTTCCTGTTCTGGGCACGAATGTCCACTAGTAGGTCATTTTCAACATCTATAGATGATATATCACAACCATAACACAAGTAAGTATACGGTCAAGTTTAGCCAATAGTTTATACCTTTGCTGACAGCTTTGGAGGGTTTCCACCACAGGTGCTGGTTACCAGTTCCTATTTCACCACGGAAACAAAAATTGTTTACTAATTAAACAAGCACTGTTTCACTTCATGGAGGTTCTATGGGGGGGGGGGGGGGGTGGTCTCTTACTACACATAATGCAGAATATTGGAATGCTTCAAAAATTGTCACAAAACAATGAGAGATGAAGAAAATATAACTACTTCTGATCCATTCTAAATAACTGGAAGAGTGCTAACTTCTGCAAGTCAAAAATTATTATTTATTTATTTATTTATTTATTTATTTATTTATTTATTTTTATTTATTTATTTATTTATTTATTTCTTTATTTATTAACCCTAAAAAACGCACATGTCCCCAAAGAACCTCTCTCTCACACTTTAGGGAATTTCAATTGTGGCTTGAGATTCTGATTTCAGTTTTTCACATCATGAGGAGTATCTCAATAAAAAAGTAGAATTATGTTAGCAGTTGGTTCCAGTTATGTTTGTCTGTGGGTAATGAAATTAAAGACAAAACAAGAACCACTAAAGAAGTTTTATAATTTTTAAGAAATCTGCTTAAAAAATTGAAGAAATCTGCCCATTGCTGGAATAATACTAGATTTCAAATTTTGTTTAGCCATTGACCGAACATGACTAGAAGTCACCAAATGCAAACAATTATTTTGAATAGCAAAACATTTTCAGTTTTTGTCTCCAAAACAGAGCTCATGATCTTTTACTGCAATGAGCTCAGCTCCTCAACATTCTCTAACTCTGTTCAAGCTCCGTGGTTGAAGACATGTGCACCATCGATGTGTAGTACACCTTAGTACACGGCCTCATCGTGCCCCCATGTAGGTAACCGGGACAAAGTGCCTTGCCCAAGGACACAACGTGGGTCGTCCCGGACAGGGATCAAACTCGGGACCTCCAGCACAGAAGTCCAACAGTCTACCACTGAGCCACTGCGCTTCCAGGTTAGTCAGATAAAAGAGATGATCTTATTTACAACCAGAAAGAAAAGAGTGCACAGGGTTGGTTGGTAAGCTAACATATACTGACTAACCTAAGTCATTTGTGAAAGATCAGCTGATAGGCTGCCATATCATACACTACATGAAAATATTCACTGACTATGGTTGTAAAAAGGTACAGGGTTTGCTGGTTATCTATTACTTAGGATGAAGTATTCTTCAAGGAACTAAGGGAAATACTTATACTGGAATGTGGACATTTTTTTAAAGAAATTTCCAAAAATGAAAACATATTCTATTTTCAATTAACTGGTAGAGTGCCAAATTATATTTGGTTGCCAAAATTTGTTCATATGTCTTAGCTTTGTTACAATTTATGGGAGAGTGCCTCTCCCATAAATTGTAACAATGCAAATTCATAACGACTAAATAATTTCACCTCAAAGACAATATAAAGCATATCCACTGAATATGAAAGCCTTCACAATACAGTACAGTGGAACCCTGTTAACCCTGAATAGCCACTTTGCCAAAGAAAATTATTCAATTAACAGGAGTATTCAATTAACAGGGATTGTGTCACTTTCCTGCATTCTAGAGATAAACTTACCATTTATTCTATTATATCTTGTTTGACAGAGCTTCAAACATGATATAATAGATTAAATGCCTGTATTGGATGTACTGAGGCCAATTAGGTCTATAAACAAAGGAATATACTGGCGAGAGTCTGGTTTTTTCTTAGCAGGTTACACAATTTTTTATTCAATTAACAGGAGTTTACTCTATAACCTATATTCAATTAACAGGTCAAATTTGTACTGGAGGTATGGTAAATGTTTTTGTGTTGGGAAATTATATTCAGTTAACAGTGCTATTCAGTTAAGAGATATCCAATTAAGATCCACTGTACCTGCCCTTCAGAATAAAGCCAAAATATGGGCTTCCAGAACTATACCAATTAATAGCTTGTTTTGTACGAAAAAACAATCAAGTTGTATACTTTGAAATTGTAAGACATTTTCATTTTTCTCAAAATGTGTCTGGTTTCCTCAACTCTCTACATGTGGATATCAAAATATCAAAATTTCAAGAGGCAACTTTTTCCCATGATACAACTTGGAATTTAACCAATTCAGTCTTGTCTGACAGTGCTCCAGAAGCTCTGCCAAACAAGACGAAATGGGTTAAATTCCTTGCTGCTTTATGGGAACATGAGAACTGCCAGGCATGGCTAAATACACCCATTAGCCATTTCAAATTGTACCAACTTTGGTTGAGACCAAATGATCCAAACTGGAGTTATCGGTCGAAACCAAAAATGTTAATAGATGGTCGAATTCTAAATTGAAAAAGGGCTGTAAGTCATGTAAAAATAATTGGACGGAACCCGTATTCAAACTTGAACTGTATTACTAGCTGGATAATACACATACCAACTTTGGTTGAGATCAAATAATCCAAACTGGCATTATAGCTCAGAAACCAAAAATGTTAATGGACAGACATGTGGACGGATGGACAGACTGATTACATAATACAACTGTTTTTCAAACATGCATATAAAAAACTTACAGGTTGAACTTTTGATATTTTAATATCAGTGTGCAGAGGGTTATTTAATCCCATTTATATATTGGACTGGTGTCAGAGGTCACTTTCAGCATCTGACAGCAGCCCAACTTTTAAGTTAAGTTTTAGCCAATCACTTATGATCATGTTGCCAATACTTACTCCAGACATTGATTACCAGGTATTATTATAGTAGAGCAGAACTTGTCAGCAACAATAATCAAGCACTATGGCACTTGCAATGTAATAGAAACACATTTATAAACCCACTTTGTTGTTGTCTGTTTACCATATATAAATTCACAAAGCAATTATGACGTCTGACTATGACATGAAAATAGAATTCTACCACATTCATCATCTTGAAATACAAAAGAAATGAAACTTTTAATTGTCTCCGACATAATATTGGTAGTGTCACCTGTAAAGGACCGAGGCTTACCAGGTGTCATCTACTGGTTTTTAATCTACAAGCAGTTCAAGACAGCAAATAAACAATTTTCAGCTGAGCAAATAAACAATGAAGATATAACTCAGCAGTTGGATGCATAACAGTAGAGAGGTTTCATTTCCACAATATTTATGCGTATATTGCCAATGGCATTGAGAGGGTTTGAACCCACACAGAGGGAGTTTTCTTTGTAAGAGAGCTTTCCAATAAATGATAACAAGTCAACAACTGTGAAGCCAACTAAAATCATTTTATCTTATATCACATTTCAAAAAATTGCACTGTCATGGTTTTGAATAGTGCTATCTTGCTTGTTCACCTATGATGCATTTTATTTGCAGCTGATGTACACTTTTTCATTTGCTGATGTACACATTTTCTCAGCTCGTAAAATATTAACTGTAGAATATATCTAATAAAATCTTCACCATCCCTCAAATCTACCTTGGCTCTAAGCACAGGTAGGCTTAAGGTGTGACCAGGGCTGCCGGAAGCACTTCAGGTGGTCAGACCCCAGGAAAAGTGCATTTACTCACACTAGCAGCCCCACCATGACATGCTAAAGCTTGCATGTCTTAAGGGTCAAAAGCCCGAGATGGAGGAGTTTGAGAGGTGTCCCTCCCATTGGGAAGGGGAGGCACTCCCCCCCCCCCCCCCTGCCCCCACTGAATTTGAATTTTGAAAGCTCCCAGAATGGGTCTGGGGTGTATTTTATCTTTACTTCGAGAATAAATCATTGAAAAAAATTGAGTGACCAACCTGGGAAGAGCATTGTCTGCGCCCTCTCACCCCATGTTCTGAAGGCAGGGAGGGCAGCTGCGAGCAACTGTGAAGACTTTCCAACTTACTAACTCTGTACAAGAGTTAGCAGCAGTTGAAGGCAAGTGCATCATCAATATGCAGTATGCCTCAGTACACAGTGCTTCTGTGCACAAACATCAGGATTAAGTGTCTTACCCAAGGACACAATGCAGGTACCACTGGTCAGGATTGAACAGTGGACCTTTTGGTTTAAAGTCCAATGATCTAACCACTGAGCCATCACACTCCTGAGTCAAAGTAGCCAGAAAGATTCCAGCATTCTTTGGCATTCTTGCCCTATGGCATAGAATTTGCTGTATTATTTGAATAGACACATCACTCCAAGAGTATTTTCAAATTTAATATGCACTATTTTTGTTATTTATTGGTGTTTAAGGTCACTTTCAGCATTTATGGATATCTTATGACAACAACACAGGTATGAAGTGAAGTTTAACCAATCATTAAAACATCCCACTTTTGAGGACTTCCACCCCATGCATTAGTTACTGGGTCCTATTTTACCAGTTAGTAGAGCAGAACTTGTTTACAACAGTAAACAAGCACTGTTCCACTTCCTGGGGTTCCAACAGGTATATCTATATACTCCAGAACATGGACTGGAAAAGCACTAAAACTCATGTGGATTGGAGTTGCACCCATAAAATAGCTAGTGTCTTCTGAAAAAGCATTGGGTAAAAAGTCAAGTTTCAGCTGATGGCTTCCAGTTGGAACCTGGAGGTCCATCATTTGAAACATTGCTTGTCCCTAGGGTTTATACTAAGATCTCTATTATTAGCAGGGTGTAAACTTTCTTCCAACAATTTGGGACTCCACATGTGGTGAAAATGTGGAATGTTTATTTATTTATTGGTGTTTAAGGTCACACCTTTCTGCACAATGGCTAATCATGACCATGATAGTTTTACGGGTGGAGGAAGCCGGTGTACACAAAGAGAACCACCGAGCAACTGTCAGCTCCCCAACATATCAATTCCACACAAGCAGGGTTATCATCGGTTGAAGACAGGTGCACCATCAACGTGCAGTATGCCTTAGTATACAACACCAACGTCCCCCACATGAGCAATGGGGTGAAGTGTCTTGCCCAAGGACACAGCGAGGTAACCGTAGGTGGGATTCGAACCGAGGACCTCTTGGCTTGCAGCCTGCAAGTCTAGCTATTGAGCCACCATGCCACAAAAATGTGGAATTATTTATATAATGGAAGTATGACCCATCATTTATACTTATGCGTCTACTTTAAAAATCTCCCTTCCCTCACCCCCATCTGATGGGTAACAGGTCAAATTGTACCAATAAAACAAAACTTGCTTATCACTGTAATCAAACACTGTTCCACTTCTTGAGGATCCCAAAAGTAGAAAATGTGGAAGCAAAACCTCAAGGATACTGTATTGGCACAAAAGGTACACAAATATAGTACAGTACGTGAAGATTGTATTATCATTAAATCACTTGCAGAGTGGCAATTTCACCTGAGCAATAATTGCAAATTTGTTGCAAAGCGAAACAAGCACACGCAACAATCCAGCCAATGGACCTATGGGTTAAACCCGGAGGTCGATTGGCTGAAACATTGCGTGTATTTTTTGTCCATATGTACAGAATTTGAAAGTGATACTTTGGGTGATAACCCCACTCTGTGGGTGATTTAGTTACAATCCACTCTCCACGTACTGTAGATAACAATTTTTTTAAATGCAATCATCTCTGATTTATAATGATATTCAGCATTAAAAAATGAAGAGAAAAAATTGAGAGAAACATCCAAATCAGTAAAATTAAAATAAATATAATATATACATATACATAACTCAATTGCAACAAATATCAAAGAAAAGCTGCCACAAGAAGAAATGCAACAGCTGATAACAAAGTCAGTGGTTTTGATATTGTGGAACATTTTCAACTCCAAGACTAAAGTCCTAGCTAAAATGTTTTCAACAACAGTGATATATTATGATTTTCTCAGTGAAGTCATCTCCACAGCTCATTCCAATATGATATACATAGATAAAGAATCAACGATGCTGAAATCTGGGTTCCTTCAACTGAATGATTTAGTGCAGAGGCATATTTCTGTAACCCTGACAACCAAAGATCATTCCTATCAGCATCTTCATGAATCTCCTGGGAGAGTGAGGGCTCACTGATTAGTGGGTTGGATTACAGATCAAAGTCATAGGCTCGAACCTAACCCATGTCCAGGGATGGAAGTGAGAACTGGTTAAAAAGTCCAGGAATTCTACTGGAAAAGTATGGAATGTCAGGGCAGATAACTTGCCACTGCAAGACTCTGCATCACCACTGGCCTCGGCATCAACTCAGGCCTACCTGGGCTCAGTAAGCCTGAGTTGTTGCAGAGTCTTACAGGAGATAGCATATACCTTGAAGCACCTGAGTTAGTATCAACAATTAACCGAGCATAAGAGACTCAAAACACCCAAACTCAGACAAATTGGAAAACTCACAATGGCTGAAAATGTTATGGATCATTGTTTCAGTTCCATCACATTTCAGAATGAAAATCACAATATGGGCAGGATCCCTCCAATTTGACACAAAAATAAGATGGCTGAAAAAATGAAAGTGTCAGTGACACTGTAACTTAACTTGTCTGTGTGTTGTGTTTGATGAAAAGGATAATGTTCAATGTTTATGAAAGGATTATGAAATAAGACAAGAATTGTGATAATTGGGAATATGTTAATTTCTGTTCCCTGTATGTTATGTTTTTAATAAAAATAATATGAGGTGTACACTGTACTAAAAAGCTGAGGGGTGGGTTAATGTGGACCTCACAGTTTATGTATGTGGCCCTCACAGTTAACGTATGTCAATGAAAGTTGCCAAGTTACAGAGAAATTATTCCAAAATGAGTCATCCTATCAAGTGACATTGAAATCCCTTCATAAATATGGCCTGTAGACTGTGCTCAAGGTTTTAGGGCTTCGGGCCCCTGAAGCCATCACAGTTGACCAATCACGTCCAAAAGGGGATGTCCTCATCTCGACATTATACTGAGTCATTCTACTAAGTTATAATGAAATCCCTTCACAAATACGACCTGTAGTCTGTACTAAAGTTTTTCGGGTTTTTGGCTCGGGAAGCCATCATGGTTGAATGATCGCGACCAAAAGGTGACATTGTCATCTGGGCATCATCTGGAATGGTCCTTCGAAGTTACAATGAAATCCCTTCATAAATATGACCTGTAGACTGTGCTCAAGGTTTTCGGGCTTCAGGCCCCTGAAGCCATCACAGCTGACCAATCACGTCCAAAAGGGGATGTCATTATATTAAGTCACCCTGACAAGTTACAATGAAATCCTTCCATAGATACCACCTATAGACTATGCTAGAAGTTTTTGGGTTTTGGGCTCGGGCTGCCATCAAGGCTGAATGATCGTGACCAAAAGGGGACGTTCTCATCTAGACATTATTTGGAGTCATCCTACCAAGTTACAATGAAATCCCTTCATAAATATGACCTGTGGACTGTGTTAAAGGTTTTCGGGTTTTGGGCTCAGGTAGTCGGCACGGTTGTCAGATCGCGACCAAATGGGGAAGTTCTCATCTAGACATCATACGGAGTCATTATACCAAGTTACAATGAAATCCCTCCATATTAAATATGACCTGCAGACTGTGCTAAAAGTTTTTGGGTTTTGGGCTTGGGCAGCCATCACGTTTGACAGATCATGACCAAAAGGGGACGTTCTCATCTAGGCATTATACAGAGGCATCCTACCCAGTTAAAATGAAATCCCTTCATAAATACAACCTGTAGACTGTGATAATGGTTTTCGGGTTTTGGGCCCGGGCAGCCATACTGGTTGATTGATCGCGACCAAAAGGGGACGTTCTCATCTAGACATGACCCCAAACCTGCATATGAAATTTTGTGACGGTCAGACAAGAACTACAGGGTGTAGCCTGCGCAAAAGGAAAATGTGAACAGATTCACAGACTAACAGAGAAATGAATGCTAATCAATAGCTTTATTTAAAGGTCTTGCCTAATGAGCACACCAAGTTCAAAAACAATCCTATGATAAATGTGGCCTGTAGGCCATGTTAAAGAAGAATGTTGATGCACAAACGCAATAAATTCAAAAGCTCCTATCTTTGTCACCCTGCATAAGCATGCAAAGTTTCAAAACAACCTGATAATGAATGTGCTCTCTGAGGCATGCCAAAGGAAGATGTTAATGCATAAATGCACTAAGTAGAAGATCATTGCTTGTGGCAATGTTTTTTTTTTATGGACGTTCATAAATATACCCTGCAGAGAGTGCAAAAGGGATAAGTTGATGCACAAATGCAGTAAGTTCAAAGGCTGGTGATAACAACAATAATTTTTTATGGAAATGAAAAAAAGCAATAGCTCACATCTGGATGTCACCCCTAACACACATACCAAGTTTCAAAGTGATCCGATCATAAATGTGCCCTGAGGGGTGTGTTAAAGGGAAATATTGAAGGCTGACTAAACTAAGTTCAAAGGTCAGCGGCAACATTTTTTGACAGAAATGGAAGAAAATCGACAGCTCCCATATAGATATCACCCCACACAAGCACACTAAGTTTCCAAGCTATCCAATCATAAATGTGCCCTGCAGGGTGTGTCAAACGGAAATATTGATGCTTACCTGCACTAAGTTTTTACTAAGTTCATCAGAGGTTGTTGCCAATGGCAACTATTTTTGATGGAAATGGAAGAAAATTGATAGCTCCCATCTAGAGGTAACTCCAAACTTACCAAGTTTCAAACCATCCTGATCATAAATGTGCCCTGTATGGCATGCCAAAGGAATATGTTGATCCCTGGCTAAACTAAGTTCAAAGGTCGTTGCCAGTGGCAACATTTTTTGACGGAAAATGGAAGAAAATCAATAGCTCCCATGTAGAGGTCACCCTAAACAAGCATGCCAGTTTTCAAAACAATTCAATCATAAATGTGCCCTGTAAGGTGTGACAAAGGAAAATATTGAGGTTTGACTAAACTAAGTTCTAAGAATGTTGCCAACGGCAACATTTTTTGATGGAAATGGAAGAAAATCGATAGCTCCCATCGAGAGCTCACCCCAAACAAGCATACCAAGTTTCAAAGTGAGCTGGTCAAAACTGTGCGCTGCAGGGTGTGCTAAAAGCAAAATATTGATGCATAACTGCACTAAGTTCATCGAAGGTCGTTGCCAGTGGCAACATTTTTTGACGGAAATCGAAGAAAATCGATAGCTTCCATTGAGAGGTAACTCCAAACAAGCATACAAAGTTTCAAACTGATCTGATCATAAATGTACCCTGTAGGGCATGCCAAAGGAATATACTGATGCCTGACTAAACTATGTTCAAAGGTCGTTGCCAGTGGCAACATTTTTTGATGGAAATGGAAGAAAATAAAATCAATAGCTGCTATCTAGAGATCACTCCAAACAAGCATGCCAGATTTCAAAGCAATGCGAGCATAAATGTGCCCTGTAGGGTGTGCCAAAGGGAAATATTGAGGTATGACTAAACTAAGTTCTAAGAACGTTGCAACATTTTTGTGACAGAAATGGAAGAAAATCGACAGTGCCCATCTAGAGGTCACCCCAAACAAGCATACCACGTTTCAAAGTGATCCAATAATAAATGTGCCCTGCAGGGTGTGCCAAGGGGAAATTTTGATGCATAACTGTACTAAGTTCATCAAAGGTCATTGCCAGCGTCAAAGTTGAGCTAAAAATCTATTGAAAATTCATCAAAAAGTGGAAACCTTACAGAGATTCATATACTTGGTTTGTTTTATGTTTAGTACCCATAAATTACGGAGTAATGTGGGAGTTGTGTTTTGCAGAGGTAATAAAAACAGAAAAAACAAATTAGTGCAAACAGTGTAAAGCCACTATAGTGGCTTTCAGCACTTTTCAGTAGAGCCCTAATAGTGGCTTCTAGCACTCAACCAGTTAACAAAAGTGGACGGAGAATTCTGACTGGTTGACAAGGAGGTCATAAACTGATTAAAATTCTCAGTCCGATTTTCTGCTCAGAACAGAATACACTGCCACTCAGTGGCTATTTCCATTCTTTTTCTTTTTTTTCTTGATTCACCAGTATAAATGTGCGGTGACGAGACTGCCAGCCTCTCTCATTCTGTTCGGGACAGAGACCACTTTTACAATCACAGTACTGAAGTTAACAGAAATTACAGAAATCAGAATGACCATGTTCCAACTGAGAGTTTGTAGGATATGTGCTTGATTTATAGACAGAACACGGTGTGCGTTTGAATCCGTGGGTGTTTTACATAAAGAGTTGGAATAGCGTAGTCATATTTCACGAGAGTCATAGGCTTGAGTAAAATATGGCTACGCCATTCCAACGAGTTAAATAAAACACCCACCGATTCAAACACACATCACATTCGGTGTTTATTACACATCCCATCCATTAAAATTCATTTAAAATAAACAAATTGTAATTCCGATGATTAAACCCAAAGGTTAAGAGTCTGTTTGTTTTGTGTTTTGTTTGAAACTGTACTGATCAAATGGATGATAAAAAATCAAAACAACCTTTTGGGAACCAGTCTAAATTACATTTTCTTTTCTTTTGGGCATGTTTGTTGAAATTCGTATCGCTGTTTCTCTTCGGCTGTTGTCCATTCATGCCTAACCATTTGGTGGCTATTGCTGATAGTAAAAATAAAAAGTACAAATTTGGGCAGATTTGCAAAACAGCTGGGATAAACTTTTTTAAAAGAAGTTTGAAGCATGTCAGGATGTCCAAAGATTTACCAAAATAATGTTAACCAATTTAGATATATGGGGATCCACAGACAAGATGTCCATGGGATTGGGTTAATGTTGTGGTTGGAAATGATCGTTTTTTTAAATATTATCTCATGTCTGGTTAACTAATTTTTATTATGAACAGACTTGATTTTGCTTTGGACGTTTTCTTTTTCATACAACACGACGGGAAAGGAACTAGTATAAACGGTGCAGAAAAAAGTTCCGGCTTGTACATCACCAGTTGAATACAGAAACATTTATGTCATAGTGGCATTTCCGTTAAATACAAGGGTTTAAAGTTGAATGGATGTGTAATAATTCAACGTTACGTGATACAATACAAATATTGGGAAATGTTCTAGGTACACGAATCTGGATTATGTGTAAGAACTTCATGTAAGAATGCATCTTATTGGATGTTGTGTGTATGAGTGATGTTATCACTTGAATGAAATGTTTCAACAGAAAATCAGTGTAAAGCAAGAAAGTTATCAGACTGCCGAACAAGATATTTTTCTTTAAAAATATCAGCTTTGTTCATTTAATTCAAGTTCAATCATTGTATAAACACAGAGAACAGAGTGAGGACAGAGTATGTGGAACAGGAATTAATTACCCCTGGAGGAGATTTTACTGTTTTCCAATGACGTGAATGAAAAACTCTGTCTTGGGTAACTGATTCCAGTCCCCCCATATCCAACCCCCACCCCCCCCCCCCCCCACCCCCCATTGTGTTCTGTCTTATAATTAACTCTGAACCCGCTGAGTATTTTCAAGATATTTTCCATGAAATCTAGTCATGGCTGCTTCTTAGCAGCCATGACTAGATTTCATGAAAAATTAATTTAAACTTAACTCCAGAAATAATTGGTGAAAAAATCCATTCAGTTTTCAGGGAGAAAGTTGGATTACATGTGCCCAAATTATACTGATTTCAGTGGCAAGAGAAATCCTGTCTTGGGCAAGAAAATCTGCTGGCTGCATGTAAGGTGTTAAGCCAACGAACTCCGACCGACCAAATCCGGGTGCTTTTGAAACAAACTCGGCAGAATTTATTTATTTATTGGGTTTTAATGACACTTTCAACAGCCAGGGTCACCTTGTGTCAGTTTTCCTGGTGAAGAAAGCCGGAGTACCTGGAGAGAACCACCAAAGAATGGTAAGTAACTGTGGCAGACTCCCCAACATACTAACTCCACACAAGCTGGGTTAGCATTGGTTGAAGACAAGTGCACCATCAATGTGCAGTATGCCTCAGTACACAATGCCATGTGGGTAATTGGGATTAAGTATCTTGAACTAAGGACACAATGCGGTTTCTGCAGGTAGGATTCAAACCGAGGACCTCTCGGCTTGCAGCCTGCATCTCTACCTACTGAGCTACAGCAAACCGAGTAAGCTTATTCAGCAGAATCCAATAAACTGAATAGCCTCTTTGCCAATGAAAATTATTCAATTAACTGAAGCTTCCAATTAACAGGAATTTGGTTAATTTTGTGCATTTTAGAGATAAACTGAGAATTTATTATATTTTATCTTATTTATGCATGTTACAAATGCCTCAGATTCGCCCTCAGACCATTGAATTTTGCAAAAAAAAGCAGAAAAAAAATGGTCATGGCATTCCATATTATAGTATCCTGGATATCAACTGAGGAAAAGACCTTTCAAAAACTTATGGAATATAATTACAAAATAATTGGTCATTCACAGATGAAAAGCATCAAGGAGGGGCATAACTTATATAATATGCTAACAATGGCTATACAACAATGCACGCAGTGTCGGAATCTGTTTCTTGAGAAGCTGTCATCCCTCTTGGAATTAATTTTAACGTCTTCACATTTATTTGGTGAACTTAAATTTCATACAACAAAAATACTAAGCAGGAGATTGTCTTGAGAAAGGAAATGGTGGACAGTAAGATGGCATCAGAGATCTGTTATAAAATGAAATACAGTGGAACCCTGTTAATTGAATAGCCACTTTGCCAATGAAAATTATTCAATTAACAGGAGTATTCAATTAACAGGGATTGTGTCACTTTCCTGTATTTATTCATTTATTGATGTTTAAGATAACATACTTATGCACAATGGTTAGCTGTGACCGTGACAGCTTTACGGGTGGAGGAAACCGGAGTACACAGAGAGAACCACTGAGCAGTCAGCTCCTCAACATTCTAACTCTATTCCAAGCTCTGCTCAAGCATGGTTACCGCGGTTGAAGACATGTGCACCATCGACGTGCAGTACGCCTTAGTACATGGTGTCATCGTGCCCCCAGGTGGGCAATTGGGATAAAGTGCTTTGCCCAAGGACACAACGTGGATCATCCCGGATGGGAATCGAACTCGGGACCTCTAGCATAGAAGTCCAATAGTCTACCACTGAGCGACTGCGGTCCTGTCACTTTCCTGTATTCTAGAGATAAACTTAGCATTTATTCTATTATATCATGGAGCTCTGTCAAACAAGATATAATAAATTAAATGCCTGTATTGGATGTACTGAGGCCAAATAGGTCTGTAAACAACGGAATCTAGGGAGAGTCAGGGTAATTTCTTGACAGGTTACAAGATTTTTTATTCAATTAACAGGAGTTTACTCTATAACCTATATTCAATTAACAGGTCAAATCTGTACTGAAGGTATGGTAAATGGTTTTGTGTTGGGAAATTATATTCAATTAACAGGGTTATTCATTTAAGAGATATCCAATTAAGCAGGCTCCATTGCATTGGGTCTCTGACAAGCATTATGAATAAAATATTTCTCAGTTCACCAATACTAGTTTAGACCACTGATCAAACTCAACAGCTGGAATAATAAAATTCTCTTTGTTGACAATATTTTACCCAAGTATTTCAACTTATTTAGTCAATTACATCTTGTTTGATGTAACTTGCCTAGCTCTGTCAAACAAGATGTAATTGTTTGAATTGCAGTAAAATGCATTTTATTACAGGAAAATTTTGCCCCTGAAAACTTTCGTTTTTTTTTGACAATATAGTACACAAGAGTAAAGAATCTTGCTCCCTTTCTCAAAGAAACAATGCAAATGCCAAGTTCAGTGACATTTGACCTCTCCTTCAGAAAATAAGATTTACCCTAACACTCAAATACAACCTCAAATCCCCCTCCTCACCAATAGAGAAGATCTCCCTTACTTTCCACCAATTAGCAAAAATCGGGTACTACTACCTCGCAAGTTCAGATTCAAACTCACAACCGATCAATCAGCCATCCAACAAGTTAACCTTTTACCCAATGCACACAATATCAAAATTGATGATTTTAAATACTATTTTTTCCAAATTTTTCAAACAATTTCAACAAAACCATATCACATGGACACTCAGTGGAATGAGCTCATTCCAATGAGGGGGTAACATGATAAGGTTTGGTTTGAAATTTTTCGAAAGTTAAAAAATTTATAGTAATTTCTATATTTTTTATACTTACCAATGACCCAGACATAGCTGGTGCTAACTCTTAAAATATAGGGCCAAACACAAATTTTGCCCCCCAATCCCCAAAATTTGCATCTAAAACCAAAGAAAACATGTCCTGAATGGCCCTCCACACCTCACCTCTACTGCGCATGTGTAGTGTCAAGGACGTTCCGAAATTGGCGCCATTAAACATTCTAATAACCAGTGCCTGGTAAGCGCTATGTACTCAGCGGGGAGGCAAGAGTTCCCAACTCCTGGGAGGGCCATCCCCGTCTGGGTCATTGGTAAGTATAAAAAATATAGAAATTACTATAAATTTTTTAACATTTTTATACTGTACCAATGACCCAGACATAGCTGAATAGTAAAAAGGCTGGAGGGCCAAGGACATAGAGCAAGATGGAATACGCTCAGTAATATAAAATAGAGTCATCCCCTCTAGGGAAAAAGAAGTAATAGGCCTTACATGTATCTTTCTTATTTATGATAAATTAGAAAGAAACAACACCTTCCAAAATTGAGCAACATACATCCATGTACTCTATTAATATCCAATATAATCTTTATACTAATAATTTTTAAAGTAAGCCAATAAATAAAGTAAGTCTAGAGAATAGAGACTCTTATACTCCTTAAAAGTGTCTGAGGAATGCATAATCATGTCCGTTGACACGTGCTATATTCAAAAGCTATACTTTAAAAACTAAGACTTGAATGAATTTTTAAAACATAAACTTCTCACTAAACAACCATCCAAATAACAGCTCAGAATTACTAACTCCAGAGGAGGTATCCCCTTGACCCAAGGGAACACCCTCCCCCCCCCCCCTTTTTTTTGCCCTGGGTCAAATAGCCCAGAGCGAAGAGGGCAGCAGAACGGAGTCACTGCCGAAACAGACAGCCTACCTAGCTATAGTAGCAACTGTTAAGTGAATGACATTCTGAGCAGTAGATAATAGACCTAACAATAGAGGCCTCCAGAAATGGACTCGATATTTCTGAGATAAAAATTCATGAATGTGGATGGCTGAGCGCAATGAGCAGCCTTCAAAAATCTATAATAGCGACACTATTAATGTAAGCCCAAGATGTAGAAGAACTCTTACTTCATGAGCCGAAATCTTAAGCACAACTGCTGAGTCAATGATATACCATAAGCAGTACTGATAGTTA
Source organism: Pictodentalium vernedei (assembly GCA_031216915.1). Classification (NCBI taxonomy): domain Eukaryota; kingdom Metazoa; phylum Mollusca; class Scaphopoda; order Dentaliida; family Dentaliidae; genus Pictodentalium; species Pictodentalium vernedei. The sequence goes on along the minus strand of CM062288.1, from coordinate 158,854,400 downwards.
ATTGAATCCATTAGCAATAGAAGGGAGCGTAACGTCCTTCTATTAGGCATCAAAGACAGAAGAAGCTTACGCCCGTGGTAATAAACAGATATCTGTTTGTAAATACATAAACTCTAACCGGACAGAGTAAAGGCCTATGCCCGTACGAAGACGGAAGGACCTTAATAACAATAGGTTCCGGAAATTAGGAGCCTAACTCTTATGCAAAAATCCAACCTAAATAGTAAAGGAAGTAGTGATTCCGAAACTACGAAAGTGAAAATCATCCATCGATAGTGCATGAAACTCACTGACTCTTCAGTAAAAGAGAAGCCAACAGAATTACTGTCTAAAAGGTCAGAATTTGAAAACCACTGTTTCCAGAGGCTCAAATGATTACTTAGCTAAATAAGAACCGAAGTTAAATTCCATATAGGAATTTAATCTAAAGATTCTAAGTCTATTTATCAAAAAGTTACTAACTGACTTAGATAAAGAGACATAAGACTCAATTGTAAACTATCATAGAGTGCATAGGTATGAGGTAACATAAACCTATAACCTTAATAATAACAGGCTGCAGTAGATCTTGTCAAACAAGTTATACTAAAAAGTTGCAATGAGTAGTATGGAGGGATCAACAATATGAACATAATGATCCCTACACCAACGACGGAAGAGCCTCCACTTTAGCCGCATAGAATAGCGAAGAAGAGGATCTCCTATAGTAAGAAATCGCGTCCAAAGCTCGTCCAGTACAATGCTTACAATGCAATACGGACCACACAATGGAATACGTGAAGGTTGCGACCTTGCAGGTTGTGATAAAGATGACACGATTTACCCAGCGAAAAAAGATCCTCTCATTGAGGAAGATTTCACGTTAAGTCCCACAGTAGACAACAGAGTAAATTACCCACGGTCTCTGTGAAGATAGAGATGCTATCAACAGAAATGTATTGTGGTTGTTTATCTTAGCAATACCTGCTGAAACAACAGCGCCGGAGGATACGCGTATCCTATCATTCCGTCCTATTAGATCAATAGAGCGTTAACAACATTAGCTCAGAGATCCGGACAAGCCAACACATACGTCTGCAATTGATTAGCAAGCTGTGTCGTATATAAATCATCATTGGGCGCTCCCATAGATAGCAAATCTGATTGAATTCTTGTTTGTTGAGAGTCCATTCTGACGGCAACAAGCGACCCCTAAGTGAACGGGAGTCCGGTAAAACAATCAGACGACCCGGAATATGACGGACCGAAACAGAACTTGGTGTACTATAACCAACAGACGGATTCTTTCCATTAAATTGAATAACGGAAACGAATGAGTGCCTCCCTGGTTCCGGAGATACGCCACTACTGTCGAATTAACGGACAGGATTTGGACATGCGTTTCTGAATAATGTTCATGCAATGACATAAAGCAAGCCTAAAAAACATTATTCCGCGGAAGATAATTGGTTGCTTAGAGACTGCGGAACCCAAAGACCCTGGCACTTCGAATCCGTTGGGATCAATATTATATCCCAATCTGTTTGACTGGCAACCGTCATAACTACAACACTCGGGTCCGGCAACTGCAGTGGCACTCTCTGAGTCAACCACCGAATGTTTGCCCCAGTCTGAATCTCTTGTAACACTAGATAGACAAGAGAACGTGTAAATCGAGCAATTCATGGATTGCTGAAAAGTTGCCGTCGAAGAGAAGCTTCTCCGAGAACGAAGCGACTCTGAGAGAGTTCTTAACCTTACTATCCACGTGCGTGGATGTAGCTAGGGCTGCGTCACGTCTAACCAACTCCAATCAGCCACTGAAGGGCGGAGTTATACGTGAACAAACTACTGCCCTCAAAAGAAATCACATTGAGAATAATATCCCGTAAATCTTTTCTTGAAGACGTAATGATAACGCCTTAGTAAGGTGGATTACGTGTGATAAAGCGTCTAAGTTAAGTCTACTAGACATCATTGTCGTTTCCAACATTGTGGTTGGAAAAGACATAGACGGCGAAAAAGAATATTTCCAGTCTTTAACCACGCCGTCTAGATGCATATGAACTCTCGGTATGCCCTGCTCTGCCAAAATAAATTATTCGTATAAATGATAAAACGGCAGACATAAGCAACGCGGACAAGAAACTAAACTATCATGCTTGGTAGCAGGCTTGTATGCATATATAGCGTCGAAAAATAAAACACATGTTGTAATGAAATTATTGGACTGCGTCGGTAAGTCAGGGACAATGTCCCTGAACCGATCAAAAATTCCGTGTCCAATGACGCTATAAGTCTCTTATCCAACATCGCAGCAATGTAGTCCGAAATAACAATCACTGGAAGATAATGCCAGAAGATATGAATGGCAGCTTCCGATACTACGAAAGGGAAAACTCGAAATCTTTCGAATCCCTTTCGCCATCCTGTCGGACCCTATAAAGCGTTCGGTCGTCCGTACCTGATGCAACAGCGGACCGCACCGACCCAGCGCCGTCGGATAATTCCTGATTCGACCAAGAAACTGTCGATTGCTGGGATGCTGCGAAACAACTGTGCTAACTCGGATAGCACGTCCGTCACTGAAGCCTGAGGAGAAGCGGTCCTACAATGCATTGCTGCTGGAAGCTCTGTGATCGTTATCCCGTGCATACTACCAATATGCGAGCGAACGGAGTGTATAGGCCTCGTGTCCCTTGGCTACCGGATGGCGTGACCTATTCACCGTGGAATCACTGAATGACGAAACTGATCGGATACTCGAGGTCACGTAGCCAATGTGCGGTCGTGTGCCCTGCTGTGAGGATGAGGAAGCATTATGGACAGTCTCTCGGACTGTCAATATAACGGAGCGTCCCGACCGACAGACATATGCTCCGAATGTAAAATATCTGAACCACAACATGCGGTCCCCTATGTTGTTGGACGAGAGAGGGACCTCTCTCGCTCACAGCCCGGACGGACCTGGACAAGCCAGGAACCGGACTAACAGGCTTCCTCCGATCTGTCCTCAATCCGCCGTCACTAAAGTACTAAAGTAATTAAAGTGCTCGCATCACCCAAATCTCCTTCCTAGACCTCAACGGACGAACCCGGCAGCCGAACCATTCGATGAATGCACGCTACACCGGGTGAGCTAGCGAATGTCACTCCGTCGATCCTACAAGGGATCTCTTAGGCGATAGACATATTCCATGAGCACTTATTGCCGCTAGCTCTTCATTAACTATGACGACAGAGGCACACTTTTGAAAGACATCTCCGTAACTTTGCGAACAAGAAACCAGAAATGCTTGGTTATAGCAAGCATATAATAATAATATATATAGCGTCGTTCAATAATTCGAAAGTTTGTGTGACATTATTGGACTATGTCGGAACTGAGGGACGATGTCCCTGAACTGAACCAAAAATTTCTAAGTCCACCGACGCTATCAGTTTCTTATCCGGCATCGCAGCATTCTGGTCCGACGAAAGAAGCTGTAGAAGATCAAGTCAGATGACATACACAACAGCATATGTTGTTCCGAAAGGGAAAGCTCGAAATCCTCCAAATCCCTTTCGGTATCCCGTCGGACCGGATGAAATTTTGGGACGTCCGTACCCGCTTCCGCGGAGCGTCCCGACCCAGCATCGTCGGATAAAAAATATGCGACAGATTCAGTTGATGCTGGGATGCTGCGATAAACTGTGCTATTTAGGAAAGCACGTCCGTTCCCGAGGCCTGTGCAGTAGCGGTCTTACGATGCATTGCCGCCGGAAGCTCCGTGTACGTTGACTCCCGCACACTTCCTATGCGAACGTCCGGAGTCTGCAGGCCTCGTGTCCCTGGCTACCGGATGGTGTGACCTGGTCGCCGATGATTCTCTGACTGGCGAAGCTGACTGGATATCCGAGGTCACGTAGCCAAGAGCGGTCGTGTGCGCTACCATGAGAATGAGGAAGCCTTATTGACAGTCTACTCCGGACTGACTATATGTCAGAGCGTCCCGAGCGACGGACGTATGCTCTGAATGCGAAACATTTTGTACCACAACATCTGGGGCCAGATGTTGTTGTACGAGAGAGGGGCCTCTCTCGCTCGCCGTCCGGATGGACCAGAACGAGCTATGAACCGGACTAAAAGGCTTCCTCCGTTCTCCCTCTAATCCGCCGTCACTGGGTGTGCATTTGGTTGATTTATAGTGCTCGCATCACCCCAAAATTCCTTCTAGACCGCAACGGACGAACCCGGCTGCCGAACCATTCGATGAATGGACGCTACACCGGGCGAGCTAGCGGACGTCAAAGGCCGTCGAACCTACTAGGGTCCTCTTAGGCAATTGGCGTATTTACATGAGCACTTTTCCGCTAGCCCTTCATTAATTGTGACGACAAAGGCACACTGTTGGAAGACATCACAGATACATCACCCTAATCTTGATCGTCTGAAATAGAAATTGATAAAGTAGAGTGACCCTGCTGGGAAAGGACCGGAGTGTCCAATTCCCCACTAATATACTGTGACATACGCTTCCCATATTGTCATCGAAATCATACGATACAGAACAGGAGTTAATGCGAGTACACTGACCACATATAGAATGATTATAAGAGTCAGAGGAAGACTTCCTCTCATTACAATTGATCAAAATCCTTTCAATGTGAAAAGAAAACAAGTCCTGGTACTCGCACTAACCCCTGGCAATCAAAATACATAATAATAATATGATCCATTAATATAGAAAAAATAATTGAAATCAAAATATTTTGAAAAAATATTTTTTCAGAACAGCCCAAGTTTCTGAAAAGTAACGCTGAGCCCCAATGGATCCCAAGCCTAAGTGTGGACAAAAATTTTTAAAAATATTTTAAACAATTTATTCTCACCCCGACTGCCTACATGGGGGCACGATGACGCTGTGTACTGAGGCGTACTGCACGTCGCTGGTGCGCATGTCTTCAACCAATCTAACCCTGCCTGTGCTGCGGTGCAGAGTTCAGAGTTACGATGTTGGAGAGCTGACAGCTGCTCGTCGTTGCTCGGTGGTTCTCTCCGGGTACTCCGGCTTCCTCCACCCGTAAAACTGTCACGGTCACGATTAGCCATTGTGCATAAGTATGTGACCTTAAACACCAATAAATAAATAATATAAACAATTTATTCAACACTTACGAACAATAATAATGTATCTAGTTATGATTAAAATAACATCAAGATATTATTTTCCAGAAATCCCCCCCTCACACAGAGGGCTGTTGTAAATGTAAACAATGAATGTAAAAACACTAAAATAAGACTCCAGGCACCCAGGCCCGGAATCAGTTACCAAAAATACACTATCTGATGCAAAACAGAGACTTCCAGGGAAGAAACTGCAGAACATCAGATGGTAGATGCAGAACACAACGCCTAACCATTCAGCTAAAACTCCCAAGAAAATTTAGTAATAATAATTACAAAAACTATGCCAAAAGCATGGGAGAATAGCAAGGGAGGACTTAAAGGACAGGGAGAGAGGAAAACACTGAAAAATCAGTGTAACTAAATAATCAGAATGACAACAAAATGGCTGCTGCCTCGAAAATAGGTAACTTAACATAATTTTATTAAAAAATTTTAAGTTACAGCCCTGATAATATTCTGTCACACATTTTTCCTCTCCTCCTTCTCTATCCTCCTTAGAATCACCATTTCACTAATATTTATGTGTCTGGCATCATTTAAACTGAGATTTACAAGCACAAAGATCAGTCAGATGTTAACTGATGAAGGGCCAAACTTAGAATGATTAATGGTGCCAATTTTGGAACGTCCTTGACACTGCGCATGCGCAGTAGAGGTGAAGTGTGGAGGGCCATTCAGGACATGTTTTCTTTGGTTTTAGATGCAAATTTTGGGGATTGGGGGGCAAAATTTGTGTTTGGCCCTATATTTTAAGAGTTAGCACCAGCTATGTCTGGGTCATTGGTACAGTATAAAAATATAATTTAATTTGTAAATTAACCCTTCGGAACTGGACAAGTGTCTTGAATTCCCACCACTCCATAGTCTCTATATGTCTAATGGCTTAGCAGTGATTTCTAGTTAAGTCTTGATTGCCTTGTTAACCCTCTACCTAACGAATCTCCCACATCCACCTGCGTAATTTGCAAATTCAGCAGTTGAAAGAAATACATTTTTTAAAATATTTCAACAAAACCATATCATGTGACCCCCCCTCATTGGAACGAGCTCAGTGACCTCATTCCAATGAGGGGTCACATGATATGGTTACGTTGAATTTTTTTTTTAAATATAAAAAAATAGTAATTAAAATAATAAATTTTTATATCGTCTGCGTTGGGTTAAGGGTTAAGGCAGCCAAGTCTTGACCAGAAACCACTGCTTACAAAATTTGTCTATTGTCAGAGGGACCTTCTCATAATGGCATGTTAAGAGCACCTGTTCTGAGGTCGGAAAATTTGGAAAGTTAAAAAATTTATAGTAATTTATATATTTTTTATACTTACCAATGACCCAGACATAGCTGGTGCTAACTCTTAAAATATAGGGCCAAACACAAATTTTGCCCCCCAATCCCCAAAATTTGCATCTAAAACTAAAGAAAACATGTCCTGAGAGGCCCTCCACACTTCGCCCCTACTGCGCATGCGCAGTGTCAAGGACGTTCCGAAATTGGCGCCATTTATCATTCTAATAACCAGTGCCTGGTAAGCGCTATGTACTCAGCGGGGAGGCAAGAGTTCCCAACTCCTGGGAGGGCCATCCCCGTCTGGGTCATTGGTAAGTATAAAAAATATATAAATTACTATAAATTTTTTAACATTTTTATACTGTACCAATGACCCAGACATAGCTGAATAGTAAAAAGGCTGGAGGGCCAAGGACATAGAGCAAAATGGAATACGCTCAATAAAATAAAATAGAGTCATCCCCTGTAGGGAAAAGAAGTAATAGGCCTTACATGTATCTTTCTTATTTATGATAAATTAGAAAGATACAACACCTTCCAAAAATTGAGCTTCATACATCCATGTACTCTATTAATATCCAATAATCCTTATACTAATAATTTTTAAAGTAAGCCAATAATAAAGTAAGTCTAGAGAATAGAGACTCTTATACTCCTAAAAGTGTGTGAGAATTGCATAATCATGTCCATTGACATATGCAATATTCAAAAGCTATACTTTAAAAACTAAGACTTGAATGAATTTTATAAACTTAAACTTCTCACTAAACAACCATCCCAATAACAGCTCAGAATTACTAACTCCGGAGGAGGTATCCCCTTGTTTTCATAGTAAAAACAGGTGACCCAAGGGAACACCCTCCCCCCCCCCCCTTTTTCTTGCCCTGGGTCAAATAGCCCAGAGCGAAGAGGGCAGCCGAACGGAGACACTGCCGAAACAGACAGCCTACCTAGCTATAGTAGCAACTGTTAAGTGAATGACATTCTGAGCAGTAGATAATAGACCTAACAATAGAGGCCTCCAGAAATAGACTCGATATTTCTGAGATAAAATTCATGAATGGATGGATGAGCGCAATGAGCAGCCTTCAAAAATCTATAATAGAACACTATTAATGTAAGCCCAAGAAGTAGAAGAACTCTTACTTCATGAGCCGAAATCTTAAGCACAACTGCTAAGCCAATGATATACCATAAGCAGTACGCTAGTTAATAGAATCCATTAACAATAAAATGGAGCGTAACGTCCTTCTACTAGACATCAAAGACAGAAGAAGCTTACGCCCTTGTAATAAACAGATATCTGTTTATAAATACATAAACTGTACCCGGAAAGAGTAAAGGCCTATGCCCATACGAAGACGGAAGGACCTTAAAATAATAGGTTCCGGATAATAGGAGCCTAACTCTTATGCAACAATCCAACCTAAATAGTAACGGAAGTATTGATTCCGAAACTATGAAAGTGAAAATCATCCATCGATAGTGCATGAAACTCACTGACTCTACAGTAAAAGAGAAACCAACAGAATTAGTGTCTAAAAGGTCAGAATTTGAAAACTACTGTTTCCAGAGGCTCAAATGATTACTTAGCTAAATAAGAACCTGAAGTTAAAATCCGTATAGGAATTTAATCTAAAGATTCTAAGTCTATTTATCAAAAAGTTACTAACTGACTTAGATAAAGAGACAAAAGACTCAATTGTAAACTATCGTAGAGTGCATAGGTATGAGGTAACATAAACCTATAACCTAAATAACAACAGGCTGCAGTAGATCTTGTGAAACAAGTATACTAAAAAATAGCAATGAGTAGTATGGAGGGATCAACCATATGAACATAATGATCCCTACACCACGACGGAAGAGCCTCCACTTTAGTCGCATAGAATAGCGAAGAAGAGGATCTCCTATAGTAAGAAATCGCGTCCAAAGCTCGTCCAGTACAGTGCTTACAATGCAATACGGACCACACAACGGAATACATGAAGGTTGCGACCTTGCTGGTTGTGATAAAGATGACACGATTTACCCAGTGAAAAAAGATCCTCACATAGAGGAAGATTTCACGTTAAGATCCACAGTAGACAAGAGAGTAAATTACTCATGATCTCTGTGAAGATAGAGATGCTATCAACAGAAATGTATTGTGGTTGTTTATCTTAGCAATACCTGCTAAAAACAACAGCGCCGGAGGATACGCGTATCCTATCATTCTGTCCTATAGATCAATAGAGCGTTAACAGTATTAGCTCAGAGATCTGGACAAGCCAACACATACGTCTGCAATTGATTAGGCAGCTGTGTCATAAATAAAACATCATTGGGCGCTCCCATAGATAGCAAATCTGATTGAATACTTGTTTGTTGAGAGTCCATTCTGACAGCAACAAGCGACCCGTAAGAGAACGGGAGTGCGATAAAACAATCAGACGACCCAGAATATGACGGACCAAAACTGAACTTGGTGTACTATAACCAACAGACGGATTCTTTCCATTAAATTGAATAACGGAAACGAAAGAGTGCCTCCCTGGTTCCGGAGATACGCCACTACTGTCGAATTAAAGGACAGGAATTTGGGCATGCGTTTCTGAATAATGTTCATGCAATGACATAAGGCAAGCCTAAAAAACATTATTCCGCGGAAGTTAACAGATAGCTAAAAGACTGCGGAACCCAAAGACCCTGGCACTTCGAATCCGTAGGGATCAGTATATATCCCAATCTGTTTGACTGGCAACCGTCATAACAGCCACACTCGGGTCTGGCAACTGCGGCGGCACTCTCTGAGTCAACCACCGAATGTTTGCCCCAGTCTGAATCTCTTGTAACACTAGATAGACAAGAGAATGTATAAATCAAGCAATTCATGGATTGCCGGAAAGTTGCCATCGAAGAGAAGCTCCTCCGAGAACGAAGCGACTCTGAGAGAGTTCTTAACCTACTATCCACGCGTGGATGTAGCTAGGGCTGCCTCACGTCTAACCAACTCCAATCAGCCACTGAAGGGCGGAGTTATACGTGAACAAACTACTGCCCTCAAAAGAAATTACATTGAGAATAATATCCCGTAAATCTTTTCTTGAAGACGTAATGATAACGCCTCAGTAAGGCGGATTACGTATAATAAAGCGTCTAAGTTAAGTCTAATATACATAATGTCGTTCCCAACATTGAAATTGGAAAAGACATAAACGGTGAAAAAGAATATATGCAGTCTTTAATCACACCGTCTAGACGCATATGAACTCTCGGTATGCCCTGCTCTGCCAAAATAAACTATATGTAAAAAAAGATAAAATGGCAGAAATGAGCCACGCGGACAAGAAACTAAACTATCATGCTTAGTAGCCGACTTGTATATATATATAAATATATAGCGTCGAAAAATAAAACACATGTTGTAATGACAATATTGGACTGCGTCGGTAAGTCAGGGACAAAGTCCCTGTACCGATCGAAAAATCCGAGTCCAATGACGCTATAAGTCTCTTATCCAAGATCGCAGCAATGAAGTCCGAAAAATAATCACTGGAAGAAATGCCAGAAGATATGAAAGGCATCTTCCGATACTACTAAAGGGAAAACTCGAAATCTTTCGAATCCCTTTCGCCATCCTGTCGGACCCTATAAAGCGTTCGGTCGTCCGTAGCTTGATGCAACCGCGGACCGCACCGACCCAGCGCCGTCGGATAATTCCTGATTCGACCGAGAAACCGTCAATTGCTGGGATGCTGCGAAACAACTGTGCTAACTCGGATAGCACGTCCGTCACTGAGGCCTGAGGAGCAGCGGTCTTACGATGCATTGCCGCAGGAAGCTCCGAGATCGTTACCCCGTGCATACTTCCAATATGCGAGCGAACGGAGTGTATAGGCCTCGTGTCCCTTGGCTACCGGATGGCGCGACCTATTCGCTGTGGAATCACTGAATGCCGAAACTGATCGGATACTCGAGGTCACGTAGCCAATGTGCGGTCGTGTGCCCTGCTGTGAGGATGAGGAAGCATTAAAGACAGTCTCTCGGACTGTCAATATAACGGAGCGTCCCGAGCAACGGACATATGCTCTGAATGTAAAATATCTGAACCACAACATGCGGTCCCCTATGTTGTTGGCTTCCTCCGATCTGTCCTCAATCTGCCGTCACTGGGTGAGTACTAAAGTAATTAAAGTGCTCGCATCACCCAAATCTCCTTCCTAGACCGCAACGGACGAACCCGGCAGCCGAACCATTCGATGAATGTACGCTACACCGGGTGAGCTAGCGAATGTCACTCCGTAAGCGATAGACATATTCCATGAGCACTTATTGCCGCTAACTCTTCATTAACTATGACGACAGAGGCACACTTTTGAAAGACATCTCCATAACTCTTCGAACAAGAAACCAGAAATGCTTGGATAGCAAGCATAAAATAATAATATATATAGCGTCGTTCAATAATTCGAAAGTTTGTGTGACATTATTGGACTATGTCGGAACTGAGGGACGATGTCCCTGAACCGAACCAAAAATTTCTAAGTCCACCGACGCTATCAGTTTCTTATCCGGCATCGCAGCATATGTTGTTCCGAAAGGGAAAGCTTGAAATCCACCGAATCCCTTTCGGTATCCCGTCGGACCGGATGAAACTTTCGGACGTCCGTACCCGCTTCCGCGGAGCGTCCCGACCCAGCATCGTCGGATAAAATATATGCGACAGATTCAGTTGATGCTGGGATGCTGCGATAAACTGTGCTATTAAGGAAAGCACGTCCGTTCCCGAGGCCTGTGCAGTAGCGGACTTACGATGCATTGCCGCTGGAAGCTCCGTGTACGTTGACTCCCGCATACTTCCTATGCGAACGTCCGGAGTCTGTAGGCCTCGAGTCCCCGGCTACCGACCCAGCGCTGTCGGATAATTCTCGATCCGACACCGTTTCTGTCGGCTGCTGGGATGCTGCGATAAGCTGTGCTATGTGCACAAGAATGTCCGGCGTCGAGACCTGCGGAGGCGCAGTCTATCGCTGCTTCGCCGAGGGCAGCTCCGCATCAGATGGCTCCCGCATACTTTTCCTATGCGAACGTCCGGAGTCCATCGGTCTCGAATCCCTGGCTGCCGGATGGTGTGACCTGGTCGCCGAAGAATCCTTGATCGGCGAAGCTGGTAATATATCGGCGGTCACGCAGCCAAGGTGCGGTCGTGTGCGCTGACGAGAAGAGGAAGCCTTAGCAGTCTCAGCGGACTGCCTATACAACGGAGCGTCCCGAGCGACGGACGTATGCTCCGCTAACGACACATTTGTACCACAACATCTGGGGCCAGATGTTGTTGAACGAGAGAGGGGCCTCTCTCGCTTGCCGTCCGGATGGACCGGAACGAGCTATGAACCGGACTAAAAGGCTTCCTCCGATCCGCCGTCACTGGGTGTGCATTAAGTTAATTTTATAGTGCTCGCATCACCCCAAAATTCCTTCTAGACCGCAACGGACGAACCCGGCTGCCGAACCATTCGGTGAATGGACGCTACACCGGGCGAGCTAGCGGACGTCAAAGGCCGTCGAACCTACTAGGGTCCTCTTAGGCAATTGGCGTATTACATGAGCACTTTTCCGCTAGCCCTTCATAAATTGTGACGACGGAGGCACACTGTTGGAAGACATCACAGATACATCACCCTAATCTTGATCGTCTGAAATAGAAATTGATAAAGTAGAGTGACCCTGCGGGGAAAGGACCGGAGTGTCCAAATCCCCAACAACATACCGTGACATACGCTTCCCATATTGTCATCGAAATCATACGATACAGAACCGGAGTTAATGCGAGTACACTGACCACATATAGAATGATAATAAGGTCAGAGGAAGACTTCCTCTTAAAACAATTGATCAATATCCTTTCAATGTGAAAAGAAAACAAGTCCTGGTACTCGCACTAACCCCTGGCAATCAAAATACATAATAATAATATGATCCATTAATATAGAAAAAATAATTGAAATCAAAATATTTTGAAAAAATATTTTTTCAGAACAGCCCAAGTTTCTGAAAAGTAACGTTGAGCCCCAATGGATCCCAAGCCTAAGTGTGGACAAAAATTTTAAAAATATTTTAAACAATTTATTCAACACTTACGAACAATAATAATGTATCTAGTTATGATTGAAATAACATAAAGATATTATTATTTAGAAATCCCCCCCTCACACAGAGGGCTGTTGTAAATGTAAACAATGAGTGTAAAAACACTAAAATAAGACTCCAGGCACCCAGGCCCGAAATCAGTTACCAAAAATACACCATCTGATGCAAAACAGAGACTTCCAGGGAAGAAACTGCAGAACATCAGATGGTAGATGCAGAACACAACGCCTAACCACCCGTAGGTGAAGACGTAAACATGGGGAAAGAACAGAATTCATTCTGTTATTCAGCTAAACTCCCAAGAAATTTTAGTAATAATAATTACAGAAATTATGCCAAAAGCATGGGAGAATAGCAAGGGGGAACTTAAAGGACAGGGAGAGAGGAAAAACACTTGTAAAAACAGTGTAACTAAATAATCAGAATGACAACAAAATGGCTGCTGCCTTGAAAATAGGTAACTTAACATAATTTCATTAAAAAATTTTAAGTTACAGCCCTGATAATATTCTGTCACACATTCTTTTCCTCTCCTCCTTTTCTATCCTCCTTAGAATCACCATTTCACTAATATTTATGTGTCTGGCATCATTTAAACTGAGATTTAAAAGCACAAAGATCAGTCAGATGTTAACTGATGAAGGGCCAAACTTAGAATGATAAATGGCGCCAATTTCGGAACGTCCTTGACACTGCGCATGCGCAGTAGGGGCGAAGTGTGGAGGGCCTCTCAGGACATGTTTTCTTTAGTTTTAGATGCAAATTTTGGGGATTGGGGGGCAAAATTTGTGTTTGGCCCTATATTTTAAGAGTTAGCACCAGCTATGTCTGGGTCATTGGTACAGTATAAAAATATAGGCCTTTTATATATTTATTGGTGCTTAAGGTCACTTATGCACAATGGCTAATCGTGACCGTGACAGTTTTATGGTGGAGGAAGCTGGAGTACCCAGAGAGAACCACCAAGCATCGATGAGCAGCTGTCAGCTCCTCAACATTCTAACTCTGTTCAAGCTCCGCTCAAGCAGGGTTACATTGAAGACATGTGCACTCTCGACGTGCAATCTGCCTTAGCACACAGCGCCATCATGCCCCCATGTAGGCAACTGGGATGAAGCGCCTTGCCAAAGGACACAATGCGGGTCGTACCGGATAGGGATCGAACTCGGGACCCCTAGCATAGAAGTCCAACAGTCTACCACTGACCACCACCGCACTCCCAAAATGATGCCTAATATGTGAGTTGATCAACACAGAGTATGGAGAGACTTGATTATGAAATTTCATATATACAAAAACACAATTCATTGCCAACAATCATAAGTCTTCTGGAGATTTAATATAAACTTCTTTAACAAGAGAAGGCACTGGTGTACCACCCATCTCAACCTCCATGAGCATTGATGAATGTTCCAAGCTTATAGTTCGTAGCTCAGAGAGCTGACACAACAACTTTCCTAAAGCAGAAGCACCATTTAAACGTTTTGACTGTTCATATGCTTCCAAAACATCAACAAAATTTTTCTGTATACTCTCAACTTTATCACGATCATTTAAACCAGTTCTATCTGGAAAATAAATAGAAAGTATGATTAATCCAAACAATTGCACAAATAAATTTATTACACACCCGTAACTGTATTTCTCTGGATCACACAAGTTTTGGGGGCATGCACGGTAATTTTAGCAGAAAGCTCTAGTGCGATCCGATAACAAGTACCCTTCACATGCTCAAGTTCTCTTGTTAGACTGGTTCTTATAGTATGCAGCGTTCAGTGGCAAGTAACCAATGAAAACCTTCAGCTATATTTATCTGTCAGAATTACTGTTTCTCATTGCAAAATGTTTGATCACGAGACTAAAACCATTGGCGCTGGGATACCATTTGAGCATAAAGGCTCTTGTGGTATCCCTACCCCACTCACTCTCATCCAGTAATCGTTAACTGTTCAAGCATAAATTTGATTCTGTGTATTTCTTGGTCATGCAACAGCAAATCTCATGCATTAACCCTTAAGTCCTCAGATTAATTTTAAAGTATTTATGGCCTTTTTCTGCTTTCATTGTTATTGATGACTTGGCAGTGGTTCTTCATCACTGCTGGCTGCCTATACAGGCAGCCAGCAGTGATGTAGAACCACTGCCAGGGAAAATTCAGTCTACACACAAGAGTAATAAAAAAGATTACACAAGGGAGCACCTGCTTCAATGCAATATAAAAGTGGCGGTTTGGGGCTATATGGGGGCTTAAGGGTTAACTCTCTACCTGCATATTTATTTGTTTATTTATTGGTGTTTAGCTGGTAGAGTGCCAAATTATTTTTAAAAGGTCATTTGTAACAAAGATACCATACCACCAGCATGTGGATCTTTAGTTGAAAAGATTTTAACATAAATAATAGTTTTGTAACAATTTATTGGAAAGTGCCCTCTGACACTCTCAAATAAATTGTAATAAAACAATTTGATAGCAACATTATTCTTGCTATTGCCATGTAAACAACAAGCTAATGCATAAAGTGCAAGGCCACTAAGTGGCTTTCAGCACTTTTCAAGAGAGCCATGATAATGGCATCTGGCACTCAACCAGTTAAGGTTACTTTCAGCATCTATGGCTATTTCATGACTACAATGCAAGTATAAAGTTTAAGTTTAGCCAATTATTTATACCTAAGCTGCCCACTTTCAAGAGCTTCCACCCTAGGCATTGATTATATGACTGGGTCCTATTTTACCAGTAAGGCAGAACTTGTTTACCACAGTAAGGAAGCACTGTTTAATTCCTAGGGTTCCTGTAGAGGTCCTGCCAATTACTCAGTACAGATCGAATCCTGGGTTTTCTTAAAATATATACAGTAAAACCTGTCTTGAGAGACCACTGTCTTGAGAGACCACCTGTCTTGAGAGACCACCTGTCTTGAGAGACCACATCTGCCAGGCACCGATTGGTTTTACTCTATAATGGACCTGCTATGGGAGACCACCTGTTTTGAGAGACCACTGTGACCTGGTACCAACTTGTATATTTGAGAGACCGCCCCTTTGAAGACTGAAACCATGACAAAAACTTTTTACCTGTTCTGGAATTGGAAAATTCATTGTGGTTATACTAACATAATGAAAAGTATTAAAAGCTCTTAATTTCGTTTCAATTGCTAACTCATTAAAGACTGAGATGTTTTTATAAGACCCCTGTGAAAAGATTAGGATTATTGCTGAATAAACAATTTCATACATACCTGAAATGTGACAGATAGGAATAAAAATAAATTTGTGTTGAAAATCTTTTTGTAACATATTGAAATGGACTGTTATAAAAATTATAAAAATAAATTAGTGTTGAAAATCTTCAATGAAGATTTTCAACACTAATTTATTTTTATAATTTTTATAACAGTCCATTTCAATTTGTTACAAAAACTTAATAAAAAAGAACAGCTACAAAGTAATTACAAAAATCCATTCTTCTCAATTTCTGAATTTTGTAGTTGCTTATTCACTGACTTGAGAAAACCTGAAACCTGTTATGAGAGACCACCTGTCTTGAGAGACCACTTTTGTGTGGCCCAAAGGGCGGTCTCTCAAGACAGGTTCCACTGTACGCCTATGTACAGGAGTGTAGTCCACTTTATTATTAAAGATTTCTTGATGCCAGACTATTAAAAGAAGTCAAAATGTTAGCGAAGTTGAATCCTTGATGTGCGCATCATTTCACAAACATCAGGCATTTTCCTGAAAAGTAGTATAAAAATACAAAGGCTGACTTTCTACTACTTTTATTCTCAATCAGTTTGAATGTTTCACTCTCTTTCTCTGTTGAAACCCCTTTTAAAAATAAGAAAATGGTGGTTTCACCATCTTTTGATCTTCTATAACTTTCTTTCTATTCATTATATCAACAGTGAGCGTCTCTTAACATATATTACCATGCCACCAGTTTAATCTGACCAATCAACGTGCTCTAATAACATCGGTGGACTATGAGATATTAGATTATTCAATGGGGAACATGCTATTGGATTGAGTCCATACACTGCCAGTGACTGTGTATGCCGTTAAACATACATCAAAGCCACTTATGAAATTTGAAAAGATCGGGTGAGAGATATGGCCTGTGGGGTGTGCTAATGGAATAGTTGACAATTTATATGCCAAATCCAAGATGGCCACCAGCGGTCATGTTTTTCAACAAAATTCAGAAAAATTTGATAGTTACAATCTAGACATTACCCCAAAGCCATGTATAAAATTTGAAACTGATCAGGTGAGAGATACAGCCTGTAGGGTGTGCTAAAGGAAATGTGGATGGACAGAGGTAGGCTGATGAATCACAACCCATCCCAATAGCTCATACTAGATGTTGTTGAGTTGAGTTAAACAAGAGTTATTGCAGAAGGCATTTATAACCCTACTGCAGTGCTGGACTGATGAAGCTCAAATAAAACATTCAGGTCTCTGAGGTAGCTATTTCAAGTCGAAAAGGGGCATAGCTCTGGAAATGAAAGTGTCAATGACACTGTAGCTCAACTTGTTTAAGACATGTACATGTATAGTATGTGACACAGCAATGACAAACATCTAGGTGATGACATGATAACAAAGGTGCATGTAAACTATTGTAACGGTCTGTACATAAATGCTGACCATAGCCTGTAACAAATATATAGGTAAAGTACTGTAAAGGTGTGGTGACAGTTAGATGCTAAACTAGAAAGGAAATCTATGAGTCCCAGAGTGGGTCTGACTGAACCCCAAAATATCTGTTCTCATAGCACAGTGATAACAAAGGCACCCAAAAACACTCGGTTCTGTCACAAGGTGATAATAAAGATATCCCATGAAGTTTCGTGAAGATCAGTTCATAAATACAGACTCTAGCCCGAGCCGTATTGACATGTGCACTTACTGTGTATAAGTAGCACTGAACAAATCAAAGTTCATCTAATTTGCATAATTTCTGCACGAGAAAAAAACTTGTATTATATGCGATGTATTCCAGATTACTAAACATTCCTACAAGAATTTATTCAAATCAGAACTTTCATACAGAAGTTCTGTACAAAAAACTGATTGCACTAATTTTGGTACAAAATGGTTGCTGGTGGCCATCTTGAATTTTGGACCGCACCCAAAAACCCTCGTTCTCATCCCACGGTGATAACAAAGGTACCCAAGAAGTTTCGTAAAGATCGGTTCATAAATACAGCTCTAGCCTGAGCCGTATAGAAGTTGTGTACAAAAAACTGATTGGACCTAATTTTGGTTCAAAATGGTCACTGGCTGCCATCTTGAATTTTTGACCACACCCAGAAACACTCGTTCTCATCCCAAGGTGATAACAAAGGTACCCAAGAAGTTTTGTGAAGATCGGTTCATAAATACAGCCTCTAGCCCGAGCTGTATTGACACATGCACTTACTGTGTATAAGTAGCACTGAATAAATCAAAGTTCATCTAATTTGCATAATTTCTGCTCGAGAAAAAAACTTGTATTATATGTGATGTATTCCATGTTACTAAACATTCATACAAAAATTTATTCAAATCAGAACTTTCATACAGAAGTTCTGTACAAAAAATTGATTGCACTAATTTTGGTACAAAATGGCCGCCGGTAGCCATCTTGAATTTGGACCGCACCCAAAAACATTCGTTCTCGTCCCACGGTGATAACAAAGGTACCCAAGAAGTTTCATAAAGATCGGTCCATAAATACAGCCTCTAGCCTGAGCCATATAGAAGTTGTGTACAAAAAACTGATTGTACCCAATTTTGGTACAAAATGGCCACCCGCAGCCATCTTGAATTTTGGACCACACCCAAAAACACTTGTTCTTGTCCCAAGGTGATAACAAAGGTACTCAAGAAGTTTCGTGAAGATTGGTTCATAAATACAGTGCCTAGCCCGAGCCGTATTGACATGTGTACTTACTGGGTATAAGTAGCACAGAATCATCGAAGTTTATCTAATTTGCATAATTTCTGCATGAGAAAAAAACCTGCATTATATGTGATGTATTCCATGTTACTAAACATTCATACAAAAATTTATTCAAATCAGAACTTTCATACAGAAGATATGTACAAAAAACTGATTGCACTAACTAAAGTACAAAATGGCTGCTGGTGGCCATCTTGAATTTCGGACCACACCCAAGAACACTCGTTCTCGTCCCAAGGTGATAAGAAAGGTACTCAAGAAGTTTCGTAAAGCTTGGTTCATAAATACGGCCTCAAGCCCGAGCCGTATTGGCATATGCAGTTACAGTGCTGAAAGTAACACTAAATGATCAAAGTTAGTCCAATTGGCATAATTTATGCACGAGAAAAAAACATGTACTATTTGTGATGTATCCCATGGTACTAAACATTCACACAAAAAATGATTCAAATCAGCACTTTCATATGGAAGTTCTGTGCAAAAATCTGACTGCACCTAATTTTGTACAAAATGGCTGCCAGTGGCCATCTTGAATTTCAGCCCGGAACCCAAAACACTCGTTCTCATCCCACGGTGATAACATAGGTACCCAAGAAGTTTCCTAAAGATTAGTTCATAAATACGACCTCTAGCCCGAGCCGTTTTGGCATTTGCACTTACAGTGCTGAAAGTAACACTAAATAAATCAACGTTGGTCTAATTTGCATAATTTATGCACGAGAAAAAAACCTGTATTATATGTGATGTATCCCATGGTACTAAACATTCAAACAAAAAATTATTCAAATCAGAGCTTTCATATGGAAGTTCTGCGCAAAAATCTGATTGCGCCTAATTTTGTACAAAATGGCTGCCAGCGGCCGTCTTGAATTTCGGACCGGACCCAAAAACACTCGTTCTCGACCCACAGTGATAACAAAGGTACCCAAGAAGTTTCGTAAATATCGGTTCATAAATATGGCCTCTAGTCTGAGCCGTGTTGACGGCGCAACAGACAGACGGATGATGGGCCATGACAATACCTCAAATTTGGCTTCGCAAAAGTTGAGCTAAAAATAGTCGGACCAGAACTATAATCGCAGGTGCACATGTTCCCATGGTGGTGAACATTCATACCAAGTTTCAAGGACAATGGTCCATAAACATCGGAGAAAATCACCAGACAAAAATATATCTATGGATGGATGGATGGATGGACGGATGTACAGATGGGATGATTCCAGTGTACCCCCACCCCCCCCCCTAACCACAACAAGTTGTGGGGGGTATAATTAATGATAAAGATTGAGTGAGAGATGCACCCCATATGGTGTGTGTGCGAAAGGAATTGATAATTTATGTGCCAAATCCAAGGTGGCCACTGGTGGCTAGGTTTTTCAACGAAATTCAGAAAAATTCCATAGCACCTGTCTAGACATCGGACCAAGCTGCGTATGAAATCTGAAAAAGATCAGATTGGGATGTGGTCTGTAGGGTATGCTAATGGAATTGTTGACAATGTACATGCCAAACACAAGATGGCTTCTGGAGGCCATGTTTTTCATTGAAATTCAGAAAAATTTGATACCTCCCGTCTAGGCATCAGACCAAAGTTAAATATAAAATTTGAAAAAGATTGGGTGAGAGGTACAGCCTGCAGAGTGTGCTAATGGAATTGTTGACAATTTATATGCCAAATCCATGATGGACACTGGTAGGTGTGCTAAAATAATTGTGGACAGACAGAGACATGGACGTATGGCTGGATGACGGATCGCAACCCATCCCAATAGCTCAAACTAGACATTGTCAAGTAGAGCTAAAAATGAAAGTGTCAATGACACTGCAGCTCATCTTGACCAAGAAGGGACTGAACTAAATAGAAAGTTCCAGTAATGCCAAGTCATTCACTCAAGTTTCTACAGAAAAGACATCACACCAAAGTTGCAGATGAAAGCTGCAAAAGATTGGGTAAGGGATGTGGCCTGTGCTAATGGAATTGTTGACAATTTATATGTCAAATCAAAGATGGCCACTGGTGGCCATGTTTTTCAACAAAATTCAAAAAAATTTGACAGCTCCCATCAAGACATCATACCGAAGTTACATAAAAAATTTGAAAACAATCGGGTGAGAGGTGCGACCTGTAGGACGTGCTAATGAATTGTTGACTTTTAAAATGCCAAATCCAATATGGCACTGGCAGCCATGTTTTTCAACAAAATTAAAAAAAAATTTTTTAGCTCCCATCTTGACATCCCATCAAAGCCACATATGAAATTTGAAGAAGGTGGTTCACTAAAAAGATCGAGAAGTGAACCGAGAAGTGGTTCACTAAAAAGATCATCCAGAAACCATAAAAATTGAATGCCTGCTAAGGTGGTAATAATTAATTTTAATTTCCAGAACAAACAAATATAATATGCAATCATATGGAATGAGCTGATTAAGCCCATTCCAATGTGGAGGGGGGGGGGGGGGGGGCAGTGGGGGTGGGTCATAAGAAATGTCTTTGAGAAAAACATGAAAAAAAAATTTTTTGCAAGTGTTGTGTACTGGTCATGTTAGATAAAGAGTTAACCATTTTGGCTTCAGATCAATTTTTATGTTAATTACTACCTTATATAAATGTACATGCAGATGACTTAACCCTTTACCTGATGAATCAGTGACATGTCTGTATAATAGAAAAATTCTGCATTTGAAAATTTGAAAAAGATTATTTTAAATAACTAAACTATATCAAGTGGTCCTCATTTGAACGACCGCATCGAGCTCATTCCAATGAGGGGTCATGTGATATGGTTTTGCTAAAATGTTTTGAAAAATTTGAAAAAATGTTATTTAAATTAAATTTAATCTTATTTGTTTTATAAGGATTGGCGAACAAGTTGTACAACTTATATTAATGCCTGTCCATGGCCCAATGATGCAGTTGTGTTTGATGACCTTTGTAGCAGCAACTTCATTGCCTCGCTCATCTTGAATACTACAAAGGGATCTGCACACAGTGTGTCTCTCACCCAACAGAGGACAGCCATTTTACATCCTCTCCCAATATGACGGTACACTGTGAAATCATCAACCGCACAATTGATGCTGACAGAGAGTGTTTGGACACCCCAAGAACGTTCCCCAACCGAGGATCAATCCCGGGACCTCTGGCATGAGAGACTAGTGCACTTATCCACTCAGCCACCACCCTCTATAAATTTTGATATCATCTGTACTGGGTAAAGGGTTAACAGGTAGAGTGCTGAAAGCCCATATTTGGACTTTGTTCTGAAGTGCAAGTACCAAGACTTCAAGGCTTCATATTCTGTGGATATGTTTCATATTATCTTTGAAGTTAAATTATTTAGTGTATTAGGATTTGCCTCGTGGGAGCGTGGTGGCTCAGTAGGTAGAGGTGCAGAGTGCAAGCCGAGAGGTCCTCGGTTCGAACCCCACCTGCAGGAACCGCATTGTGTCCTTGGGCAAGACACTTCATCTCCATTGCCCGCGTGGGGGCATGATGATGCCGTGTACTAAGGCGTACTGCACGTCGATGGTACGCATGTCTCCAACCAATCTAACCCTGCCTGAGCTGCAGTGCGGAGTTACGATGTTGGGGAGCTGACAGCTGCTCGTCGTTGCTCGGTGGTTCTCTCCGGGTACTCCGGCTTCCTCCACCCGTAAAACTGTCACGGTCATGATTAGCCATTGTGCATAAATATGTGACCTTAAACATCAATAAATAAATAAATATTAGGATTTGCCTTGTTATAATTTATGGCCTGTAGGCACTCTTCCATAAAACAAGGACATGTGAATAAAGTTTGATGACCAAAAATAATTTAGCACCCTAGCAGTTAACAGTCTTTCTATATCACTGTTGGCTGCCTATGCAGGCAGTCAACAGCAATGTGAAAACATTGCCAAGATAAATACAACTGACTAGCTGAGTTCTCAAGTAGAATACACTTGGGAAAACTTTTCAAAGCAATATTAAAGTGGCAGCTTGGGGACTTGAGGGCTAAACTAACTCAAAATTCTATAGACAACAAAGAGTAGGTCAGGGTTCTTACTGATATCAGAGAATCAAGTTGAAATACTATTTAACTGGTCAAGTGCTAAATTATTTTTTGTTAACCGTTTACCTAACGAATCTGCCATATCTGCACTCGTGATATACAAAATTTGCTATTCAAATTTTATTTTTTCATTTTACTACTCCAAAACATACCTCATGACCTATTAATGGAACAAGCTTGATGAGCTCAATAAGGACTAATAAGCCATGGTTAGAAGTAATAAAAAGTGAAAAAATCTGATGTTTCAGAAAAATAATTTGTACTGTTGCCTTCAACTTGTGTTAGGTAGGTAAAGGATTAAAGATGCAGTACATAAAGCAATGTTGGGCTATAGGAGTCAATTTTCTTTTTTGCCTGTAATAACTCCCAATCCTTCAAAACGCATTTCGCATTTTTGGAATAATTGCCTAAGTGACACATGTGTGTGTGAGTGTGTGTGTGTGTGTGTGTGTGGGGGGGGGGGGGGGCAGGGGGAGGGAGTTGTGGAACCTATATTCAAACTTGGCCTGTATTACTAGCTGGAAAATACACATATCAACTTTGGTTGAAATCAAATAATCCAAACTGGAGTTATTGGTCGGAAACCAGTTGTTTACAGACAGATGGATGGACCGACGAATGGACCGACGAAAGCCTTGACTATAGAACCGACTATAAACAGTCAGGCTAAAAATGCATTTTGTACCAAAGAAAAAATATTGCTTAAATGGCCCTGGGTGAGGAGGAGGTGGGGGGGGGGGGGGGGGGGGGGGAGTGGGGAGTGGAGAGGGGAGTGGGGAGTGGAGTGGGGTTGTTAGGGGAGTCCATTTTTTTTCCCGCATGTGGTCAGTCTAAATTCTTCAGAATGCATTATGAGCAAAGAGAAAAAAAATGCCTAACTGGCACCATGAGGAGGGGGGGGGGGGGGGGGGGGGTTGTTTGTCTGGGTTTTTAACCACAAACTTTAACCAAAACTGTAAAAATAAACATTTTAATGAAAGAAAAAAAGTGCCTAATTGGCCCCGGGGGTGGGCGTGTAAAGGGGGGTGGGAGTGGGGTTACATGAGTTTAAAAAAAGGTTCCACATGTAGTGACTGTAAATAGTTCAAAATGCATATTGGAAGAAAGAAAAAAAATGCCTAATTGGTGATGGGGGTGGGTGTTTGGGTTTTTAACTACAAACTTTAACCAAAACTGTAAAAAAAAAGTGCCTAAATGTCCCCAGGGGAGAGGGGGGGGGGAGTGGGGGGGGGCAAGTTGGAGAGGAGGCCGGTTAAGTGAGTTTAAAAAAAGTTCCGCATGTTGTGATTGTAAATAGTTCAAAATGCATATTGGAGGAAAGAAAAAAAAAGTCTAATTGGGGGGGGGGGGGGGGGGGGGGGGACTTCAACAATTTTCATTGGATAATTGTGATAATCAAACTTGACCTAGAGACATGTACTGAAAAGAATTGAAACTTTTGTTTAAGTTATGGCATAAAGTTCGGACAGATGGATGGATAGATGGACGGAACAAGCTCTGTGCTATATCCCTCCCTTGTGGGAGAGGATAAAAAGTAATAAAGTATGTGGTAGAAGCCTAATTTGAAATTTAGAGAAACTAAGTTCGAAAAGCGATGTGAAAAGGCTTAAATTAATGCCAATATTATTTGAAACCACTGTGTACAGCTTCAGTCGACTTTACCCAAAATGAAAAAAAGAAATGACGTTGTAACAGAATGTTTGGAGAATGAAGGGTAGAACCTTAAAAAGCAGAACTTTCATCCGAAACTTTAAGCTGGGAATACTAAGGAAAATTGACTGGCAAAAAAGGGTTAAATATTTCCTAAAACCGATAAAAGAAATCACTGATGTAAATGGAATCATTAAGTTGTACTGACCATGCAAGAATTAGAGTAAGAAAGTATGTGGCAAAGTCTAATTTCAAATACAAAGAAAGTAAGTCTAAAAAAAAATGTTTAAAAGGGGTTAAAATCATGCCGATATTAATGAAAATCACTGTAGAAATGATCAGTAGATAGTATAGCGGGGGAGGAATTCGCTAGAATTGTGCACTTGGTGATACCTTCCTGAAATTTGGCATGATGTAAGGGTAGGCATCAGAGATTTCAAAATCGATCGGCTACAAGTTGGCACCATCCTCTAGCCACCACTAGCAGCGAAATCCAAAATGGCCGCCAAGCGGATCGAAAAAAAGCTATTTTCGCCGATCGCACAACTGAAGCTCCAAACCTAACACCATACATGTGCTGTAATTGATGTGAATGATGGAGTGAAGCCCTTGGAACAAGTTGGGGGGAAGATTAATGGATAATGGGATCAGAATTTCCGTCGATGTGTGCGTCTGTGTGTCTGACTGTCAGTATGATCGTCCGTCCGTAGATAAATTAGTGTTGAATGTTTCTCGGGAATGCAATGGTCAAATGAACATGGTATGAGAGATTCCTGTCAACACATGAACAAGGGTACTCGATAGTATGCAGCAGTGGGGATACTTGGACATTTGATAATCCAATTAAAGTGACAGTCTATTCTCAACTTCCGGCATTTTCGATAGATTTATTTTCTAAGAAAATAAAACTATCAAATTTCTAGAGGAGTTCTGGTTCAATCTCAACACCATAGCGACACGTCTGCCAGCAAGGGCAGTGCTGGAATGAACTCGGGATGCATTAGTTCCCGTTGTTAATTATACAATGTTATCTTGCCAGTATAGAACATTGGCAAAATGGGACTAGAAGGGGTGAGTGTATGTTTGCAGTCATTCGAGGTACAGGAATATTTTTTGACTACAAGTAGTATTCTTCATTTTCGGCCAGTTAAGATGTGGTGTGTTCCAAGTCAGGATTAATGTTGCCGACACTTAATGCCCATCCCTCATGGTATGCTACTTTACCAGGGATATAGAGATATAGCCACCACTGGGAGCCAAAACATGACCTTTGATGTCGATGAGTGGTCGAAATGTTTTAGCGAATAACTTATCGAAATATGATCCGGTATGGCAATTTGATACCTTACGTTAGATTTATTAGATCAACTCAGGTATGGATTCATTGAGACATGAGTGCGCTACAAGATGAAGGATTTCCAAGTTGATTTGCTATGGAGTAGGAACTGACTAGTCACATGTGGCCTATGGCCAGAGAAAGACAAGGATACCATAGATGAACACACGGGTGAACGAAGGTATCAACTGTTGTACAGAGGCAAAATAGTTGGGGATATTGTATCATGCTATGCATGAATTAACACCGTCTTGTGCAGTAAATAACAGACTATTTTCCGAAATCTAAAACTGTATTCCTATACCCCGGACAATGTAGCAAGCCACATGGGATGAACATTTGTTAGCAAAATCAACTCAACTAGAAACATGACATGTGTTAACTGGCCGAAAATGGAAAAAAAAATACCAGAATAGGAGATGACTGGTCCTAACATGACAGTATACTACTCAATATTGTTACAACAGCCACCTTCACACTTACACAAAGGTGTGCACCTTAATCCAGCTTTCAAGCATTTGCAATTGCCCTTGCAGGCCTTGGCACAACTACAGTGGAGCATCAGTGCACATGCAGCACTTGCGTCTCCTAGGTGAGTCCAAAATGGGACCAGAATATTGAGACGTGGATTCCACTCCCATCCGTACTGTGATGGGTCTGGCACACATAAGTGTTTCTGCAGAGCACGATGCCAAATGAAAGATGACACAAGAATTACCCTTTTTACATGTTGATACAGAGCTGCTTTGGTGGGCGGGATGTTTTCCATAGACTTAAGGCCATGTGTGAACATATGCCGTCTCGCATCATTGACACGTGTACTGACACAACTGTTACTGTACATCTGTATGGTGAGTTTTTCGATATGCTGCATATGAGGGGAATCCTCTGAAAAGACTTGCGGATTCTCAGTCAATTCTATCATCATTTCAGTTGATGCGGGAAAATTCATCCATGCATTCCATCCTGTCTTCTTCCCAATGCCGAGCATGCTGGATGTTACATCACAACCTGTGAAGGCGTGGAAGAAAGTCAGGGCCTTACAGTAATCAGGTCCAAGTTGTGAAGCTATCTCATGAATTGGCATATCTTTATATGCCTTTCCAATTCCAAACCCAATCCACAGCTCACTGAGTCCAAGGTCACGGAATGTTGCGAAATGGTGCAAAGACAGAATGACGACATCAGAATCAACCGTGCGAAGAAAAGCTATTTTGTGACCTTGTGAGACTGCATGGTTGAGATGAAGCATCATGCGCGTGTCTGCTTCCTCGTGGTTCGATGGAGATATGTCACATAAGCTAACATCCTTATTGCATAGTACATATTCTCCTGATGTCGTTAACAACTGGTACTCGGATGTTGATGTTAATTTCAGCAGTTCAGCAGACAGGAACTTGAAAAATTCGTCTTTATTCTCACTAACTTTCAAGAATGCCTGCCAATTCTTCCCTTTAGGTAAAGGGACGTTCTCGGACACCCGTATCAACCTAACTGCTGTCTCACCGAGGCGTTTTGCTCGCGTCTGATTCTTCAAACTGCCTTCGGGGTAACAGTCATAGATCGCATCAACCCTTGTGGTGTTCGTGTTAATCAGAGATTCGATGTATGGCAATAATTGCAATCGAGCATATTCTCCAAACAGATCCGCTTTCTGTGGTTTGATTACATGGACTACAGCAGGCATATCCAAGATGACAACTGAAGCTTGTCTAGCTGCTGAATTCTTCCCTTGTGCAGGAATAGCTGGTAAACAATTGAGAATTTGAGATTTTGTCCCACTCCGTAGCTTACCTCTATCGGATAATGCTGGCAGATCACGTGCATTCTCGTGCATGAAAAACTCATCCATGTTTGAATCAGGCCGGGCTTGCAGTGAAACGAACATCTGGGTAACTATTGCGGCAGTTGCTTTACTTGACATGAGTTTGTCTCGGCCTTTGTCCAGGTTGGCTGGGGGTGGGTTAAGGAAGGTATATATATTTGCCTTGGGAATAACATCATTCAGGGGTACGGTGCATTCCACAAGCCTTTCCTTCAAGAAAGTGGAATATAAATGCTTGCCCCTTTCGGGTAATGACCGTAAACTCTTACTAACTTCGGGGTCCATATATTCACCAGTATCTAATGTCACCAGCTGACCACTAGTTTCATCATAAGGGTTGATAATGAGTCCCTGATTCACCAGATCGAGGAGAGATTTCAATTGATTCAGAAATTTTTTCTGCTCTGATACCGAACTTTCCGGGTGTTCCGTGTTATCTGATGATGTTGTGTGGAAACTTGCATATTCATACTCATCTATAACACGCAGAACTTCTGACCTTGAAAGCTCAATAACGACTTTCTCTTCAGCCTGGCCATAGAGACCTTTTGGACCACTGTCTTCTTTGAGTAGTTGGATACTATGTTCTTGGCTCTGATCTAAACCCATCATACTGAACTTCCTCTCACTACGCTGGACCACAAAATGGCCTTCCATGAATTTGTTGTGGATTGAAGGATGCCGCCTGGGTAGCTGAGACATGTCTCTCAGAAATACGGGGACCCACCGACAATAATTTGTATGTCCTAGGGCAAAAAAGTAACTGCACAACTCATCGATAGAACACAGTGTACCAGGCCAGTTACCGATTCGTTGGTTCCGAACGAATTGACAGCTTGTCAAGAGAAAGTTCCGAACGATTTCACCCCAATAGCGCGCAGTTGGAGATTGTGAAAGAATCCTCTGTTCCCACATTTCAAATGACTCATGGGGCCCAGTCTGCTGACAGTAAATCTCATAAGCATTCTTTCTGAGGATCTCAAGCCAAGCTAGAGTGAGAAGATATGCCTGTCGCGTCCTCTTGACATGTTTCCCACCAAGTAGGGATGATGCTACACCGGGTGTGAATATCTTTGCGAGGTGAAACATTCGCTCCCAACCAGAACCACCCATAAGCTTACCACCAGCTTCTTGGGTGCACATTTCAAGATGCAGGAATCCAATCATACACACCATTCGATCCTCACCTATCTCCTCTGGGAACAGCCATTGACATTTTTTCTGCCTGGCATACAACGGACAGTCACCTTCAATGACAGGTATCTGGCCGGGGTTTACGAAAGCAGTAGCTTCCCTGACCACATACATAGCATGCTTCTGCATACTGAGTGAGTCCGCTTTCTGCTCACTGAAAACAGGGAATACCCCAATAACTGCACGAGGTTTGACATTGTCTTGATCTTCATGTTTTGAAAAGAAGCCTGAAAAGGTCACAGGGACTTCATCAAGCTGCCAGCTGCCATCAACCTTCCCTTTATTGCTGATCTGTGACACATGAGACAACCAGTCATTCTCTCCCACGTTCAAATCTGCATATTCATTGGGCCGTACATTACATTCATCTGGAGATTCAAGCCTGATGTCCCCACCAAAGTCTTCAACGAAAGGAACAAATGCATAGTCGTCTGGGAGTTCAATTTGTGTGTCTTCTGGAACATCTAAACTCAGTGGTGGGGGATCAGTACCCACATTGTCCCTGCTCAGTTGACCAATGAGTGTGATGGACGTACCATGCATATCAGATCTACCAGATACATCAATGTTATCAGTGGTTCCTATCGAGAAAACATTACGTTTGCAGTTAGCTGGGACTACAACACCTTCGTTCTTGAACCGCAGTGAAACAGCTCTCGCGAAACTCCTGCGAACATCCATTACGCGATCATAAGAGACAGAGAGTCCCATTTGATGAAAATCTCTGATAAGATTTTTCATACGATCATGGGCATGCAACTTCAAACCCACATAAAGAGGCATTGGAGTTTCTCTGTCACGTCTCTGGTGAACATTTTGTGCATGTTCGGAGCGTTTCGCTGAATTGCTGATCAACATCTGTGAAATAGTACAAGCCACTCGAGTCTTGGCATTAACAGTCTCATCATCGCCTAAGTTCTGTATACTACATGTGCCCTCAAGTAGAACTCTAAGAAGAGTCAGGAGTGAGTTGGGTACAGGCTCGCTCAAGCAATAAGATGAAAATGATCCCGTGAAAGGAGCTTGAGATATGAGTATGTGTTTACGCAGAAGAAGACCCACATCAACTATCTTTTTTGCCTCTTCCTCAGACACTATACGAGTTAAAGATTCGGACAACAAGGAGCCAACTCGAAACCTACTTGAAATAAACACATCTCTACCCTGTGTGAAGGCGTCCCAGCCATCGCCCAATTTCTGCAACAAATGTTCTTTGAATCGAGTGGAATGTATTTCTTCACTAAGCCAATCAGAACCGACTTGCTTCAACCTCCGACTGTACAGATTCTTGAGATCGACAAGCTTCATCGCGGAATCGTTGTGTTCAACAAATGTTATGAGCTCTGCCATAACGAGAGGGTCATAGGGCAGGCCTGACGCGGAATGTTCGGCGTTCTTCGACTTTTTAGATTTAGCCGCTCGTGCTTCATTGGCAAGCTTACAATAACAGGTTTTGTGATAGTAAAGATCACTAGCAGCGGAATCAAATGCTGCATTGACCCGAGAAAAAACAACCCAGTTCTCGGCTTCCTTTGCCATAATTTTGAGTTTATTGTTATCAGACATTGATCTGCAAATAGGCTCACTGCTGTCACCTTCGCGTTTGTGACAATAAACACACTGGGGCAGTTTCCTGTCACAGCCAGATTCAAAACTTGTCCGTGTTCTTTTAGGACTCAGCGTGGAGCAGGATGCCACTGCCTCATTTCGCTCTCGCTTGTGTAGCACGCGCTGTACGATGTGAGTCCGAATACTGTCACGGCATGTCTTATGATATATTGCCTTATTCGTCAACAGTGACATCGACATACACTCATCACTCTCTCTCATCAAACAATCAATGGTCAAATTATATGGAAGCTCAACGCCATTATCTAGGAAGCGCGTTATGTCTTCCTCAATAGCTTTATAGGCGTCATGAAAACGAGATTCTCTATACGGACGCATCAATTTCTTGGAACTGTCTTGCTGGCAAAAGCAACAACGTTCCCAGTCAGTACTAGTCCGTACACGAAGAGGATTCTCACTCATTCTGTGAATGATTTTTGTGAACAATCGCGTTCTCGAATTAATTTCGACAGACAAATCAGAATTGCTTGCGGAATTACGCCAAACAAGAGATTGTATGGCAAAGAGACTGCTTCATAAAGAGCGTTGTTTCTCCGGGATCAGCGTCATTCAGGTTTGCCTGAATGACGCTGATCCCGGAGAAACAACGCTCTTTTCAAGTTCCAAGAAATTGATGCGTCCGTATAGAGAATCTCGTTTTATTCTACATCATCTCCCACGTCTGTTTCCAACACGTGCGTGGATCAGAGTTCACTTTCGCGCCCTTACAATCGGATGTATAGTCGGTAGACCGTCGAAAAGGAGGTTCCCTTCAGCCGCTGGCGGCCATTTTGGATTGTGCCGCTACTGGTCGCCACCGGTCGGTGTCAACTTGTAGCCGATCGTTTTTGAGAACCTCATAGCCTACACTAACAGTGTGCCAAATTTCAAGAAGGTATCACCAAGTGCACAATTCACCTGTATGTGACGAATTCCTCCCCCGCTAGTAGACATTGTCCCAGATGAGAAACAGTGACATTCCACTAAACTGTTTGAAGAATTAAAGGTGTAATTTTAAACCCCCCCCCTCCCCCCCAAAAAAAAATTTAACCAAAAACTTTAACCTGGAAGTTGTAAGTTAAATTGCCATACAAAAAAGGGTTAAATGTTTCCCCAAATAACATGAAACATAAAAAAAATAAAAACAAAATGAGAATGATACAATCAATAGTAATATCAATTTAAAAGAAAAAAAAACCAGAAAACTTTAAGGCTGACTAAAAAACGTTAACCACAAACTTTAACCAAAACTCCAAATGTAAACTTAACAGACAGACAGACAGACAGAAGAAAGTCATGACGACACAGGAAAAAAAATCCTCACTTGAACCTTCAGTAAAAAACATTAACCACAAACTTTAACCAAAACTCTAAATGTTAACAGACGGACAGACGGACAAAAGTCATGACTATAGCCCTCACTGTAAACAGTCGGGCTAAAAATAAAAACAAAATGAGAATGATGCAATCAATAGTGATATCAATTAAACAGAAAAAACCCAAAAAACTTTAAGGTTGACTAAAAAACTTTAACTAAAAACTCCAAATGTTAACAGACAGAAGAAAGTCATGACTAAACAGGAAAAAGAAACAACCCACTTGAACCTTCAGTAAAAAACTTTAACCACAAACTTTAACCAAAACTCTAAATGTTAACAGATGGGCAGATGGACAGACGGACGGACAGATGGACAAAAGTCATGACTATAGCCCTCACTGTAAACAGTCAGGCTAAAAAGAAATGATGTGACCAATATTTTATTCATCTACATATCTTTACTTGAATTGCCATTTTATTCATTTGCTAACTCTTCCGGAACCATAATCTACTTTCTAATAGGGTTTTATCCCGGGAACAGGAATTCCTGGGTTTCCGGTTCCGAAAGCCGATCACGATACTCAGAAATCTATAGCACAGAACCAGGAATGTGCAAGGCACTGTTTGTGCTGAACTGAAGTTTTCAAAATTGATAAACTGCCCAAAGTAACTTTGTAAGACTTCGTCAGTTATTCCACACCTGAACGTTTTACAATCCTGCTTCTTGAAGAACCTTTTTTATCAAATCACTGAAGCTCTCAATCAGTTCCGAGGGACTCCTCTTTTCAACAGCAAGATCTTCACTCGCTCCTAAGTTCAAACTTGGCTTCATTTTCAGAATCACAAGTATCATTCACTATTCACGACTTCCTTCAACATCAGCTCATTCTTCACTGCCATCACCAGTCTCCTCTGCTTTAAGCAGTGGAGACTGGTGACAGCAATGAAGAGGGAGTTGAAGCCATGAGGAAGTGGTGATAAAACTAGCGATTCTGAAAATGAAGACGAGTTGGAAGTGGATTTGGGTTTTCACACTCCTCTTAGGAAAAGAGCTTTTCCGTATGGAGATGGCAGAATGCCAATAAAATATGTTCATTTTGATGAAAATAAATGTGGCTTGTTACTCTCGGAAATTTACTCTATATTATCTGGGACATTCCCGGTTCTGAGTCTAATTCCATTCCTGTTTCCATTGAAACCGGGAATATATTAAACCTTACTTTGTAATGAGGATAAAAACTAATGTCATGATGATATGACGAGGAAATGCTGCGATGTAACACATTGTTGGAAAGGGCTCTCATAGCCCTTTCCAACAGTATGTCACATCATAGCATTTTATCAGATTACTGACAGAAATTCATGAAATAAATTGCAGTGGTCTAAAATCTGCACAGTGTTCTGAGGTGAGTTATCATGAAACATCGTGTCACAGAGGTTACAGGTAAACTGAATTCAAATACTTTTCAAGGGAGGTGGTGGAAAATCAAGTACTTTTGAAGGATAGAAACAAATATAAGTATTTCTCAAGGAATGGGCCAAAATTCAAGGACTTTTCATTTGAGTGGGAGCCCTGTAGATGATGCCAAAGATTAATGACGATGGTGGGAACATGGTGTCTCCTGGACGTCATTCTACACGCTACACTTTGTTTTAAATCGGTGGAAGTGAGTCTTTCTTAATTCTCCCAACAGCTTCAGAATCAAGAACGGATACCAATTATACAGTAGAATCCTCTTAATTGAATATCCATTTTGCCAGTGAAAATTATTCAATTAACAGGAGTATACAATTAACAGGGATTTGGTCAGCTTCCTGTGTTCTGGAGGTAAATTGAGCCTTTATTCTATTATATCTTGTTTGACAGAGCTCATAGAGCTCTGTCGAACAAGATATAATAGAATAAATGCCTGTATTGGATGTAGTGAGGCCAACAAGGTTGATAAATGAGGGGTATTTGGTGCCTGTCACAGTAATATTTCTGACATATTACAAAAATTTATATACAATTAACAGGAGTTTACTCTCCAACCCATATGCAATTAACAGATCAAATTTGTACTGAAGGTGTGGTAAATGGTTTTGTGTTTGAAAATTATATTCAATTAACAGGGATATACAATTAAGAGATATGCAATTAAGTGGGCTCCACTGTATGTGCAAATAGCAATGAGGCTGAGCAAGCTCATTCCAATGAGGGGTCACATGATATGGTTTTGTTGAAAGTTTTTTCTAAATTTTTCTTTTTCAACTGCTCAATTTGTAAATTACGTGGGCAATGTGTCCGGTTCATTATGTAAAGGGTTAATATAAAGCAAATAAGCCATTTTCAAGGTTCATTGAACACCTTCGAATGTTAAACGATTACACATCGCTGATGAGGTATCAATCTTTTTTTTGCACCTGTAAGGCTTGTCATTATAAGTAAGTCAAATCCATTGATATTTGTTCAAGTTATCACGCTAACGAAAATAGGCAAAAATTAACTAATTACGGGCCATAACGCAGTATGGCCAAACCGTACCAGTTTTCGAACTTGTTCAAGACATTGTTAAGAAAGTCTCACATACCAAATATTGATAAAATCCCTTACTATTTGTTGAAGTTATCACACTAACAAGAAAGATGATGTCCATCTGCTCACCTGCCCACCCACCTGCCTATCCACCAAAATCATCAAACTTTCACTCAAGTTTCTGAAAAAAACTCAACCCAAAATGTATGGCATGAAAAAGTCACAACTTACGCACTTCACTTGTGATGACTGATAAAGTAATTTATATTTCATGGCAATATTACCTGAGAAAATACAAATGGCTGTGAGTAAAGCATATTCTGTGTTATCTGTCTGCATGGTTGCCATTGTGTGACAGAACTTATACACTAACTCTGCATACAATCCTAAGCCCGTGGCTTTCATATTCTCCAGAGTACATGGCATTCCATTTGCAAAAACAATGGCCTGTGTTTCTAGATCATAACACCGAGCAGCTCTGATGGTCATCATCTCACTTGATGCTGCCTATAAAGTTTAAAGTAAATTTATCACAAAATCAATATCAAATAGCACAAAATGGAAATATCATCTGCAACACTTCAAAATAAACATGTGATGTTAGAAACTGATCTGATGTTGTAACTAGAAACCAGCCAGGGCTTGTATTTCATCTAAATTTGGGAGAATCCATCTACAATCTCATGAAAATGGTTGTGAGAATCCATACCTGCTATGAGTATCCCAGGATCCCCATGAGACCACCATACTTGAACCCCTGTTGTATACTGATAACACATGTTAACCCTTTACCCAATGTAGCTTTTTAATTTTTAAAACATAAACTGAATTTGACAAATTTTTAAAAACATGAACAATATTTACCAATAAAACCTTAAAAATATTGATGTCATTGGAACCGGCTCATTGAGTCGGTTCCAGTGACAGCCATATTTGTACAATTTTATTGACAAAGCGTCAGGATATTTCAGGTCATGTTAGCCTTGTGTTGGTTAACTTCTTGTTTGCTGCCGCTATGCCAGGTAAAAGGGTTAAATTGACTCAATTCTTTTCACATGAATCCAGCGAAGAGGTGCAGCGAGAATTTACATGAATTCTTGCTTGATTTGTTGTACAAATCTTTGCAAGAATCAATTCTTGAATTCTCATTGAGATGTAAGCCCTGCCAGCAGGCCAGGCAATTTGAACAAGGAAGGCCAAATTCACTCTGCCTTCAATAAAAAGCAACTCTCAAGTCACCTTGTGAAAACTCAGACACCATTGAAATCGGGTGATTCTGTGCAAAACTTGAAATAAAAATACCTAATATTTTATTGTAATGTAATGTAATTGTAATGCAACTATAGGGGAGCGCGGTGGCTCAGCAGGTAGAGGTGCAGGCTGCAAGCCGAGAGGTCCTCGGTTCGAATCCAACCTGCGGCAACCGCGTCATGTCTTTGGGCAAGACACTTCATCTCCATTGCCCGCGTGGGGGCACGATGACGCCGTGTACTAACGTGTACTGCACGTCGATGGTACGCATGTCTTCAACTAATATAACCCTGCCTGTGCTGCAGTGAGGAGTTACGATGTTGGGGAGCTGGCAGCTGCTCGTCGTTGCTCAGTGGTGTTCTCCGGGAACTCCGGCTTCCTCCACCCGTAAAACTGTCACGGTCATGATTAGCCATTGTGCATAAGTATGTGACCTTAAACATCAATAAATAAATAAATATAACTGTAATTTTCGCAATAACTAAAAAATCCCAGAAAATTGTGACTTTAAACAGAAAAAGAACCTCAATCTGAATCAAGATCTCAGGCCTAAATAGAAAGAGGTACCCAGAGGATAAATTGGGGGTTCCAGCACACTGTATGGGGTAGAATCATGATGATATTCATCCTCTGAAAACCTTCTGCAAATGACAGATAGCTTATTTCCGGGCTTGATTATATGCTTACAGAAATTTGTGTTGTAGAATTTTTTCTGTCCAAATTAATTACATATCTACAAATGAATTTTCTTAGCTTCAGTGAGTTATTTATTTAATTTATTTATTGATGTTTTTAAGGTCACATATTTATGCACAATGGCTAATCATGACCGTGACAGTTTTACGGGTGGAGGAAGCCGGAGTACCCGGAGAGAACCACCGAGCAACGACGAGCAGCTGCCAGCTCCCCAACATCGTAACTCCGCACTGCAGCACAGGCAGGGTTAGATTGGTTGAAGACATGCGCACCATCGACGTGCAGTACGCCTTAGTACATGGCGTCATCGTGCCCCCACGCGGGCAATGGGGATGAAGTATCTTGCCCAAGGACACAACGCGGTTGCCGCAGGTGGGATTCGAACCGAGGACCTCTCGGCTTGCAGCCTGCACCTCTACCTACTGAGCCACCGCGCTCCCCAGCTTCAGTGAGTTATTTACAAGTGAGCAAAATATTCTATGAAGCAATGGGGCAAAAGCCGATTCATGCCTCTCCTACTAGCAAACTTCTGCCCTGTTTTCACTTAATTTCTTCCTAAAATCAGAGTAACTCTCCCACAATTTACCCCCAGGCTGGTCACTGGTCACGACTCTGTGAGTGAATTAGTTTCATAAATAGTACTCAATAAATCTTCTTTGATTTTTAAGTCTGTTATTTATTAACTCTTCACCATGACCAGAATATAACCATTTGCAAAAATATTTCCTGAATAACTGAAAAGGGTAATTTTTTTGCCCTGAAAAAATACAGCTTATGATTCATCATTTGAGCAAGCTTGATGAGCTTGTTCCAATGAGGGATCATAAACTATATTTTCAAAGCAAAGACTGAAAAAAAATGATAAAATTTGTTTGACAATTTTTGTGAATAATGTTGGCCGAATTTGGCTTTCACATTAGGTAAAGGGTTAAACTTCACATAAAGTAATTATTTATTTATTGATGTTTAAGTTCACATACATACGCACAATGGCTAATCGTGACTGTGGCAGTTTTATGGGTTGAGGAAGCCCGAGTACCTGGAGAGAATCACCGAGCATCGACGAGCAACTGTCAGCTCCTCAACATTCTTACTCTATTCAAGTTCCGCTCAAGAAGGGTTACAGCGGTTGAAGACATGTGCACCTTAGTATGCCTTAGCACACAGCGTCATCGTGCCCCTATGTAGCCAACCAGGATAAAGTGCCTTGCCCAAGGACACAATGCAGGTTGTCACGGATGGGGATCAAACTTGGGACCTCTAGCATAGAAGTCCAACAGTTTACCACTGAGCTACTGCACTCCCACATAATGTAATAAAAAGAATCTCAAATTCATTTAAGGAATGATCGTTTCTTTTTGTCTATTTCTTAAGTTATGAACCCCAAAAAACAAAGTCCAAACTGTGTAAATGGGCATAGCCTATTTACGCGATGTTTGGACTTTGTTTTTTGGGGTCCATAACTTAAGAAACAGACAAAAAGAAACGATCATTCCTTATAATTAAATGTTCGCGACCCAAATAAATAAATAGTGTTAGTCGTCCTCTACTTCATCGAACAAAGACTTAAAAAATAAAACTGGTAGACATATTATTTTTCTGGCATAAAAGAGGGCGCATATTATTGAAATGCAGGTAGCAATTGACACACTTTCCAAGTCAAATGCACTTATGTCATTAAATTTTTTTACTGACCAATGAATTATGTAATGCAAAGAAAACGTCATAAGCCACGCCTCCCTCAAATTTCATTCAACTGTTCACTTCACGTAAAAGTTACGTTCTGTGGTAGATGGAAGTAGGCCATCAGTATTACATTGTGTTTGGGTTTTGACCGTTTCCCGAGAACTGAAAAACACAGTTTGTAAAAGTGGAGTGAGATATAAAATCATTTTGATTTCCAAAAATTTCATTCAAATTAGCAATGTCAAAATTGCCGTATTCGTCATGACCAGCCATTGTTTACAATCGCTTTGGGTAAAATGATGAACGCAGACGATCACCCAGTGTGAATAAAAATTGAAATGTCAAATAAATACAGTTGTGAAGAAAAATAAAAATTGACCCATCACGGTCATTTAAATATTTTATAAATAATTTCATGGTGATAAATTAGTAATATAAATTTTTTTTTTTTTTTAGATTTAGTACATACCAGTGTTCTAACTTCTATTGATTTGACACCATGTTGCAACTCCGAAGACTGGTATTTTAGGGTGTGGCTGGGGGCGGACCTAATTGTGTTTTTTTGGGTTCATTGAGTTATGAAAAGAAAAAACAGAATCGTGTGAGCCAATCGTTTTATCTGAAAACGCATGAACCGATAAAAAAGTTTAATTATTACAATTTGATATGAAATTTCTAAATCTCATTCATAAAGCTGGCCCCCCTTGTGTTCTGGTTTTTGCTGCAAACCAAAAACCGAACAGCAAGACCCAGCAAACACTACGCACACAGTTTTACCGTGTTTGGGTATAAACTGATCAAACAACCTTTCTGGGAGGGAAAAGGACTAGTGACCTCTATGAACTCTTGCCACTTAGTCTATCTGGCAAAGGGGCGTAGAAGCTGTCATTGTCACATTTTCCGCCTTATTGACTTGTCCACTGGACCAGTCAATAAGAAAGAAAATGTGACAATGAGAACACAACATAGATTAGATGAATTTTCATTTGTTACCCAAATTTATGTTTTTCTGACTCAATAGGCTTAGCAATTGATCCTCCTAAGCCCCAGGCCTGGCATACTTTAGGAGTGCAGGAGTGTAGGAGTGCTGCACGCCTAGAAAAAATTGAGGAGGGCAAGTTTTTGCACCCTTTGATTTCTGGAATGCCAGACCTGTTTGAAGTGCCTTTAAAGTCTATTATCATTTCGTCCCCTGAGTTCCAATGTGTTCTCTGTGCCTACTGGCACAGAGAACACACTGGAACTCAGGGGACGATTTGTCAATGTTGCATTGATTCGCATTAATTCATGGCCCATTCTTTGTTGCTTTTCAATAGATTTTGAGTGCAGAAGACAGTCACATAAGAATTGAATGCAACATTTTGAATAATGAGAAGAGTGTGCGAATTTTTCCACTATGTAGTGGAATGTAATACAATATTTCAGTCACAATATTAATACCTTGAATTGAATACAACCAAAATAGCATACAAGTTTTTGGATTGAAAATTTCAGGTGCAATCGCACTCCCAAGCAATCTGAGGAGGGCAACTGTTTTGCACTCCTTGATTTTCCAGATTGCCAGGCCTGAAACACCTAAGAATGATCAAAGGGAAGTTAGGCTGAACCCAATCGAGATACTTACTGAAAGGATTTTTTTTGTGGGGGGGGGGGGGGGGGGGGGGGGGGGGGGGGGGCACACAAACGTTTGCAGGTTCTTTTGAAGTTAACTCTTTACCCAACGTAGTAACAGCCTAAACCGGCCAGCGTTATTCACAAAAATTACTATCCAATTTTCATTATTTTTTTCATTTTTTTGTATCAAAAACATAGCTTATGACCCCTCATTGGAACGATCTTATTGAGCTCATTCCAATGAGGGGTCATAAGCTGTTTTTGATGCAAAAACATAGCTATTCAAGATCTGAAGGTGTCGTCTGCTTTTGGTGTTAGGTAAAGGGTTAAGCAGTCTCAAGTGTTGTTTACTTTATGTTCTTAACACAGAAAAACTGAACGGAAACTGAATTTTTTCCTGAAACTGACCCAAAACAAAATCTTAAAAATCAAAACCTCCCAGCTCTACTTATTCCAATGAAAGTGTCAATGACACTGTAGCTTAACTTGTGTGTTGTGTTTGATGAAATGGATAATGTTCAATGTTTATGGAAGGATTATGAAATAAGACAAGAATTGTGATAAATGGGAATATGTTCATTTCTGTTCCGTGTATGCTATGTTTTTGATAAAAATAATATGAGGTGCACACTGTAATGAAGAGCTGAGGGGTGGGTTAATATGACCTCACAGTTAATGTATGTGGCCCTCACAGTTAACGTATATCAACGAAAGTTACCAAGTTACAGTGAAATTATTCCGAAACGAGTCATCCTATCAAGTTACATTGAAATCCCTTCATAAATATGGCCTGCAGACTGTGCTAAAGGTTTTCGGGCTTCGGGCCTCTGTAGCCGTCAGTTTCCCAATTGCATCCAAAGGGGACGTTCTCATCTAGACATTATATGAAGTCAACCTACCAAGTTACAATGAAATCCCTTCATAAATATGACCTGTAGACTGTGCTAAAGGTTTCTGGGCTTTGGGCTCGGGCAGCCATCATGGTTGAATGATTGCAACCAAAAGGGCACATTCTCATCTGGGCATCATCTGGAGTGATCCTACGTAGATACAATGAAATCCCTTCATAAGTATGACCTGTAGACTGTGCTCAAGGTTTTCGGGCTTCGGGCCCCTGAAGCCGTCACAGTTGCCCAATCACGTCCAAAAGGGGACTTTCTCATCTAGACATTATAAGAAGTCAACCCACCAAGTTACAATGAAATTCCTCAATAAATATGACCTATAGACTATGCTAAAGGTTTTGGGGTTTTGGGCTCAGGGAGTCGTCACAGTTGGCAGATCATGTCCAAATGGGGAAATTCTCATCTAGACATCATAAGGAGTCATCCTACCAAGTTACAATGAAATCCCTCCATATTAAACATGACCTGCAGACTGTGCTAGAAGTTTTTGGGTTTCGGGCTTGGGCAGCCATCACAGTTGATAGATCATGCCCAAAAGGGGACGTTCTCATCTAGGCATTATCCAGAGGCATCCTACCAAGTTACAATGAAATCCCTTCTTAAATACGACCTGTAGACTGTGCTAATGGTTTTCGGGTTTTGGGCTCGGGCAGAAATACCGGTTGACCGATCGCGACCAAAAGGGGATGTTCTCATCTAGACATGACCCCCAACCTGCTTATGAAATTTCTCAATGTGAACAGCAGTGACCCCCCCCCCCCCCTACCCACCCAAAAAATACCAAAAAATATTCCTCAAATACTGGAGGTTTTCCTTTATCCTGCAATCTGCCCAAAAACCTCTTGGCTCTGAAATGTTCTGGCCAATTTCAGTTACAATTTTCCATGATTCTCTCTGTGACAAGTGTTTTACCTTTGGGTTGTTACCCCTTCAAGGTCTGAGATGTCTATTGAATAATTTTCCATGTACTCCCTCACATGCCCTATCACCCCATCTTGATATTAGAATCCTAAACATTCTCAAATGTTAGATTACACAATCATCTTTCAGGGAGATTAACTAAATAATTAGGGTAACAGCTTCATTATGTCTATCTGGTCCTTCATCCTCATCCACCCAAGATCACCCTGACTGCTTCCAATGCTGTGGCATGGTGTGATGCCGCCATCCATCTACTTGCTGCATTCTGCAGTGTTCCCAACTCTTTACAGCCATATAGTTTAGAGGTATAAAGTCTGTACCATATATTATACTAGGGTACACCCACATTTCCCAATTGGTTTGCCACACAAAAAACCTTACTCAAGCCATTTCCTGCATAAAAATTGGCTTCCCCTTCATATTTAAGTTTGTTTTCCAGAATATAAAAATGCAAAATGAACAAAATGGTCAACAGCGGGCATTTTTTTTATTGCCATCAAAATCCCAAATTTTACATCCCCCTTAAATTGCCTTACTGATATGCATCAAGTTTCATTACAATAACGCCACAATTAACTGGGTTACAGACTGACCGATGTATGGTCAGACAGATGTACGGACATCCTTGAATAGATGGCTATAGGAAGGCAAGACTGATAGCAATACCTCTGATTCCTAACAAATTTGTCATACTGGAAAGCTATCGTGTCAGGCTCCGAATGTCGGGATTTTTTAATCTCTTTCCTAGCATCCAAGCATAAATACAGATTATCACCACAGTGTGTGTCTCCGGGAATTCAGATCAAGTCGAGTTGTAGGAACAGAACAGTATTTTGACGAGCCCGTTAGGGTGAGTCGAAATGCGATTCTGTGCCTACAACGAGACTTGATCAGAATTTCCAGAGACACACCCTGTGGTGATGATAAATTTATCTCACAATATTGACCACAAAATGTGTTATAAAACTATTTTAAGAGGAACTTTTTCATTTGCCTTATCGATGGAAAGATGCAAATTGAATAATAGAATAGCGTTCACTGATCTCCATATTGAGGTCAGTAATGACATTACCCTTCAGAGAAAATTACGTCACTGGGATTCACTTTACTGAATACTGTCTTGCGAAGTGGAGCAACTGTGTGTTTCGTCAACGTGAATTTGGTTGTTACTTTTGCAATAATTACTGGTGAATTAAATATCCCTCTTGGTGTAAAGGTTTATTATATTTTAAAATATGCTGTTCATCATTTATTGAGGTGGAGTTTTCCACATTTCATAGCGAAAGCTAATCCTTTAACTTCAAGAGAGAGGCTTCAACTCGAGCGTTCAGTAAAATCCCAATAATAGGCTACAAACCAGCCCAAGATGCCAAAAAGTGTGCATAATGTAACTATTCATTGAGTTAACTTCCCCAGTGACATTTTAGCATGCCGTGCATAATAAATACGTTACAGGGCATTTAGTTGGCAGATACTGTGTCATATACGGCTCAGAGAAAACAATATTAGGTTTAGCTTCGCCTCACCTAATTATTGTTTTCTCTGAAGGGAAAAAAGCGAAGCAATCGAAAAATGATATTAATGCCGTTGTTTTGGCAATAGCAAAATCACACGCGTGTATCAGGGGCCCTTGATACAGATTCAGAACAAGGGATCAGATACATTAAACTTTAGTTGCGTAACAGTGCAAAAACGCCCCGATTGTGAGATAAAGTATAATAAAGGCCTATTTATCACTGTGCTCTCCTGAATAATGTTCAACAATGATGTCTAGCTTTTTATTAATCCTACATTCACGAAACATTTCAGCTGCCATATTGTAATTATTCTTAGTGGCAGCTAGTACTAAATGCAGGTTGTATGGCTCAAAAATCTGTTCATGTTTAAATGATTCTGTACATTTCAAAACACTTGTAACTTTATTTATGGACGTAATCATCTTCCCGGTTCAGTTTTCAAAGGGATTTCTCTCCCTTGACTGCACAATGTCCTTTGGCTAAAAGCTGAACATAGCTTTATGTACCCTGGCAAGATAACCAATCACAGCTTGGCATGTTTCTTTCCAATGTGAGTTGTACAACCTGGATGCCAATAAAGCGAATAAGCTTGGGCTAAACTGAACTAAACAAGGTGCAACGGCACCGGTATCCCCTGCCTAGGGTTTCTAAGTTGAAGGGTTTCTAAGTTGAAAAAATCCAGCAAGAGGATCACAGATCCAGAAGTCGAGTTTTGACATTAAATTCTGAAGAAATGAGCTATTTGTAGCAACAGTGACCTTGACCTTGGAGTCCCAGACTCCGAAATCAATAGGTGTCTTCCCTTCCTATAAGGTAACCTCTGGTATAAGTTTGGTAAAGGTGCGTCAAATAGAACTAAAGTTATTGCCTGGAAACCAATTTGTCACAAAATATTCTATTGATAATAACAGTGATCTTGACCTTGGGGCCCCAGACTCCGAAATTGATAGGTGTCTTGATTTCCTATAGGGTAACCTGTGGTATAAGTTTGGTGAAGATACATGGAATAGAACTAAAGTTATTGCCCGGAAACCAATTTGTCACAAAATATTCTATTTATAGTAACAGTGACCTTGACCTTGGAGTCCCAGACTCCGAAATCAATAGGAGTCTTCCCTTCCTATGGGGTAACCTCTGGTATAAGTTTGGTAAAGGTGCGTCAAATAGAACTAAAGTTATTGCCCGGAAACCAATTTGTCATAAAATATTCTATTTATAGTAACAGTGACCTTGATCTTGGAGTCCCAGTCTCCAAAATCAATAGGTGTCTTCCCTTCCTACAGGGTAACCCCTGGTATAAGTTTGGTAAAGATGCGTCAAATAGAACTAAAGTTATTGCCCGGAAACCAATTTGTCACAAACAAGAGCTGGACTTTCGTACGGTGCATACCCCCAAATGGTGTACCGCCTAGTGTGGGCATACCAACAAATATCATTTATGAATATTCCCGTACAGACTGACGGATGGTTGCACAGATGGACAAACGCAACCCAGTATGCCCCCTCCCCCTTCCATTTTCTTCGAAAGTTTTCAACA
This sequence comes from Pictodentalium vernedei, assembly GCA_031216915.1. Taxonomy (NCBI): domain Eukaryota; kingdom Metazoa; phylum Mollusca; class Scaphopoda; order Dentaliida; family Dentaliidae; genus Pictodentalium; species Pictodentalium vernedei. Next base: position 158,810,265 of record CM062288.1, on the reverse strand, counting down.
ATTTCCAACAGTTTCTAAGTCAAAAGGTATGGTAAATTGTTTGGTGTTTGGAAGTTTAATGCAATGAGGCAGAAGCCTTTGTCATAGGTAAACTGCATGCCATATTTCACTGAAATCCGATGACCCTAATCCAGTATCCCCCCCCCCTCCCATTTTCATCGAAAGTTTTCAACAATTTCCAAGACAAAAGGTATGGTAAACTGTTTGGTGTTTGGAAGTTTTATGCAATGAGGCAGAAGCCTTTGTCATAGGCAAACTGCATGCCATATTTCACCAAAATCCAATAACCCATACCTTTGATACAGGCTGAACAGACAAATAATGTCTATTTCCTACAATTTCTAAGTCAAAAAAGGGGGATAACTCTAAAAAAGAGAATGTGAGAAATATCATTGAATCCTTTTTTTAAAGCCTATACCATAAGTAGTGTTCATGGCAAATTTCATTGCAATAAAACATTCGATACCCGAGATATAGGCTGAACAGACAAAATTTGGCTCGGACAGACACAATTTCTAAGTGAACAAATAATAAATGAAAGTGTCAATGACACTGTAGCTCAACTTGACAAACTTGAACTTGGTAAGTTATAAATGAAATGGCAAAATTGAAGATCATTGGGTCCAATGTCAGTTTTTTTGCCAGTGGCAACATTTTTTGACAGAAACCGAAGAAAATCGATAGCTCCCATCTAGAGGCCTCCCCAAACAAGCATGCCAGGTTTCAAAGCAATCCGATCATAAATGTGCCCTGTAGGGTGTACAAAAGGGAAATATTGTGGTCTGACTAGACTAAATTCTAAGAACGTTGGCCGTGGCAACATTTTTTGACGGAAATGGAAGAAAATCAATAGCTCCCATCTAGAGGTCACCCTAAATAAGCATACCAGGTTTCAAAGCAATCTAATCATAAATGAGCCCTGTAGGGTGAGCCAAAGGGAAATATGGTGCTCTGACTAAACTAAGTTCTAAGAATGTTGGCTGCGGCAACATTTTTTGATGGAAATTGAAGAAAATCGATAGCTCCCATCTAGAGGTCACCCCAAACAAGCATGAAAGGTTTCAAAGCAATCCGATCATAAATGTGCCCTGTAGGGTGTGCCAAAGGGAAATATCGAGTCTTCTGACTAAACCAAGTTCTAAGAACGTTGGCCGCGGCAACATTTTTTGATGGAAATTGAAGAAAGTTAAAAAATTTATAGTAATTTATATATTTTTTATACTTACCAATGACCCAGACTTAGCTGGCTGGTGCTAATCTCCATAATTCAGGGCCAAACACAAATTTTGCCCCCCCCAATCCCCAAAATTTGCATCAGAAACCGAAAAATACATGTCCTATATGGCCCTCCATACATCGACTCCTCTGCGCATGCGCAGTGTCGAGGAGGTCCCGAAATTGGCGCCAATTATCATTCTTACAACCAGTGCCTGGTAAGCGTTATGTACTCAGCGGGGAGGTATGAGTTCCCAACTCCTGGGAGGGCCATCCCCGTCTGGGTCATTGGTAAGTATAAAAAATATATAAATTACTATAAATTTTTTAACATTTTTATACTGTACCAATGACCCAGACTTAGCTGAATAGTAAATAGGCTGGAGGGCCTAGGACATAAAGGAAAATCCAATAAGCTCAATTATGTATAATAGAATATCCTCTCCAGGAGAAAAGAAGAGATAGGCTTTACATGTATCTTTCCTATTTATAATAAAGAAGAAAGACACAACACCGATCAGTAATTGAGCATAATAATCAATGATCTCTATTAACATCCAGTATAACCCTTTATACTAATATTTTTAAAGGTAAGCCAATAAATAAAGGAAGTCCAGAGAAATGAGACTCTTTATATTCATTACAAGTGTCCGAGGATTGTATATTAACGCTCGTTTGACACATGACATATACAAATGCTTCACACCGAGCTACACTTTAAAAATATTACATGGATGATTAAACATTATCTTTACACTTTAAAACCATCCCGGTACCGACTCAGAATTACTGACTCTGGGGGAGGTATTCCCTTGCTTTTCACTATAAAGCAGGTGACCTAAGGGAACACCCACCCCCCCCCCTTCCCCTTGCCCTGGGTCAAATACCCCAGAGCGAAGAGGGCAGCAGGACAGAGTCACTGCCGGAACAGAAAGCCTACATAACTATAGTTGCAACTGATTAGTGGACGATATTCTGAGCAACTGATAGCGGACCTAAACAATGGAGGTCTCCAGAAATGGACTCAATATTTCTGAGATAAAAATTAGTGAATGTGGAAGGTTGAGACCAATATGCAGCCTTCATTAGATCAGTAATAGCAATACAATTAGCATAGGCCCAAGAAGTAGAAAGAGCTCTTACTTCATGGGCTGAGATCTTGAGTGCCGACTGCTGAGAAGAAGATAATTTTTCATAAGCAGTTCGAATAGTTAATTGAATCCATCTAGCAATAGAATGGACCATAACATCCTTTCTATTAGGCATCAAAGACAGAAAGAAACGTTTACGTCCCTTTCTGATAAACTCAGACCTACGTCTGTAAATTCGTATTGCTCTAACAGGACACAGTAGAGGCCTACGCCCATCAGATGATGGAAGGGCCTTAATAATAATAGGTTCAGGATACTTATTAGGAGCCTGATTCTTAGCCAAAAATCCAACATTAGTGGTAAAGGTAATAGTATTACCGACACTACGGTAGTGAGAATCCTCCACAGATAGTGCATGAAGCTCACTAACTCTTCTAGCAGAAGAGAAAGCTAAGAGAAAAGCTGTCTTATATGTTAAGAATTTGAAGTCAACTGTGTCAAGAGGCTCAAAAGGCGCTTCTTTTAGCTTAAGAAGAACCCAGGCCAAATTCCACTTCGGAATTAATCTAAGGGTTCTAGGTCTATTTATCGAAAAATTTCTAACTAACTTTGATAAAGAGACATTAGTTCCAATCCTCAAGCTATCATGATGTGCATATGTATCAGATAGCATAGACCTATAACCCTTAATGGTGATAGGCTGCAGATTAATCTCATCAAACAAGTATACTAGAAAGTTTGCTATGTCTGGAATGGAGGGATCATAAATATCTACTGAATGATCCTCACACCACTGACAAAAGACCCTCCACTTAGCAGCATAGTTTAGCGAAGAGGAGGTCCTCCTGCAGTTAGAAATCGCGTCCACTGCTCGTCCTGTAAAATGTTTTCCGTGCAAGAAGGACCGCACAATGGAAATACGTGAAGGTTTAGACCTTGCGGATTGTGATGGAGGATGCGCTATTTCCCTTGCGAAAGAAGATCTTCCCGTTGAGGAAGCTTCCTCGGCATGTCCCACAACAGACACCTGAGTAGATTTATCCACGGTCTCTGCGGAGACAGAGATGCTACCAACAGAATCTTGCATTGCGATTGTTTTATCTTGAGCAATATCTGCTGAATCAACGGCACTGGAGGATACGCATATCCTATCATTCCGTCCCAAGAGATCGAGAGAGCGTCTACTGCAAACGCTCGAGGATCCGGACAAGGTGACACATACGTCTGCAACTGATTGTTGAGATGTGTCGCAAATAAATCTATCATTGGCCGTTCCCATTGGTAGCAAATCTGATTGAATACTTGCTTGATGAGAGTCCATTCTGACGGCAACAGGCGACCCCTCCGTGAAAGGCGTTCAGACGACCCGGAATATGACGGACGGAGAGAAGAATCTGATGTTCTAGTACAAACAGAAGAATTCTTTCCGTTAGATTGAGCAACGGAATGGAATGAGTGCCGCCTTGGTTCCGAATATACGCAACTACTGTCGTATTGTCGGACATAATTTGCACATGTGCATTCTGAATCACGTCTATCCAATGACGTAGAGCAAGCCAAATCGACATCATCTCTTTGATGTTGATGTGCTTGCTCAGAAACTGCGGATCCCAAAGACCCTGGCACTTCAAATCTGATGGGCTCAGTGTCGTGCCCCAGCCTGTTTGGCTGGCATCCGTCATAATCGTAAAGCTCGGATCTGGCAACTGCAGTGGAACTCCCTGAGTTAACCACTGTATGTCTGCCCAAGTCTGAATCTCCTGTTTCACTTGGCTTGACAAGAGTATGTCCGTTTCGAGCGAATGAATCTTCACTCTCCAATTCTGAGTCAGATAGACCTGGAGAGGACGAGTGCGTAGCCGCCCCATCGGAATGAGATCCGAGGCAGCTCCGCACAGACCTATTAGTCTCATGAATTCCCTCGCTGACACTTTGTCTGAGTGAAGACAATAGCGAGCATAACAACTGACTAATCTCGCTCTGGTTAACGGCAGACGAACAAGATTGTTGTGCGTCTCGAAGCTCATTCCCAGGTGGGTAAATGACTTGGACGGCACCAGATCCGACTTCTCGTCGTTTACTATGAAACCGAGACGTCGGAGCAATAGAAGCAGATTGTGCATGTCGTTCTGAAGCGTTAACTCGTTGCCGTATCTCTGAAGAATATCGTCCAGGTAAGCCGACGTTACCGCGGACGAATGAGCTCGGAAATGAGTCATTACCGAGTTCATTACTCGAGTGAATGCCCAGGGCGCTAGATTCAGACCAAAGCACATCACTCGGAACTGATAAACAACACCTAGGACAGCGAAGCGAAGATACTTTCTGAACGCCGGATGTACCATGACGTGAAAGTATGCATCCTTGAGGTCTATGCTCGCAGCATAGTCGTTCACTCGAATGCTCGCTCTGACCGATCGAATGGTCTCCATATAAAACTTTGGAGCCACAATCAGCTTGTTTATCCAGCTTAAGTCGATCACTGGACGGAACAAGCCGTCTGGCTTCGGAACCAGAAAAAGATGGCTGTAGAAACCTGGAGATTCCTGGTTTTCTACGACCTCTATCGCGTTCTTCGTTAAAAGAGACTGGACTTCTGATAGAAGTGCCGTTCTTTTCTGACAATTTGACGGAAGCTGAGTCCATCTTGGACTTCGAGTTAACGGAGGCTTGCCTTTGAAGGACAGTTTTAGTCCTTCTGAAATTACCCCTAGAACCCAAGGGTCCTCCGTAATTGATTCCCAATTGCTTGAGAAACTCGACAGTCTTCCGCCCACCGGAACGCGACAGAGGTCTAGACCATCACTTCCTAGATCCGCGAGGCTTGCGGTAGGAGAAACCACGTCCTCCGCGACCCGCACCTCGCCCCATCGGCCTAGGGGCGTCTGACCGGTTATTTCGGCCAGCATAACGGCCCCTAGTCGAGTCGCTACTCTGCCGGTCTCTAGAGTAAGACCTAGAGGACGCATAGGAACCTCTATAGGAACTTCCCCTGGACGAACTCGTCCCGGAAGTGCCTGGCCTACTCCTGTCTGCTGGTTCCGATTTCTTGGAAGCAGACTTAAACAACAGAGAGTCCGAAGCTTTCTTTGTTAATTTATCATATATATCAGAAAGCTTGCCACTGAAGAGAAAATCTCCAGAGACCGGAGCGACTCTAAGAGAGTTTTTCACCTTACTGTCCACGCGTGTGGAAGTAGCCAAGGCCGCGTCACGTCGAGCTAACTCCAGATTTGCCACTGAAAGGGCGGAGTTATAAGTGGAAAACGCTATGGCCCTGGACAGAACTCTTAAAGACGTTTGTACGTCTTGAAATTCAGGTCCTTCAAAGCGTAATGACAACGCTCTAGTAAGGTGATCTGCGTAGGAAAGAGCGTCTAAACTAGCTCTGTTAGACAATATCGTCGTTTCCATCGTAGACGACAGAAGTGACATAGACGACGGCATGGATATATCAAGGTCTTCAGCCTGGTCGTCTAAACGCAGAGGAACTCTCTGGATGCCCTGACCTGCCGTATCAAACTTGTTCCTTTGATTAATAAACGGCAGCTGTAGAGCAGATGCCGGTAGGAAGGCTGACCTGCCCGTCTTGTTGGCAAGTTTATCAATAGCGTCATTCAATAACTCAAAAATCCGAGAGACATTCTTGGATTGTGACGGAAATTCCGGGACAATGTCCCTAAACCGATTAAAAAACTCGGTGTCCAGTGGTGCTATCACCCTCCTATCCGGCTGCGCAGCATTTTGGTCTGGCGGAACAACTTCAGGAAGATAATACCGGATGAATTCTACGGCTATTTTATGTTGTTCCGAAAGGGAAATATCTAATTCATCAGAATCCCTTTCGCCATCCTGCCGGACCTCATGTAAATCATGTAAATCTCGGTCATCCGCACCGGATCCAGCGGCGGAACCTACCGACCCAGCATCTTCTGACATTTCATGTTCCGACAGAGGTTCTGACGGTTGCTGGGATGCTGCGATTAACTTTGCTATCTGTGATAGCACATCCGTTACAGAGGCCTGGGGAGCGGCGGTCTTACTGGATTTAGCCGCCGGAAGTTCCCTGGACGTTGCATCCTGCATACATCTTTTATGCGAACGTCCGGATGAAGAAGGCCTCGAATCCCTGGCTACCCGATGGCGTGACCTGATCGCCGAGGAATCCCTGGTCGGCGAAGCTGACTGTAATTCACTGGTCACATAGCCAATGTGCGGTCGAGTGTGCTGCTGAGAGGATATGGAAGCCTTATAGGTAGCCTCGGCGGACTGCCTATATACCGGAGCATCCCGAGCAGCGGACGTATGCTCCGACTGCGTAACACTACGGACTACAACATCTGGTCCCATATGCTGTTGTCTGAGAGAGGGACCTCTCTCGCTTGCAGCCCGTGTCGAACTAGACAAGCTAAACACCGGACTGTCAGGCTTCCTCCGATCCATCCTCCTTTCCGTCGTCACTGGGTGTGCACGTGGATGTTTTATAGTGCTCGCAACATCCGACTCTCTCTGCTGGACCGCAACGGATGAACCAGAGTGCTGCCCCATTCGGTGAATGGACGCAACCCCGGTCGAGCTAGCGGACGTCAACCCCTTCGGGTTCCTTTCAGGGAATTGATGAATCTCCATGAGCACTTTTGCCGCTAGCTCTTCACTTGTATGTGATGACGGAGGCACACTTCTGGACGACATCACGGAAACATCACCCTGTTCTTGTTCCTCTGAAAAAGAGAGTGAAACACTAGAGTGACTCTGAGGAGAAAGAACCGGAATGGATCTTTCTCCAGGAACAACATACCGTGACACACGTTTCCAACGTTTTTCATCCCATTTGAAACACACAGAACAAAGATCAGTGCGAGTACAGAGAGAACAATTAATACAGAGATCATGAGAATCATAGGAAGACTTCCTCCTATTACAATTTGAACAATAATCATTCATAGTTGAAATGTAAACAATCAAAGTACTCGCACTAATCCTTGAAAATAAAGATACATAATACAACAATCCATTATATTCATTAATAAATAATGATTTGAAAAGAAAAAATTAAAAAAAAAAAATTTTTTTCAGAAGAGCCCAAGTTCCCAAAGGGAACCCTGAGCCCAATGGATCCCAAAAAAGCCTACGTGTGGACAAAAATTTAAATTCATTTTGAAAAAATTAATGAGACACTTACGGACAATAATAATGTATCTTACTATGAATAAGAGATGCAGAAGACAAAAAAATCACTATCAGCAGTAACTGTTGTCAACCTAAGCAAAAGTGTCAACAAACCGGAAACATGACTCCAGGCACTGAAACAACATGGCCCGAAATCAGTCACCAATTAAAACACTATCTGATGCAAAACAGAGGCTTCCACAGAAGAAACTGTAGAACATCAGATGGTAGATGCAGACCAAAACGCCTAAACACCCCTAGGGTGAGGACGTAAACATGGGGAAAAAACAGAAATAAATCTGTTACGAAGCCAAAACTCCCAAGAAATTTTAGTAATAAACATTACACAAAATTAAGCCAAAACATGGGAGAATAGCTAGGGGGGAATAAGGAAGGTAGAGAGGAAACACTGATCAAACAATGGTACTTCATAGCAAGAATGACAACAATTTCGGGACCTCCTCGACACTGCGCATGCGCAGAGGAGTCAATGTATGGAGGGCCATATAGGACATGTATTTTTCGGTTTCTGATGCAAATTTTGGGGATTGGGGGGGGGGGGGGGCAAAATTTGTGTTTGGCCCTGAATTATGGAGATTAGCACCAGCCAGCTAAGTCTGGGTCATTGGTACAGTATAAAAATATCGATAGCTCCCATCTAGAGGTCTCCCCAAACAAGCATACCAGGTTTCAAAGCAATCAAATCATAAATGTGCCCTGTATGGTGTGCCAAAGGGAAATATTGTGGTCTGACTAAACTGAGTTCTAAAAACGTTAGCCGCGGCAACATTTTTTGACGGAAATTGAAAAAAAATGATAGCTCCCATCTAGATGTCACCCCAAACAAGCATGCCAGGTTTCAAAGCAATCCGATCATAAATGTACCCTGTAGGGTGTGCCAAAGGGAAATATTGAGTTTTCTGACTAAACTAAGTTCTAAGAACGTTGGCCGCGGCAACATTTTTTGACAGAAATTAAAGAAAATCGATAGCTCCCATCTAGAGGTCTCCCCAAACAAGCATACCAGGTTTCAAAGCAATCTGATCATAAATGGGCCCTGTAGGGTGTGCCAAAGGGAAATATTGAGGTCTGACTGAACTAAGTTCTACGAACGTTGGCTGTGGCAACATTTTTTGCCGGAAATTGAAGAAAATCGATAGCTCCCATCTAGAGTTCACCCTAAATGAGCATACCAGGTTTCAAAGCAATCAAATCATAAATGTGCCCTGTAGGGTGTGCCAAAGGGAAATATTGTGGTTTGACTAAACTAAGTTCTAAGAACGTTGGCCGCGGCAACATTTTTTGACAGAAATTGAAGAAAATCGATAGCTCCCATCTAGAGGTCACCCCAAACAAGCATGCCAGGTTTCAAAGCAATCCGATCATAAATGTACCCTGTAGGGTATGCCAATGGGAAATATTGAGTCTTTTGACTAAACTAAGTTCTAAGAACGTTGGCCGCGGCAACATTTTTTGACAGAAATTGAAGAAAATTGATAACTCCCATCTAGAGGTCTCCCCAAACAAGCATACTAGGTTTCAATGCAATCTGATCGTAAATGTACCCTGTAGGGTGTGCCAAAGGGAAATATTGAGGTCTGACTAAACTAGGTTCTAAGAACATTGGCCGCGGCAACATTTTTTGACGGAAATTAAAGAAAATCGATAGCTCCCATCTAGAGGTCACCCCAAACAAGCATAAGAAGTTTCAAAGTAATCTGATCATAAATGCAACCTGTGAGGTGTGCCAAAGGAAATTGTGGACGTACGTACTAACGTACTAACGTACGTACGTACGCCAACGGACGAGAAGTGATGGCAATAGCTCAGCTTGACTTTGTCAAGTTGAGCTAAAAAAAAATAATAAAAAAAAAAATAACTAGTGTGGACATACCTATGACCAACAAATATTATAAAAAATAATAATTTACTTAAGTTATGAATATTTTTGAATGGACTCACACACGGACGCACAGATGGACGGACGGATGGTCGGACAGATGCACGCACGGACACATGTAATCCAGTATACCCCCATTTTCTTCGAAAGTGGGGGTATAAATATTCTATTTATAGTAATAGAGACCTTGACCTTGGGGCACGAGACTCTGAAATCGATAGGTGTCTTCCTTTCCTATAAGGTAATCTCTGGTATAATTTTGGTAAAGGTGCATCAAATAGAACTAATGTTATTGCCCGGAAACCAATTGTTTACGCACGCCGCCCACCCGCCACTTCATCAAACTTTCAGTCGAGTTTTAGTTCGTCAAAACTCGACTAAAAAGTTGACAAAGGACCATAACTCTATAAAAGAAAAATAGGCCGATGAAATCATCAGATGTGTACCCATACGCGCAACTAGTGGAAAGCTGTATGACGGAGGGCCACCATGGATGCTAACATTATGTACACCATACATGGTATGGGTACAAAAAGAAATGGATTGGAGGAGTGACTAATTTGATGGATAAAGGGTTAACATTCCAGATCAAATTATCAGATTTACATAAAAAACTATACAGCACAGCACATCAGTAACCTGAACACAAATATAAAGTAACTTGACAATCCAAGCAATATTTTTCAAGTTATCGAATGCCAAAGGGATTGGAGGAATTTTCAATTTGAAGGATAAAGGGTTAATATCTCAGGATCAAAATAACAGATTTACACCAAAAACTATACAGCTCGGCGCATCAGTAACCTGAACACAAATATAAAGTAACTTGACATTCCAAGCAATATTTTTTAAGTTATGGAATGCCAAAGGGATTGGTGGCATTTTCAATTTGAAGGATAAAGGGTTAATATCTCATGATTAAATTATCAGATTTACATCAAAAACTATGCAGCTCGGAACATCAGTAACCTGAACACAAATATAAAGTAACTTGACAATCCAAGCAATATTTTTCAAGTTATCGAATGCCAAAGGGATTGGAGGAATTTTCAATTTGAAGGATAAAGGGTTAATATCTCGGAATCAAATCATCAGATTTACACCAAAAACTATACAGCTCGGCAAATCAGTAACCTGAACACAAATATAAAGTAACTAGACAATCCAAGCAATATTTTTCAAGTTATCGAATGCCAAAGGGATTGGAGGAATTTTCAATTTGAAGGATAAAGGGTTAATATCTCAGGATAAAATTATCGGATTTACACCAAAAACTATACAGCTCGGTACATCAGTAACCTGAACACAAATATAAAGTAACTTCACAATCCAAGCAATAGTTTTCAAGTTATCGAATGCCAAAGAAATGGATACGGATGCCGGGCGGACAGACGGACAGACGAATGGACAGATGGATGGACGGACAGACAGACAGACAGACAAAGGATGGACGAACGATGGATGGCCACCCCGGATGCTGGCATTATGTGTACCATACCTAGTATGGGTACACATAAAAATGGACAAAACCTGTTACTTGCGAATAACCTTTCCCTCCATGGTGTTCTATCAGCATACCAAAGATCATTTAAATCCAATATCTACTGAGATATGAAGGTCCAAAGTTTTTATGGATAGATGGATGGACTGACAAATGGATGAATGAACGAATGGACTAATGCACGGATGGATAGATCCCATTTCTATATCTTCCGCAAACTTCGTTTTGGCAGGGGATAACAAAACATAGCTTATATCTGAGTGCAACAAAATTGCAAGCCCGTTCCAATGATGGGATCATAGGCTTTTTTGAGGGAAATGTCATAACAGGTAAATTTATTTACTTATAAATATATGACTGGGGTTAAAAAAAACACCTTCAACAGCCATAGAAACAGGGTGAAAGGGTCATATCAAGTTGATAGTTTTACAGGTGTGAAAAATTAGAGAGAACCAATGAGCAGTGGCAAGTAACTATCATACACTATCATACACTCTAATTTCCTAACCCAGCAAAGCCTGAAAATAAGCAATCTGTCATCTGCAAAATGAGGTCCCCCAGAGGCTGAATTTGGTGATGCTACCCTGCACAGTAGGGTGGCATCACAAAATTTACCCTCTGTGAACCTCAGTCTGAATCAAGGTCTCAAGCCAAAACAGAAAGATGTACCTAGAGGATAAATTGGCCAATTGTATGGGATAGCATCAGCAAATTCACCCTCTGGGAACCCCATTTTGCAAATGACAGGTTGCTTATAATCAGGCTTGAGTTACCCAGCATGCAGCATGAGCAGGGTTGGCAATTTCTGAAGCAATGATTGGTAAAAGGATATGCAATAGCATGTAATTCACAGGTTTCTCTTTATCCCTTTAAAGTAAATGGTACACATATCCCTTTCTTGCTTACTGGCAGTTTCCCACAAGACACCAGGGCAAAAATAGTACGCAGGTGTGTATCTATAGATTTCTGGGGGTTCCTGCTTCAGAAAGTATTGGAGACAACATGGCATCGAGTGTGAAAATAGCAAAGCGATCAATTTAGTTTATGAGTGAAGAAACACCTGAAATTTAATGCAACTGCACAAATACATGCAATAGAAAGGGGAATTGGGCAGGAGGGGCACTTGTCTGTCTGCCAAGTGATCATTTCTGCCACTTGGTGTGCATTTGTAGTTTCTGGAAGATTGCATGCCAAAATCGACTGAGCAAAACCTTTTCGGCACTGTTGGTTGATATTGAATATGAAAGCCATGGGGAAGACGAGTTTGATGAAGAGGAAGACCCATTTGAGGAAAGATAGTATTTAATATTAAACTTGATTGATAATAACTTGAACTACACTCAATGATTCTGGAGAAGCATAGGCTTTTCCAGATGAGATTCCATGATTTTTAGTGCCCCCAGAATGTCCAAAAAAATTGTTTTTAACTGTATCACTAAAGCATCTTTATTGAAGTCCTGAGAAAGGTGGGTATAGTAGTCTCAAATGACTCAGTTTGACAAAAGAAAGTTTAGGTTAAAATCATCATTATCGGTGGAGAGGGCTAATATCAATACTGCATCTGAGAAGTCTACGTCCGCCAAAAGGAGTTATGTTTGTTTGACATTTACCCACTGAGTGCTGTGGCTATTTGAAAACGGCCCATTATATCTCAAATTTATCTAAACTTTTTATGCTTGGCAAGTTGTGAAGTTTAATGAATGTTTGCTAGAATAATTCTTCACAAGAGTCTATTTTTTCTTGAAAATCTGTAAGAACCACTTGAAGAAATCCACAGGAAATGTGAATTTTAAGCTCTTGAGATCTGTCTCCTTTAATCTCTCAAAACAGGATTAAAGCCTTTTTTTTTAATATGCTTACCACTAACAAAAATTGTCCCCCATAAATTCTGGGTCCGATAAAAAAGACTATGTTTATCTGTGATATACCCATTGAGTGCTGTTGGTGGCCGAAAACAGTCCATTTTGGCAGAATTTTTACGTTTAGCATGCTGTGGAGGATTAATGAGCGCTTACCAGAATATTTTGTCGATGCAGCTTGTAATGTCACACCAAGACTGCGAATGGCCAATTTTTCTTGAAAGTTAAAAAATTTATAGTAATTTATATATTTTTTATACTTACCAATGACCCAGACATAGCTGGTGCTAACTCTTAAAATATAGGGCCAAACACAAATTTTGCCCCCCAATCCCCAAAATTTGCATCTAAAACTAAAGAAAACATGTCCTGAAAGGCCCTCCACACCTCGCCCCCACTGCGCATGCGCAGTGTCAAGGACGTTCCGAAATTGGCGCCATTTATCATTCTAATAACCAGTGCCTGGTAAGCGCTATGTACTCAGCGGGGAGGCAAGAGTTCCCAACTCCTGGGAGGGCCATCCCCGTCTGGGTCATTGGTAAGTATAAAAAATATATAAATTACTATAAATTTTTCAACATTTTTATACTGTACCAATGACCCAGACATAGCTGAATAGTAAAAAGGCTGGAGGGCCAAGGACATAGAGCAAAATGGAATACGCTCAATAAAATAAAATAGAGTCATCCCCTGTAGGGAAAAGAAGTAATAGGCCTTACATGTATCTTTCTTATTTATGATAAATTAGAAAGATACAACACCTTCCAAAAATTGAGCTTCATACATCCATGTACTCTATTAATATCCAATAATCCTTATACTAATAATTTTTAAAGTAAGCCAATAATAAAGTAAGTCTAGAGAATAGAGACTCTTATACTCCTAAAAGTGTGTGAGAATTGCATAATCATGTCCGTTGACATATGCAATATTCAAAAGCTATACTTTAAAAACTAAGACTTGAATGAATTTATAAACTTAAACTTCTCACTAAACAACCATCCCAATAACAGCTCAGAATTACTAACTCCGGAGGAGGTATCCCCTTGTTTTCATAGTAAAAACAGGTGACCCAAGGGAACACCCTCCCCCCCCCCCCCCTTTTTCTTGCCCTGGGTCAAATAGCCCAGAGCGAAGAGGGCAGCCGAACGGAGACACTGCCGAAACAGACAGCCTACCTAGCTATAGTAGCAACTGTTAAGAGAATGATATTCTGAGCAGTAGATAATAGACCTAACAATAGAGGCCTCCAGAAATGGACTCGATATTTCTGAGATAAAATTCATGAATGGATGGCTGAGCGCAATGAGCAGCCTTCAAAAATCTATAATAGCAACACTATTAATGTAAGCCCAAGAAGTAGAAGAACTCTTACTTCATGAGCCGAAATCTTGAGCACAACTGCTAAGCCAATGATATACCATAAGCAGTACGCTAGTTAATAGAATCCATTAAAAATAAAATGGGGCGTAACGTCCTTCTACTAGACATCAAAGACAGAAGAAGCTTACGCCCTTGTAATAAACAGATATCTGTTTATAAATACATAAACTGTACCCGGAAAGAGTAAAGGCCTATGCCCATACGAAGACGGAAGGACCTTAAAATAATAGGTTCCGGAAATAGGAGCCTAACTCTTATGCAACAATCCAACCTAAATAGTAACGGAAGTATTGATTCCGAAACTATGAAAGTGAAAATCATCCATCGATAGTGCATGAAACTCACTGACTCTACAGTAAAAGAGAAACCAACAGAATTACTGTCTAAAAGGTCAGAATTTGAAAACTACTGTTTCCAGAGGCTCAAATGATTACATAGCTAAATAAGAACCGAAGTTAAAATCCGTATAGGAATTTAATCTAAAGATTCTAAGTCTATTTATCAAAAAGTTACTAACTGTCTTAGATAAAGAGACAAAAGACTCAATTGTAAACTATCGTAGAGTGCATAGGTATGAGGTAACATAAACCTATAACCTAAATAACAGGCTGCAGTAGATCTTGTGAAACAAGTATACTAAAAACTAGCAATGCGTAGTATGGAGGGATCAACCATATGAACATAATGATCCCTACACCACAACGGAAGAGCCTCCACTTTAGTCGCATAGAATAGCGAAGAAGAGGATCTCCTATAGTAAGAAATCGCGTCCAAAGCTCGTCCAGTACAGTGCTTACAATGCAATACGGACCACACAACGGAATACATGAAGGTTGCGACCTTGCTGGTTGTGATAAAGATGACACGATTTACCCAGTGAAAAAAGATCCTCACATAGAGGAAGATTTCACGTTAAGATCCACAGTAGACAAGAGAGTAAAATACTCATGATCTCTGTGAAGATAGAGATGCTATCAACAGAAATGTATTGTGGTTGTTTATCTTAGCAATACCTGCTAAAACAACAGCGCCGGAGGATACGCGTATCCTATCATTCCGTCCTATAGACCAATAGAGCGTTAACAGTATTAGCTCAGAGATCTGGACAAGCCAACACATACGTCTGCAATTGATTAGCAAGCTGTGTCATAAATAAAACATCATTGGGCGCTCCCATAGATAGCAAATCTGATTAAATACTTGTTTGTTGAGAGTCCATTCTGACAGCAACAAGCGACCCGTAAGAGAACGGGAGTGCGATAAAACAATCAGACGACCCAGAATATGACGGACCAAAACTGAACTTGGTGTACTATAACCAACAGACGGATTCTTTCCATTAAATTGAATAACGGAAACGAAAGAGTGCCTCCCTGGTTCCGGAGATACGCCACTACTGTCGAATTAAAGGACAGGAATTTGGGCATGCGTTTCTGAATAATGTTCATGCAATGACATAAAGCAAGCCTAAAAAAAAAAACATTATTCCGCGGAAGTTAAACTGATAGCTAAAAGACTGCGGAACCCAAAGACCCTGGCACTTCGAATCCGTAGGGATCAGAATATCCCAATCTGTTTGACTGGCAACCGTCATAACAGCCACACTAGGGTCCGGCAACTGCGGCGGCACTCTCTGAGTCAACCACCGAATGTTTGCCCCAGTCTGAATCTCTTGTAACACTAGATAGACAAGAGAATGTATAAATCAAGCAATTCATGGATTGCCGGAAAGTTGCCGTCGAAGAGAAGCTCCTCCGAGAACGAAGCGACTCTGAGAGAGTTCTTAACCTACTATCCACGCGTGGATGTAGCTAGGGCTGCATCACGTCTAACCAACTCCAATCAGCCACTGAAGGGCGGAGTTATACGTGAACAAACTACTGCCCTCAAAAGAAATTACATTGAGAATAATATCCCGTAAATCTTTTCTTGAAGACGTAATGATAACGCCTCAGTAAGGCGGATTACGTATAATAAAGCGTCTAAGTTAAGTCTACTATACATAATGTCGTTCCCAACATTGAAATTGGAAAAGACATAAACGGCGAAAAAGAATATATGCAGTCTTTAATCACACCGTCTAGACGCATATGAACTCTCGGTATGCCCTGCTCTGCCAAAATAAACTATATGTAAAAAGATAAAATGGCAGAAATGAGCAACGCGGACAAGAAACTAAACTATCATGCTTAGTAGCAGGCTTGTATATATATATAATATATATATAGCGTCGAAAAATAAAACACATGTTGTAATGACAATATTGGACTGCGTCGGTAAGTCAGGGACAAAGTCCCTGTACCGATCGAAAAATCCGAGTCCAATGACGCTATAAGTCTCTTATCCAAGATCGCAGCAATGAAGTACGAACAATAATCACTGGAAGAAATGCCAGAAGATATGAAAGGCATCTTCCGATACTACTAAAGGGAAAACTCGAAATCTTTCGAATCCCTTTCGCCATCCTGTCGGACCCTATAAAGCGTTCGGTCGTCCGTAGCTTGATGCAACCGCGGACCGCACCGACCCAGCGCCGTCGGATAATTCCTGATTCGACCGAGAAACCGTCAATTGCTGGGATGCTGCGAAACAACTGTGCTAACTCGGATAGCACGTCCGTCACTGAGGCCTGAGGAGCAGCGGTCTTACGATGCATTGCCGCAGGAAGCTCCGAGATCGTTACCCCGTGCATACTTCCAATATGCGAGCGAACGGAGTGTATAGGCCTCGTGTCCTTTGGCTACCGGATGGCGCGACCTATTCGCTGTGGAATCACTGAATGCCGAAACTGATCGGATACTCGAGGTCACGTAGCCAATGTGCGGTCGTGTGCCCTGCTGTGAGGATGAGGAAGCATTAAAGACAGTCTCTCGGACTGTCAATATAACGGAGCGTCCCGAGCAACGGACATATGCTCCGAATGTAAAATATCTGAACCACAACATGCGGTCCCCTATGTTGTTGGCTTCCTCCGATCCGTCCTCAATCTGCCGTCACTGGGTGAGTACTAAAGTAATTAAAGTGCTCGCATCACCCAAATCTCCTTCCCAGACCGCAACGGACGAACCCGGCAGCCGAACCATTCGATGAATGTACGCTACACCGGGTGAGCTAGCGAATGTCACTCCGTAAGCGATAGACATATTCCATGAGCACTTATTGCCGCTAACTCTTCATTAACTATGACGACAGAGGCACACTTTTGAAGACATCTCCATAACTCTTCGAACAAGAAACCAGAAATGCTTGGATAGCAAGCATAAAATAATAATATATATAGCGTCGTTCAATAATTCGAAAGTTTGTGTGACATTATTGGACTATGTCGGAACTGAGGGACGATGTCCCTGAACCGAACCAAAAATTTCTAAGTCCACCGACGCTATCAGTTTCTTATCCGGCATCGCAGCATATGTTGTTCCGAAAGGGAAAGCTTGAAATCCACCGAATCCCATTCGGTATCCCGTCGGACCGGACGAAACTTTCGGACGTCCGTACCCGCTTCCGCGGAGCGTCCCGACCCAGCATCGTCGGATAAAATATATGCGACAGATTCAGTTGATGCTGGGATGCTGCGATAAACTGTGCTATTAAGGAAAGCACGTCCGTTCCCGAGGCCTGTGCAGTAGCGGACTTACGATGCATTGCCGCTGGAAGCTCCGTGTACGTTGACTCCCGCACACTTCCTATGCGAACGTCCGGAGTCTGCAGGCCTCGAGTCCCCGGCTACCGACCCAGCGCTGTCGGATAATTCTCGATCCAACACCGTTTCTGTCGGCTGCTGGGATGCTGCGATAAGCTGTGCTATGTGCACAAGAATGTCCGGCGTCGAGACCTGCGGAGGCGCAGTCTATCGCTGCTTCGCCGAGGGCAGCTCCGCATCAGATGGCTCCCGCATACTTCCTATGCGAACGTCCGGAGTCCATCGGTCTCGAATCCCTGGCTGCCGGATGGTGTGACCTGGTCGCCGAAGAATCCTTGATCGGCGAAGCTGGTAATATATCGGCGGTCACGCAGCCAAGGTGCGGTCGTGTGCGCTGACGAGAAGAGGAAGCCTTAGCAGTCTCAGCGGACTGCCTATACAACGGAGCGTCCCGAGCGACGGACGTATGCTCCGCTAACGACACATTTGTATCACAACATCTGGGGCCAGATGTTGTTGAACGAGAGAGGGGCCTCTCTCGCTTGCCGTCCGGATGGACCGGAACGAGCTATGAACCGGACTAAAAGGCTTCCTCCGTTCTCCCTCCGATCCGCCGTCACTGGGTGTGCATTAAGTTAATTTTATAGTGCTCGCATCACCCCAAAATTCCTTCTAGACCGCAACGGACGAACCCGGCTGCCGAACCATTCGGTGAATGGACGCTACACCGGGCGAGCTAGCGGACGTCAAAGGCCGTCGAACCTACTAGGGTCCTCTTAGGCAATTGGCGTATTACATGAGCACTTTTCCGCTAGCCCTTCATTAATTGTGACGACGGAGGCACACTGTTGGAAGACATCACAGATACATCACCCTAATCTTGATCGTCTGAAATAGAAATTGATAAAGTAGAGTGACCCTGCGGGGAAAGGACCGGAGTGTCCAAATCCCCAACAACATACCGTGACATACGCTTCCCATATTGTCATCGAAATCATACGATACAGAACAGGAGTTAATGCGAGTACACTGACCACATATAGAATGATAATAAGGTCAGAGGAAGACTTCCTCTTAAAACAATTGATCAATATCCTTTCAATGTGAAAAGAAAACAAGTCCTGGTACTCGCACTAACCCCTGGCAATCAAAATACATAATAATAATATGATCCATTAATATAGAAAAAATAATTGAAATCAAAATATTTTGAAAAAATATTTTTTCAGAACAGCCCAAGTTTCTGAAAAGTAACGTTGAGCCCCAATGGATCCCAAGCCTAAGTGTGGACAAAAATTTTAAAAATATTTTAAACAATTTATTCAACACTTACGAACAATAATAATGTATCTAGTTATGATTAAAATAACATAAAGATATTATTATTTAGAAATCCCCCCCTCACACAGAGGGCTGTTGTAAATGTAAACAATGAGTGTAAAAACACTAAAATAAGACTCCAGGCACCCAGGCCCGAAATCAGTTACCAAAAATACCCCATCTGATGCAAAACAGAGACTTCCAGGGAAGAAACTGCAGAACATCAGATGGTAGATGCAGAACACAACGCCTAACCACCCGTAGGTGAAGACGTAAACATGGGGAAAGAACAGAATTCATTCTGTTATTAAGCTAAAACTCCCAAGAAATTTTAGTAATAATAATTACAGAAACTATGCCAAAAGCATGGGAGAATAGCAAGGGGGAATTAAAGGACAGGGAGAGAGGAAAAACACTTGAAAAAACAGTGTAACTAAATAATCAGAATGACAACAAAATGGCTGCTGCCTTGAAAATAGGTAACTTAACATAATTTCATTAAAAAATTTTAAGTTACAGCCCTGATAATATTCTGTCACACATTCTTTTCCTCTCCTCCTTTTCTATCCTCCTTAGAATCACCATTTCACTAATATTTATGTGTCTGGCATCATTTAAACTGAGATTTAAAAGCACAAAGATCAGTCAGATGTTAACTGATGAAGGGCCAAACTTAGAATGATAAATGGCGCCAATTTCGGAACGTCCTTGACACTGCGCATGCGCAGTGGGGGCGAGGTGTGGAGGGCCTTTCAGGACATGTTTTCTTTAGTTTTAGATGCAAATTTTGGGGATTGGGGGGCAAAATTTGTGTTTGGCCCTATATTTTAAGAGTTAGCACCAGCTATGTCTGGGTCATTGGTACAGTATAAAAATATCTACAAGATGTGTTTGGAGAAATCCCCATAAAACATGAATTTTAAGCTTTTGAAGGGTATCTCTCTTGATACAGCCCAAGATGAGTTTATGCTTGATCTTTTGAATACTCTTATTACTTACAAAAATGATCCTCGGGGAATTCCACTTCCAACACAGGGAGTTATGTTTATCTCTTGTGTACTCATTGGGTGTTGTGGGTGCCTGAAAACATCCTATTTTATCAAACGTTTGATGTTTAGCAGCCTGTGGAGGGTAAACAAATGGTTACTGAAATAATTTGTCCCTGCAGCTTGTAATGTCACACCAAGATTTGCGAATGACCAATTTTTCTTGAAAGTTAAAAAATTTATAGTAATTTATATATTTTTTATACTTACCAATGACCCAGACATAGCTGGAGCTAACTCTTAAAATATAGGGCCAAACACAAATTTTGCCCCCCAATCCCCAAAATTTGCATCTAAAACCAAAGAAAACATGTCCTGAATGGCCCTCCACACTTCACCTCTACTGCGCATGCGCAGTGTCAAGGACGTTCCGAAATTGGCGCCATTAATCATTCTGATAACCAGTGCCTGGTAAGCGCTATGTACTCAGCAGGGAGGTATGAGTTCCCAACTCCTGGAAGGGCCATCCCTGTCTGGGTCATTGGTAAGTATAAAAAATATATAAATTACTATAAATTTTTTAACATTTTTATACTGTACCAATGACCCAGACATAGCTGAATAGTAAAAAGGCTGGAGGGCCTAGGACATAGAGCAAGTTGGAATACGCTCAATTATATAAAATAGAGTCATCCCCTCTAGGGAAAAAGAAGTATTAAGCCTTACATGTATCTTTCTTATTTATGATAAATTAGAAAGATACAACACCTTCCAAAATTGAGCATCATACATCCATGTACTCTATTAATATCTAGTATAATCCTTATACTAATAATTTTTAAAGTAAGCCAATAAATAAAGAAAGTCTAGAGAATAGAGACTCTTTATACTCCTTAAAAGTGTCTGAGGAATGTATAATAACGTCCGTATGACACGTGCTATATTCAAAAGCTATACTTTAAAAACTAAGACCTGAATGAATTTTTAAAACATAAACTTCTCACTAAAAAGCCATCCCAGTAACAGCTCAGAATTACTAACTCCGGAGGAGGTATCCCCTTGTTTTCATAGTAAAACAGGTGACCCAAGGGAACATCCTCCCCCCCACCCCCCTTTTTCTTGCCCTGGGTCAAATAGCCCAGAGCGAAGAGGGCAGCAGAACGTAGTCACTGCCGAAACAGAAAGCCTACCTAGCTATAGTAGCAACTGTTAAGTGAATGACATTCTGAGCAGTAGATAATAGACCTAACAATAGAGGCCTCCAGAAATGGACTCGATATTTCTGAGATAAAAATTCATGAATGTGAATGGCTGAGCGCAATGAGCAGCCTTCAAAAATCTATAATAGCGACACTATTAATGTAAGCCCAAGATGTAGAAAAAACTCTTACTTCATGAGCCGAAATCTCAAGCACAACTGCTGAGTCAATGATATACCATAAGCAGTACCGATAGTTAATTGAATCCATTAGCAATAGAATGGAGCGTAACGTCCTTCTATTAGGCATCAAAGACAGAAGAAGCTTACGTCCGTAGTAATAAACAGATATCTGTTTAAAAATACGTAAACTCTAACCGAACAGAGTAAAGGCCTATGCCCGTACGAAGACGGAAGGACCTTAATAACAATAGGTTCCGGATATTTATTAGGAGCCTGACTCTTAACCAAAAATCCAACCTAAATAGTAAAGGAAGTAGTGATTCCGAAACTACGAAAGTGAGAATCATCCATCGATAGTGCATGAAGCTCACTGACTCTTCAGTAAAAGAGAAGCCAACAGAATTACTGTCTAAAAGGTCAGAATTTGAAAACTACTGTTTCCAGAGGCTCAAATGATTACTTAGCTAAAAAAGAACCGAAGTTAAATTCCATATAGAAATTTAATCTAATGATTCTAAGTCTATTTATCAAAAAGTTACTAACTGACTTGGGTAAAGAGACATAAGACTCAATTGTAAACTATCATAGAGTGCATAGGTATGAGATAACATAGACCTATAACCTAAATAGTAACAGGCTGCAGTAGATCTTGTCAAGCAAGTATACTAGAAAGTTGGAATGACTAGTATGGAGGGATCAACAATATCAACATAGTGATCCCTACACCAACGACGGAAGAGCCTCCACTTTGGCCGCATAGTATAGCGAAGAAGAGGTTCTCCTACAGTAAAAAATTGCGTCCAAAGCTCGTCCAGTACAATGCTTACAATGCAATAAGGACCACACAACGGAATACGTGAAGGTTGAGACCTTGCGGGTTGTGATGAAGATGACACGATTTTCCCCAGCGAAAGAAGATCCTCTCATAGAGGAAGTTTTCGCGTTAAGTCCCACAGTAGACATCTGAGTAAATTTATCCACGGTCTCTGTGAAGACAGAGATGCTATCAACAGAAATGTATTGTGCTTGTTTATCTTAGCAATACTTGCTGAAACAACAGCGCAGGAGGATACACATATCCTATCATTCCGTCCTATTAGATCAATAGAGCGTTAACAACATAAGCTCAGAGATCCGGACATGCAAACACATACGTCTGCAATTGATTAGCAAGTTGTGTCGTAAAAAATTATCATTGGGCGCTCCCATTGATAGCAAATCTGATTGAATACTTGTTTGTTGAGAGTCCATTCTGACAGCAACAAGCGACCCATACGTGAAAGGGAGTCTGCTAATACAATCAGACGACCCGGAATATGACGGACCGAAGCAGAACTTGGTGTACTATAACAAACGGAAGGATTCTTTCCGTTAAATTGAATAACAGAATCGAATGAGTGCCTCCCTGGTTCCGGAGATACGCAACCACTGTCGTATTATCGGACAGGATTTGGACATGCGTTTCTGAATAATGTTCATCCAATGACATAAAGCAAGCCTAAATAACATTATTCCGTGGAAGATAAGTGCTTGCCTAGAGACTGCAGAACCCAAAGACCCTGGCACTTCAAATCCGTTGGGATCAATATTGTACCCCAACCCGTTTGACTGGCAACCGTCATAATTATAAAACTCGGATCCGGCAACTGCAGTGGCACTCTCTGAGTCAACCACCGAATGTTTGCCCCAGTCTGAATCTCTTGCTACACTTTATAGACAAGAGAATGTGTATATCGAGCAATTCATGGATTGCTGAAAAGTTGCCGTCGAAGAGAAGCTTCTCCGAGACTGAAGCGACTCTGAGAGAGTTCTTCACCTTACTATCCACGCGTGTGGATGTAGCTAGGGCTGCGTCACGTCTAACCAACTCCAGGTTGCCACTGAGTTATACGTAGAAAAACTACTGCCCTTGAAAGAAATCACATTGAGGATCATATCCCGGAATTCTTTCTCTTGAAGACGTAATGATAATGCCTCAGTAAGGTGGACTACGTATGATAAAGCATGTAAGTTAAGTCTATTAGACATCATTGTCGTTTCCAACATAGTGGTTGGAAAAGACATAGACGGCGAAAAAGATAAATTCCAGTCTTTAACCCCGCCGTCTAGACGCATATGAACTCTCGGTATGCCCTGTTCTACCAAAATAAATTATTCCTAGGAATGATAAAAGGCAGAATAGAGCATTGCGGACAAGAAACTAAACTATCATGCTTGGTAGCAGGCTTATATATATATAGCGTCGATAAATAACACAAATGTTCTAATGACATTATTGGACTGTGTCGGTAAGTCAGGGACAATGTCCCTGAACCGATCCAAAATTCCGTGTCCAATGACGCTATAAGTCTCTTATCCAACATCGCAGCAATGTAGTCCGAAGGAACAACCTCTGGAAGATAATGCCGGAAGAAATGTATGGCAGCTTCCATTGTTCCGAAAGGGAAAGCTCGAAATCGTCCAAATCCCTTACGCCATCCTGTCGGACCCTATAAAGCGTTCGGTCGTCCGAACCTGATGCAACAGCGGAGCGCACCGACCCAGCGCCGTCGGATAATTCCTGATCCGACCGAGAATCTGTCGATTGCTGGGATGCTGTGATAAACTGTGCTAACTTGGATAGCACGTCCGTCACTGAGGCCTGTGGAGAAGCGGTCTTACGATGCATTGCCGCTGGAAGCTCCGTGATCGTTACCCCGTGCATACTTCTATTATGCGAGCGAACGGAGTGTATAGGCCTCGTGTCCCTTGGCTACTGGATGGCGTGACCTGTTCGCCGTGGAATCACTGAATGACAAAACTGGTCAGATACTCGAGGTCACGTAGCCAATGTGCAGTCGTGTGCGCTGCTGTGAGGATGAGGAAGCATTATCGACAGTCTCTCGGACTGTCAATATAACGGAGCGTCCCGAGCGACGGACATATGCTCCGAATGCGAAATATCTGAACCACAACATGCGGTCCCCTATGTTGTTGTACGAGAGAGGGACCGTCGTCACTGGGTGAGTACTAAAGTTATTATAGTGCTCGCATCACCCAAATCTCCTTCCTAGACCGCAACGGACGAACCCGGCTGCCGAACCATTCGATGAATGGACGCTACACCGGGTGAGCTAGCAAATGTCACTCCGTCGATCCTACAAGGGACCTCTTAGGCAATAGACATATTCCATGAGCACTTATTGCCGCTAGCTCTTCATCAACTATGACGACAGAGGCACACTTTGAAAGACATCTCCGTAACTTTGTGAACAAGAAACCAGAAATGCTTGGTAATAGCAAGCATATAATAATATATATAGCGTCGTTCAAAAATTCGAAAGATTGTGTGACATTATTGGACTATGTCGGAACTGAGGGACGATGTCCCTGAACCTAACCAAAAATTTCTAAGTCCACCGACGCTATCAGTTTCTTATCCGGCATCGCAGCATTCTGGTCCGACGAAAGAACCTGTAGAAGATAAAGTCAGATGACATACACAACAGCATATGTTGTTCCGAAAGGGAAAGCTCGAAATCCTCCGAATCCCTTTCGGCATCCCGTCGGACCGGATGAAATTTTCGGACGTCCGTACCTGCTTGCGCGGAGTGTCCCGACCCAGCATCGTCAGATAATACATGATGCGACAGATTCAGTCGTTGCTGGGATGCTGCGATAAGCTGTGCTATTTGGGATAGCACGTCCGTCACCGAGGCCTGTGCAGTAGCGGTCTTACGATGCATTGCTGCCGGAAGCTCCGTGTACGTTGACTCACGCACACTTTCTTATGCGAACGTCCGGAGTCTGCAGGCCTCGTGTCCCTGGCTACCGGATGGTGTGACCTGGTCGCCGATGATTCTCTGATTGGCAAAGCTGACTGGATATCCGAGGTCACGTAGCCAAGAGCGGTCGTGTGCGCTACCATGAGAATGAGGAAGCCTTATTGACAGTCTCTCCGGACTGACTATATGTCGGAGCGTCCCGAGCGGCGGACCTATGCTCTGAATGCGAAACATTTTGTATCACAACATCTGGGGCCAGATGTTGTTGTACGAGAGAGGGGCCTCTCTCGCTCGCCATCTGGATGGACCTGGACGAGCTAGGAACCGGACTAAAAGGCTTCCTCCGTTCTCCCTCTAATCTGCAGTCACTGGGTGTGCATTTGGTTCATTTATAGTGCTCGCATCACCCCAAAACTCCTTCTAGACTGCAACAGACGAACCCGGCTGCCGAACCATTCGATGAATGGACGCTACACCGGGCGAGCTAGCGGACGTCAAAGGCCGTAGAACCTACTAGGGTCCTCTTAGGCAATTGGCGTATTTACATGAGCACTTTTCCGCTAGCTCTTCATTAATTGTGACGACGGAGGCACACTTTTGGAAGACATCACGGATACATCACCCTAATCTTGATCGTCTGAAATAGAAATTGATAAAGTAGAGTGACCTTGCGGGGAAAGGACCGGAATGTCCAATTCCCCACTAACATACCGTGACACACGCTTCCCATGTTGTCATCGAAATTATCACATACAGAACAGGAGTTAGTGCGAGTACACTGACTACATATACAATGATTATAAAAGTCAGAGGAAGATTTCCTCTTATTACAATTGACCAAAATCCTTTCAATGTGAAAAGAAAACAAAGTCCTAGTACTTGCACCAACCCCTGACAATCAAAATACATAATAATATGATCTATTAACATAGAAAAAATAATTGAAATCAAAAAATTTTGAAAAAATATTTTTTCAGAACAGCCCAAGTTTTTGAAAAGTAACGTTGAGCCCCAATGGATCCCAAGCCTGAGTGTGGACAAAAATTTTAAAAATATTTTAAACAATTTATGCAACACTTATGAATAATAATAATGTATCTAGTTATGATTAAATTAACATCAAGATATTATTTTCAAGAAATCCCCCCTCACACAGAGAGCTGTTGTAAATGTAAACAATAACTGTAAAAACACTAGAATAAGACTCCAGGCACCCTGGCCCGAAATCAGTTACCAATAATACACTATCTGATGCAAAACAGAGACTTCCAGGGAAGAAACTGTAGAACATCAGATGGTAGATGCAGAGCACTACGCCTAACCACCCGTAGATGAAGACGTAAACATGGGGAAAAGAACAGAATTCATTCTGTTATTCAGCTAAAACTCCCAAGAAATTTTAGTAATAAAATTACAGAAAATATGCCAAAAGCATGGGAGAATAGCAAGAGGGGACTTAAAGGAAAGGGAGAGAGGAAAACACTGAACAAACAGTGTAACTTGATAACAAGAATGACAACAAAATGGCTGTTGCCTCGAAAATAGGTAACTTAACATAATTTCATTAAAAAATTTTAAGTTACAGCCTGATAATTTTCTGTCACACATTTTTCCTCTCCTCCTTCTATATCCTCCTTAGAATCACCATTTCTCTAATATTTATGTGTCTGGCATCATTTAAACTGAGATTTACAAGCACAAAGATCAGTCAGATGTTAACTGATGAAGGGCCAAACTAAGAATGATTAATGGCGCCAATTTTGGAACGTCCTTGACACTGCGCATGCGCAGTAGAGGTGAAGTGTGGAGGGCCATTCAGGACATGTTTTCTTTGGTTTTAGATGCAAATTTTGGGGATTGGGGGGCAAAATTTGTGTTTGGCCCTATATTTTAAGAGTTAGCACCAGCTATGTCTGGGTCATTGGTACAGTATAAAAATATCTACAAGATGTGTTTGGAGAAATCCACAGAAAACATGAATTTTTAAGCTTTTAAGGGGTATCAGTCTTTAGCCAGCCCAAAATGGGTTAAAGCTTTATTGAATACACTTATTACTTACAAAAATGATCCTCAGGGAATTTCACTTCCAATACAGGAAGTTATGTTTATCTCTTGTGTTCCTCATTGGGTGCCATGTGTGCCCGAAAACAGTCCATTTTATCAAAATTACTATGTTTGGCAGCCTGTGGAGGATTAAATGCTGAGCCCAATATCTCTTTTATGTCAACTGTAGTGTCGCAGACAGGTCTAACTGTTTAAACAAAATCTACAAGACTTGTTTTGAGAAAGCGACAATAAAACCTAATTTTGACAGTTTATTGCCAATTTTGGCAAAGGAAGGGCTAAATCAAAATTTCGGCTTCAGTACACAATTTTTAAATTTTGTGCCCCTCTAAGCGTGTGCAAATGTTTGTGAAAATCAGTTTGGAAGTGGCTTCAAAATCGTACTGACAAAATGTGTGGGAAAAAAAGAAAAAAAAATAATCCGTAGAATAACAAATGTTTTTTCCAGAGGGAAAAGCCAAATAAGCCATTACTGAGTTAAATAATAGAAAGTCAAAGTTTTATTGCTTGTTCTACATAGAGTATAGCCACCGCGGACTGGTCATAACCCACGCATGGGCAGTGATGGCCATGCATGCATTTACCATGTAATAGAAAACATCATGAGAAAACTTATAATTAATGAATCACCGGGTTGTACCATTTCCACCTGGGGAAAGTGTCTGGTTCACGGTGGCCATACTGTAATTCAACTGATTGTCAGTCTGTCTCTTTGTTTAAACCTACACCTGAGCAGGCAAGGGAATATCCAATCTGTGATGTAACAGTTGTCTTCTTCTGCACTGATTATATTCTGTCATTCAGCCAATTTTTGAGCACCTCAATAGATATGAACCAATTACTTTAACGCTCACCTGGCTCAAGTTGTCAAAAGAGACGAGTGTATCAGTAAGTGATCAGAAGCAAGCGCAAAGAGCAATTTTTTGATTTGCTATGACACAACCAAAGGCAACTTTTTTGGCGATTCGTTTCTGCTGGTCCGAGGAAAGCTTCATAAACAAAATTTTTGTTTTATTTTCAACTACTGTGGTTCTCTTCAACCCCCACCACCCAAAATAATAAATTCCCACATAAATGAAATAATAATGACCCAGTTATATACTACATGACAAATTTGGTTCACATCTGCCCATTGAATCTGAAAATAGAAATTTTGAGTGTAGCCCAAATTTCGGAGTCCAAATTTTGACTTACTGAGTTTCTTTGAAAAAAAGTGAATCTGCAACACTAAACTAAGTTCCAAACAAGAAATCTAAGCATTATTGCAAGTGGCTTATAAAAAGAGGATTTTGAAAGCATTTTAGGCTTATGGAGCATTAACCACATACCCCAAGAGATACAGTAATTTTGGGGAGAAAGAATAAGAAGAGTAAATTCCACCAGCCTGAAAATGGCAGCAGCTTTATTTGAACAAAGGAGAAAAGGTATACTCCAAAGATGGTCTGTGCTATAAATGAATGAATTTGACCCAGTAGTTTCAAAGAATAAGAAAAATTTCAAACCAGAGAAACAGAATTTTACTTCCACCAGTAAATTCAAGTCTGTGTGACAATGGTTGAAGCATGAAAAATAAACAAAACAGAAAGAGAATTTATGGAGGCTTATTTTTGAGGAGGTAAAATATTTTTTTTAAAAAACCAGAAATAGGTTTTTGTTAATAGTATTACATGAAATAAAATCTCTGGAACCCACATTGAAATCCCGAGAGCGTTAAATTAAAGATATTCATACAGGAATCAGAGAAATGTTTTCCAAGAAACCAGAAAAAACATATATGTGCACAGCATTGAAAAAGTTTGATCACGGCATCAATAAAATCTCTGAAACCCACACTGAAGTCTTGAGAGGGTTAAATTAAAGACATTCATACAGGAATCAGATAATTGTTTTCAAGAAACCAGAAAGAACATATATGTGCACAGCATTGAAAGGGTTCAACATGAAATGAAATCTTCGTAAAACACACTGAAGTCTTGAGAGGATTAAATAAAAGACATTCATTCAGGAATCCGATGTTTCCAAAAAAACAGAAAAAAACATATATGTGCACAGCATTGAAAGCCTTCAACATAAAACAGAACATTTGGAAAACACTTTTAAGTCTTGAAAGGGTTATATTAAAGCTATTCATACATGAATCAGATCGATTTTTCTTCTGTCATGTATGGAAGTCTTGAGAGGGTTAAAGCATTTCAGGGTTATTATAGCTTAACAAAACAAAATAACATGTGTATTTGACAGGTAGATGTTGACAGAATTTGATGGAAGAGATAAAATTGGAAACTAATAATTTGCATAGGGAAGTTTTATTGCAAAAATGATGACTCATTTTTTTTTCAATTCTCTCTACTGGGCACCCTGATATAACCTGAGGCAATTTTTTAACCAATCCATTCTACTAGTCCTAAGGATGCTTCATACCACATAACAACTCTCTGTTCCATGTGGTTTGGGAAATATGGGCTTTTGAATTTTTTCTGTTTTTAGCCCCTGAGTTGCCACAGGGCTGTGAAAAATTTTTTTCGGGCATCAATCAATTACTTAGGACCCACTTATACTACATGCCAATTTGGTTGAAATTCACCCGTCGGTTCTTGGAATAAAAATTTTGGGTGGAGCACAAAATGGATATGCCCCCAGAGAGAGCCCAAATATTGACCTACCAACTTCCCTTGAACAAACTTTAATCTTCAACACGAAAGGATGTTCCATACCAAATATCAAGACATTCCCTCTGGTTGTTTCTTGAGAAGATTATTAAGCTTTCGGGCATTAACCAGAGCCTGAATATGGTAGCTGCTTCATTTGAACAAAATAGAAAGGGTATACTCCATAGATGGTCTGTGAAATATATGTTTGAATTTGGTCTTGTGGTTGTGAAAAAGAAATCAAATTTGAAAAAGTTAATGGACAATGGACGATGGACGGTGGACGACAGACGCGAGATGCCGGACGCCAAGTGAGGGCAATAACTCCCACTGACTCGCAGTCAGGTGACCTAACAACACATACTTTCAACTAGGAATTTAACCAATTCAATCTTGTTTGACAGAGCTCACTGAGCAAACAAGACTTAACCCTTTACCCAACGTAACAGCCAAAATGGGCCAGCACTATTCACAAAAATCGCCAATTAATTTTTATTATTTTTTCATTTTTTGTCTCAAAAACATAGGTTGTGACCTCTCGTTGGAATGAGGGGGTCATAACCTATGTTTTTGAGACAAAAAATGAAAAAAATTAGTTATTCAAGAATTATTTTTGCAAGTGTCGACTGCTTTTCATGTTAGGTAAAGATTAATTGGTTAAATTTCAAGTTGCATTATGGAAAAATTTTCTTCATGAAGTTTAAGCATTTTTACATCACTGTGCAGTGGGTTAACATTTTGTCAAATGGATCAGCTATCTCGTGTGATTTACAAATTCAGCAGTTGAAAAAATTATTTCTTACAAAATTTCGACAAATCCATATCACGTGACTCCTCACTGGAATGAGTTTATTCCATTGCAAGATCATATTTGTTTTTGAAGGTTAAGTTGAAATTTTCTGAAAACTTTCAAGAAAAAACAGAATTCGATATCATGTCCGGTAAACAATTAATAAAACAAATTCTGGAGCAATAGGAACCCAGACCTGCAAATCATTTCCACCACACATTACATCATCATCTAATTAAACTAACCTTCAAAAGAACTATCTGGTCCTCTTTCTCAATGTTTTGGAACCCAGGCAGATTTTTAGCAAATTCTACCATACATTTAGTTATTAATACTGTCATCTCGGCCATAGATTTCAGTAAGTCTGGTGCTGCTGTTTCTTTCTTTTCTTCTTCAGTATTGATCTGAACATCAAACAATAGAAAATGTATTTATCATATGACGAAATCTTAATTTCTCTATGTTATGTATACATTATCATGATCATGTGCATGTTCTGTATCGGATTCGATCAGACATGTTAACCCTCACGGAATGGCAGGGAAATTACAAGAAATTCAACGTTGTTCCTGGCATCCCAGAAAAAGATCTCCTTGGGGTGAAAATCCCAGAAAATTTCAATCAAAACATTTGGCAGTTTTGAATTGATTGGAGGGTCAATTAGCAAACAGTTTCAAAAGATTCATAATCTTGGCATTTCCTCTTTTCAAAAATCATTAAAATGATCGTAAAATTCATTAATAAAAGCAAATGAAAGTGTCAATGGCACTGTAGCTCAACTTGTGTAAGACATGTACATGTGTAGTATGTGACACAGCAATGATACAAATCTCGGTAATGACCTGATAACAAACGTACATGTAAAGTATTGTAATGGTCTGTACATAAATACTGACCATAGCCTGTAACAAATGTACAGGTGAAGTATTGTAATGGTGGGTGACAGTTAGATGCTAAACTAGAAATGAAATCTCCATGGGGTTAATGTTACAATGGGGATCCTTGTAAGGTGAACCATAAGCCATATGTTAGCAACTGTTTTGGCCTGTTTGATTCAAACCCTTCTGAGGTCAATTCATACTGATTAATAAATATTTGTCTAGTCCTTCTGAAAATATAGGTATTTTAATTTTTTATCTTTAGCTCATAGGGTTACCACGGGTGAGGAGGTTTTATTTTTCTCATTGGAAATAGAAAATTGGGTTGTGCAAATAATGTTTACCCTCCCCAAACAACACCAAATACTAACACATGAACTTGGCTTCAACACATTTGAATATACACATCATACAAAAATTTATTCAAATCAGAACTTTCAAATAGAAGTACTGTACAAAAAAACTGATTGTACCTAATTTTGGTACAAAATGGCCACTGGTGGCCATCTTGAATTTTGCACAGCATTCCAAAACACCCATTCTCGTCCCACGGTGATAACAAAGGTACCCAAGAAGTTTCATGAAGATCAGTTGATTAATACAGCCTGTAGCCAGAGCCGTGTTGATCAAAGGACAGACGACCAGATGGACAGACAGACGAAGGGCAATGTCAAAACCTCAAATTTGAGCTAAAAATAAACTAATCAACTTCTTCCAAAGGGAAAGTCATCAATAAATATGAAAGTTTTGTACAAAAAAACTGATTGCACCTAATTTCGGAACAAAATAGCCAATGGTAGCTATCTTTGATTTTGGACTGAACAAAAAAAACACTTTTTCTTGTCCTATGGTGACAACAAAGGTACCCAAGAAGTTTTGTGAAGATCAGTTCATAAATATAGCTTCTAGCCAGAGCTGTATTGAAATGTGCACTTACTGTGTATAAGTAACACTGAATAAATCAAAGTTCATCTAATTTGCATAATTTATGCACGAGAAAAAAAAAAATATTATATGTGATGTATTCCATGTTACTAAACATTCACTCAAAAATTGATTCAAATCAGAACCTTTATATAGAAGTTCTGTACAAAAAACTGATTGTACCTAATTTTGGTACAAAATGGCTGCTGGCAGACATCTTGAATTTTGGACCACACCCAAAAGCACTCGTTCTCATCCAAAGGTGATATCAAAGGTACCGAAGACGTTAGTTTTGTGAAGACAGGTTCATAAATACAGGCCCTAGCCCAAGCTGTATTGACATGTGTACTTACTGTGTATAAGTAGCACTGAATAAATCAAAGTTCATCTAATTTTCATAATTTCTGCACGAGAAAAAAACTCATATTATATGTGATGTATTCCATGTTACTAAACATTCAAACAAAAATTGATTCAAATCAGAACTTTCATACAGAAGTTCTGTACAAAAAAACTCATTGCACTAATTTTGGTACAAAATGGCTGCCGGTGGCCATCTTGAATTTGAGACCGCACCCAAAAACACTCGTTCTCGTCCCACGGTGATAACAAAGATACCCAAAAAGTTTCATAAAGATCGGTTCAGAAATACAGCCTCTAGCCCGAGCTGTATTGAATTGTTGATGGACGGACAAACGGGCCATGACAAAACCTCAAATTTGACTACATCAAAGTTCAGCTTAAAAAAAGTGAGCTCTATAGTTAACAAACATGCGTATGTAGAGAAACATATAATTTCTAATGAAACAGTACATCTAATAAATTGAAAATTGTGTCTTCTGGTTTGCCCATTGGGTGCAGCCATTTTTTCATTCACTATTGAATTCTGGGATAGTTCAAAATAAAAATAGGCCGATGAAATCGTCAGATGTGTACCCATATGCGCAACTAGTAGAAAGCTGTATGACGGAGGGCCACCACAGATGCCGACATTATGTACACCATACAAGGTATGGGTACATATAGAAATGGATTGGGGGAGTGTCTAATTTGATGGATAAAGGGTTAATATCTCTGAAGAAAATTATCAGATTTACATAAAAAACTATACAGCACAGCACATCAGTAACCTGAATAAATATATAAAGTAACATGACAATCAGATTGATATTTTTTGAGTTATCTCCTGCCAAAGAGATTGGAGGAATTTTCAATTTGATGGATAAAGGGGGTTAATAACTCCGGATTAAATTATCAGATTTACACCAAAAACTATACAGCTCAGCACATCAGTAACCTGAACACAATTATAAAGCAACTTGACAATCCAAGCAATATTTTTCAAGTTATCAAATGCCAAAGGGATTGGAGGAATTTTCAATTTGAAGGATAAAGGGTTAATATCTCAGGATCAAAATAACAGATTTACACCAAAAACTATACAGCTCGGCACATCAGTAACCTGAACACAAATATAAAGTAACTTGACAATCCAAGTAATACTTTTCAAGTTATCGAATGCCAAAGGGATTGGAGGAATTTTCAATTTGAAGGATAAAGGGTTAATATCTCATGATCAAACCATCAGATTTACACCAAAAACTATACAGCTCAGCACATCAGTAACCTGAACACAAATATAAAGTAACTGGACAATCCAAACAATATTTTTCAAGTTATCGAATGCCAAAGGGATTGGAGGAATTTTCAATTTGAAGGATAAAGGGTTAATATCTCAGGATCAAATTATCTGATTTACACCAAAAACTATACAGCTCGGCACATCAGTAACCTGAACACAAATATAAAGTAACTTGACAATCCAAGCAATATTTTTCAAGTTATCGAATGCCAAAGGAATTGGAGGAATTTTCAATTTGAAGGATAAAGGGTTAATATCTCAGGATTAAATTATCAGATTTACACCAAAAACTATACAGCTCAGCACATCAGTAACCTGAACACAAATATAAAGTAACTTGACAATCCAAGCAATATTTTTTCAAGTTATCGATTGCCAAAGGGATTGGAGGAATTTTCAATTTGAAGGATAAAGGGTTAATATCTCAGGATCAAAATAACAGATTTACACCAAAAACTATACAGCTCGGCACATCAGTAACCTGAACACAAATATAAAGTAACTTGACAATCCAAGCAATATTTTTCAAGTTATCAAATGCCAAAGGGATTGGAGGAATTTTCAATTTGAAGGATGAAGGGTTAATATCTCTCGATTGAATTATCCGATTTACACCAAAAACTATACAGGTCGGCAAATCAGTAACCTGAACAGAAATATAAAGTAACTAAACAACCTAAGCAATATTTTTCAAGTTATCGAATGCCAAAGGGATTGGAGGAATTTTCAATTTGAAGGATAAAGGGTTAATATCTCAGGATCAAATTATCTGATTTACACCAAAAACTATACAGCTCGGCACATCAGTAACCTGAACACAAATATAAAGTAACTTGACAATCCAAGCAATATTTTTCAAGTTATCGAATGCCAAAGAAATGGATGCGGATGCCAGACGGACAGATGGACGGACAAAGGATGGATGAACGACGGATGGTCACCCCGGATGCTGGCATTATGTGTACCATACATAGTATGGGTACACATAAAAGTAGCAAAAAAACAAGAGACTGCACCATGGTTGGCTGCATCAATCTTTCTGAATAAATGACCTTATAATTTCTTTTAACTTAAACACTGGCTTCCTAGAATTCAGTATCAAATTGATTTTGTTACATGAAAATTTTAAAATCCTACTTTTGACCACAAATCTTTTCTCTTTTGGTTTACTGCTGGTATCAAAAGTTGACAAAACTACCGGTGTCAGCAAGAATCATTTTCTTTCAATTTTACGATACAATAGAGTCCTTTGCAACTGCGTTCTCTTCTAGGTGTAACCTAATTCATATTATTTTCCTGCATTTGAATAAGGGTGCCCAAGTTTTGCTTTATAAACTGCAACACTGTGTTTGAACATTGAAAAGAGAACGTAAACAACAGTTCAGTTGATGGGTGTCGCCATTTTAACTTTGAAGTCTGGGAGATACTAGGGACGTTCCTCTGATCTATTTCTCAGGACAAAAAATTTAAATTTTATAGTAAATTTCCTTTGTTATTATACCTACCACAATTGTTTACAACAGGCTTGCACTAGAGTGGAAGTCCCTAAGTCGGAAAAATACTCTCTATTTTCTACTTTCCCAAGCGATTTTGGAAAAAAAGTGGTGCAAAAGCCCCAAACTGGGTCGAGTGCGACCCGCGCACACCCAGAAGGGGGCACTCTTCTCCTTGTACTAATCCACGGCTTTCGGAACCGGTGCGCAAACGTATAACCAACATGTCATTCTACTGAATCCGCCAACATTAGAGTTCTGTGATTAGCAGGGAGGAAGGATTCTTACCCGAAACAGAAGATGGGAGGGCCTCCATGTAAACAATTGCGATAGGTATGATAAGAAAGGAAATTTACTATAAAATTTAAATTTCTTATCAAGTTACCTTGCAATTGTTTACAACAGACTGAATAGACAATAGGAGGAGGGAATCACATAACCAACCCCCACATAACCCGACTGTGCTGGAACCATGCACAGAAGAAGGGTTCCCTAGGCCTATAAACCCATAGCATCACAACCAGTAGTAAATGACAATGGGAGATGAGGCGTATGGCCCTGTGTGACACACAGACAGAAAGGTCAGTACCAAGAACAGGGCTGGAACTGACCTTGCAAGAACCCTAATGGCTAGAGTTGATGACAGCCAGAGCAGAAGAAAAGAGGGCCTAAAGAAAAAAGGTCCTCAGACTGCTCCTGCAACTGACGCAGATAGGTGGAGAAAGTAGAAGCATTTCTCCAGTATGCTGCCTGTATGACGTCCGACAACTGATGGAATTAGCATAAGCCTAGGAGGTAGACAATGCACACACCTTTTGGGCAGAAAAATGTCAGTCGCTAGATGAGCATATGACCCTTGAATAGCAAGATGAATTTATCTAGAAATGTATTGAGGATAAATCTTCTGTCGACCAGGGATAAGAGACAGAAATATATCTTTTCCCTTCTTTCCTAATGAACTGCATCCAGTTGAGGCAAATGCGAATTGCACGAACCTAACAGAGCAAAGGGTGATTACCCTCAGCAGAAGGAAGAGCCCTGATACAGACTGGAGATTGAATAGTTTCTGGCATCTGATTCTTGGGCAGAAAGGAGCAATCAGTGGTGTGAAACTCACTAACCCCTCTGGCTGAGGCAAAAGCCATCAGAAAAGCCATCTTGTATGTGAGAAAATGCATATCCACCTGGGATAAAGGTTCGAACCCCCCCCCCTCCCCTACCAAGCACAACAGCACCCAAGAAAGATACCATCTTGGGGTAAGCTGCAAAATCCTAGGACTTTTCAAAGAAAAGTGCCGAATAAGCTTGGAAAGGTATGGATTAGTGCCAATACGATGCTTTCCCACATACGAAGAGGTCTCCGAAAGCATGGACCTGTACCCTTAGATGGTAACAGGTTGGAGACACTGAGAATCAAACAGATATACCAGAAACTCCACAATCTGTTATCGAAGGATCGGCATAATCAACAGGGTGATCAGCACACCATCGACAGACGACCTTCCATTTAGCAGCATAGGTTAAACCAGTGGATTGCCACCTTGAAGAAGAAATGCACTGCACTGCTCGTCTCAAAAAAACTCTATGGAGGAGACAGAACCTGACAAAAGATATGCTTGAAGGCACAATGAAGTTAGGTCTATGTGAAAACTCCTCAAGTGACCTTGGCAAAGAAGATCGTGACATAGAGGGAGCTGTGCCGGAACTGCTGCCAACAGAGAGTGGAGCTGATTGATCCAAAACTGCTGAGGCAACAGGGGAGCGATCAGAATGATTTGACAACTGCAGGTTCGTATCTTGTCTAGAACCTGAAGCAGTATTGGAACCGGCAGGAAGGTGTAGCCGACTAGAACGTTCCAATGGAGTGACAGAGCATCCACAGTGAAAGCCAGAGGATCTAGACACAGGGACATGAAAGTGTACACCCGAGGGTTTCAACGGGTCGCAAAAAGATCGATGTGGGGATGACCCCAAAGATCTCAAAGCGACTGGAACACCACCCTGTGAAGCATCCACTCGGTGAAAATGAACCTGCCCTGCCGGGACAGGGAGTCGGCTAGGACATTCAGATGACTGGGAATGTGACCAAGCACCACCCCGGCGTTGATATCCTGAGCGAGCAGTAGAAGATCCTGAGCCAATTGATACATGGGAACCTAGTGCATGCTGCCCTAGTCTCAAATGTAAGTGACCTCTGTCGAATTGTTGAACAACAGAAGGACCTGACGATTCGAAAGGGGGGGATCCACTGTCGGAAACTCAGAAGAATACCTGTGAAGAGAAAGACCAGAGGATCCAATGTCACGCACCATCTGAGATCACTGGCATCAGCTGTCAGAACATGATTGGACATGGGCAAGTCCAACGGAACTCCCTGCATTATCCACTGAACATCCATCCAGGGAAGAAGGTGACAATGAAGAGATGCTTGTAACTGAAGTACCAGATCCAGAGGATCAACATTCTGTCTCCAACGACTGAGAAAGTGTTGGAGATGTCTGACATGTGGTTGACCTAGAGGAATGAGATCCGTCACCTAACCGCAGGGATCGAGCAGCCGGAGAATACTCTAGAGCTGTCATGGACGTGGACTGGGTCAGTGTCAGGGCGAAAGCTGAGAGAATCACAGCCCTCACCTGGGGAATCGCCACAGTGTTCAGCTAAGTATGCAAGTTAATCCCCAGATGACAAAACAGACTGAAAAGGGACCAGGTCCACCTTCTCTTCATTGACTCTGAACTCTAGCGACATGAGCAGGCTCAAGGCTGTCAACATCTGACTCCAGAAGAGCAGCATTGGAGTGCCTCTGGAGGATATTGACCAGATACGCCCAGTACTCACCCTGGATAGAGTGCGATGGAAGGCTATCACATGTGACATCAGTTGGATGAAGGAGCCAGGTTGAGGCCGAAAGGCATGGCCTTGAACTGGTAAATTTGCCCAAGAAAAGCAAACCAGAGATACTTTTGCGATGTCCGATGAATCAGAATATGAAAGTAAGCGTCTCAGAGGTTGATGCTGGAAGTGAAATCTCCTTGGTGAATGGAGTGGTGAACCGACCTGAAGGTCTCCATGCTAAACTTGGGAGCAATGATAGACTGGTTCAGGGGATACTCAGATTGGCACCAAGAACAGGAGGAAATAAAATCCCAGTGAATGAATGTTCTTAGTGTCCTCAATCACCCCATTGACAGGAGATTGTCTGTCTCCAGGATCAAAAGTTCCTGACGTGAATCATCTAAAGGAACTTGGGTTGGAAGAGGCACTCTCGACAGAGTGGGGTGCCTCCGAAAGGATATCTGCAGACTGGACCAAACATCTACTACCCAAGGATCGCATGTGATCATGGCCCAGTGGTTTGCAAACTTGGATATCCCTACTCCAACCTGGGACGAATCGAGGTGAGGACCTTCACTTTGAGCCCCGGTGAGGCCTGTGAGAAGAGAAACCACCTCCTCTGCTGGATGAAGGATCCTGAGACCTCCCTCTGGACTGCCGATGCTTACCCTTACCACGTGAGCAAGAGGAAGAAGCAGAAGCAGGAGGATCAGCCGTTGGCTTCAAAGCAGAAGCAGAAGGGCGTTTGTTAGGCTTGGCCCTGGCCTCCAACAGAAGGCAGATCAATTGAAATCAGAAAAGCAGCAGCTGTTCTTTGGAATGACACATGACGTCATCCCAGACCATCGCCACGGAATCATGGAATAGTTGTGGACCCACCCAAGAGCAGTGCCCTGCCCTTCAGGAAGGGAACGGCTTGTGACCAACACAGCGTCCTGGTAAACTAATTCCAAATTAGCCATGTTACAGGCATGCGAGTGAGTAAGATGCATAAGAATCTCAGAGATCACACGCAAAGGAGCCTGTATGCAATCAAACTTATCTGGAGGCAGACAAGCAGCCAAGGCAGAGACAACATGGTCCAAGAGAGAAAGCATGCCTAGAATCTCTCTAGATAAGCCCAACATGGACTCCAAAGTCGCCATAGGAATAACGGCCAACTTAAGCTTGGAGTCCTGATCCAAGACATTCAAAGTCTTGCAGCCCGACGGATTGGCAGAATCGTAAGAATGATAACGCACAGGGGGCAAAGAGGGATCAGCCTGGTGAAGAACAAAGTCTTCATAGCCTTGGAACTGCAAAAGTTTTGACCACTTGTACTAACATGGTCGAAAGTGTCCACAATCAGGTTGCTCCACAGGCTGTAGGCTCATGACCGATGATCGTGGCCTGACTGAAACCTCCGGCTGGTCTGACGGTTTGAAGGAACTCAAACACAAAGTCAAAAACCACCCCCAAGTCAGAAGACTGATGTGTCTGACCCATCGCCTGAGTCGGAAGACACACAGCCCATGTTGGGCACACCAGCCGATGCCTCCCATGGTGCAGGAACACCAGGGGGATCAGAAAGCAGCTGCCTGCTTCCAATCCCAGGAGGCGGCGCCATCGAAGGTGTCTGGAAGCCACTAGAAGCCACTAGAAGCCTCACTGGAGGCAATGGGAAGGCTCTTGGAAAGAACCTGTGTGAGCAAGGAAGGGGCCTCCCTATGCTCACAACCCATATCTGACGGTTCAACATGGGAATGGCCTGGCAAAGTGGATTTGCATCTGACCCTCAAAGCCACCGAAGGGACATGATCCCCTAGAACACTCAATGTGGGGCGATGGGTGGCAGCTGAAACATCGGAATACAGATGCTTCTGAGGGTATGAAATACCTCTAGGATCTTAAGTGCAGGAACTCAAGAGAGTCGCCACAGACCTCTGAGGGACAGAAGGTCCAAGCTGCACAAAAATGCGCCGGTTCCCGCAAAACTAGCCGAAGGATCAGAGATCAAGGACAGAAGCACAACAGAGTCCATGGTGACCTCACCATGGACATCTGAATCCAAATCAAAACCTGCTGGACTTGACAGCTGAGAGACCACAGCAGAGGAATCAGCTGGCAACCACTTCTGACTTCGAGTTGAAGCCAGGTAAGGTTGAGGCCGATATCCCACGTCCAAGAAGCAGGGATAAGGCTGAAACGGAGACCGATGACATCACTGACAGAGTAGCAGCAG
Organism: Pictodentalium vernedei; assembly: GCA_031216915.1. Lineage (NCBI taxonomy): Eukaryota > Metazoa > Mollusca > Scaphopoda > Dentaliida > Dentaliidae > Pictodentalium > Pictodentalium vernedei. The sequence continues at coordinate 158,769,555 of CM062288.1, read as the reverse complement.
GAGCGGCTACATCAGTAGCTGTTGACAAAGGCGGAAAAGCTGAGAGAGCAACCATGCTCGGCTCCAAAAGAGGAGTCACAACCCTAGTGACAGCCTCAGATGTCGACTGGAGGGGGACAGAAGTCCTGGAACAGGCATCTCTTTGCCAGAAAGTCAGCAGCTACTGTGGTATCCATAAAAAGACTGCAAAACCCCCAGGAGGAGGTATAACTCTCTCCAGACAGAGTCAAATCGGGAGGCCCTGAATGACTGCGTTCCCCTGTAAAGCAACCATGACTATATTTGATGAAAATTTAATTAAAATTTAACTCAAGAAATCATTCATTAAAAAGTGCATTCAATTTACTGGAAAGACATTTGGTTAAATGTGCCCAAATTATACTTATTTCCGTGGCAAGAGAGATTTTGTGTCCTCTTCAGGAAGAAACAAGTTAACTAATAGACATCAAAATTATTTTCAAAAGGTGATTTGTATTTTTGTCAAAGATATCCTACTACCAACAAGGGGAGCTTCCGTTTCGAAAGATTCTGTTCATAAATGATAGCCTTGCTATAATTTATTGGAGAATGCCAACAGGCACAAAACAATTTTAATTGAAATCTTTTCTACATCTGAGCTAACTGCAAGCTAATATATAGGGCTATCACAATTTTTTAATTTAAGATGCGATTAATTGTAATTAATCAATTATTCGTACCTAGATGACCCCTCTCTATCTCTTTTGAAGTCGTTAAAAATAAAGTTCAAGTCTGTTGACCAATCTCAAGTAAACAATGAAGATGATTCTCTTCAGGAATATTCAAAGATTTGGTGCTCTGAACTTTTGAACCGTCAGAGTAATAATCAAGACTGGTCGTCAGTTGCGAACTTTGCAAGTTCGCAACAGTCGACCTTTCTTGATTATTACACTGACGTTTCAAAAGTTCAGAACATCAAAGCTTTGAATGTACCTAAAAGACAAATGCTCATAACGGTTTCTTGAGGTTTAACGTTAACGTTCTTGACCTTTTACCCTTAGAAACAATAGTTTTTTCATCAAATTTTTTTTTATAATTAACATTCTTGTTCACTTGCATGATCATTGTACTATATCAGTAGCTGAAAATGGTCATTATTATCTCTTTACCCGTTGCGGACAGCAGACGATACTTGCAAAATAAATTCTTGAATTATTAAAAAAAATTCAATTTTTGTCTCAAAAACATAGCTGACACCTCATTGGAACGAGCTCAACAACAAAAATTGAAAACATAATAAAATTTGAAGGAGATTTTTATATTTTGTGCTTGCCGGTTTTTCCGTTACTTTGGGTAAAGGGTTAATGCTATAAATCATCAACAGTACAGCAATAGTTCAGCTACCTACTAAAACAAGTGATTAATCGGTTAACCAAGGTTAAGCCATATGATTAATCGATCAAGAAAGCCCTTTAACCGTTTCAGCTCTAGTTAGAGGACTTCGAGCCCAGGTGTTGCCTGCCAAGTTATGCATTTATTTATTTATTGGAGTTTAAGGTCATATACTTATGCACAGTGGCTAATCGTGACCGTGACAGTTTTACAGGTGGAGGAAGCTGGAGTACCCGGAGAGAGAACCACCGAGCAATGATGAGCAACTGTCAGCTCCTCAACATTCTAACTCTGCTCAAGCTCCTGGCGGCCAAGTCTTATTTTTATCCTGTATCTGACATGAAAGGTAGACAACACATACAAAGTTTTTGAACAACTACTCTTTTTTCATTTTTTTAAGTCAAAACATAGCTTATGACCCCCTCAGTGGTTTTTTTTCATGTTCTGGATACTGAAAACACCAGGAAAGTTTCATCTTTCACATTTATTTATTTATTGGGGTTTAACAACACTTTCAACAGTCAGGGTCACCTCATGTCAGATAATTTTATGGGTAGAGGAAGCAGGAGTACCCAAAGAGAACCAGAGTGCAATGGCAAGAAACTGCCAGCCTCCCCAACTTACTAACTCCACACAAGCAGGGTTAGCACTCTTTGAAGACAAGTACACCCTCAATGCGCAGTATGCCTTAGTACACAACACCACCGTGCCCTCATGTGGGCAATTGGGATGAAGTGCCAAACCAAGGACACAATGCAGTTACCCCTGGCAGGGAACGAACTGTGGACCAAGCCAGAAAATAAGCAGACTGACATCTCCAAAATGACGTCCCCAGTGGGTGAATTTGGTGATGCTACCCTGCATAGCAGGGTAGCATCACTAAATTTACCCTTGATGAACCTCAGTCTGAATCAGAGTCTCAAAACTAAACAGAAAGAGGTACCCAGAGGATAAATTGGCCCACCGTATGGGATATCATCATCAAATTCACCCTCTGGGGACCTCATTCTGCAAATGTCATACAGCTTATTTTCAGGCCTGCTGTGGACCTTTCGCTTTGAAGTTCGATTCCGTAACCACTGAGCCATTGTGCTCCCTCATCTCTCACAAAATTTTTTTTTAACATGAAAATGAGCAACTCACCAACACGTGATTGTATTCTGTTTCATCAGGAAACTCATGTTTTGCTTGTAAAAACACTACTTTTTCTATAAGTTTAACTTCATCTGGAGTTAATTTCTCCAATGGGTTTTCCTCAACAACAGTTAATAATGAAGAATTGGGTGGAAGTTTGACTTTTGACTTAGAGTCAGAGGTTATCAAAGAAGATTGAGTACTTGTCGCTTGACATGAACTGTCACTATCAGAACTTTCTTGAATACTCCTCTTCTGTGTTACTCTAACTTTTGCTTTCCTCCTAGCATCACGTGCTTTACATTGATCTTCAGAAAGAAGACCTGAAATAAAAGTGAAACACATGTCATAATACAATACAGAGTTCCTGTAGGCCAGAGTGGTGTAGACAAATTTTAGTCATCAGGTGATGTGGCCTAATTATTTATGCCTTTTAAAACTTATACATTATGGACACAAACAGACTCAAGAGTCCGGAAATTGCATTTTTTGTCTCAAATTTAAAATTTTTCCTGTGGAAGAACCCCCCGCCCCCCTCTCCAGTGAGAGGGGGTATCCCTCTCTTGTGCTCGTCCCCATCTCAGTGCTACATGGCTCGGATGATGCTACACATCCTATTCTGTATGCCCCCTAGTAGTTCAGCATAGAGGGTTGCCACTACGTTCAGATCGCTGAACTTGCCCCCAGCCTCCCCCCCCCCCCCCCCCCCTGATATTACTCTTGCCCCCCTAACTTCGATATATCCTGGCTACGCACCTGGTAGGCAAGGACTGATAAAATCCATGGCCATTCAAGGCTGATTCTCGACATTTTTGAAGACTCTAAAGAAAGAGCCAAATTCAAGAATTTTCAATGCCCACACCTTCAGCAATCCTAACCAGAACATCTGGTTGTTACCCCTTCAAGGGAAGTGGGAGGAGGAGGTAATAACCAGAGAGTCCTAGTTAGAACAACAACTTCACGAACTATGGTATGTAAAACATTTTAGTGATGATTATGTGCTTCATTTCGTGAATATTCAGGGCTTTTTTTTAATTTTCCAGACCTTGAATGGTATGATCACAGGGTTCCCACTGATATCAGAAAATCAAGCACTTTTCAAGGACTCTGACTATGATTTTCAAGGACTGTTATAATTTTGATGTGAACTTACAACACCATAGCAACACAAAGAATTTCAGTCTTGAGGACCTGATCAACTTGCTAGATATATATCGTTCATTGAGTTCAACAAGGAGCTATCTGCAATGCAAAGCATTGCAGATGATGCCTTGTTGCACTCATGGGACAATAATGAGGATCAAATAAATGTGATTATTGACCAATTTTTAATATTGCATGTATGTGGGGAGGGTTATCCCAAGACATATTTTCTCTGAGGTTATAGGTTAACTGAATGTAAGTACTTTTCAAGGGTAGTGATGGAAAATCAAGTACTTTGCAAGGCTAAAAACAATTTGAAGCACTTTTCAAGGAAGGAGCCAAAATTCAAGGACTTTTCATTTGAGTGGGAACCCCCCTAGTCAAATTCAAGGTCATGCCATGAATGCAAGGCTCCACAGGATCCCTGCAATAAGAAACCTGCATAAAGCCTTTCCCGAACTGTTTTTTTTTTATTAGGTGAAAGGTCAATAAACTTGTAAGGCCCCCGCACATTAAAGAGTTCAAGCCTAGCCATATTGCTTACAAGCAATATGGCTAAAATGTGTGTTGAGTTTTTCCTGAGACAAATAGCTAGCTTGCATGTCAAACATTTTGCACATCAAACACGTTTGCTATTGTTTGACTTGTGAGTCTGATTGCTCATACTTTGAGAGGGATGTGAGCCAGACAAATTATGACAGCTATTTTTATCGTTTCTGGTAGAGTTCTTTCTGTGAATTAAACCAATCTAATTTTGCTTCCATATAATGTAACTTCTATAAAATATCAGCCTCCACGATTGTGGAGAAATATACATGCGAAGATAATATTTTCAACATCTTGAGTGTCTATACAAGATCATATCTCTAGATTTAAAAAATATGGAAAAAGGGAGGTGATGATCAGCAAATCTATGCATCTGTAAAGGCTTTTTGCCTCAAACTTCAATAACAACTGCCCCTGGAGCCAGTCAAGTAATTCACAAACCATGCCTGTTTATAAATAGTATTTCTAGTCTTGTATGCATAAATTGTCCATCATTTCATTAAAATCATTAAGAATCTGAGAAAAGACATTGATTTCTGACCTAAAATCCTCAGGTCTGCAGGAATCACAACAAGCAAGCAATCTGACCTGGTGTGCAGTAACCATTACTATCTATCCTGGGGCCAAGCATATAAAAATTATGTTTCAAAGGTGATTTGTGCAACATGAGCATTTTTTTCAAAGATATCATTCTACTTGCAATGTCTTAGTTAACCCTTCACCCAACATAATGGCCAAAACCGTCCAGCGCTAATCACAAAAATCGCTAATTAACTTTCTATATTTTTTAACTTTTTGTCTCAAAAACATAGATTATGACTTGTCTTTGGAACGAGCTCATTGAGCTTGTTCCAATGAGGGGTCACAACCTATATTTTTGAGACACAAAATGAAAATGAAAGTGTCAATGACACTGTAGCTCAACTTGTTTAAGACATGTACATGTATAGTATGTGACACAGCAATGACAAACATCTAGGTAATGACCTGATAACAAAGGTACATGTAAAGTATTGTAATGGTCTGTACGTAAATGCTGACCGTAGCCTGTAACAAATATATAGGTAAAGTATTGTAAAAGTGGGGTGACAGTAAGATGCTAAACTAGAAAAGAAATCTTTGAGTTCCAGAGTGGGTCTGACTGAACCCCAAAATATTTGTTCTCATAGTACAGTGATAACAAAGGCACCCCAAAACACTGGTTCCTGTCACAAGGTGATAATAAAGGTACCCCAAGAAGTTTCGTGAAGATCAGTTCATAAATACAGACTCTAGCCCAAGCCGTATTGACATGTGCACTTACTGTGTATAAGTAGCACTGAACAAATCAAAGTTCATCTAATTTGCATAATTTCTGCACAAGAAAAAAACCTGTATTATATGTGATGTATTCCAAGTTACTAAACATTCCTACAAAAATTTATTCAAATCAGAACTTTCATACAGAAGTTCTGTATAAAAAACTGATTGCTCTAATTTTGGTACAAAAAGTCTGCTGGTGGCCATCTTGAATTTTGGACCGCACTCAAAAACACTCGTTCTCGTCCCATGGTGATAACAAAGGTACTCAAGAAGTTTCGTAAAAATCGGTTCATAAATACGGCCTCTAACCCGAGTCATGTGTACGGCACGACAGATGGACAGACGGACGACGGGTCATGACAATATGTCAAATTTGGCTTCGCCAAAGTTGAGCTTGAAAATTAGTTATACAAGAATTTTTTTTGCAAGAGTTGTCTGCTTTTCATGTTAGGTAAAGTGTTAAGCAAGATTTTTTTTTTTTAAATTTATTGGTGGAGTGCCTGATGGTCAACCCTCCCCTAAACTCCTCTCCCTTAGTGATGACCCCAACAATAGTACTCAACCAGTTAAAATGGAAAAGAGTAGTTTCAACCATTTATAGTCAAAGGGACAAAATGCAATTCTGAAAACTACAAGTGTAAATGTATTATAGCATTGGACGTTATAATAGCAACAGAAGATGACATGTAGACATAACACAAGGCAAGAGTACAGGGGAGATAAATCAACAACCCGAGCTAATGTTTTCCAGGTGTTACATGAGCACATACGCACAAGTGAAATATAGGAAAAACTCAAACAAGGGTTGTTAATTCATGTCCGCCGCACACTACCCATTTTGTGTTCTATATTTATACCACGATTAAACTTGAATTAAGTGAATGAAGCAAAGAATTTCGCTTTTGGCAGACTGTTTATTTTCATTGGCTATAATCATGACCGCTATATGGAGATAAAGTCAAGTTTAGTGAATCGTTGCACATTTAGGACTTCCACCCCAAATATTGGTGACTGAGTCCCACAGGGATGTGATGTGATTACACTCTTATAAAATAAACTTCTTAATCCCTATTGCCCATGTGGGGGCACAATGGCACTGTGTACTAAGGTGTACTGGATTTCGATGGTGCACTTGTCTTCAACTAATGCTAACACTGCTCGTGTGGAAATAGCACGTTGGGGACTCTAACAGTTGCTCGCTGTAGCCTGGTGGTTCTTTCTGGCTTCCTAAACCTGTAAAACTGCCTGACATGAGGTGACCCTGGCTGTCAAAAGTGTCATGAAACCTCAATAAATAAATAAATAAAATAAACTGTAATTATGTATGGAAAGACGGAAAAGTCTGAAGAAAATGGTCCGAAATTTAAAGAAATATTTAAATGGTCAGAAATTTAAAGAAATATTTAAAGAAATAAAAGATCTGAAGAAATAAAAAATTTGTAGGTGGATAAGAAAAAATTGAAATTAGATAAAAAAAAAAATCCTGAAAAATCACACCCCAGAAAACAAGTGGTTAAGGTAATTAGAAGATGTATCCATTTCATTGCAATCAGTCCTGGGCAAACACCTATTTATGGAAAGTTAAAAATGAGACATTTTTTCAGAAAAGTTTTTACGAAAAAAATTTAGTATGTTGTTTGTCACTCATCTGCCCACATGACCAAATGTTATTTATTTTTTGGTGTTTGAGGTCACTATTTGCCTCTTTGGCTATGTAAGACAGAATGTGATTTTTCTCTCTTCCTTCACCAATGTCTGTTCATGTTGCTTATGGAAGGTGGACAAGTGGGTTTTTCCAGTCCTGACTGTTATGACTGTTTTCCCGGTGTGAGAAACTGAAAATCAGTTCAAACACTTGAAAAACGGTTCTGGAATTTAGGTCTTTAAACACTAAAGGGCCTGGACATGTGTCTTGAATTACCACCAGCCCACAGCCTCGGTTTGGCAAATGGCTCAGCACTGATTTCTAGGCAAGTCTTGGCTGCCTGTTAGGCAGCCAAGACTTCACTAGAAACCAATGCCTGGGTAATCTGTTAACAGCATGTTAAAGACACCTGTTCTGAGGTCGTAAAAGTCAGAAATAGGCCTTTAAGATTACAGCTTGTGGGATGTCGAATGCAAAAAGGTGGAAAAAACCTGTGTTTTTCTCTCCCAACAGGTCATGTTAACCCATGGTTGGTCTGGGTGCATTGCTTTGCCAAAATTAGACCGAGCTAAAGGCCTGCACTGGAAAGAGCTGGTCAAACTTTTCCAATGTGGAGTAGTAAATTTTGGGAGGGAGGGTAAAGTCATTTTTGGAATTAACTACTGTTGGGTACAGGACTGTGTTCATGCTGGTCTGATATTTTGGGGGGCCAAGTGGAATTTTTGTTTGTGTCAAATGAATTTTTTTGGTGCTAAATGAAAGATTTCTGTGCCAAATGGAATCTGGCCTTAAATGAGAACAAAATAACCATGTATTGTAATTTGAGTGCAACAAGGTACCAACTACAAAGATAAAGCATAACAATATCTTAATTTATATAATTAAGTAAAAGTTTACAAAATAATTTAATGATTTTTATTAACTCACTTTTTATTCACTCCAAATAAACTAATTGAATATAATTTATTATCTTTAAGCAAAACTAGAGATGGTCTGTAGCCAGATATGCCTCCACTGTGGCATACCACCTACTGTGGGTGACTGAAAAGGGGCATTCAATTTTTCGAAGTAAAAAAAAATCCAATATGGCTGCCAGTCAGCCATCTTGAATCCAATCAGGAAAAAGATTATGTCACGCACTGCTCCTCATCATGTTGATAATTTTTGTGAAGTTTCATGAGAATGCGACTAAAACTGTGGATATAGTTTGCTCCACAAGTTTATATGTGCAATGGACCGATGACGACAGACAGACCGACTGACAAGTCGACTCCTATTTCTCCCCCACTGCATGTGTAACATATGTGTGTCCCGGGTGAGATAGCAGGGAGAGACAGATGTATCCCACCCCACCCACATGACGTTATACATTTATAACGTTATTATGACGTTATGCATATCGTATCAGTTTCTTGCTACCAACTAATTCATATTGACGTCATCAGAATGCAGTGTGATCAAAGTTCGATGCTCTAAAATACTTCAACCCTCAAGCTGCCACCGTTCCTAACTGATTTTGTGGTATATACCTTTGGTATATACATAACTTGTGCATGCTCTTTCCGATGGTGTCATCCATTTCTCAAAACAACGAATACAAAATGAATTGATTGAATCAGCACGCGACTCCCGATTACCTCTGGCTAACGTAATCGCTGCATGGTGGGGGAAAAAAATCATCCTCGATGAGTCTGAAGGTGGGAATGGGGAAATCTCACCCTCGGGGGAAGATATTTGAACCAGACCCGAGGCTTGGTTCAAATATCTTGCCCCTTGGGTGAGATTTCCTCATCCCACCTCCAGACTCATCAGGTATCATAATAATACACCCCCCTAAACTTCGTTTTGTGGGGCTATGATAAACAAGATTAAGTAACAAAGAAATGTTTTGATAAGAATTAGATTAACCCTTTACCCAACGAATCGCCGGCATCCGCCCGCATAATATGCAAATTGAGCAGTTGAAAAAATAAAATTTTTCACAATATTTCAACAAAACCATATCATGTGACCCCTCATTGGAAAGAGCTCATTGAGCTCGATCCAATGAGGGGTCACATGATATGGTTTTGTTGAAATTTTTTTAAAAATTAAAAAAAAATGATATTTAAAATAATAATTTTTGATATCGTCTGCGTTGGGTAAAGGGTTAAATGGATAAACTGTGAAGTCAGTTGACCCATAACAATGAGGTATGATTATTTCTGTTGCCTAATAAACCACAAAGCCTATGAGACCTGCTAAAAGTATATTTTCGGTGCTAAATGCTGTATTTTTGGTGCTAGACAATTTTTTGGGTGCAATTGGAAGCCGGCAAAATGAAAACATGAGTTCATAGGTTATTTATTCTTATTTATTTACTGGTGTTTAAGGTCACATATTTCTGCACAAAATGGCTAATCATAATGCAACATGGACATAAAGTCAAGTCTTACCAATCCTTTATACCCATTATCCCCATTTTAGAGGACTTCAACCCCAAGCATTGGTGTGGGCCTATTTTATCATTATTGTTTATCACAGGGTGTCATCACTAAATTCACTCTCTGGGGACCTCATTTTGCAGATGACAGTCTGCTTATTTTCTGACTTGTAGCACATCTTGATGGAATACAATTTCCTGGATCAAGAGACAACTAGTAGCCTGTTGATATAATTCAATACTCACATTCTTCCTTCATTCCTACTTCACGGCATCGTCGCAACCTACATGATTGACATTTCCGCCGCATCCACATATCCATTTCACAATTACCTCCATATTTGCAGTGATAGTCAGAGCCCTTTGTAATACTTCTTCTGAAGAAACCTACAAATTTGAAAAAATTACTAAATTAAAATGATTCAATCAATTCCTGTAAAACCAGCTGAATTCTAAATTATTATTTATTTATGTTTAGGGGAACTCTTATCATCTGTGTCTGTGTCAAGTTTAGTCAATCACCTATATAGGGATGGGCGATATTTCGGTTGTTTGGTTCAGTTTTGATTGTGACAAACCGGAAAACCAGACCATAAGATTCAGCAAAATACATCTGAATGGTTTCACTGTGTTTGTAAATAAACTGATTAACCGTTTACCCAATGCAGACGATATCAAATTTTATTATTTTAAATATCATTTTTTCAAATTTTTCAAAAAATTTCAACAAAACCATATCCTGTGACCCCTCGTTGGAATGAGGAGTCACATGATATTGTCTGTTAGGACGAGCTCGTTCCAACAAGGGGTCACATGATATGGTTTTGTTGAAATTTTATGAAATTTTATTTTTTTTTTCAACTGCTGAATTTGCATATCACGTGGGCGGATGCGGCCGATTCGTTGGGTAAAGGGTTAAACAATCTTATTGGGGAAGAACTAGACTAGTGACCACTATGACCTTTTGTCACTCTTGTCATTTAGTCTAACTGAAAAAGGGGCGAATATGTCGTGTTCTGATTGTCACATTTTCACACATATTCACCAGATGAGTCAATAAGAGAGAAAATGTGACAATCAGAACACTGCATAGATTAGATGAATTTTATTCATTTGTTACCCTGATTTATGGGTTTCTTATGACTGAATAGGCTTAGCAACTGATCCCAAAGATATTAAACCCAAAGAATGACCAAAGGGAAGTTAGGCAGAACCCAGTGGAGATACAGAGCTCATGTGATGCGTGGTGTCGTACAAACTAATGCAGATTTTTTCCAAATTATGGAGCGTGAAGTGTCATTTACTATCTGTTCTTAACCCTTTACCTAACATGAAAAGCAGATGACACTTGCAAAAATAATTCTTGAATAACTAATTTTTTTCATTTTTTGTCTCAAAAACATAGGTTATGACCCTTCGTTGGAACGAGCTCAACGAGCTCGTTCCAACGAGGGGTCATAACCTATGTTTTTGAGACAAAAAATGAAAAAAATAATGAAAATTAATTGGCAATTTTTGAGAATAGCGCTGGCCGGTTTTGGCCGTTACGTTGGGTAAAGGGTTAACAGATAGAATGAAAGTGTCAATGACACTGTAGCTTAACTTGTGTGTTGTTTGATGAAAAGGATAATGTTCAATGTTTATGAAAGGATTATGAAATAAGACAAGAATTGTGATAATTGAGAATATGTTCATTTCTGTTCCCTGTATGCTATGTTTTTGATAAAAATAATATGAGGTGTACGCTGAACTAAAGATCTGAGGGGTGGGTTAATATGACCTCACAGTTAATGTATGTGGCCCTCACAGTTAACGTATATCAACGAAAGTTACCAAGTTACAGTGAAATTATTCCAAAACGAGTCATCCTATCAAGTTACATTGAAATCCCTTCATAAATATGGCCTGTAGACTGTGCTAAAGGTTTTCAGGCTTCGGGCTCCTGCAGCCATCACAGTTACGCAATCACGTCCAAAAGGGGATGTTCTCATCTAGACATTATATGAAGTCAACCTATCAAGTTACAATGAAATCCCTCCATAAAAATGACATATAGACTGTGCTAAAGGTTTTCGGGTTTTGGGCTAGGGCAGTCGTCATGGTTGACAGATCGCAACCAAATGGGGAAGTTCTCATCTAGACATAATCCGGAGTCATCCTACCAAGTTACAATGAAATCCCTCCATATTAAATATGACCTACAGACTGTGCTAAAAATGTTTGGGTTTCGGGCTTGGGCAGCCATCACGGTTGACAGATCATGACCAAAAGGGGACGTTCTCATCTAGGCATTATACAATGAAATCCCTTCATAAATACGACCTGTAGACTGTAGACTGTGCTAATGGTTTTCGGGTTTTGGGCTTGGGCAGCCATACCGCTTGACCGATTGCGACCAAAAGGGTATGTTCTCATCTAGACATGACCCCAAACCTGCATATGAAATTTTCTGATGATCAGACAAGAACTGAAGGGTGTAGCCTGTGTTAAAGGAAAATGTGAACAGACTAACAGACTTCCGCACGCATGATGGCAATAGCTTATCTTGACTTTGTCAAGTTAAGCTAAAAACACAAACTGAAATTGAGGTTTTTTCCTGAAACAGAATCTGAAAAATCAAAACCGCCCAGCTTTACATCTACACCAATACATATGTCCACTTTAGAGGTGCCCACCTCAGGCATTGATTACCCCTTTTTCCAGTTAAACAAAGCACTACTCCATATTTTGGGATTCCCATGGGAATACCAAAAATTTAAGAAATCTACTGATGGTTTGGCAATAAGGTTACTAGTATTACTATCAATAGGGTTTCCAAGATGGTGTATTGAAGTCGAGACCTCATCTCTGGGTATATACTGACAAGTCTGTTAGAATGAGTCAATATATAACCCAGAAGCAAGATCAAGACTTCAATACAAGATCTCGGAAACACACTTGGTGGTAATAATGAATTTATCCTACAATCATTCAGTGTCTTTGAACTGATTTTTTATGAGAGAAGATCATGATGTCATGTTATTATGTTCTTGAGCTTTTACAAGCAAAGTTTATAGTGCAGTGGAGCCCACTTAACTGGATATCTCTTAATTGTATATCCCTGTTAACTGAATATAATTTCCCAACACAAAATCATTTACTATACCTCCAGTACAAATTTGACCTGTTAATTGAATATAGGTTATATAGTAAACTCCTATTAATTGAATAAAAAATTTTGTAACATGTCGAGAAATTACCCTGAATCTCCTCAGTTTTGCATTGGTTAAAAACCTATTTGGCCTCAGTACATTCAATACAGGCATTTAATCTATTATATCTTGTTTGACAGAGCTCATGGAGCTCTGTCAAACAAGATATAATAGAATAAATGCTAAGTTTAAATCTAGAATACAGGAAAGTGGCAAAATACCTGTTAATTGAATACTCCTGTTAATAGAATAATTTTAATTGGCAAAGTGGCTATTCAATTAACAGGGTTCCACTGTAGTAGTGTTTCAACTGTGTGTTTCTTTGTTTTATTTTAAAATTTAGGTTGTTATTGGGAGCCCAGGTATGAACCCAGGGACTTGATGTGAACAAACTAGAATCTGACCCCACTAAAGATACTGCAAACCAAATATCAAAATATTCTTACAGGGAGAACTAAAAAAGGTTTCTGAAGAATATTCCTCATCCTGCATGCACCAAGTTAAAATTCAGGATTCCACAAGGAGATCAAATATGACCCCAGGGATTGGATTTGATTAAAATTGAATCTGAACCTCCCAAGGATACTGCATACCAAAACATTCTGAATGGTAGATTTGAAGAAAAAGGTTTTTGAAGAATATTCCTCATATTGCCTTGAGTTTTAAAGTTCTGAGTTCCCATAGGGAGTCCAAATATGATGCCAGGGATTTGATTTGAACAAAATAGAATTTCAACACCCCCCACACCCCCCAGGATGCTCCATACCAATCATATACCAATCATCAAAAGATTCTGATGGTGGATATGAAGAAGAAGATTTTAAAAACTCTTTCCTTATATTACAGAAACTAAAAATTTAGGCTCCCCCAGGGAGCCCAAATATGACCCTAGGGACTTGAATTTGAACCTCTAAGAATGCTGCATACCAAATATCAAAACATTCTGACTGGTAAATCTGAAGAAGAGGATGTTTTTAGAATATTCCTCATATTGCTCTAAGTTAAAATTCTGAGTTTCCAAGTATGACTCCAGGGTCTTGATTTGAACAAATTGAATCTCAACCCCCTAAGGATGCTCTGTACCAATCATCAAAAGATTCTGACTGGTGGATTTGAAGAAGATTTTAAAAACTTTTTTCTTACACAAAGTTAAGATCACTCCAGGGACTTGCTTTGACCAAATCTCAATCTGCCCCACCCACCCCAGATGATCCACTATAGCAACAAAAAAAATAGATTTTGACAAATAGATCAAAAGATTTTTAAAGTAATTTCCTATTATTGCACCAAGTTATAATTCAGGTTCCCATAGGGAGCCCGAATATGAACCCAGGGGCTTGATTTGAACAAACTTCAAGCTGACACCAGTCCCCCCCCCCCCCCCCCCCACCACCCCTAAAGATCCTGTATACCAAATATCAAGAGACATTTTGACAGGTAGATAAAGAAATGAACGAGATACGTGTATCGAGCTTTGTGTGCAGAGGTGTGCTGTACTTATATATTAAAATTTGTGTCTATGTGTTTTGGCAAGGACTGTACTGAAATAAATGGAATGGAAGATCCTGCTACATCTGCTACATAATCATTTCATGATGTCATGCACTGTTGGGATCGTCCGTAAACAAGGAGAATCACATAAGACAAAGAAAGCTGCTCAATTTAGACAAAATTTTCTGACTATGAAGTTTTTGTTTCTGGACGATCCTGGTAGGCTGTGGTTGGGGGAGACTGCATCGCTTGTAGACTTACAGCCAATCGAGAAGGACAAAGATAAGCATGTGCAATTTTGTGGCTATATTCCAGGGGAGACAAAGAAATGAACTCTCTTCTTTCGAAAGTGTTCTCGAAGGACGGACTTCATATCATTGGCATTTTTCATTTCATCAAAAGGCTCCTAGGGTATTTAATTCGAAACGTTAAAACTATGATAAGGTGTCAGGCAATATCTCTGGATATGCATAAAGGTTTCAGAATTTTGATTTGGCCCCAGGTGGTTCCAGTGGAACAGCTTTTATCGTTGGAAAATCAGTTTTCATCGAAAGGCTCCTAGGGTATTGAATTCAAAACGTTTAAACTAAGCTAAGGGTTCAGGTAACATCTCTAGATGTGCATGAAGGTTTCGGAATTTTGATTTGACCCCAAGTGGCTCCGGTGGAACCACATTTATCGTTGGAAAATAAGTTTTCATCGAAAGGCTCCTAGGGTATTTTATTCATAACGTTTAAACAATGCTAAGGTGTTCAGGAAACATCTCTAGTACATGAAAGTTTGGGAATTTTGATTTGGCCCTAAGTGGCTCCGGTGGAACCACATTTATCCTTGGAAAATTAGTTTTCGTCGAAAGGCTCCTAGGGTATTTAACTCCTAGCACTTTGGTATTATTTAAATATTTTCGTCACTGACTCCATATTGTCCACATGGCATGAAAATTTAACAAATTATATCCTGTTTGACAGAGCTCATTGAGCTCTGTCAAACAAGATATATTTTTTTTAAATTCTCTGTTGGATTGTGGGAAAAAATTGCTGCTGAAAACTTTCATATTTTGACATCAGAGTGCAGAGGTTTAATTCGAAACGTTTAAACTATGCTAAGGTGTTCAGGTAACATCTCTAGATGTACATGAAGGTTTCGGAATTTTGATTTGGCCCCAGGTGGTTCCAGTGGAACAACTTTTATTGTTGGAAAATCAGTTTTCATTGAAAGGCTCCTAAGGTATTTAATTCGAAATGTTTAAAGTATGCTAATATGTTCAGGTAACATCTCCAGATGTGCAAGAAAGTTTCGGAATTTTGATTTGGCCTCAGGTGGTTCTAGTGAAACCACTTTTATTGTTAGAAAATTATTTTTCATCAAAAGGCTCCTAGGGTATTTAATTCGAAACGTTAAAACTATGATAAGGTGTCAGGCAATATCTCTGGATATGCATAAAGGTTTCAGAATTTTGATTTGGCCCCAGGTGGTTCCAGTGGAACCACTTTTATCATTGGAAAATCAATTTTCATCGAAAGGCTCCTAGGGTATTTAATTCGAAACGTTTGAACTATGCTAATGTGTTCAGGTAACATCTCTAGATGTGCATGACCGTTTCGGAATTTTGATTTGGCCCCAGGTGGTTACGGTGAAACCTCTTTTATCGTTATAAAATCAGTTTTCACTGAAAGGCTCCTAGGGTATTTAATTTGAAATTTTTAAACAATGCTGATGTGTTCAGGTAGCATCTCTAGATGTACATGAAGGTTTCGGAATTTTGATATGGCCCCAAGTGGTTCTGGTGGAACCACTTTTATCATTGGAAAATTAGTTCTCATCGAAAAGATCCTAGGGTATTTAATTCGAAACATTTAAACTATGCTAATGTGTTTCAGCGGAAATGCGGGGATACACCATTGTGTGCTTTGCATACAAATAACTCTATCTAGTTGGATTTTAAAGAAAGAAAGTGATAAGTTGAATAAAGCTCATCCAACAAAACATTCTCTGTGTTATTTTTTATTTCCATGCAAACAAGAGCTTTGACTCTGCTTATCCAGTAACCCAGGGTCTGTAAATGAGGGCACTCATCTGCACATAAACAGATTTTTAAATAAATTTCCTCATGCAGCACCAAGTTAAAATTTGGATTTCCACAGTCAGCCCAAATATGAACCTGGAGACTTGATTTGAAGAAAACTTGACTCTGAGCTTCCTAAGGATACTGCATAAAAAATTTCAAAAGATTCCAACATGCAGATCTGAAGAAAAATATTTTTAAAGAATATTCCTCATATTGCACTAAGTTAAAGTTCTGCGTTCTGAATGGGAGCCCAAATGTGACCCAAGGCACTCAATTTGAACAAATTTGAATCTCAACACCCTAGGGATGCTCATTTACCAATCACTAAAAGATTGTGACTGGTGGATCTGAAGATGGAAGATTTTAACAACTTTTTTCTCACATTATTACACAAAGATAAAATTTGGGCTCACACAGGGAGATCAAAAATCATTCCAGAGACTTGATTTGAACAAAGTTCAAGCTGACATCCTTAAAGCTGCTTAAATATCAAGAGATTTTGACTGGTAGATCCGAAGAAAAAGATTAAAATTCAGTTTCCAATAGGGAGCCTAAATATGACTCCAGAGACCTGATTTGAACAAACTTCAAGCTGACTCCCCCACCCCCCAAAAAAATAAATGAAAGTGTCAATCACACTGTAGCTTAACTTGTGTGTTGTGTTTGATGAAAAGGATAATGTTCAATGTTTATGAAAGGATTATGAAATAAGACAAGAATTGTGATAATTGGGAATATGTTCATTTCTGTTCCCTGTATGCTATGTTTATGATAAAAATAATATGAGGTGTACACTGTACTAAAGATCTGAGGGGTGGGTTAATATGACCTCACAGTTAATATATGTGGCCCTCACAGTTAACATATATCAACAAAATTACAATGAAATTATTCCAAAATGAGTCATCCTATCAAGTTACATTAAAATCCCTTCATAAATATGGCCTGTAGACTGTGCTAAAGGTTTTCGGGCTTCGGGCCCCTGTAGCCGTCAGTTTCCCAATTGCGTCCAAAGGGGACGTTCTCATCTAGACATTATATGAAGTCAACCTACCAAGTTACAATGAAATCCCTCCATAAATACGACCTGTAGACTGTGCTAAAGGTATTCGGGCTTCAGGCACCTGTAGACATCACAGTTGACCAACCACGACCAAAAGGGGATGTCATCATCTAGGCATTATATGGAGTCAACCTAACAAGTTACAATGAAATCCTTCTATAAATACGACCTACAGACATGCTAAAGGTTTTTGGGCTCGGGCAGCCATCAAGGCTGTATGATCATGACCAAAAGGGGACGTTCTCATCTGGACACTATTTGGAGTCATCCTACCATGCTATAATAAAATCCCTTCATAATTATGACCTGTAGACTGTTCTAAAGGTTTGTGGGCTTTGGGCCCCTGAAGCCGTCACAGTTGCCCACTCGTGTCCAAAAGGAGACGTTCTCATCTAGACATAAAATAAATTCAACCTACCAAGTTACAATGAAATCCCTTCATAAATATGACCTTAGACTGTGCTAAAGGTTTTCGGGCTCGGGCAGCCATCATGGTTGAATGATCGCAACCAAAGGGGACAATCTCATCTGGGCATCATCTGGAGTGATCCTGCGAAGTTACAATGAAATCCGTTCATAAATATGACCTGTAGACTGTGTTCAAGGTTTTCGGGCTTCAGGCACCTGTAGCCATCACAGTTGACCAATCACGACCAAAAGGGGATGTCATCATCTAGGCATTATATGGAGTCAACCTAACAATGTTACAATGAAATCCTTCTATAAATATAACCTTTTGCCTATGCTAAAGGTTTTTGGGCTCGGGCACCCATCAAGGCTGAATGATCACGTCCAAAATGGGACGTTCTCATCTTGACCTTATTTGGAGTCAACCTACCAAGTTACAATGAAATCCCTTCATAAATATGACCTGTAGACAGTGCTAAAGGTTTTTGGGCTTTGGGCACCTTTAGCCGTCAAAGTTGCCCAAACATGTCCAAAAGGGGACGTTCTCATCTAGACATTATATGAAGTCAACCTACCAAGTTACAATGAAATCCCTTCATAAATATGACCTTAGACTGTGCTAAAGGTTTTCGGGCTTCGGGCTCGGGCAGCCATCATGGTTGAATGATCGCAACCAAAGGGGACAATCTCATCTGGGCATCATCTGGAGTGATCTTGCGAAGTTACAATGAAATCCGTTCATAAATATGACCTGTAGACTGTGCTCAAGGTTTTCGGGCTTCGGGCACTTGTAGCCATCACAACTGACCAATCACGACCGAAAGGGGATGTCATCATCTAGGCATTATATGGAGTCAACCTAACAGGTTACAATGAAATCCTTCCATAAATATGACCTTTTGCCTATGCTAAAGGTTTTTGGGCTCGGGCACCCATCAAGGCTGCATGATCGCGATCAAAATGGGACGTTTTCATCTAGACATTATTTGGAGTCATCCTGCCAAGTTACAATGAAATCGTTTCATAAATATGACCTCTAGACTGTGCTAAAGGTTTTCGGGCTTCGGGCTCCTGTAGCCGTCACAGTTGCCCAATCACGTCCAAAGGGGGACTTTCTCATCTAGACATTGTATGAAGTCAACCCACCAAGTTACAATGAAATTCCTCAATAAATATGACCTGTAGACTGTGCTAAAGGTTTTCGGGTTTTGGGCTCGGGCAGTTGTCATGGTTGGCAGATCATGCCCAAATGGGGAAATTCGCATCTAGACATCATAAGGAGTCATCCTACCAAGTTACAATGAAATCCCTCCACATTAAACATGACCTGCAGACTGTGCTAAAAGTTTTTGGGTTTCGGGCTTGGGCAGCCATCACGGTTGATAGATCATGTCCAAAAGGGGACGTTCTCATATAGGCACTATACAGAGGCATCCTACCAAGTTACAATGAAATCCCTTCATAAATACGACCTGTAGACTGTGCTAATGGTTTTTGGGTTTTGGGCTCGGGCAGCCATACCGGTTGCCCGATCGCGACCAAAAGGGGACGTTCTCATCTAGACATGACCCCAAACCTGCATATGAAATTTTGTGACGATCAGACAAGAACTGCGGGGTGTAGCCCGTGCTAAAGGAAAATGTGAACAGACGTCACAGACTCACAGACTAACAGACTCACAGACTAACAGACTTCCGCACGCGTGATGGCAATAGCTTATCTTGACTATGTCAAGTTAAGCTAAAAAAGATGCAGAAAACCAAATATCAAAAGATTTTGGTTGGTAAATTCACAGGCGCCGGAACCGCCCCTTTGTTGAGGCGAAACTTATCTCCGTTAAGCAGAGGGGGGGGGGGGGGAGGGGGGCAGGGGCACTGTCTCCTCCCTGTCGGTAACATGTCAGGGGTAGTCTTATGGTTTATTTGTCTGAATTGTAAGGTAAACAAGAGGCCCCAGGGGGCCTGAGGGCGCTCACCTGAGATGATAGTCTAAATATCAAACCAGGGACTTGAATGAATAAGCTGCATACCTCCTAAGAAAAGCATATACCAACTAATGCCCACACAATACACAGGATTTTCCTTCTATTTTCAGTTCCTGCACTTTTACGTCCCAAAATTGAGATAAATGCATAAAAACAGATTTTTTTTATTTTTGTTCAGAAATTTTCGAAGTCCCAAACAAAATATTTTCCGCCTAAAATTTTTTTTTCTTCTTAAAATTTACCAAAATGCATAAAAAAACAAAAAACTAATTTCCGGATTTTGGTGCAAAAGTCCAATTTTTCCAGATTTTGGTCCAAAAAGTCCCACCCGGCCCCCAAATTTTCAGTGTAAAAAAAAAAAAAATTTTGTCTTAAAATTGACTGAAATGCATAAAAAACAAAAAAAAATTTCCAGATTTTGGTCTAAAATTTCTAAGTCCAGAACGGGACCACAAATTTTCAGCCTAAATATGAACCCAGGGACTTGGCTTGAACAAACTTGAATCTCACCCACCTGAGGATGCTGCATACCAAATATCAAAAGATTCTTATTGGTTGATCTGAAGAAGATTTTTAAAGAATATTCCTCATTTTGAACTAAGTTACAATTTGAGCTCCCACAGTGAGCCCAAATATGAACCTAGGGACATGCCTTGAACAAACTTGAATTTCACCCCACTATGGATGCTGCATGCCAAATATCAAAATATTCCGACTGCTGAATCTGAAGAAGAAGATTTTTAAAGAAAAATTCCTCATATTGAACGAAGTTATAATTCGGACTCCCACAGGGAGTCCAAATATCAACCCAAGAACTTGGCTTGAACAAACTTGAATCACACACCCTAAGGATGCTGCACACCAAATATCAAAACATTCCGACTGCTGGATCTGAAGAAGAAGATTTTTTAAGATAATTCCTCATTTTCAACTAAGTTATACTTTGGGCTCCCACAGTGAGCCCAAATATGAACCCAGGGACTTGGCTTGAACAAACTTGAATCTCACCCCCTAAGGATGCTGCATACCAAATATCAAAAGATTCTTATTGGTAGATCTGAAGAAAAAGATTTTTAAAGAATATTCCTCATATGACACTAATTTAAACATTTGGGCTCCCATAGAGAGCCCAAATATGGGCCCAGGGAATTGATTTCAATAAACATGTGAAACAATCTTCCAAAGATGTTATATGTGAAATTTGAAAGCTTTTGGAGCAGTGGTTTGGGAGAAAAGTAGTCTTAAATGTTTTTCCCATTACCCACAGTGTTAAAAAAATGCTGACTCAGCACTTTTCAAAGTCCCAAAAACGTATCCAGGGTTCATACAAAAATTTGCTCACAAAGTTCAAGGGTTTTTCAAGGGCTTTTTTTTTTTTTCAAGGGCTACATATACTATTCAGCTTGTTGTATGAGCTCTAAAAATCTAAGATTCATGTGACACGGATCTGACTTTGGAAGTCAGGAAGTACTGGTACCCAAAGTGTGATCTGTGTTACAGTAATCTTGGTAAAACGTTCCATACTTTTTTATGTTTTTTTTTTTAACTGAGCGACACGAGCGCAACAAACAAGTAAAAGGCGAGTACACATATATTTACAATGCCCAGGAAATTGCTTGGTATTCAAGGGTTTTTCAAGAGATTTATGAAAGTTCAAGGGTTTCTCAAGGGCTAATTTCAAATTCCAGGGTTTTTCAAGAAAAAACTCATTTTCAAGGGTTTTTCAAGAGCTGTATGAACCCTGGTATCCCAGGATAAAACCGATAGCATTTTTTTTTTACCATTCCATTCTGTTGGTCCTAAGGAAGCTTCACACCAAATTAGAATTCTCAGTGCCGTGTAATTTTGGAAATATGGGCGTTTTAATTTTTTTCTATTTTTAGCTCCTGCAGATCCCATGGGGCGACGGGAAAAATTTTTTTAGCATAAATTAACTACATATGTCCCAATAAAACCTCATGTCAAATTTGGTTGAAATCAGCCTCTCGGTTTGGAAAACAGAAATTTTGGGCGGGGCAGAAATTCTTGCCAAACCCATGACGATGGCAAATATAGCCCCTAGAACTTCTCTTAAACAAATCTGAGTCTACACCTCAAAAGGAAGCTGCACACCTAATATCAAGTCTCTGCTACTGCTGGTTCATGAGAAGATTTTTTTAAGATTTAAGCTCACTTTTCAGGCGTGGCCCTACCAAAGGGCGGGTCAACTTGATTTGAACAAATTTGAATTGACATATGATAGGAAACATGCACAGCAAATTTTGTTGAATTTGGTCCAGCAGTTCGTGAGAAGAAGTCGATAATGTAAAGTTAACGCGGGATGGACGACGGATGGAAAGTGATTAGTAAAGCTCCCCTTGAGCTGTGCTCAGGTGAGCTAAAACATGCATTTTCCTCATGAAATTAGTCAGCATTTTATGTTCGAAATGCCACCAGAATCCATCTAAGAGCACCTAGAAATCATTTTTGTCTGGGGGGGGGGGGGGGGGGGGACCCCAGACCCCGTACATGCACACGTGCCTTCGGCATGTTTTGCGTCTAATCATAGGTGGTCGGGGCAATCTATAGGACCTTCCGGCGCCCTTGAAATCTTATGATTTTTAAATACATTTCCTCACATTGTAAGTTAAAATTCCGGTTCTTAAAGTAAGCCCCAATATGAACCCAGGGACTTGCATTGAACAAAACTGAATCTAACCCCTTTAAGAATGTTGTGTACCAAGTATCCACAGATTCTGATTGGTTGTTTAAAAGATTTTTTAATTCTCAAAAAAAAAATGTGGGGTGCTAACAGAATTAAGCCCCTTTTGGTGCCTCTTTGTAAGTGTGACAACTTTGTTTGAGCAATCTAGAACTGACATGAGGAACATGAAAATCAAATTTGGTTAAATTTGGCATCGGGGTTTATGAGAAGCCGATAATGAAAAGTTATCGCTGAACAGATGGACGGACGACAGATGACAGACAGAAAATGATCACTTAAACTCCCCTTGAGCTTACCTCGGGTGAGCTAAAAATAGATGCAGAAATGTGACCTGCAAAGTGTTCTGAAGAAATCCAAGATGGCTGTATGCTGTAGAGGCTACTATGGGCTACATCTGCTCATGATACCAAATCACCCTGCCTAATTTCAAGAAAATTGATGCATATAGATGTGCTTGAGATATCCAAGATATCTGCTGTTGCAGCTATTGTGGGTGGCCAACTATGACCATAATATGTTGTTCTCATCTTGGCATGAACTTGAACATGTATATGAAGTTTGGTGATAATTGGGAAAGAACTGTGGGCTGTAGCTCATGATGAACAAATTGTGGACAGTCGGACAGACATCCACACACATCATGGCAATAGCTCACCTTCACTTGTCAAGTAAAGCTAATGATACCATTGGATAATAAAGCTCCTTTATGTCCAACCAACAGTACAATGAAGAGGGAACAGATAACATAATTTTTTTTCTGTTATGGGCATGACCAAAGTGACAAATGGATAATGCCCAATATATTGATTAATAAATTCTACACTTTTACATATTTAAGAAAATATTATGTATTGATAAATAAACACAAACATTTTTTGTTACAAATTAATTAAATAATTAATTAATTTATGGATATAAAATAACAAATGAATTTGTTCCAATACAAGTGCACATGGGCAACAGACATCCACATACACCATAAACTAACCTTGACTTGCCAACTAAAGCAAATGATAACATTGGATGATAAAGCTCCTTTACCTCTAATTGATAATTACAGCTAAACAACAAAAGAAAAGTGTGATTTATGCTCACTCATTATAAAGAATGGTGGAATATGCACAGTATTTTGGCATTCAGCCACCTTCTATTGTGAAAGTGGAACTTGGTTGGAAAGGAATGAGGTTCATTGCATCACCACTTTTCAAATACCTGCAAAAACCTCTTTCACTGTGTTTTTGATTGGCATTTAACCCTCTTTACACTGACGTAAAAATATCAAAACACGAAGCAGCAATTTTTCCCCATAATGCAACCGAAAATTTAACTGATAAAGTGCCAAATTATTTTTGTAACACAAGTATTTTTTTTTTAAAATACCATGCAACCTGCAAGGAGACCCTTAGTTTAGCACAATGTTGTTCATAAATAATTATTTTATTACCATTTATTGGACAGTGCCTGTTCGCACTCACCAATAAATTGTAAACAATTTTGTATTAAAAGCAATTTTTTTTACTGCTGAGTAAACATCATCATGCAAGGAAAAGATGGAGTGTAATTTATTCATTTATTGGGGTTTACTGACACATTCGACAGCCATGGTCACCTTGGGTTGGACAGTTTACGGGTGGAGGAAGCCAGAGTACCCAGAGAGCAATGGTGAGCAACTGTCAAGACTCCCCAACATACTAACTCCATGCAAGGAGGATTAGCATTGGTTGAAGATAAGTGCAACATTGACATACAGTACGCCTTAGTACACAATGCCACAGTGCCCCTAAGTGGGCAATTAGGATTAAGTGTCTTGCCAAGGACACAATGCTGTTGCCACAGGTGGGATTTGAATCTAGGACATCTCGGTTTGCAGCCTGCACCTCTACCTACTGAACCGCCATGCTCCCATGAACCAGTTAATCAAATCAATCTTGTTTGACAGAGCTCAAAGAGCTCTGTCAAACAAGATTGAACTGGTTAAATAAAATCTAAGTTGCATTGCAGACAAAATTTGCAGCTTGAATTTTTTATACTTTGACATCAATGTGGAGAGGGTTAATATTAATAATTCAAAAGCAGATTTTCCTTCTCTTCCACAGCCAAAATCTATTTTACAGGGTGAGATCTTTCCTTGTTTGTTTAATGGGGTTTAACTGGTAGAGTGCTAAATTATTTTTGATCATCAGAATTTGTTCACATGTCTTTGCTTTGTTACAATTTATGGGAGAGTGCCAATAGGCACTCTCCCATAAATTGTAACAAGGCAAACCCATATAGACTAAGTAATTTCACTTCAAAGGTGAACCGAAGCACATCTACTGAATATGAGGCTTTTAGGCGATGGTACCTGTACTTTAAAGTAAAGCCCAAAAAAGGGCTTCCAGCACTCTACCAGTTAAAGACACTTTCAACAATCAGGGTCACCTCATGTCAGATATTTTTATGAGTGGAGGAAGCTGGACTACCCAGAGATAACCTCTAAGCAACTGTAAACAACTGTCAGACTTTCCAACTTACTAATGTCGAATTCATAAATATTTATGTTCTAACTATAGTTATCCGTACCTTTGAAATTTTCTTTATATGCAATACACTTCTGTTTTATAATTACATGATTACTTTTTTCTCCAAATAAATACTGTTTAACCCTTTCCCTAACATGAAAAGCAGATGACACTTGCAAAAAAAAAATTCTTGAATAACTAATGTTTTTCATTTTTTGTCTCAAAAACATAGGTTATGACACCTCACTGGAATGAGCTTGATGAGCTTGTACCAACGAGGGGTCATAACTCATAATCTATGTTTTTGAGACAAAAAATGAAAGTGTCAATGACACTGTAGCTCAACTTGTCAAGACATGTACATGTACAGTATGTGACACAGCAATGACAAACATCTAGGTAATGACCCGATAACAAAGGTACATATAAAGTATTGTAACGGTCTATACATAAATACTGACCGTAGCCTGTAACAAATGTATATTTAAAGTATTGTAAAGGTGGGTGACAGTCAGATGCTAAACTAGAAAAGAAATCTTTGAATCCCAGAGTGGGTCTGACTGAACCCCAAAATTTTTGTTCTCATAGCACAGTGATAACAAAAGCACCCCAAAACACACTCATTCCTGTCCCAAGGTAAAAACAAAGGTACCCAAGAAGTTTTGTGAAGATCAGTTCATAAATACGAGCTGTACAGAAGTTGTTACAAAAAACTGATTGGACCTAATTTCGGTACAAAATGGCCACTGGCAGCCATCTTGAATTTTGGACCACACTCAGAAACACTCGTTCTCGTCCCAAGGTGATAACAAAGGCACCCAAGCAGTTTCGTGAAGATTGGTTGATAAATACAGCCTCTAGTCCGAGCCGTATTGACATGTGCACTTACAGTGTATAAGTGGCACAAAATAAATCAAAATTCATCTAATTTGCAAAATTTCTGCATGAGAAAAAAACCTGTACTATATGTGATGTATTCCATTTTACTAAACATTCATTCAAAAATTTATTCAAATCAGAACTTTCATACAGAAGTTCTGTACAAAAGACTGATTGCACTAATTTTGGTACAAAATGGCTGCTGGTGGCCATCTTGAATTTCTGACCATACCCCAAAGCACTCGTTCTCATCCCACGGTGATAACAAAGGTACCCAAGAAGTTTCGTAAAGATCGGTTCATAAATACGGCCTCTAGCCTGAGCCATATAGAAGTTGTGTACAAAAAACTGATTAGACCTAATTTCAGTACAAAATGGCCACTGGCAGTCATCTTGAATTTTGGACCGCACTCAGAAAATTCATTCTGATCCCAAGGTGATAACAGAGGTACCCAAGAAGTTTCGTGAAGATCGGTTGATAAATACAGCCTCTAGCCCGAGCCGTATTGACATGTGTGTGTGTAAGTAGCACTGAAAAAATCAAAGTTCATCTAATTTGCATAATGTCTGCACGAGAAAAAACCCGTATTATATATGATGTATCCCATGGTACTAAACATTCACACAAAAATTTTCAAATCAGCGCTTTCATATGGAAGTTCTGTGCAAAAATCTGATTGCACCTAAATTTTGTACAAAATGGCTGCCATCGACCATCTTGATTTTCGGACTGCACCCAAAAACAATTGTTCTCATCCCACGGTGATACCAAAGGTACCCAAGAAGTTTCGTAAAGATCGGTTTATAAATACGGCCTCTAGCCCGAGCCGTATTGGCATTTGCACTTACAGTGCTGAAAGTAACACTAAATACATCAAAATTAGTCTAATTTGCATAATTTACGTACGAGAAAAAAACCCGTATTATATGTGATGTATCCCATGGTACTAAACATTCATACAAAAAATTATTCAAATCAGCGCTTTCATATGGAAGTTCTGTGCAAAAGTTTGATTGCACCTGAGTCTGTACAAAATGGCCGCCAGCAGCCAACTTGAATTTCGGATCGGACCCAAAAACACTCGTCCCATGGTCATAACAAAGGTACCCAAGAAGTTTCGTAAAGATCAATTCATAAATACGGCCTCTAGCCTGAGCCGTATTGAATTGTTGACGGACAGACGGACGACTGGCCATGGCATAAGCTCAAATTTGGCTTTGCCAAAGTTGAGATAATAATGAAAATAAATTGCCGATTTTTTTAGAACAGCGCTGGCCGGTTTTGACTTCTACGTTTTTGTAAAGGGTTAAACGAACATGGTTTGAGGTTTGCAACTTGGCTATGCTCAACCTTGATGTTTCGCATCTCAGTTGAACATAAGCCCTGAGCCGCAAACCTCAGCTCATGATGTTACGGTCAATCATCACATTAACTTATATTGTGATCACAAAAGCGATCTGATCATGACACACTTACAGCAGTGGACCGAGAATTCGTAAATAAATTTATACAGAATGAAGACCGCATCAACAAAAGAAATTAGTATTTCAGATTTGATGTCCTTGCAATTATTTTTTGTTGACAGATGAGATTCTATTGTGCTGCAAGCATACAAGGACTTTTGACTCTATCACAACCCAGTTGTGATCTGATTGAAATTTCCAGTCCATTGTTGTGATCACAGCACTGCAGCAGTTGAAGGTAAGTGCACAATCAATGTGCAGTATGTCTGAGTACACAGGGTCACTGTGTCACCATGTGAGCAATCAGAAATAAGTATGTTGCTCAAGGACACAACACAGTTACTGCTTGTAAAGAACAGGGTGGGAAGCACATCTTCTTTGTAATAGAGTATCATTTAATTTGCATGTCTAAAATACTAGCATTATCATAAATATGTATCAAATAATTTTTTATAACAAACCTCAGTGCTACATGGGCTTTAAAACAAGGTAGGCCTGATGTGCGGCATAAATTTAGAAAATAATTTGTGACAAACCCCAGTGCTACATGGGCTTTGAACCAAGGTAGGCCTGATTATTTATTTATTGGTGTTTAAGGTCACATACTTTTGCACAATGGCTAATCATGACCACAACATGGAGATAAAGTCAAGGTCAGTCAATCGTTTATATCCCATGTTGCCTATTTTAGAGGACTCGCACCACAAGCATTAGTGACTGGATCCTATTTTACCAGTGAAAAAGATCTTGTTTACCATAGAAAACATGCACTGCTTCACTTCCCGAGGTTCCCGTGGGGGGTAGGCCTGATTTGAGGTGTACATTTTGCAACTAATTTGAGAACATGTCAATGTTGTCGCCGTGAATGATGGAGCTATATTTATGTATTGATGTTTAACCCTATACCCAACATAACGGCCAAAACCAGCCAGTGCTATTCTAATAATCACCAATTAGTTTTGATTATTTTTTCATTTTTTTGTCTCAAAAACATAGGTTATGACCCCTCTTTGGAATGAGCTCATTGAGCACGTTCCAATGAGGGGGTCATAACCTATGTTCTTGAGACAAAAAATTAAAAAATTTAGTCATTCAAGTGTCGTCTGCTTTTCATGTTAGGTAAAGGGTTAAGGTCACATATTTCTGTGCATGGCTAATCCTGACAAGGAAATAAAGTCAAGTTTAGCCAATTGTTTAAAAACATGTACTCATGTTACCATTTTAGAGGACATCATCCCCAAACATTGGTGACTGGATCATATTTTACCAGTAAAACAGAGCTTGTTCACACAGTAAACAAGCATTGCTTCACTTCCCAGGGTTCCCACGGTGAATTTATACCCTTTGCTTATACTCAAAATTCATTTCGAGAAATATATATATCACAAATTTAGGATAGAAATGCCTTCCTTGGTTGATTTTTCATCTATTTTGAAACATTATTAATGATGAGGCATACCTTCAGGAGATTGATTAATAATCTTTCCTATTTTATAACGCAAAGGAAAAAATGCCGATAGGATCACCGATGCAATGCAGAGTTGTGACAGCACAAAAGTGGGTTTAATCATTATCATCTTCTTGTCTGGAAACCAGTTGTTTACAATTTACTGTGTGAAGGGTCACTGTGACCTTGACCTTTGACCTAGTGATTCCAAAATAAATAGGTCTCTTTCTTGCACCAATGACAACCTACCTATGAAGTTTCATGAGCGTGGGTGGAACCATTGTCAAATTATCATCTGGAGACCAATTGTTTACGATTAACTATGTTGAAGGTCACTGTGACCTTAACCTTTCACCTAGAGAGTACAAAATATATAGAGTTCTTCCTCTCACTGATGCCAACCTACCTTGAAGTTTCATGAACATGGGTTGAACCATTATCAAGTTATCATCCGGAAACCAATTGTTTTGATTTACAATGTTCAGGGTTACCGTGACCTTGTCCTTTGACCTAGTGAGTCCAACATAAATAGGGTTCTTCCTCTCATGAAGGCCAACCTACATATGAAGTTTCATGAATGTGGGTTCAACCATAGTCAAGTTATCATCCGGAAACCAATTATTTATGATTTAGTATGTTTAAGGTCACTGTGACCTTCACCTTTGACCAAGTGATTCCAGAATAAATAGGGTTCTTCCTCTCACTGAGGCCAACCTACCTATGAAGTTTCATGAACGTGTATCAAACCACTATCAAGTTTTCATCTGGAAACCAACTGTTTACGCCCGCCCGACCACATGCCCGCCCAACCGCCATTCATCAAACTATAAGTCGAGTTTGACTTCATCACAACTCGACTAATAACGGAATAGTCCATTAGAAAGAAACTGGCAAATCTTCACTCAGTTTCAAAATGCCAATTGATTTATTCATCTATTTATTTATTGGTATTCAAGGAAGCATTCTAAAGCTAAATGGTTACAGATTTATGTAACCAGTTAACCATTTTCTTTAACCCATTCATGACTGGTTATTCTGAAAGGTGTCAAAATGAATATTTATTGATTTATTGGTGTTAAAGTTAAAATATTTCTGTACCCTGGCAAATCATGACTGCAACATGAAGATAAAACCAAGTTTAGTAAGCATTTCAGAGGACGTCCATCCCAAGCTTTGGTGACTGGGTCCTAATTTACCAGTAAGACAGAGCACGTTTACCCAGAAAACAAGCACTGGTTCACTTTCCAGGTGTTCCCATGGGGGGGGGGGGGGGGGATATCAAAATTAATAGCATAATACAGAATATAACAGAGCAAAATACGCCAAATTTGATAAGTAAGAGAAATTAAAGCAGACTGTAACTGATTGTATACATCTAATAGTCATTTATACACCTATGTTCCTTCACCTGCCCTCAGAATTAGTGACAGCACTTGACTTGGCAATACCGCTGCAAATGCACCAGTTTTGTCATTTTCAGATGGGATATCACCCTTATTTATCAGGGGCCCCCATAAACTCAAATTCTTCCAGCAGTGAACGTCGTCCTCTCAGGGTATTCCTGCGACATTAAAAGTTAATTTTGCACTTCTGACGGTATCATTATTGGCCACCTCAGTCACAGGTCTTTAAATTTCCCAAATTACCGATGGTAAAAGATGTACCCAAAATACGATAACATGCTCAAATTATGGGTTTATTTAAATAATTTTCCTGACAAAATTATCACCAACTTTCTCCACAGGCCCCTAATATCAAAATATCATGTTGAACAGGGTACTATCTGAGGCTCCAGATGTAATGAAATAGCTAGATTTGGGTCTCTATTTTAAAATTTTCTTAAGCGGGGATGAACCATCAACAACCCAATAGGTCCTGTGACCCTCACCTTTTGTGCCCTGATTAGGACAATCTAATGCTCAGTCGGCATTTTTCACAGACAGGAAATGAGATTCAAGAAATCATTATTAAGTGGACAACTACATGTATTTGTAGGGGTGTATTTTGTTAGTATTTATTTATTTATTTATTGATGTTTAAGGTCACATATTTATGCACAATGGCTAACCATGATCGTGACAGTTTTACGGGTGGAGGAAGCCGGAGTACCCGGAGAGAACCACAAAGCAACGACGAACAGCTGCCAGCTCCCCAACATCGTAACTCCGCACTGCAGCACAGGCAGGGTTAGACTGGTTGAAGACATGCGTACCATCGACGTGCAGTATGCCTTAATACACGGCGTCATCGTGCCCCCACGCGGGCAATGGAGATGAAGTGTCTTGCCCAAGGACACAACGCGGTTGCCGCAGGTGGGATTCGAACTGAGGACCTCTCGGCTTGCAGCCTGCACCTCTACCTACTGAGCCACCGCGCTCCCCGTATTTTGTTAGTAACAGCCAGTAACACACTTCAGCTGGCTAACCATTTCTGGTTAACCCATTACGTAACAAATTGGCTACATCTGCCGGTGTAATTTGCAAGTTAAGTAGTTATTTATTTATTTATTGCTGTTAAAGGTCACATATATCTGCACAATGGCTAATCATAACCACAACATGGAGATAAAGTCAAGTTTAGTCAATTGTTTATACCCATGTTGCCCCTTTTTGAGGACTTCCACCCCAAGCATTGGTAACTGGGTCCTATTTTACCAGTAATACAGAGTTTGTTTACCACAGTAAACATGCACTGCTTCACACTTCCTAGGATTGCCAAAGAAAAGTTAACTCTCTACCCAACGCAGACGATATCAAAATATACTATTTTAATTTTTGTTTTTTGAAATATAAAAAAAATCAACAAAACCATATCATGTGACCACTCATTGGAACGAGCTCTTCGAGCTCATTCCAATGAGTTTTCACATGATATGGTTTTGTTGAATGTTTTTTAAATTTATAATTTTTTCAACTCCTTATTTGTTTTATTACACAGGCGGGTGGCGTCCAATTCGTTACGTAAAGGGTTAAGCAACTGGAAAAAAAAAATTGTCCAGAACAGTTCAACAAAACTGCATCATGTACCTCCTTCAGTGGAATGAACTCATCTAGCACATTCCAGTGGGGTGGGGGGGGGGGGAGGGGGGGTCACATGATGTGGTTTTGTTGAAATGTTTTGAAAAAACAATAATTAAAATAATAATTTTTGATTTCCTGTGCATTGGGTTAACACTTTACTCAATGAATCGCCTGCATCCGCCGGCGAAATATGCAAATTCAGCAGCTGAAAAAATATTATTTTTAAAAAACTTTCAACACAACAATATCATGTGACCCCTCGTTGGAATGAGCTCGTCCAGCTCGCTCCAACGAGGGGTCACATGATATGGTTTTGTTGAAATTTTGGGAAAAATTTTAAAAAATTATATTTAAAATAATAAATTTTGATATCGTCTGCGTTGGGTAAAGGGTTAAGGCAGGAAAAAACAACATCTACAACAGGCAAAGAGTTACTCATATATTCTGGTGAATATCAAGCAAATTTTGCTGCAGATAACAAATTAGGTAATATGTACGTGCAAATTTGACAAAGATGAGAACACAGTAAGGATCAATATTGGTTTAAAGATGAGAGGATAAAATATCATTGAAAATCTAATGACTATACAAGCCATTAAGAATAAAGCTATCAAGAAAGAAGTTATGTATGCATAGATCATACTTTTCAATTGTGTCTCACATTCTTATCTGAGTTATTGATGAGGATTTTCTATACAGTATGTGTGTCAAGGTCAAATTGAATTGTCCAGAATATCTCAAGATCATTTCTGACTTTCCTTTCATTATGCATTAAACTTTCAGTTAACATTATTATAGTAATGTCATTACAAAAGTGGATGAAAATTACAAAAGTGGACATAGAATGAGACTGGTTTAAGACCAGTGGCGTATGCATGGAGGGGACTGATGGGGGTACATGCCCTCCCAAATTTCAGACATGCCACCCCCCCTCCAACCCAATGTTAACCTATACAGTGAACATCAGGCATGAAATTTTAATATCTAGATATTTATATTTGTAAGATGTGTGTGCCATCAAATGAGAATCCAACACATTTGGACTCAAGAGTCAAGGAAATTGTGTTTTTTTGTCTTAAATTTCAAAATGTTTCCCCATCTCATGCTTGCCCCCATCATACTCTGTATGTCCCCCCCCCCCCCCTAGATATTACTCTTGCCCCCTTAACTTTGATATCCTGGCTAAGTGCCTGTTTGAGATGGGGTCACTACAGTACTGTTTTCACAATTTTGATTGGATCGTGAGTGCGCCACGATCCAGTCAAAATTATCTTTCTGCATTTCTCCCCAGATCACTATAGAATCTCCCCCATGAGGAAAGAAATGCTAGAACAGTGATTCTGAGATGCTACTCTCATTGGTTTTTCTTGATTTGGTCTTGATTTCTCAATCTATTGTTCATGAAAACTTGACCTGTGGTGCATTTGTGTTTCATGATCATCGAAATCTTTTTCTGCAACCAGAGTACTGTATATGGTCAAAATTCTCTATCCATTTTTCTGCCCGCAACAATGTAGAATCTGAACAGTCAAAAAAGAAGTGTGAAGACACTGCATCTTAACCACTTCCATGCTGCTGGCAGATATACCAGGCAGGACAGGAAATCTCTTGCCACCTAAACAAGGAAACTTGAGCATCTCTAACAGAATTTTCTCCAGAAAATTTATCAACTTTTTGACCAGTGATTTCTTGAATCAAATTTTGTTCAATTTTTTTTAGGAAATCTAGCCATGGCTGTTTAGAGCAGCCATGGCTAGATTTGTTAAAAACTATTTGAAAAATACTTAGCAGGTTAAAAATTAAATACCCTTTTTGTTTTTAATTCAGTCTTAACGTGGCAATATTTTGTGTATGGAATCTCAATCCAGAATCTAAATCAGGGGGGGGGGGGGGGGGGGAGGGGGGGGGGGGGGGAGGGTCGAGGCTATGCCTTCACAAAGACAATTAATTATCCAGGTAGCTGTACCCATTTGATATAAACAGACAAAATGGGTATAGACCATCACTACTTTAACTCTTAACCCGCTGAGTATTCTCAAGATATGTTTCATCAAATCCAGTCATGGCTGCTGTGTAGCAGCCATGACTAAATTTGATAAACGAAAGTGTCAATGACACTGTAGCTTAACTTGTCTGTGTGTTGTGTTTGATGAAAAGGATAATGTTCAATGTTTATGAAAGGACTGTGAAATAAGACAAGAATTATGATAATTAGGAATATGTTAATTTCTGTTCCTTGTATGCTATGTTTTTTATAATAAAATAATATGAGGTCTAGACTGTACTAAAGAATTGGGGTGTGGGTTCATGTGGCCCTCACAGTTAATGTATGTGGCCCTCACAGTTAATGTATGTCAACCAAAGTTACAGTGAAATTATTCCAACATGAGTCATCCTATCAAGTTACAATGAAATCCCTTCATATATATGGCCATAGACAGTGCTAAAGGTTTTGGGCCCGGGCAGTCGTCATGGTTGACAGATCGCGACTAAATGGGGAAGTTCTCATCTGGACATCATACAGAGTCATCTTACCAAGTTACAAAGAAATCTGTCCATATTAAATATGACCTGTAGACTGTGCTAAAAGTTTTGGGGTTTTGGGCTTGGGCAGCTGTCATGGTTGACAGATCATGATCAAAAGGGGACATTCTTATCTAGACATGACCTCAAACCTGCATATGAAATTTTTCGTGACGAACAGACAAGAACTGCATTTATGTAGCCTGTGCTAAAGGAAAATGTGAACAGACTCACAGACTTCCGCATGCGTGATGGCAATAGCTTATCTTGACTTTGTCAAGTTAAGCTAAAAATTAAACTTAGTTTTACTCAAGAAATCATTGGTGAAAACATCTATTTATTTTACAAGGGGAAAATTTGATTCAATGTGCCCAAGTTATACTTATTTAAGTGGCAAGAGAAATCCTGTCCTCGGCAGGAATATATCCGTCAGCAGCATGCAAGTAGTTAAATACTGCATGGTACTGTAACTTAACCCTTTGGACACTGATGGTATATTCCATGTCAGTTTAGAGCTATCAGCTGGTAGAGTCAATATTCCTTACTTGGAGGAAGATCAATCAATATTTTCAACATGCAGCACGTTGGAAATCTCGATTGGTCAACCACACAATATTTATTTATTTATTTATTGGTGTTTGAGGTCACATAATTATGCAAAATGGCTAATCATGACCGTGACAGTTTTACGGGTGGAGGAAGCCGGAGTACCCGGAGAAAACCACCGAGCAACGACGAGCAGCTGCCAGCTCCCCAACATCGTAACTCCGCACTGCAGCACAAGCAGGGTTAGATTGGTTGAAGACATGCGTACCATCGACGTGCAGTACGCCTTAGTACACGGCGTCATCGTGCCCCCACGTTGGCAATGGAGATGAAGTGTCTTGCCCTGCCCAAGGACACAACGCGGTTGCCGCAGGTGGGATTCAAACCGAGGACCTCTCGGCTTGCAGCCTACACCAACTGAGCCACCGCGCTCCCAACCACACAATTTCACTGAGCAACTATCTACTTTACGAATGCATGTTGTATCACGATCCTGGACCAGAAAAGCAGACTTTCAGTTTCAAAGGGTTAAGCAAATGATTCCTCACATTACTCACCACTCTGGGGAATTACATTGGCTAAAGGCTTAAGCTCAAGCCAGAAAATAAGAAAATGTCAGTTGCAAAATGAGGTCCAAAGAGGGTGAATTTAGTGATGCTACCCTGCACAGCAGGGTAGCATCACAAAATTTACCCTCTCTGAGCTTCACTCTGAATCAGGGTCTCAAAACTAAACAGAAAGAGGAACCAAGAGGATAAATTGGCCCACTGTATGGGATAGCATCATCAAATTCACCCTCTAGGGACCTCATTCTGCAAATGTCAGATTGCTTTTTTTTTCAGGCCTGTTTAACCCTTTACCCAACGCAGATGATTTCAAAATTTATTATTTTAATTATCATTTTTTAAATTTTTAAAAAAAATTTCAACAAAACCATCTCATGAGCTCATTCCAAAGAGGGGTCACATGATATGGTTTTGTTGAAATTTTTCGAAAAATAATATTTTTTCAGCTGCTGAATTTGCATATTATGCGGTGATTCGTTGGGTAAAGGGTTAACTGGTAAAGTGCTGAGTTTTTTCTGACAAAAAATCAAAGCTCATCATATACTGCTCTGTTACATTTAATTGGAGAGTGCCTTATAGGCACTATCCAATTAAATGTCAGAGAGCAAGGTATTGCATAAAAAATCTGATTTATATCAGGGATAATAAAGGATTCCTCAGGTAGAATGTAGCTACAGACAGTTATTGCCTGTCTCTTTTAGTAAAGCACAAAATAGGGCTTCCAGCACTGTACCAGTTAAGCTGTTGATCAGCTGATGTTTTAAAACTGTTGGAAAATGATCTGAGACTCCTGGCCAATAGCATACATGTTTGATATCAGAGTGCATCATCATAAAATAACGTGACACAAGATGCTTTCTCCATTTCATATTGTGTGATGAAGTGATTTTTACTTAGATTTTAATTTTTTTTTTTTAAAAAGGACAAAAGAAAATATATGATTGTTATTTGTATCGGTATCAGAAGACTGCATAAATTTCACTCAAAATCAGTGCGAATGTCCCCTTTTCAAATTTCCTGAGTGCCGGCAAAATGAACTCCTTGCATGCTGCTGGCAGAGAGACTTTCGATTTTGAGGTGAGCTGTCACTGTTGTGCCCTATTGTACCGGCAATTTTTACTTTTTTAGAGCAGACAACAGCGTGCCTCAGTTCCACCTAAGAAGCGATTAACCCTTACCTAATGAATCGGTTGCGTCCACCATGTAATATACAAATCGTAAAATAATTTTTTGAAAATTCAACAAAACCATATCATGTGGCCTCCTCATTGGATCCAGCTCTTTCCAATGAGGGGTTACATGGCATGGTTTTGTGAGAAAAAAAATATTACGAACTGGGAAAAAAAACCCAAAAAACAGATTTTGATATCATGTTTTCTCTAAAGGGTTAAAAATTGTTCATGGGAAATATGCTAAAAATACAATTGGGGCACAAAAATGTTAGTACACCATGAATTATAAAAGCTGTAGAGCTGCATTCCAAGATTTTGAAGTAATTAAACTTCACTTTGGTAGGTAAACAACATAATTCAACAAACTTGAAAGCTCAGTAATGCTATTTACAGTACGTGGAGAGTTTATTTTCACCTGAGTATTAATTGCAAATTTGTTGAAAAGCATAAACATCACAAGCAAAGTTCCAGCCAATGGACCTCTGGGTCAAACCCAGAGATCCATTGGCTGAAATATTGCTTGTGTTTTTTTTTCCATACATGTATGTACAAAATTTTAAAGTGATACTTTGAGTGATAACTCCACTCCACAGGTGATTTCATTACAATCCACTCTCCATGTTTTGTACTGTCTTTTCACTCAAGCATTCCATGGAGAATCATCTGATTGACTTACGAATGCTCCACTGAAGTTGCATTTCATGTATTATACTAAACTCAAATAAATTTGATTATTGTCTGAAAAGCTTATTAAAAACATTGGGTACAGTAATATTTTTGGAATCTCTACTTCCTGTGCATCATTGAAGTCAATGGTGTACAGATGTTTGTTGATATTTTTCTTGAAAACATTTTAGTGATGCCGGGATTCAACAATTGCGTGCTTCACTTCAAATGATAGCGAGCCGAATACAGTGTGCCTCACATTTTCAGAATCGAAAGACTGCTGGCAGATATTGCTGCAGAGGGCACAAAAGCTCTAACCACTAAAATAAATATAATTTGGGCACATTTAACCAATTTTACCGCCTAAAATTGAATCGACTTTTTGATCGGTGATTTTGCAAGTTAAATTTAGATGAATTTTTGATCAAATCTAGTCATGGCTGGTTAAAAGCAGCCATGACTAGGTTTGATATAAAATATTTTGAGAATATTAAGTGGATTAACTGGTCGACTGCTAAATTATTTTTCAAAGGTAATTTGTAACACACATATTTGCCTTATTTCAGTAAGATTTTGGTCAACAATATTTGTTTTGTAACAATTTATTGGAGAGAGCCCTTAGGCACTCACCAATAAATAGTAACAAAACAATTTTATATCAACAATTTTTCTCGAATACTGCTTGGCACACAATAAGCCTCTGTATTCAGTAAAGCCACTTAAGTGGCTTTAAGCACTTTTCAATAGAGCCATGATAGTTCCTTCAGTTCCAGTTTGTCAAAGTGCTGATATCCAAGATTTGACTAGAAACCATTGCCAGGGGACTTTGAATTTTTCTAGCAAGTTAACACATAGGCTGGAGGTAGTAGCTCATGTGAAGTAAAAAAATTTACCATAGTCAGAATTAGGCCCTTTACCCTCCCTACGTGTCCCATTGGGAACCCTGAAGAGGTGAAGCAGAGCTTGATTACTGTAGCAAACAAGCTCTGTTTTACTGGTAAAATATAAGCCAGTTCTAGCACTCAACCAGTTAAGAGTTAAGAATGGATGCTGATTATTATATTGAAATGTGTGATGAATATTTCTGTTGCATAACTTCAAAACATAACAAAATGCACTTAATGAGATCAAACCACACAAAAATGCATGTTGTACTTCTTTTGTTGTCAGGTATTTGAGGCAATACTGTAATTTTGCTGGCAAATATTCAGAGAAAAAAAAGCAGCCTTTCCGAAAAGTTTCATCAGTGAAAGAAAGACCTTGGTGAAGATGTTAAAAAAAACCCACTACTCTACATTTCTGATATTTAGATTGTATAGCTTGGTTAGTTTCATATCAGCCAAGATATCAGCCATTGATAACTTCATAGCAGTCAGAGACCAAGCCTGAATATAAGCAACCTGTCATTTGCAAAATGGGGTCCCCAGAGGGTGAATTAGCTGATGCTATCCCATACAGTGGGCCAATTTATCCTCTAGGTATATCTTTCTGTTTTGGCTTGAGACCTTGATTCAGACTGAGGTTCATAGAGGGTTATATTTTGTGATGCTACCCTGCTGTGCAGAGTAGCATCACCAAATTCACCCTTTGGGGATCTCATTTTGCAGATGCCAGTCTGCTTATTTTCAGGCTCGTCCGAGTCCAAGGGTCGAAGGCTGATGTGAAGTTACCGAGGGTTGAGACTGAAGGTTGAAGGCTGATGTGAAGTTACCACAGGCTGATATCTCAGCTGATAAGGAACTAACAAAGTAATAACCTCTGTATTTATTAAACCAAAACAAATAATTACAAAATGTTCTCACATCTGTTACAGTTTTCTGACAGTGTTATTGTTTTTAATTTTTTTCATAAAGTCCAAAGTTTTCTCTTGTCCCTCTTCTCCTAGTGCAGCTATCAGAACGACGATGTTCGGATAGTTGAACTGTCTCTTCCGTCACTTTGACGAATCTCCAGTTATAACTCTGAATCTCAGTTTGCAATGAATTTTGTGTACAACTTTCTTCTTTTTTCTCTTCATCCACCTATTCCTTACTTACTGCAATCATTTATTAACATGCTATTAAGTGAAAACAGAATATGCTTTCAGTTTTGGAATTCACTTTAGAAAATTTGCACAATCCAGTTTCAGTTCCGGTATTTCCAACAGTTCCTTGAATCCTGCACCCTATGTAACGACCTACAACTAACTTTCCCTATATTCATCTTTACGGTCTTAGTCCTTATATATTTTCATGTACCATGTGATATAGCAGTTACCAATTTTTATAACCCGAAAGTGTGACTAACCCTGTGCACTGCACAGGGTTAGTCACACTTTTGCATTATAAAAAAAAAATCATTTCAAACAGAATAACTAACCCTGTGCACTGTACAACCTTAGTGTACATGTAAATCTCATCAAAATCGATTCTTTATCCAGTCTAATGGTCAAAATCAGCCAGTAATATTCACACTCAGCTGAAGACCACTTGTCGCGATTTTTTAGAGAATTCCAAAAATGAAAACATATTCTATTTTCTATTAATAGCTTGTTAATTTATTTATTTATTTATTAAGATTACACTAACAGCCAAGGTGGTCATATTGCGTCGGTGACAGTTGCCAGCTCCCCAACATCATAACTGCACTCTGCAGCACAGGCAGGGTTAGACCAAACTCCTGTTAATTGAATAAAAAAATCTTGTAACCTGTCGAGAAATTACCCTGGCTCTCCCCAGTTTTCAATTGTTTATAGACCTATTTGGCCTCAGTACATCCAATACAGGCATTTAATCTATTATATCTTTTTTGACAGAGCTCATGGAGCTCTGACAAACAAGATATAATAGAATAAATGTTAAGTTTGTCTCTGGAATACAGGAAAGTGACACAATCCCTATTAATTGAATATCCCTGTTAATTGAATAATTTTCATTAGCAAAGTGGCTATTCAATTAACAGTGTTCCACTGTAATGCCAATTTTACTGATTGATTGCTTTCAACGAATAACACTGAACTAATTCTCAGTAATGGTAACAAAATGCATCAGGGGGGGGATAACTCTAACTTGGTTCATATCGACTGAGATAGGTCTCATATCAGTCAAGATTGAAGTCATATCAGCTTAACTCGATAATCGGCAATTCTAGGAAAGAAAATCATATCTAATAAATAATTTAGCAAGAATGTCTCTTCAGACTGAAAGTTAAATGAATGACAATGAAAAAAAAAAGAATATTTCAATTTTTAACTCCTAAAGTACAGTTGCCGTGGACTGGTTGCAATCCTCACGTAGGCAGTGATGTCGACGCAACCGTTTACCAGATAATAAAAATCATCATTAGGAAAATTTTAATCAATGCAGCATGATTATTCCTGTAATTAGCATTTGGAATTGAATATTATTGTGTCAGTGGAAATATTGCCCCCACCCACTCCCTGAAACTGACCAGTCCACTGCAGCATTATGTATACTGCAGATGGATTTGCTGCCCCTGATAGTAATAACATTGTATGCTGAACAACAGGTTTAACCCTTCCTTAACCATTTCGAACCTGAGAGGTTGCTTTTCCAGTCCATGAGCATGATACATCATAACTTCATTAAGTAGGATGGGTTCACGTGCCAAGGTTGCATGTTCAAAATTTTGATTAGACTACCCCGAAATAATGGATATGGACTCTTCCAATTGCTTCCATTTAACTGACATGGAAGGTACCACCAGGGTTTAAAGGGTTAAAGGCCTAGAGATTTTTGCTGCAGTTTTACAGTCTGCATCCTGTGCTTTTGCAGTTGTTTCTTGGAAAGTCTTGGCTGCCTGTTGAGGCAGCCAAGTCTTGCCAAGAAACAACTGCCAAGATATTTGGAATGTAACCTGTGAGTTTACCTAGCAGCAGCATGTTGAGGCACCAGTTCTATTGCAGTAAAATGTGAGCAAAGTTGCAAATCAGCTCCAAAAGGGGGAATAAGACACAATTAAAACAAAAATAAGTTGAACATTAAATAAAACTAAAATTTCTGTTAAGCAAAAGTGCCCTCATGTTTTATATATTTGAAAGCGTCTGATTCAATTGAATAAATTACCATGAAGGCAAGAATTTATCTGATATTTGAAAAAGGTTGACAGCAATTTTTCAACCCGAACTGGTTGCCGATTACTCACATAAAAACTTCAGCACAATACAAACTGCAATATGTTTTCCATATTTAGCATTATTTCCTTTTGTATATTAGTGTTTAATTTATAGCGTATGTGTTCATGAAATTTGATCTGGATTGTCATTGTTGGTAAATGTGTTTGGAATTTTATTGGACTGATAATTGTGCCTTACGGAAAATAATGCAAAGTTATTGATCTAATAATGCCAACTGTTCCAAAAATAATGCACAGTTAATTGTTGTTCATGCAGTCCTGGAAATGAGACAGGTGTGAGTGCAATTGCTCCCGTCAGCACCCGTGATTCCTATTTTATGGGAGCTAAAGAATGCACTCGTTGAAAAATATTGTGGAGCACTAATATAACGTGAGGGAATATAAATGTGTGTTGTTTTGAGAAAGCAGCACACTGTGGCCAGTGGCAAGTTACTGTCTTACAGTAATTCCTTAAAACACTTAACCCTTTGAACACTGGTGGTATCTGCCATGTCAGTTCAATGGCAGTAATTAGAAGAGTCCATATTCATTATCTGGGGTAGACCAATCAATATTTTCAACGTGCAGCCTCGGGGCTGCACGTTGAAAATACTGATTGGTCTACCCCACACATTTACTGAACAGCCATCCTACATGTATTTAATGACGATTTTGAAGTTATGACGTATCATGTTCCTGGCTGGAAAAGTGGCCGCTCGGTTTCAAAGGGTTAAGGTTTATGGCGTTTGGCGACTGTAGTCCTTCGAAAATTCATATACTAACATTTTATGGGTGCAATTTACTCTCGTCTCTGATTTCGCGGAAGCTTAAAACTGCACCCGTCAATTTTGTTCATTTCAAGCACTGGTTCATACACAAGGCTTGAAATAAAATATTTTTTCTAATGCAGGTACAAAATGTCCTCTCCCAATCAATTGGTGCATGTCATTTTAATTTAGTGCAGGTCATTTTCAACATATTGATTTACCCATTTAAAATTGACATATAGTGACTACAAAATGAGGAAATGACTTGATGAAGCTATTAACTTATATATACCTTGTTTTTTAGGTGATTCCTTAAACTGATGTTACATGACAATTTACTTTCTAATCAATTGTTATAGTTTTAATAATGTGTTTCTGTTGGGGAAAACCCATGATTAGTCATGTCCACTTTTTACGCTGTTTTTTAGTTAAAAAAATTATTTTTCCTTTTTTTTTTTTCGAATGGATATGTTGCTACTTCGATGTTAATTTGCAATGGAATTTAAATTTATACCCGTGTTTTTTAACCTTTGATTCTAAAATACTGAGCAGATTTTTGTGTTGGACAAAATGTCTGATGGATTTCAAAGTGTGTCGGTCAAAGTAAGTTTGGTGTTGGTCACTGTCCTTGTCCAGCCACTTATTTTGAGACTTGGCCATTCATTGGGACAGCCTGCAAAATTAAAATTAGAAACCACGTGTATTCAGAAATTTTGTCATGTGATTTGTTGTTTACCTCAGATAGTTTTCAAGCAGTTTCCTTTATATCTTTGCAACGTTGTATCTTATGAAAATTTGTCTGCACTGATGTTCTTCAATTATAGATTTAAGTAATTTCACTCTTCTGATATGTCTTACAATTTGCAAATAGAGATTTTCATACATGCTCTTTCACATACAGACAAACTCTACAGTACAGTCGCCGTGGACTGGTCATAATCCATGTGTGGACAGTGATGCATGCATTTACCAGGTAATAAAAGCCACCATCTGGGTCTTTAGGTTACAGTACAGGCACCACGAACTCGTTGTAATCCATGCATTGACAGCCATGTCCAGGTAATAATAATCATCATCAGCAAAATTTTAATTAATGAAGCACTTGGTTGTACCCGGTGCTTCATTAATTCAATTTTTGATGATTATTCCAGTAATTAATGTTTGGAATGCAATATTACTGCACCCAGGCCTGGCATTCTTTAGGAGTGCAGGAGTGCTGCATGCCCATTGCATGCCTAGAAAAAATTGAGGGCGGTAATTTTGTGCACCCCTTGATTTTCTGGAACGCCAGACCTGTTTGGACTGTCTTTAAAATCTATTATCATTTCGTCCCCTGAGTTCCAATGTGTTCTTTGTGTCTAATGGCACAGAGAACACATTGGAAATCAGGGGACGATTTGTCAATGTTGCATTGATTCGCATTAATTCATGACCCATTCTGTGTTGCTTTTCGATATATTTTGAGTGTAGAAGACAGTCACATAAGAATTGAATGCAACATTTTGAATAATGAGAAGTATGTGCCGATTTTTTCCAATATGTAGCTG
The DNA here is from genome assembly GCA_031216915.1 of Pictodentalium vernedei. Taxonomy (NCBI): domain Eukaryota; kingdom Metazoa; phylum Mollusca; class Scaphopoda; order Dentaliida; family Dentaliidae; genus Pictodentalium; species Pictodentalium vernedei. Next base: position 158,725,893 of record CM062288.1, on the reverse strand, counting down.
AATGTAATACAATTTTCCAGTCACAGTATTAATACCTTGAGGGCAATATATAACCAAAATAGCATACAAGTTTTTGGATTGAAAATTGCAGATGCAATTGCACTCCCAAGCAATCTGAGGCAAGCAACTGTTTTGCACTCCTTGATTTTCTCGATTGCCTGGCCTTTGCACCCGTGGAAATGTTGTCCACCCACGGAAAGTGACCAGCCCAAGGCGGCCGTACTGTAAGAGTCAATATTTTTTACAAATTTGTAGCTTATTGGCCCTTTAACTCCTTGCATGATGCTGGCGGATTTTCCTGACCACATTTCTCTTGCCATTGAAATAAGTATAATTTGGACACATTTAATCAAATTGTACCTCGGTAAGTTGAATGGATTTTTCACCAATGATTCCTTGAGATAAATTTATAGGAATTTTTCATCAAATCTAGTCATGGCTGCTTCTCAGCAGCCATGATTAGATTTAATGAAAAATATCTTGAAAATACTCAGCAGGTCAAGACTTAAGGGTTAAACAGTCTCCTTGCAGCAATAGCTATAGGTGTAAATTGAAATCACCCTTTTATCAATTATTTTGAGACCTTCGTTTTGGGTTTTTTTTTTTCATTTTCATTAAATATCGCAGTCATGACATTCTATTTTTGGTCTGGGTAATATTTCTTGCATAAATAAAGTACATGCCACCAATCTATTATGGGTTCCAAATATCATTCAAATCAGCTCAGGGTTCAGAAAGTAAAAAACGTGGGTGGGGACCAAATATATGGCGCCTACCAGAACATCTGACACATCTTCAAACTTCATTTGAACAAACTTTAGAGTACATCTCAAGAGGAAACTGAATACTAAATATCAACTAATTCCATTCACTGAATCATCATGCTGTATTACCAAAATGATTTGTGCTGGTCAAGATACAGATAGTTTCTTGTCAAACAACCGAAGTCCAAGATATGCTGTCTCGTTAAATTGTACTTCACACTTATTTAACAGACGACAATTCGCACGAAAGTTTACAGGGTTGTTTATAAGGTATCAAGCTAGGTGATGCTCAAAGAATTTACAGCGATTATGTCTTGAATAATTAATTCATACAGACACTTTGTCCATAAGGTTCCAATAGTGAAATTAGATTTCTCTTTTATGACCTCAAAATAGCTTGATGTAAAGCAAATTTGGATTCAAATTTGCAAGATTAGATGGAGCAAACATTCATCTATCGATATATTTTTCACTTCTGTCATCCAAAAAACACAATGTGTCAATATGGGGTATATTTCTTCTAAGGGGTATATAAAAACAGGAAACAGATGTGTGCTGGTGAAAAGAATGTAGTAGATACAGATCGCTGATGTTGTGGAGTACGGATTGTTGCTGGTATTCCTGCATACTAACGCGCACTGTGTGGGTGGATATTTCATTTCTGCTTGTAACCCTGATGTGTCACTCAGTTAATACACAGAATCAAGTCAACGTCATTTTACATGGATAAAAAGGTCTGAAATTCACCTTAGCGATATGCTAATAATCCTCTGATAGCGGTCATTAAAAATAACATAAATTGGTAAAGAGTGAGTTTCAAAAGTCCATACTACAAGCATAGTCAACTCCATGAGCACTGTCAAACATGATTGAATTTGTTAAATTTTTAGGTGACGAACACACAATGGCTAACCATGACAACATGGAAATAAAGTTAGTTAATTGTATAAACCCATGTTGCCCATTTTGAAGGACTTCTACCCCAAGCATTGGTGACTGGTCTTATTTTATCAGTAATACAGAGCTTGGTTACCACAGTAAACAAGTACTTCTTCACTTTGTGGAGTTCCTATGGGGGTCCAACAGTGTGTTACATCATGGCATTTTAGTGTCCGATTTACTGTCATTATGAAAAATTCTGCATTTCTGAAGAGGTAATAAATGAAAGCCAAAACCAATTCCAGTAAACTTTCCTTCTATTTGTCCGAGATTTGTAATTTGGTAAATAAAAAATTGTTTATCCTGTTTCTATCTGTTCGCATGGTAGGAAACTTTATTAACTTTAATGCTCTTGCATTTCTATATTATTTCCTTGATGCTTGAATACAGTACGTGGAGAGTGGATTGTAACTAAATCACCCATGGAGTGGAGTTATCACCCAAAGTATCACTTTCAAATTCTGCATATATGGACAAAAAATGCAAGCAAAGTTTCAGCCAATGGACCTCCGGGTTTAACCCGGAGGTCCATTGGCTGGAACTTTGCTTGTGATGGTTATGTTAAACCCGGAGGTCCATTGGCTGGAACTTTGCTTGTGATGGTTATGCTTTGCAACAGATTTGCAATTATTGCTCAGGTGGAATCCCACTCTGCGGATGATTTAATGATAATACACTCTCCACGTACTGTACATGTAGTGTTGTGATAACAAAATCCCCACAGGCTCCCCGAGATGCTTGTTCACTATAGTAAACAAGTTCTGTTTTACTGATAAAATTGGATCCTGCAACCAATGCCTGGGGTGGTCGTGTTCAAAATTGAAAACATGTAAACATCAAGGATGAGAACTCATAATGATGAAAAAAGCAGGAATGCTGGAAAATTACAACTCCACCCCACTTTCCCCCTCATAAATCTTTTCACTTTCACATGCAACAGGCAAATTAAAGCAACTTTATAAAAAAAAATATATTGCTATGGTTGCACAAGAAAAACCTTGAAACAGCTGAAAAGCTGGAAATTCCAATCCCTGAAACCTGATTGATTTCATTCTTGTGTTGCAGTTAAGATATCACCACACAGACTGAACGTAACCTTAAACACCAACAAATAATAATAATATTAATTTATTTGTGTTTAAGATCACATATTTCTGCACAATGGCTAACTGTGACTGCAACATGGAGATAAAGTCAAGTTTATTCAATCATTTATACTCATGTTGCCAATTTTAGACAACTTCCCAAGCATTGGTGACTGGGTCCTATTTTATCAGTAAACAGAGCTTGAGTGTGATAAATGGGCATTTTTATTAGTCAAATAAGCAACCATTTATTTGAAATCACAGGAGAATCAATTGTCCATTGTCGCTTTTTGCAGATTTTTTATTTCTATTTTGTTCCGTTTCAGTTGGAGCTTCAAGTGTCGAAACGAAAATAGATGACTTACGCGACTCAACAAAATAACCCAGTTTGAAAGTAGGTTACGTCGCTTAGGATGTAAAAAATTCTCTGCTGAAAATGTATACAGAAACAGACGTATTTTCTAACACTGTATTTTTATTTTGTTTTGCTGATGACGGTTAACTGTTAGGCCGTCTATTCCCAGAAAAACACGAATGGAATTGAAACATGTGAAAAAAAAGCTTTAGTGAGGACAAGAAAAGCTTTGTACAAGGCACAAGTGTGCATATGAAGGATCTTGAAAAAGTACCTTCCAAGCAACCTTCTTACATCTGGTCCTGTTCGCACTTTCAGACTTAGGAAATTATTAGTTTAGTAGACTTAGGTGAAAGGCAACCAGGAGGGTGTTGGGGGGGGGGGGGGGGGGTTGGCACGAAGAAGAGGGGAGGGGTCATGAAGGAGAGGGTAGCAGTGGTGGATTTTCAATCAATAATTACTTTGTGATTTTTTAACCTGGCATAGATGCATCATAGACAACTGGATCTGGATTTATAGGGCATTAATGGAGGACCACAGACTGAAAATATGAAGGGGCGGCAGAGGGTAGTACATAAATATTCTTAATTTTCCCCACTTGCCTATGAAGTCTCCCTACATGACTCTGCAGTCTATTTTCTCTGGAGGGAGACATGAAGTCTCCCTAAAATTCCCCCCTCGGCTGGTCCCTGTGGTATAGTGCCAAATTATTTTGGGACATTAAAATTTGTTCATTTGTCCATAAATTGTAATAAGGCAAAACAATATGGACTAAAAACATAACTTAAACAAGAGGCCACATGGGGCCTGAAGTGCTTATCTTGAACAGAACCTGATATAAACACAGGCCAAGAATGAATCTACATTAAGCAATCAATCTCCATAGGATCCATCTTCAAACCTTGAGCCCCTTAGAAGTGACTAAAATAGTCCAAGGATCATGCCTTTTCTACAGGTAATCATAATGTAAAAAGTGGAGCCTCCCTATGGAGACCTTTGTAACAACCTATGTCGATTAATCTTAGGGTACGTTTCTGTGGGCCATTCGGAATATATTCAGAATTCACCAGACTAGTGAGTCATGCACACTTCAATTACAGAATATTATTCTCAAGGAAACGTTCATTTGACATTATAGGTTATTCAGAATAATCGATGTTGGTCAAGATTGCGCTTCTCGTCGAAGAATTGAACGACGACACAGAAAAAGTTGGTTGCGTTAACTGAGTATTGATAATATAATATACATTTTACTAAAATTGATAACATCTGATAATACGTCGAGTGCCTGTGAATGAAAGTAGATTCGACACTTTATGTTACTGCAATGTGCAAAACTTTTGGAAGCTTTGAACCCTGCAATAACCTTCAACACTGTTTTATTTTAAGGTAGAGTGAGACGTGGCTGATACAAATTGGTCTCAACACCGACATGGAATTATAAAGATACTCTCAATTTATTTTTCTATGAAATTAGAGAACCAAAGTATAGGCCTAGGTACCAGGATATAAGGCCTCTCTTCACAGAAACTTGAACTGCGTATATATGTGGGGACAACAGAAGTCACAGATTACGGCTTACTTCTAAAAAGGTCAGTGGCGCCGTGTGCATTCGATTCGTGCTCAAAGGGGGGTGGGGGAGGGGGAGGTGGCGGGGGAGTTCTGGTCCAAATGGCAAGCTGCATAATTCAATCACCTACTGGGTGAAAATTTTATGCAGGTGACTGGGTTGTGCTGTAGAACAGGGGAAATTTAAGAGTCCAAAAGCTTTCCCGTGTGATAAAAGTCGCAAGAGGAAACGGCGGTAAGGGGCGCGTGTTTGGACACCAGTCTCAAAAAGTCGACTGAAAGACCAGGTGGCTGTCAGATGTTTGGACCCGGTGTATAAAGTCAGTAGAACTGCATGGGGTTTGCTCAGAGTCCTCGAATATTAAAACGAATGGACAGTAGCTGTACAGTGTCACATGGGGTAAAGCATAATAAGGCCCATTTGGGTGGTGCACAATTCTATAGTGACTGTTGAGTAAAAGAAACATTATACGAGAGTGACGTCGCAGAAGAGCCATGTGCACGAGCGTCGTCATGACGAGAGGACGGCTGAACACTGAGAATGTTCCAGTCATCTGTGCGGGTGGGGGGTGTTACAGTGTTATATAGGATAAAACAGGCTACGGAAAGAATCCGTTGTGCAATAGCTTTAGTAAAAGCCTAGGGTTACTACACTAGGGTCGAGCTGTATTGGAAAGATCCATAAGCCCCAACGTAGTTAAGGTCCCACTAACCAATAGATGATATCTTGGAAAATGCAATGAATTTCTTGGCGTAAATAATACGTTTCCAGTGGCCATGGACCTTCTTCAGAGACCCTTACTATAGGCATGCGGATACACGTGGGCTCCTAATCCTATACTGTACCAACACATACCACTCTAGTACTATACAAGGTCTGTACCCAGTCACATAAGCCTTGAAATCCCATTCTAATACCATATCCGATAGTCGTGAAGGTTTTATTTGCACAATCGCATACAGAAGGATGGTGGTTGCACAGATGAGGGAACTTGTAAATCCTTTTTCTTAAATTGCACAACATGAAGGGGGTAGGAAGCGGGTAAACCACCCCCAAATCACCTTTATTTGCACCCAGGCGTACATGTACGCCATTTTTCGTGTGTGTGTGTTGGGGGGGGGGGGGGGGGGTTGGCTTGTGCGGGCCACGAAAACACCATTCTGAAAATTTCTGCTGTAACATTTTCAGATAAGAAGAGCTCTTTAACAGGATCCTTACCCCCCCCCCTCCCCGCCCCCCACTCCATCCTCAATTACATAACTTCTGCAATAGCGATTCCGTATAAGACGAAATCTTTCGGTTCTACCATTTTCCTACAATAAAACGCAATCAATCAGATTAGTAAACTGTTACAGCAGATCATTTGTCTGTTTATTGAGGGTTACGACACTTTGTCAGGGTCATATCATGCCGATCGCGAGCTGTTTTACGAATGGAGGAAGCCGGAGAATACCCAGAGAAAACCATCACACAGTGACAAGTAACTGCTAGACCCTCCAACGTCCTAAACAGACACAAGCCAAATGAGCATCAATTGGTTGAATGCACGCGTGCCATCAACTTGCCGCACACCTAAGGCCACTTTGCAGTCGTACCCCTATGCAAGCAGTTAGAATTAAGTCACTTGCTCAGGGTCGCAATGCAAGTGGCATGGACCACTTTCGAACTGTGGACCTCTCGGTCATAAGTCCAAACTGCCAGTCAATGAGCCACCGCGTCTCCCCAGTAGTTGGTTTTAAAAGATTACTATTACAGATCATTAATTGGTTGAAAAAGCTAAGGCCTACTTAATCTGTTGCTGTATAACAAATTAATAGTTGGTCATACCTGAATAAAAACTGTTAAAACAGGTTATTAGTTGATTATAGGCCTAACACATTACTAATCTGTTAAAACAAATTATGAATCTGTTTTAAAAATTTATTAATAGATCTGTTGTAACAGATAAATAACTGGAGGTGGGTTGGCACTAATACATCACCATTAAAAACAAATTCCGGCCCAAAGATCTGCGGTGTGCAAAAATGTATAAGGCAGTGTGCATGTCTAGAATAACGTTTATTCCTCCTCATGACATGGATTAACAGGATGCATTCCGAAGACTATTCCAGAATATGTCCACCTGAACAAAATGAAAGTGTCAATAACACTGTAGCTTAACTTGTCTGTGTGTTTTGTTTGATGAAACGGATAATGTTCAATGTTTATGAAAGGATTATGAAATAAGACAAGAATTGTGATAATTGGGAATATGTTAATTTCTGTTCCCTGTATGCTATGTTTTTCATAAAAATAATATGAGGTGTACACTGTACTAAAGGGCGGAGGGGTGGGTTAATATGACCTCGCAGTTAATGTATGTGGCCCTCACAGTTAACGTATGTCAACAAAAGTTACCAAGTTACAGAGAAATTATTCCAAAATGAGTCATCCTACCAAGTTACATTGAAATCCCTTCATAAATTTGGCCTGTAGACTGCTAAAGGTTTTCCGGCTTCAGGTCTGTGTAGCCATGACGGTTGACCAATTGCTACTAAAAGGGGACATCCTCATTTCGACAATATACCGAGTCATTCTACTAAGTTACAATGAAATCCCTTCACAAATACGACTTGTAGTCAGTACTACAGTTTTTCGGTTTTGGGCTCGGGAAGCCATTATGGTTGAATGATCATGACCAAAAGGGGACTTTGTAATCTGGGCATCATCTGGAGTGATCCTATGAAGTTACAATGAAATCCCTTCATAAATATGACCTGTAGACTGTGCTCAAGGTTATCAGGCTTCGGGCCCCTGTAGCCGTCACAGTCGACCAATCATGACCAAAAGGGAATGTCATCATCTAGGCATTATATGGAGTCAACTTAACAAGTTACAATGAAATCCTTACATAAATACGACCTTTTGACTGTGCTAAAGGTTTTGGGGTTTTGGGCTCCGGCAGCCATCAAGGCTGGATGATCGCGACCAAAAGGGGACGTTCTCATGTAGATGTAGACATTATTTGGAGTCATTCTACCAAGTTACAATGAAATCCCTTCATAAATGTGATCTGTAGACTGTGTTAAAGGTTTTCGGGCTTTGGGACCCTGTAACCGTCAGTTTCCCAATTGTGTCCAAAAGGGTACGTTCTCATCTAGACATTATATGAAGTCAACCTACCAAATTACAATGACATCCCTTCATAAATATGACCTGTAGACTGTGCTAAAGGTTTTTAGGCTTTGGGCTTGGGCAGCCATCATGGTTGAATGATCACAACTAAAAGGGGATATTCTCATCTGGGCACCATTTGGAGTGATCCTACAAAGTTACAATGAAATCCCTTCAAAAATATGACCTGCAGACTGTACTCAGTGTTTTCCGACTTCAGGCCCTGAAGATGTCACAGTTGACCAATCATGACCAAAAGGGGATGTCATCATCTAGGCATTATATGGAGTCAAACTAACAGGTTACAATGAAATCCTTCCATAAATACAACCTATAGACTATGCAAAAGGTTTTGGGCTTGTGCAGCCATCAAAGCTGAATGATCGCGACCAAAAGGGGATGTTCTCATCTACACATTATTTGGAGTCATCCTACCAAGTTACAATGAAATCCCTTCATAAATATGACCTGGGCTTTGGGCTTGGGCAGCCATCATGGTTGAATGATCACATCCAAAAGGGGATATTCTCATCTGGGCATCATTTGGAGTGATCCTATGAAGTTACAATGAAATCTCTTCATAAATAATATGACCTGAAGACTGTGCTCAAGGTTTTCGGGTTTCGGGCCCCTGTAGCCGTCAAAGTTGCCCAATCATGACCAAAAAGGGTTGTCATCATCTAGGCATTATATGGAGTCAACCTACCAAGTTACAATGAAACCACTTCAATATGACCTGTAGATTGTGCTAAAGGTTTTCGGGCTTTCGGCTCGGGCAGCCATCATGGTTGAATGATCACAACCAAAAGGGGATTCTCATCTGGGCATCATCTGGAGTGATTCCACGAAGTTACAATGAAAACCCTTCATAAATATGACCTGTAGACTGTGCTCAAGGTTTTCGGGCTTCAGGTCCCTGTAGCCATCACAGTTGACCAATCATGACCAAAAAGGGTTGTCATCATCTAGGCATTATATGGAGTCAACCTAACAAGTTACAATGAAATCCTCACATAAATATGATTCTCGACTATGCTAAAGGTTTTTGGGCTCGGGCAGCCATCAAGGCTGATTGATCACGACCAAAAGGGGAAGTTCTCATCGAGACATTACTTGGAGTCATCCTACTAAGCTACAATGAAATCCCTTCATAAAAATGACCTGTAGACTGTGCTAAAGGTTTTCAGGCTTTGGGCCCCTGTAGCCGTCACAGTTGCCCAATCACATCCAAAAGGGGATGTTCTCATCTAGACATTACATGAAGTCAACCTACCAAGTTACAATGAAATCCCATCATAAGTATGACCTGTAGACTGTGCTAAAGGTTTTCGGGCTTCGGGCTCGGGCAGCCATCATGGTTGAATGATCGCAACCAAAAGGGAAATTCTCATCTGGGCATCATCTGGAGTGATCCTACAAAGTTACAATGAAATCCCTTCATAAATATGACCTGTAGACTGTGCTCAAGGTTTTCAGGCTTCGGGCACCTGTAGCCATCACAGTTGACCAATCATGACCAAAAGGGGATGTCATCAACTGGGCATTATATGGAGTCAACCTAACAAGTTACAGTGAAATCCTTACATAAATACGACCTATGGACTATACTAAAGGTTTTTGGGCTCGGGCAGCCATCAAGGCTGAATGATCCCGTGACCAAAAGGGGACGTTCTCATCTAAACATTATTTGGAGTCATCCTATCAAGTTACAATAAAATCCCTCCATAAATATGACCTGTAGACTGTGCTAAAGGTTTTTGGGTTTTGGGCTCAGGCAGTCATCACGGTTGACAGATCGCGACCAAATGGGGAAGTTCTCATCTAGACATCATCCGGAGTCATCCTACCAAATTACAAAGAAATCCCTCCATATTAAATATGACCTGCAGACTGTGCTAAAAGTTTTTGGGTTTCGGGCTTGGGCAGCCATCACGGTTGACAGATCATGACCAAAAGGGGACATTCTCATCTAGGCATTATACAGAGGCATCCTACCAAGTTACAATGAAATCCCTTCATAAATACGACTTGTAGACTGTGCTAATGGTTTCGGGCTCGGGCAGCCATACCGGTTGACCGATCATGACCAAAAGGGGACGTTCTCATCTAGACATTATCCGGAGTCATCCTACCAAATTACAAAGAAATCCCTCCATATTTAATATGACCTGCAGACTGTGCTAAAAGTATTTGGGTTTCCGGCTTGGGCAGCCATCACATTTGACAGATCATGACCAAAAGAGGACGTTCTCATCTAGACATGACCCCAAACCTGCATATGAAATTTCGTGACGATCAGACAAGAACTGCAGGGTGTAGCCTGTGCTAAAGGAAAATGTGAACAGACTCACAGACTTCCGCACGCGTGATGGCAATAGCTTATCTTGACTTTGTCAAGTTAGCTAATGATATGACTCGCATTCTGCCTTATCTGCGTATGTTCAGAAAAACACTAGTATTCTCGAATGGCCCACGGAAACGTACCCTTAGTTACACACCTCTGGAGGGTACATTTATTTATTTATTGGTGTTTAAGGTCACATATTTATGCACAAGCGCTAATCATGACCGTGACAGTTTTACGAGTGGAGGAAGCCAGAGTACTCAGAGAGAACCACTGAGCAATGGCAAGCAACTGTCAACTCCCCAACATACTATCTCCACACAAACAGGGTTAGCATTGGTTGAAGACAAGTGCACCATCGACGTGCAGTACGTCTTAGTACACAACACCACCGTGAGCACACGCGGGCAATGGAGATGAAGTGTCTTGCCCTAGAGGGTACATAATATAAAAAAAAAAAAAAAAAAAAAAAAAAAAAAAATTCTAATTCTGCATTAATAATAAAACACTTGTGGAGTGTAATTTCCACCCATACAATAACTGTAGATCACTCTGATACTGTACACAAACAACAAGCGAAGCTTCTATCAATGAACATCCAGGTTTAACCCGAATGTCTATTGGCTGAAACGTTGCTCGTCATTCTTCTGATTTTTTGCAGATGATTAATTATTGTCTTGGGCAAAACTCCACTCCATCAGTGTTTCATTAATAATCCACTCCCCATGTACTGTGCATGGCTCCTTGTAAAATTAACTTGGAATTATGTTTCTATTTTGAGCACACAGTGAGACCAACGACAGCAAGGATTAATTTTTTCCATATAAATCAAATATCTGTTTTCCACTTATGCTGCATATCAAATTTTTGTTAAAATTGGACTAAGTGTCCTGAATAGTGAACTAGAGATGTTGTGTACCAAATATGAAATGAAAGTGTCAATGACTCTGTAGCTCAACTTGTCAAGACATGTACATGTATAGTATGTAACACAGCAATGACAAACATCTAGGTAATGACCTGATAACAAAGGTACATATAAAGTATTGTAAAGGTCTGAACATAAATACTGGCCGTAGCCTGTAACAAATGTATAGGTAAAGTATTGTAAAGGTGGGTGACAGTCAGATGCTAAACTAGAAAAGAAATCTTTGAGTCCCAGAGTGGGTCTGACTGAACCACAAAATATTTGTTCTCATAGCACAGTGATAACAAAGGCACCCCAAAACACACTCATTCCTGTCCCAAGGTGAAAACAAAGGTACCCAAGAAGTTTCGTGAAGATCAGTTCATAAATACGAGCTGTATAGAAGTTGTGACAAAAAACTGATTGGACCTAATTTTGGTACAAAATGGCCACTGGCAGCCAAATCTTGAATTTTGGACCGCACTCATAAACACTCGTTCTCATCCCAAGGTGATAACAAAGGTACCCAAAACGTTTCGTGAAGATCGGTTGATAAATACAGCCTCCAGCCCGAGCCGTATTGACATGTGCACTTACAGTGTATAAGTAGCACTAAATAAATCAAAATCCATCTAATTTGCATAATTTTTGCAAGAGAAAAAAACCCGTGCTATATGTGATGTATTCCATGTTACTAAACATTCATACAAAAATTTATTCAAATCAGAACTTTCATACAGAAGTTCTGTACAAAAGACTGATTGCACTTATTTTGGTACAAACTGACTGCTGGTGGCCATCTTGATTTTCGGACCACACCCCTAAACACTCGTTCTCATCCCACGGTGATAACAAAGGTACCCAAGAAGTTTCGTAAAGATCGGTTCATAAAAACGGCCTCTAGCCTGAGCCATATAGAAGTTGTGTACAAAAAACTGGTTAGACCTAATTTTGGTACAAAATGGCCACTGGCAGCCATCTTGAATCTTGGACCACACTCAGAAACACTCTTTCTTGTCCCAAGATGATAAGAGAGGTACCCAAGAAGTTTCGTGAAGATTGGTTGATAAATACAGCCTCTAGCCCGAGCCGTATTGACATGTGTACTTACTGTGTGTAAGTAGCACTGAAAAAATCAAAGTTCATCTAATTTGCATAATTTCTGCACGAGAAAAAAACGCGTATTATATGTGATGTATCCCATGGTACTAAACATTCATATCAAAAATTATTCAAATCAGAACTTTCATGTGGAAGTTCTGCGCAAAAATCTGATTACCCCTAATTTTGAACAAAATGACTGCCAGCGGCCATCTTGAATTTTAGGACTGGACCCAAAAACACTCGTTCTCATCCCACGGTGATAACAAAGGTACCCAAGAAGTTTCGTAAAGATCGGTTCATAAATGCGGCCTCTAGCTCGCGCTGTATTGGCATTTGCACTGACAGTGCTGAAAGTAACACTAAATAAATCAAAGTTAGTCTAATTTGCATAATTTAAGCACGAGAAAAAAACCTGTATGATATGTGATGTATCTCATGGTACTAAACACTCATACAAAAAATTATTCAAATCAGAGCTTTCATATGGAAGTTCTGTACAAAAAACAGATTTCTGCATCATCGGTACAAAATGGCTGCTGACAGCCATCTTGAATTTCGGACCGCACCCAAAAACACTCGTTCTCGTCCCACAGTCATAACAAAGGTACCCAAGAAGTTTCGTAAAGATCGGTTCATAAATACGGCCTCTAGCCCAAGACGTATCCAATTGTTGATGGACAGACGGACGACAGGCCATGACAAAAGCTCAAATTTGGCTTCGCCAAAGTTGAGCTAAAAATTCTGACTGGTGGATCTGAAAACGATTTTTAAAGAAATTTCCTCATATAGCACGAATTTAACATTTGGGCTACCATAGGAAGCTCAAATATTAACCCAGGGACCTGATTTGGACAAACTTGAATCTGATCTCCCTAGAGATTTTGTGTACCATACATGAAAGGATTCTGACTGGTGAATCTGAAGAAAATGATTTTTGAAGAAATTCCCTCATATTTCACTAAGTTAAAATTTGGAGGAGCACAAATATTAACCCAGGCACTCCTTGGGCTCCTGTATTGAGCCCAAATATGAACCAAGGCACTACATTTAAACAAACTTATATCTGACCCCCCTCCCCCTATGGATGCTGTATAGCAAATATTTCAAGATTCTGATCATTGGTTCTGGACAAAATTGTTTTTATAATTTTTGCAAATATGCTGACTTTTTACTTTACCATTCAATTCTACTGGTCCTAAGGATGCTTCATACCAAAAACAGTTCTCTGTTCAAAACAGTTCTCTGTTCCGTGTGGTTTGGGAAATATGGGCCTTTGAAAATATTTCTATTTTTAGCTCCTGGGGTTCCCATGAGGACACAGGAAGTTTTTGTTTTGGATGAGTCAAGTACTTATGACCCAATAATACCAATTACCAAATTTGGTTCAAATTGGACCATCAGGTCAGAAAACAGAAATTTGGGGTGGGGCTAAAAATTTGGTTCCTCCCAAAACAGAGGCAAATATTGCTCCACGTACTTTGTTTGAACAAACTTCATTCTACACCCCAAAAGGAAGCTCCGTACCAAATATCAAGTCATTGTTCTCACTGGTTCATGAGAAGATTTGAAAAAAAAATTGGAACATATTTGCCTACCCCACCCTATGGGGCTGGACATGTTGAGTTGAACAACAAGAGGCCCCTGAAGGAGCCTTAATCGCTCACCGGCCAAAGTGGTTCAAAGAAGTATTTGGGGTCAGATTCAGTTAGACATGGTTCATCAACAATACAAAGGAATGAAGTCATGAGAGACAAATTTTATAGAACTAGGGACATGGCTTGAACAAACTTGAATCTTATCCCCCTGAGGATGCTGCATACCAACTATCAAAAGCATTCATCTGCTGGATCTGAAGAAGAAGATTTTTAAAGAAAATTCCTCATTTTGAACTAAGTTATCATTCGGGCTCCCACAGTGAGCCCAAATATGAACCCAGGGACTTGGCTTGAACAAACTTGAATCTCACCCCCTAAGGATGCTGCATGCCAAATATCAAAACATTCCGACTGCTGAATCTGAAGAAGAAGATTTTTAAAGAAAAATTCCTCATATTGATTAAGTAAAAATTCAGAAGATTTTTCAAGAAAATTCCTCATTTTGAAGTAAGTTACAATTCAAGCTCCCACAGTGAACCCAAATATGGATCTAGGGACATGGCTTGAACAAACTTGAATCCCCCCCCCCCCCCCCCTCCCCAAGGATGCTGCATACCAAATATCAAAACATTCCGACTGCTGGATCTGAAGATGATTTTTAAAGAAAAAAAAAAGAAAATTCCCCATTGTGAACAAAGTTATCATTCGGGCTCCCACAGTGAGCCCAAATATGGACCCTTGAAACTTGAATCTCACCACCCTAAGGATGCTGCATACCAAAAATCAAAACATTCTGACTGCTAGATCTGAAGAAGATTTTTAAAGAAAATTCCTCATTTTGAACTAAGTCACAATTCGAGCTCTCACAGTGAGCCCAAATATGAACCCAGGGACTTGGCTTGAACAAACTTGAAGCTCACCCTCCTAAGCATGCAGCATACCCAATATCAAAAGATTCTGCCTGCTGGATCTTGAGAAGAAGATTTTTTTAACAAATTTTCCTGAAATGCACTAAGTTCGAATTCAAGCTTCTATAGTGAGCCTAAATATGAATCCAGGGGGCCGATTTGAACAAACTTGAATCAGATCCACCCCACAATGTTGCATACCAAATATCAAAAGCTTCTGCCTGCTGAATCTGGAGAAGATGATTTTTTAAGAAATTTGCCTGAAACGCACTAAGTTCGAATTCGGGCTTCTATACTGAGCCCAAATGTAAATCCAGGGTGCTGATTTGAACAAACTTGAATCAGATCCATCCCATAATGCTGTATACCAAATATCAAATGATTCTGCCCACTTGTGCGGGAGAAGAAGATTTTTTAGTAATTTCTTTAATATACATAGGGTGCTATCGGAGTTATGACCCTTATGGAGCTCCAAGTGGGCATGTCCATTTCATTTGAACAAAATTAAATTGGCATATGGTAATGAACATCCATACCAAGTTTCGAGCAAATCGACATTGCGGTTTCAGAGGAGAAGTCGTTTGAAAAATGTTCACGACGACGGACGGACGATGACGGATGGACGACGATGGACGACGGATGGCAAGTGATAAGTTTATCTCCCTTCGGTGAGCTAAAAATGCAAGGCCCCTTCAGGACCATCACTCACACAAACATTCACTTGAATTGTCCCAATGGTTTTGGAGGGGAAGTCCAAAACATAGCATTGACAAACGGCGGATGGAGAGCAATTCAATAAGCTCAGTTTGACGACGTCAAGGTGAGCTAAAAATAATCCGAAGTTCATCAACAAAATATGAAGCCTTTGAGTTGCGGCCACTGCACTTCAGACTAAAGTCCAAATATGGGCTTCCAGCACTCTACCAGTTAATAATGTGATCACAAAATTGGACATTGAAACTGGACCAGTTTACAACCAGCAGAGGGCCAATACTATGAAACTTTTACAACTGTATTTTCTAAAATTGTATTTTCTAGTTAAGACTTTAAATGGGTTAACTGGTCAAGTGCTAAATTATTTTTGGCTATCAAAATTTGTTCACATATCTTTGACTTGCTACAATTTATGGGAGATTGCCTGTAGGCAACCTCCCATAAATTGTAACAAGACAAGTCTTCACAGACAAAATAATATAATTTCAAAAATAATACGAAGCACAGCCACTGAGTATGAAGCCTTCAAGTGGCAGCAACTTCACCTCAGAATAAAGCCCAAATATGGACTTCCAGCACTCTACCAGTTAAAAGGAACCATTAGCATTTTCAAAGATCTGGCAATTTGCCAGTTGGCAAATTGCCATATCTTTTAAAAAGCTAAAGATTCATTTTAGTCACTTATATTAATAAGTAGAAAACGCAATTCTAGAAAATACAATTGTGAAAGTTTTATGTTATTGGCTCCTGGTCAAAACTGAATTGCTCTGTCTGGTTTTTGGACAACACCAGCCTGATTTTGTAATTCCAGTTAACAGTAAACTTTCTATTTGTCTGAGGTTCATAATTTGAGCAAATAAAAAATCATTTCCCTGTTTCTGTTGAGGAGGTTGATGAACAAAATGGTCATTCTCACAATGTTTCTATTGGGGCGGTTGATGAACAAATTGGTCATTCTCACAATTTGTTCAGAAATGAAGTTTGAATCTGGGTGAGACATGTTAAGTTTAGTATGACATAATACAGTCAGTTCATGTATTTGCATAACTAAATATGTCTCATCAGACATTCATACTGCCAGAATGTGACAGTCACTTGAATTTAATTGTTATTTTCAACTGAAATAAGCTATACACCTTGGGATACAAACTGGGTCATTATGCATAAACAGACCAACAGAATGTATAGATATGTTGGTCACATCACTCAAGTGGTATTTTTCTTGATCGGATAGCAAAACACTTACAGCATGGCCGCCATGGACTGGTCACTTTCCATTGGTGAGCAATATTTCCACCACTGCAATAATATTAGATTTCAAGCACTAATTAATTATAGGGGTAATGATAAAAATTTAATTAATGAAAGTGTCATTGACACTGCTGCACAACTTGTCCAAGAAGGGACTTAACTAAATAGAAAGATCCAATAAGGACAAGATTTTTTTTCAACTAAATCATGAAAAATTTGATAGCACCCATCTAGACACTGCCCCAGTCATGTATGAAATTTGGAACTGATCAGGTGAGAGATGTGGCCTGAAGGGGGTGTTAAAGGAATTGTGGATGGACAGGAGGAATGGACGGATGGTCAGAGAGACAGATGAACATACGCCTGATTGCAACCCATCCCAATAGCTCATACTTAACACTGTCAAGTTGAGCTAATGAAGTGTTGGGTACAAATGGTGCTTCATTAACCCTTTACCTAACGAATCACCCGCATCCGCCCGTGTAATATGCAAATTGAGCAGTTGAAAAAATTAAATTTTTCAAAATATTTCAACAAAACCATATCATGTGACCCCCCCCCCCCCCCCATTGGAACGAGCTCATTGAGCTCATTCCAATGAGGGGGTCACATGATATGGTTTTGTTGAAATTTTTTGAAAAAATTTAAAAAATGATATTTAAAATAATAAATTTTGATATCGTCTGCATTGGGTAAAGGGTTAATTAAATTTTTGTTGATGATGATTTTTATTACCTGATAAACACATGCATGGACATCACTGCCCATGAATTGCAATCAGTCCATGTGGCTGTACTGTACACATCATGGGTGGAGATCTCATGAAGAAAATATTACAAAATCAAGACCAAAATAAGAAAAACAAATAAAAATGGCATTTCAATATCAATGTTCTTGTATCTTTTTTCTTGATGGGTGAGATTATATGAGCTGTGGGAAGAAAAGTGGAAAGATAATTCTGACCCAGTTATGATCCCATCAAATTTATCTCCCAACTTTTGTGATCAGACTACTGTAGTAGTCATAGGGATTCTTGTGCCCACTTTGGGAAAAGGTCTGGGACCCATGCCATTATGAAAATGTGCATCATTGGGCCTCCAATTGGGAATCTGATTCGGAGAGGAAAAAACATACACAACTAAGAAATTTTACTTTAGAATTGAGTAGATAACATGAAGACAGATACCTAAGTAACTGCATGAATACTACAAGTAAGTTTTATAACAGTCACATAGAATCATATTCACACAGTCTCTGTAGTCTCTATTAAACTGGTCTTACATACTATTAACCCTTTACCCAACGTAACGTCCAAAACCAGCCAGAGCTATTCACAAAATCGCCAATTAATTTGCATTATTTTTTTCATTTTTTTGTGTAAAAAAACATAGGTTAGGACCCTTCTTTGGAATGAGCTTGTTTGAATTAAGACTTTGTTAGACAAGCAATTTAAATTTAATGTACATTTGGGGGTCATGAACTGGGTGATCATAAGGCCTCAGAAAACCAACAGTTTTCTGAGGCATTATGACTACTCAGTTCAGGGCACCTGTTGTGCTTTAAATCTTTGTTTGAGTGGGAACTGAGATTGGGAAATATAGGATTAAGATTTTGAAAAATAATGCCCAAATGTCATTGGGAAAGGGTCGCATAAACTGTCCCTGTAGATACACAAAAGAATTCCTCATTGAGAAAATTACACTGTTGTGACTTGTCTGTCTGATCATTGGTGCTCATTTTAAAGACTTGGTGTCACTAACCAGCAGGTGAGCAACAGCTTGTGCGTGCCTCATTCTTGCCTCGATCATTTTTATTAAAAGTTTCTCATTGCTCACCTTCACACATATTTAGTAATGTAAACCCAACATCTCAAATGGTTAACATAAAATGAGTAACTGCAGCAAACACGGTGACTGCGCAAGTAAAATAAAAAGCAGAAAGAAAGTCAAGCAACTTACTATTGTATTCAATTGTGCTGGTGAAAGAAAATAGACTAGTGATGTACTGTAGGAGATGCTCCAATTTCTTGATCATTATTTGAATTTTGGAAATGTTGCATTCATCTCAATATCTTTTCAATTTAATGTGCAAATACACCTTATCCAATGGATCACACAAATTATAAAATTACCTGCGGCTGAGATCAAATACATGTGTTTGAGACTACTTACATTTTTTAATGTTCACTTTAGAATTGTACTTGAACCATCCTCTATCCAAAATGTCCTCCACTAAGTGACACAAATTGGCCTCTGATATTTGACTGAAACCATGATACAGGCAAGTGACACAAACTGTACTCTTGGCAATATCACCTGTTTTTTTGTTGTTGTGAACATTTCGATCATGTTAATTTATCAATAATCACAGCTCTTTAACCAGTCATCTATTTTGAATCACTCGCCAACGCTGTATTCAGGTGAGGTCCTCCTCACGAGCCATAAGAGTTCTTGAGGAGAGCTCCACTTTCCTCTCCTTAGATTTGTACAATGTGCATGGAAAGGCCTGGACCCAATGTCATTAACTGGTAGGGTGCTAAATTATTTTTGGCCATCTAAATTCGGTCTTACGTCTTGCCTTGTTACAATTTATAGGAGAGTGCCTGTGGGCACTCTCCTATAAGTTGTAACAAGGCAAATCCTAACAGAGTAAATAATATCACTTCAAACACAATATAAAGCACCGCCATTCTATTTGAAGCCTTTAAGTGGCAGTACCTGTACTTGAAAATAAAGCCCAAATATGGACTTCCAGCACTCTACCAGTTAATGGACATATTCATGTTTAACAGCAGGGGCAACTTATTCCACAGCGCCACTCGTGATTAGCCATTGTGCAGAAATATGTGACCTTAAACACCAATAAATAAATAAATAAATAAACAACCAAAGATTAGTTTGCCATTACCAGATTTCATGCAAGATTTGAAAAGCTGATCCCTACACAAGGATCTAAAAAATCTGGGCCTTTAGGTTACAGTACAGCAACCATGGACTCGTTTTAATCCATGCGTGGACAGCGATGTCCATGTCTACGTTTACCAGGTAATAAAAATCATCATCAACAAAATTTGAATTAATGAAGTACCAGATTGGACCCGGTCCTTCATTAATTAAATTTCTGATGATTATACCTATAATTGGTGCTGGGAATCTAATATTAATGCATCAGTGGAAATATTGCTCACTCGTAGAAAGTGACCAGTCTACGGCGGCCATACTGTAGTCAACAACAGCAAAGAAGAATTCATAGTGTTGTGGCCTGGTGAGAGAAAGAAGCACCTGTATTTTCCCCTTCATGGCATCTGTTTTGCATACTTTTCACGTGTTTTCCCTAAAAAACAGCCCCCCCCCCCCTCCCAATTTACATATTCTCATTATAGGCTTTCACCATTATTATTAGCCCTCCTCCTTGAGCTACACCCTTACCTGTAACTTTTTGGTGTCAATAGGATACGACACAAATATGAATATATTAGATCAGAAGCAATGAGTTCATGCTCATACAGTTTGCCAGTGAAAAGTAATCTGCAACTTACTTTTCACTGACAAACTCTAGTTTTTCAAACTGATTTATCTGTTACACTGTTTGAGTCGACAGGTAGGCCCTGTTTTTTAACTATATATATGACCAAAACACTGCAAAACGTTCTAAAAAAAAGTTTCAAACACCACATAATTTGGCATAATTACATTATTTGGGCACTGCATTCACCATCTCTGTTTGGGGGAATTTATCTGGCCAAGTACAAGATGACACTATCACTGATCTATTGAAAAGTATTCAGTATACATTAGCAGGCCTGGCATTCTTTGAAATGCAGGAGGGCTAATATCGCTCCCCTCGCATGGCCTAGGGGAGCGTTAGTGCTCCTCAAGAATACAAAAGCTAAAAGTGGCAAAATGAAGTTTTACTATTAATGAATGCTGCCAAGTGGGCTTTGTACATTTTATTCGGTGTTGCTGACAAGGTAGTCTCTGTGAGACAGCTACACTGTCCCTCCCAAATCCACGGGCCTCGACAAGGCCCGGAGGTGTGGGAGGGGCAGTGTAGTCGTCTTACAGAGGCCACTAACAAACCAGAGATCTGAAAAGATGTGGGGTTTAGGAATATGCTGTTATGGTAATCATTATTTTCTAATGCCAGGGGGACTAGTTTTTGCCCTCCTTCATTTTTTTAAGGAGAGCTGTAGGCGAGCGAATAAATCACTCTCCTGAAAATGACATGCCTGCATTAGTTCATTGTTGGTTGAGCAGCAGAAAAAAAAATATTAATATAAATTAGTTTTGTCACAATTTATTGGAGAGTGCCAACTGACACTCTCCAATAAATTGTAACAAAACATTTATTTATGAACAGTCTATACTGCTAAACTAAGGGCTCCTCTTACTGGTAATGTTTTATTTTGAAAAAATACACGTTACAAATGACCAGTGAAAAATAAAATAGCACTCGACCAGTTAATGGTTTCAAAACTATTGTAACTCTCCTTTTGAAGTGAGAACAAATGCAATATATATACATGTATGATGTGCAAACCATTGTGTTTGTATAATTTGTGTCTGCAAATGATGCAAAATAGTTTTGTTTGTGAAACTGCATTGCTTGCAGGTGTTGCAGACTTATTCATGCTTTTATATTCAACACTGAAAAAAAGGCAAGTGCTGAAAGTTAGATGGGCTCGAAATGTACACCACCTGTCTCAGACAGGTAGAATTTCTCTTGTGACAGGCTAGAATTCTTTTCACCTGTTGCTTTTGACACATAGGATTTGTACCAGCCTGTATTAATTTTGTGCCATAAAACATGGCATTACTGAACCTCCAATATGACTACCAATAGGCACCAGAATTAATTTTAAAGCATGGAATTGTCCTAATTTTCTTCAGGAGTGCCCTAAACCTCCATTGATGGAAATGTAGACTCACCCTCCCATACTCACATCCAACACTCATGTCTTTGGACTTTGGGTTGTGTCTATGGCACATCGTTTTTGCACTTCACTTTGGAGACAGGTAGAAATGAAAACTACCTGTCTCTTGAGACAGGTAGAAATTTGTGAACATTTCGAGCCCTGGATGCATGTGCAGATGGATCAATAACTCTGGATCCGGATATTATAGGCACAGTACGGAGGTCAAAAAGGTGTTCTCTTTTTCAATTGAATTCAAACTCATTTACACCAGGGGGCAGAGATTTCATAATTAAAATATGACAAAATCAAGACCAAACCATGAAAAACAAATCTAAATAGTGTCCCGAATGTTATTTTTTGTGTTTCTTTTTTGACATGTGATAATGTGATAAGCTACAGTGTTGTGGATGAGAGAAGCATAAAAAATTCAGACGATGCACCTTAACCCTTAAGGGCCTTGAAATATTTTCTAAATATTTTGCTGCACTCTGACAGCCAACATCCTGTGGCTTTGCAGTTGTTTCAGGCAGGTCTTGGCTTGCCTATATTGGCAGCCAAGACTTGTCAAAAAACAACTGCCAAACAATTTAGAATTTAACTTGTGTGTTAACCCTGAGACAGAATGTTTGGGGCACCTGTTCTGTTGCAGGAAAAGTGATCAAAGTCGAAATTAGGCCCTTAGCTGGTGGAGTGCTAAATTATTTTTCAAACAGGAGTATTTTTTTTTAAAGATTTATTTATTTATTTATTGGTGTGTAAGGTCACATATTTCTGCACAATGACTAATCATGACCTCGACAGTTTTATGGGTGAAGGAAGCCGGAGTACCCAGAGAGAACCACCGAGCAACGGAGAGCAACTGTCAGCTTCCTAACATACTAACTCCACACAAGCAGGGCTAGCATTGGGTGAAAACAGGTGCACCATCGACGTGCAGTACACCTTAGTACACGTCGTCATAGTGCCACCATGTGACCAATGGGGATGAAGTGTCTCGTCCAAGGACACAATGCTGTTGCCGCAGGTGGGATTTGAACTGAGAACCTCTCGGCTAGCAGCCTGCACCTCTACCTACTGAGCCACGGCACCCCCCCCCCCCCCCCCCCCCCCCTTTTTAAAGATACCATTCCAACATTATGGGGTGCCTTAGTTTAGCAAAAGTTTGTTCATAAATAATTTTGTTTCTATTTAGAAATTATAACAAAACAATTTTATTTCAAAATATTTCTCAGCACTTTTCAAGAAAGTCATGATGGTGGCTTCTTGCACTCAACCAGTTTAAGGGTTAATGTTCAACCTGGAAGCATATTAGCTGAAACTTTGCCAAAATATGTGCCAGCTCTATTTTTTGTAACATTTTTTTTTTACAAACACTGTGACCAGAGGCCATTCTATTATCCTTGATAACATATGGACATCCACTACCAGAGGTGCAGATTACCTTGTGTTATTATGGATAATACCAAATCACATACATACACTTAAAGCTCATGCATAGGTCTGCCATGGGCCTTAATAATTTTTTAAAATTTGAATGAGTCCATACAAAATTACGGGAATATTTTGGCTGGAAAACACAGTTGCCATGTCAAAGAAGCCATCGAGGGCACTGAAATTCCATTTTTCAAAATTTTCTCTGGCAGTGATCAAATTTCATCTAAATTTGGGAGAATTCATTTGGATTCTTGAAAAAATGGTTGCGAGAATCCATACCTGTTATGAGTGTCCCAGAATCCCAAGAGGCCACAGTAGTTGAACCTCCAGTTGTATACTGATAGCACATGTTAACCCTTTACCCAACACAGCTTTTTAATTTCAAAAACATTATTTACTAATAAACGCTTACAAATATGGCTGTCACAGGAACTGGCTCATTGAGCCGGTTCCAATGACAGCCATATTTGTACAATTTTACATAGATTCTAGCTGGTTTTGTTATGCGAATCTTTGTGTGAATCGATTTTTGGATTATCGGCAAAATATAAGCCCTGTCCAGAGAGGTCTTCGCATGTTAGATCAACCTTTGCATCATGACC
Organism: Pictodentalium vernedei; assembly: GCA_031216915.1. Classification (NCBI taxonomy): domain Eukaryota; kingdom Metazoa; phylum Mollusca; class Scaphopoda; order Dentaliida; family Dentaliidae; genus Pictodentalium; species Pictodentalium vernedei. Next base: position 158,702,253 of record CM062288.1, on the reverse strand, counting down.
CATAACTGAAATGAGGCAATCCCACCACTGAAAATTCCACCTTGTCTGTTTACTGACTCGAGCCCTCCTTTCTTTTTTATTATTGGGGTTTGATGACACTTTCAACAGCCAGGGCCAAAATGTGTTGGTCAGTTTTACGGGTGGAGGAAGCCAGAGTACATGGAGGGGAACACCAAGCAGTGGCAAGCAACTGTCCCAACTTCCCAATGTACTAACATCGCACTCACATGGTTAGCACTGGTTGAAGACAAGAGCATGATCAACATGCAGTATGTCTTAGTGTACAGTGCCATCATGCCCCACATGGGTAATCGGGATTAGATTCCTTACCTAAGGACACAGTGCAGTTACCCCTGGTAGGGAATGAACTATGGACCTTTTGGTTTGAAGTCCAATGCTGTAACCACTGAGCCACCACATTCCCAGTGAAACTCTCTTTCTGGAAGTACAATTATTATGTGGTTATGAGTTATCAACCTGCAATAGATTTATACCTTTACAGCCCTCACAGCTGAGAGCATTGTAGTGATATCCAGAGGCTCTGTCTCCACAGATTCGACACAGTTCTTCCTCAATACTTTTGCCCATAATTCCATTTCCTTTTTTCGCTTTCTTGGCATCTTGCACTCCACAATCATTATCGAAATCATAAGAGTTTGTTGAACCAATATCCATGTTACAGAAATCATCTGCTAGATGTAAACCATTTAGAAACTGCGATGTTGCAAATGAATCTATGGAGGCTGGAGGAGTCTGAGATCCATCATCCACATTCCCTTCTTCAAGAAGAACTGAAAATGAAATAAAATCAATATAAATTCATACGTGTAACTTAACCCTTTACCTAACAAATCACTTGCAACCGTCCACATAATTTACAAACTGAACTGTTAACAAAAATATTATTTTTCAAAAAATTTCAACAAAACGATATCATGTGAATCCTAATTGGAATGAGCTCGTTCCAATGAAAGATCACAAGATATGGTTCTGTTGAAATTTTTTGAAAATTTGGAAAAAGAATCAAATAATAAATTTTGATATCATGTGTGTAAGTGGTAAATTGAGGGAGAAGTCAATTCTCCCTCCACAGATTTTAGAGAGAAGTCAAACGAAAACAGGGAAAAGTGATCCAGAAGGAGAGGCATAAAGAGCCTGTGTGTGATATTACTTCATTATAATTTTTTCTCATATGTAAATACCGGTATATAATTCATTAAAGCTGAGAAACTACATTTTTATAAATGATATTAATTTAAAAGGAAAAAAATTCCCGCCGCACATATTTCAGCAGGTAGATAATACTTGGCAAGAATTACTGAAGAAAGGGTGAATTTGATCAGTCCAAGTCACCTGTTTCACTGGTCTATGGTGTGCATTGGGAAAGGGGTTAAACAGAACTTGTCTCCAAATCTCAAACACAGAAAATGCTGAAAATACTGCCATATCTGACATTTTATGTTTTAAATTCCAATTCATTTATTTATTGGTGTTTAAGTTCACTTTCAATATCTTTAGCTATATCATGACCACAACATACATATAGGCATAAAGTCAAGTGTAGCAAATTGTTTATACAAGTGTTGCCCACTTCTAGGACTTCCATCCTGAGCATTGGTTCTGGGTCCTACTTTACCAGTACAGGGTTCTTACAGTCAAGGATCAAAAAAATTCAAGGACTTTTCAAGGATTTTTCAAGGACATATCAGCATCTTCCCCAAGGATGTTTTTTTTAAAATGTACATTGGGAATATAACCATTTTTAGAAGCCTTACCTACTTTAACCCTTTACCTAACATGAAAAGCAGACAACACTTGTAAAAAAAACTCTTGATAACTAATTTTTGGTCTCAAAAAACATTGGTTATGACCCCTCATTGGAACAAGCTCAATGAGCTCGTTCCAATGAGGGGGTCATAACCTACGTTTTTGAGACAAAAATGAAAAATATAATTGAAATTAATTGGCCATTTTTGGGAATAGTGCACTTACAGAATGACATCCAGTTAAATACCTGAAATTTAATTCCACATTTATCGATTATCCATCATTTATGTTCGTTTTTTCAACAAAAAAAGTGCAAAAGAGATGTTTCAATTGCCCACTATTACATAGGTAAAAATTATATACGGCCAAAATTCAAGGACTTTCAAGGAGTCTGATGAATTTTCAAGTACTTTTCAAGTACATTTTCAGAATTTTCAAAATTCGAGGAGAAAGATTGAAATTCAAGGATATACACACCACACCCTGCAGTAATGCAGAACTTGTTTACTGCAGTAAACAAGCGCGGCCCCACTTCCTGGGGTTGCTATGGGAAAATTTAAATTTCAGTGCTTTTCTGCAGGACATATGCATTTTTATCTTGTTCCCCTCTGAATCATACTCTCAAACTCATTAACACTTATGCTACCGAAAGCGACTATTGTCACCTATTTTATTTTGATTATCTGTATGTTCTGGTATGCACAGATCAAACCTACCATCTCATTACTTGTTGGAAAGGGCTGAAAGTGCCCTTTCCAACAATTACTCAGATGATAGAGTTTCAAGTATGCCATAAATTTTAATAAACTTAAATACAGGCATACATAGAGATCCTCCATATATGGCTATAGAGGGTGTGGGAGTAAAACGGTTAAGCCCTTCATGTGACAGGTGAAATATGGGTAGTTAAACTAAAATTGGAACCTTTAATTTAAAAAAACATGTTGGAATTGTTTACATGGTAGAAAAGTTTATCAGCTTTACATTCTCTTACATTTCTATATCAGGCCTAGAAATAATATGCGAACGATCGTTTACATGTAGGTTACATGTGAGTTACGTCAATTGTAAAATATGCGAACGCAGTACAGGTTACGATAAAACAACACAGCATAAATTAACTTCCTAATCCAGCATGTTTCAGATACGACAATCGTTTGGAAGACACTCGACTCAAAGGTTGCGCATTTAATCCACATATGACCAGAGTGCCATACTGTTTACATTTTAAGAGCATTTGCGTCAAAATAAATAGCAACAACTACAGTGTGATCTCGCCAAAGCGAGATCACACCTTAGTTATTGCTATTTATTTTGGCAGAAATTCTGTCAAGACGTAAACAACATGACTTGTGTAGTAAAGTTAAAAAGAGAATGCGGAAATGCAATTTTTTCCTATAGGTTACCACCATGTTACAAGTATATAGTGAAACCTGCTAACAGGTTATGATGTTAAGCTCTTTATTTCCAGGCCTGTATATTATTTCCTTGATGACTGACTACATGTTATATTGTGATCACAAAATGTGAACACAAAACTCTCAAAGAAGGTCTCAGCGGTGCAACATTGCTTGTGCACAATGGTAAAGAAGTTCAGTTTTACTGCTGCAATTTATAGTTCCTGCAACCAATGCCTGGGTTGAAAATATATTGAAAACGTTAAATTTAACTTATTTCATTCTTGTGTTGCAGTCATGATTTCACCACAAAACCTGAATGTGACCTTAAACACCAATAAATAATATTATTAACAATGTGATCACAAAAGTGGACACTGAAATGGGACTGTCACTGTGTTACAACCTGGTCGATACTGAATTTTTTTCTCTGGCTGCTTTTTGGACAACAACAGTCTGCTTCTGTATATCATCTGTTGAAAAAGAGAACCAGACCCTCCCACTAAGAAGGCAAATATTGCTCCTCAAACTTCATTTAAATAAACTTGATTCAACACCTCAAGAGGAAACTTCATACTGAATATCAAGTCATTGTACCCACTGGTTCGTGAGAAGAAGATTTAAAAATAAAAAAAAATTTAGAGCATTTTTCCCCACCCCCTCCCAATGGGACTGGGCAAGTTGATTTGAACAAAAAAAAAATGTGATGTAAGAACAAGCAACCACCTCAAATTTAACTGAAATTGGATCAGTGGTTTTGGAGGAGAAGGTGCAAGCACCATGTTCATGGACGGTGTACAATGGATGGTGAGTGATCACAATAACTCAGTCAGGCACTGAGCTAAGAATGTTAAAAATTGGGAGAAATCACTGGCAGGCTTGGTCTTTTGAGGGGAGCTATAGCTCCTGTCCTCCATGGCTTCTGCAAAATCAATTTAAGGAGAGCCATAATTGCTCTCCTTAAGAGGTGCAATAGCTCTCCTTAAACCTTTAATTCCTTTATTTATTTATTGGTGTTTAAGGTCACATACTTATGCACAATGGCTAATCATGACCGTGACAGTTTTACGGGTGGAGGAAGCCGGAGTACCTGGAGAGAACCACCGAGCAACGACGAGCAGCTGTCAGCTCTCCAACATCGTAACTCTGAACTCTGCACCGCAGCACAGGCAGGGTTAGATTGGTTGAAGACATGCGCACCATCGACGTGCAGTACGCCTCAGTACACAGCGACATCGTGCCCCCATGTAGGCAATCGGGGTGAAGTGTCTTGCCCAAGGACACAACGCGGTTGCCGCAGGTGGGATTCGAACCGAGGACCTCTCGGCTTGCAGCCTGCACCTCTACCAACTGAGCCACCGCGCCCCCAATTCCTTTATTAATAACTGACTTACATGTAAGTATAGAATAGCTCTCCTGGCACAGGTTTACGGGAGCTGCAGTAGCTCCCCTTGATTTTGTAAAAGGCCAGGCCTGCACTGGCACCAGTAAATTAACAGTAAGGTTTAGCAGGCCACTGCTAATGCTTAGGCTTACTGGACTCACCCTATATCAACAGGGATGTCTCCAATTTTAGTTCACTTCAAGATGGAGATTCTATTTCTCAGTATGTCATGTTTATAGGATAAAAGGAGTTAAAAATAACGAATAAATATGATATTGTGGCCTTCAAATCACTATTATTTGTTGGGAACATGATATGGAATGATAAGATACACAGAAAAATTGACGAGAACAGTTATTTTTAAAATGAACTGCAGAGTCACATATTCCTTCAGCTTTATCCCATTACCCCTCTGGTCTTATGACAAAATGGCAAAGTTTTCCGCACCAAACATTTCAAATAATGCAGTTTTGATATTTAACTGGTAGAGTGCTAAATTATTTTTGGTCCTTAAAATTTGATTGTGCATCTTTGCCTTGTAACAATTTATGGGAGAGTGCCAGTGGGCACTCTCCCATAAATTGTAACAAGGCAAATCCTAACAGATAAAATATAGTATGAAGCACATCCACAGAATATGAAGCCTTTAAATTACGGTACCAGCACTTCAGAATAAAGCCCAAATATGGGCTTCCAGCACTCTACCAGTTAACCACATATACCTTGTTTGACAGAGCTCAGAGGGCTCTGTTGAAGTCAAACAAGATATAACTGGTTAAATTCATAATTAAACAAGATATTGGAGAAAATTCTGTAGTTCAGTGATTTGAACGTAGTGGCTACTCCTCTAGATGGGTAGCCACTACGTTCAGATCGCTGAACTAGAGATTCTGTTTCATGATCAGAGTGCCAGGACTTGATGCACAATGGTTGGTAGGAACTGTGTCCAAATCAAAGAAATAAATTAAAATATGCATAACTTTAAAAAAGGTTCCTCTTCCAAATATTTACTAATATCAGAAAAATATTCTGGAAATAACTGAAGAGGTTGAAGGGACCTGGGTAAAAAATTATCAAAGTGGGTCAAATGTCAAATACAAAAACAAGAGAGATAATATAAAGTTTAGCAAAAAAACCCCTAAAAAATGCAAGGCACTTGCAGCTTACTTACATGTGACCTATCTCTTAATAATTATCATGATTTTAATCCAAAGAAACACAGAGGTATTACCACTGTGAGTTATAATGGTCTATATTATTGACAACTAATGTGAAAAAACAGAAGCTGTAAAGCTATGTTAACATACAGTTATCTCCACCAACACATGTGATAAATCACTCATGATACATGTAATGAGGTCAAGGTGTACTCTTTAAAACACTCAAAAGTCAGTGAGCTGTAACAGTATCTCTCTCAAGTCCAAAACCTTTCATATCTGTGTCATGAGCATGAATGTAAATAAACAACCATAGAGAGGTCAGACTATTTAGGCCATACAGTGATGTCCAAAGAAAACTCTATCAACATAATCTGTACTAAACTGAATCAAAAGTGGTTTCCACCAAATGTACATCAAACTTATCAAATTCATGATCCCATTTCTTCCAGACAGGGTGGTGGCAGGATTTCCACTGACAAGGGGGCTGGAGTATTCAATGACAAGGGTGCTAGAGTATTTCCCGACAAGCCCACAATAAAGGAGACTGGCAAGCTACAAAGCCCTGGGTGATGGGCTGGGGAGCACTTGACACCCCTCTCATAGAGCCCCCTGTACTTTTAGATTCCCACAGTTGCATTTTTACTGTTCTAGTTTATTCTTACTTAAAACATAGCTTATGACCCTCATTGGAATGAGCTCAATGATATCATTCCAATAAAGGTTCATAACCTATGTGTTTGAGACAAAAAAATGAAAAAATAATGAAAACTGAATGGTGATTTTTGTAAATACCACAGGCCAATTTTGGATGTTATGTTGTTAAGGGGTTAACCCTTAAGCCCCCATATAGCCCCAAACCGCCACTTTTATATTGCATTGAAGCAGGTGCTCCCTTGTGTAATCTTTTTTATTACTCTTGTATGAAGACTGAATTTTCCCTGGCAGTGGTTCTACATCACTGCGGGCTGCCTGTATTGGCAGCCAGCAGTGATGTAGAACCACTGACAAGTCATCAATAACTATGTGAGCAGAAAAAGGCCATAAATACTTTAAAATTAATCTGAGGACTTAAGGGTTAAAATAGTAATGGTAAACAGCTGCCTGAGCATGGTGGATCAGTAGTTAGAACATTTGGACTTTACCAGTGGTAATTGATTGTGTCCTTGGGCAATGTACTGAATCCCAGCTGCTCGCATATGGACATGATGGTGCTGTGTTGTAAAACATACAGCATGTTGATAATGTACTTGGCTTCAACCATTGCTCACCCTGCTTGTGCACAGGTATTAGCCCTTTATCTAGCATAATGGCCAAAACTGGCCAGTGCTATTCACAAAAATTACCATTCAATCTTCATTTATTTTTTCATTCTTTATCTCAAAAACATAGCTTATGATCCCTCATTGGAACAAGCTTGTTGAGCTTGTTCCAATGAGGGGTCATAAGCTATGTTTTTGACACAAAAAATGAAAAAAAATAGTTATTCAGAAATTTGTTTGCAAGTGTCATCTATCTTTTGTCTTAGGTAAAGGGTTAAGTTGTAGAATCTGACAATTGCTCACAGTTTCTCGATGGATCAGCAGTTTCCATCACCCATAAAACGATCTGACACAATGTGAACCTGGCTGTTTAAAGTGTTATTAAACCCCAATAAACAAACATGACAGCTGCCCATCAGCCTGCAACACCCCATGTGAATGTGCTCCCGCCAGATTAATGAGTAATCGGAATGAGCTCAGGCCAGATACATGTACAATTGGTTATCCATCAAACTGTATGGTGTGTGATAACTTACACTTGTCAGAAAACTGACAACACCCTGAAGCATTGTCACAGGGTGTATCAGTTTTCAAACCAGCTTAACTTTTCATACATCAAGCAATATACATGGAAAGCAAATTGATTTTCTCTCTAACACTGTTCGCTTTAAAGATAAATTTGAGTTCAGTGGTATTGGAATTTCACCTGTCTTATTTTTTTGGCAGAGCTTGAAAAGCTCAGCAAAACAAAATATATCTACATGCAGTTATAGTTTTTGTCATGATGCAGTGAATCAAAAAACTAGAGATGGTCTGTTGACCGGTATACCCCCACTGTGGCACACCGCCTAGTGTGGGTGACTGAAAAGAGACATTCAATTCGTCTAAGTAAAAAAAAAATCCAATATGGCCACCAGTCGGCTATCTTGAATCTGATTGGATCATTGGGAAAAAGATTATGTCACACTCTGCTCCTCATCATGTTGATCATTTTGGTGAAGTTTCATGAAAATGCGACTAAAACTGTGGAAGTAGTTCGCTCCACAAGTATTTTGCAAAATCCAATATGGCCTCCAGTCATCTTGAATCCGATCTGGAAAAAAGTTATGTCATGCACTGCTCCACATCATATCGATCAATTTATATTGAGTTTCATGAAAATGCAGCAAAAACTGTTGAAGCAGTTCACTCCGCAAGTATTTTGCAAAATCCAATATGGCCACCAGTCAGCCATCTTGAATCTGATCTGGAAAAAAATTATGTCACGCACTTCCCCTCATCATGTTGATCATTTTTGTGAAGTTTCATGAAAATGCGACTTAAACTGTGGAAGTAGTTTGCTCCACAAGTTTACATGTGCAACAGACCGACGACGATGACAGACCGACTGCCGGATGGACAAGTTGACTCCTCTTTACCCTCCCTAAATTTCGTTTTGTGGGGGTATAATGAATGAATCTGTTAATAAGAGGCTCTTCCAAATAATGAATAAAACCTTCATATTGTTGAGGTACATGTATAAATGGATGCCTAGTGGATTTTCACAATGTTATGAATGAACAGATGAAAGGCAACAATTGCTGTCCAAGTGACATTTTAAAGAAGATAAAAAAAATAATTGATAACTGTGCTATAAAATATTGTTCTTTTAGTGACATATTTTATTGCACATACCATTATCATATACTGTTTTTATGAGCTTTTTAAAAAAAATAAAAAAATATGTATATTCATGTTTTACACCAGGCTAAAATAAAGATGTAAATATTCATAGTGTGTGAGAACATTTATTATCATGTACATCATACCTTTCAGTCCAACTCTTTTCTAGATCAAATTTACAGATTTTGGTTTGTCAGAGAACAAATTTATTTTTCACATGATCAACATGCACTTGCTCAAAATGGAAAATATCATTTACAATGTGGATGACATCAGAAGTAAACATTGATGTGGTAATGTTGTGAGTTGGTTTTCGGAAGTAGAATTGAATAAATCGTCTCTTATTTTTCAATAACTGTCTACCTATTACAAATAGCAGATGATATTTTCCGAAAACTAAATATTTTCATTTTTTGTCTTGAAAACATTGCTTATGGCCCCTCATTGGAACAAGCTTGAAAAGCTTGTTCTTGTGAGGGATAGTGTGATATTAAGGTCCAGTGAATATTTGAGATTCGATTCGATATCGATAGGTTACGCCTGCTTCGAGATAGATCCCGAATCAGTCTTAAAAAATAAGATTTTTTCGAATCTCTCAAACTAACTTCAAGTTATTACATTTTCAACAAAAATTGGATACAACTGACATAAGACAATTCATTCATGCATAGGCTCTATCCATATTTAATTGAGTAATTGACAAAGGTTAATTGTTAGGTAAGTATTGAAGTTTGTCCAGAACGTTATCCATAGTTTTAGTTTTTGAAGGCTTAACTTGTTACTATTCACGTAGAACGTGAATAGTAACAAGTTAAGCCTTCAAAAACTAAATCTACGTGAATAGTAACAAGTTAAGACTTCAAAAACGAAAACTATGGATAATAGGTCTCTCTGTTTCAGCGATGGTGCCACAGAGAATATTTATTTATTGGTGTTTAATATTTAACCAAGATATTTATAGGTGTTTAAGGTGTCAGTCAGTCATTGCATCACCTCTCAAATATTGGTACATTAAGGTGCAATGTGGGTAAGGAAACGAATTTACTTTGAAATTTCCAAGACTAGAATTCCATAAAATTCAGATAAATATGCACAAATTTTACACCAAAATAAAGGCTCTGTTACAGTGAATACGAAAAACATATGCTTTCAACTCACATAGTTGGTAGCAGGTATAAACGTTTCCTGGAAGTCTATTACCGCATTCGGTCCAGAGCTGACAATAAAATAATATTTCCTGAGAACTTGTGACCAAATATGATTCAGATATCCAAGAACAAAGCTAGAAATTAAAAAGCTGCATGGACATTTACCGTGTGGATATTTCCCCGGGTGGGCATTACCTCCACACAAAGTGTTCGGACATTTCCCCCAGAGGAAATTTCCCCAGGCTGTTTTTAGAAAAACGGACATTTCCACTGAACTATATTTCAATTTGTTTTTGGATAATAGGCCTCTCTGTTTCAGCGATGGTGCTACAGAGAATTTTTATTTATTGGTGTTTAATATTTAACCAAGATATTTATTAGTGTTTAAGGTGTCAGTCAGTCTTTTAAGGGTCATCACAGTGTACCTTAACTTCTGTTTGGTGCAATATGAAATAAGTTGATTTTCACAATGTTATAAATGAACAGACGAAAGGAAACATTTGATGTCCAAGTGACATTTTAAAGAAGATAAAAAAATAATTGATGACTCTACTATAAAATATTGTTCTTTTAGTGACATATTTTTAGCACATACCATTATCATATACTATTTCTATGAGCTTTAAAAAAAAAAAAAAAATGTATATTCGTGTTTTACACCAGGCTAAAACAAAGATGTAAATATTCACAGTGTGTGAGAACATTTATTTTCATGTACATCATACCTTTCAGTCCATCTCTTTCCTAGATCAAATTTACAGATTTCAGTCTGTCATGGAACAAATTTATTTTCCACACGATCAACATCCAGTACAAAGGGTTATTTACTCGACTGATAATGAAAAGTTTCAGTAACCAGAAAGTGTGACTAACCCTGTGCATTGCACAGGGTTAGTCACACTTTCTGGCTATAAAAAAAAACCTGGTAGATGCCATTTCACACACTACAGTAAAATGCATAGAATTAGTTGGTTACTTGTTACATCAAGTGCACGATTCAAGGAACTAATGGAAATACTCATACAGGATTGCAGAAATGTTTTTGAAGTGAATTCCAAAAATGAAAACATATTCTACTTTCAATTAATAGCTTGTTTAAAATCAAACTGAGGCTTGGTAAACCTTGGCTCAGAACGATTTTAGTAAACTCAATACAGAAATTTCACATGAAGTCGTGACTCATTAATAATCCTCTTTTTATTATATGCTATATTATATGCTTCCACTAAAAATGTAAGGAAATAGAAAAAAGAGGCAACCACCTAACCAAAGTTGGTTATTTATTTATTTATTGGTGTTTTAAGGTCATATACTTATGCACAATGGCTAATCATGACTGTAGGGCTGGGCGATATGGGAATCTGAATACCGGTAACGATATCAGAAAAAATATCGCGATATACCGGTATATCGTGCAGCAGTGTGTGAAACGCATGTTAAGTGCAAGGGATATCATGAATAAAAAATATATTTTTGGAGCCAAAGATAGAAGTATCACTTACTGCTCTGGAAAAATGAGTGATTTGAATGGAAGACCGTAATAATCCATGTCTACAAAGTTATTGAACCTATTGTTTAATACGAAAATAAGCCATAAAATTATCATGGGTTTACTGGCTTTCATCTGAATCTGGGATACAAGTAAATTAGTCTTTGTCAATTTAATTCCTGTAAAAACATGGCCAGCCTCTCTTGAATGATAAGCATTTAATTACTGAGCCAGGCAATTGTCACATTGTGTTAATTGCGTATGTGTGGCTTCATGAAAACGGTGGCAAACAAAACTTTTTATCAAAACAACGGGTATCCAGTTGATGGGATTCCGAGGGCCTGGTTTCACAAAGAACCAGTAGTAGCTCCTCCCCTTCTCCTATCTTCCAGCAGTGAACTTCCTCAGATGACAATGTCAAATGTCATCTGTCACATGTCAGGCCAGTCGGTCTGTTGATATTAAGCACGCCTCCAAGACGTGATCACCCTTCACTTTCATGATAGTCTGCAGGTGTCAATCACCAGCCGACAATGTTTTCTCCCAGTGATGGCATCACACCTCTGTCATATTTGACAAAAATTGTTGCACATTTCGCAATTGTGAATATGTGTGATTTGAAACATTTTTGTGTCAGATTGCTGACGACGAATTAAGCGATAAGTATGGCTTGCGGATTACAGTTCAAACAAATGCGACCAACAGCAGGTGACCGTGTTTTTACAGCGTGACAGTCGGGTGTGTTTTCCGTGTAACAACAAACTATTTGTGTGATGTGTGCTACTTTAATTATTCACTAATTAAAAATAATCTAACAAATTTAGCAAACAAGTATTAAATTTTTATTTCATAATTTCTCCATGAATGCTTGCATGTCGGTGACGATAAACGAGATAGAACGTTACCCTCATCATCTCTCGCTGTTTATCATTTGTTCACGAAATAAGGAAAGATAAACTTCCTGTATTTTCAAAGCAACTTTCCGTGCGATTTAACGAAAAAACACATGTTGAAATTTTATTATCATGTGACCCAAACCAATATCGTTACAGACGATATACCGGTATTGCCAAAAAATAGACGATATTTAACCGGTACCGATTTCAATACCGGTATTTACCGGTATATCGAAATATCGCCCAGCCCTACATGACTGTGACAGTTTTATGGGTGGAGGAAGCCGGAGTAACTGGAGAGAACCACCGAGCAACGGTGAGCTGCCAGCTCTCCAACATCGTAACTCTGCACTGCGGCACAGGCAGGGTTAGATTGGTTGAAGACATGCTCACCATCGACGTGCAGTATGCCTCAGTACACGGCATCATCGGGGTTAAGTGCCTTGCCCAAGGACACAACGCGGGAGTCCGAATCGATCGCTCAGACAGTCACCCATCCAAGGACTAACAGGGCTCTACGTTGCTTAACTTCGGTGATCTGACGAGAACCGGTTACCACAACGCCACCGGGCCCCCACCAAAGTTGGTTAAAGATGGATTTAATTAGCATCTGTCGCTGGTTAACACTACAGAGGAATGAAGCCATTTTATGATTTATAACTCTGTAGCCCATGGCAGATGATTTTTCTTTTTCCAGTATTGGGATGCTACCACAGAAAGCCCAGATTTCCAGTATTGTGGAACTGGGGAACCCAAATATCAACCTATGGACTTGATGGAAAAACTTGAATCTGTCTCTCCTGTTTTGAGCCCCAATATGAATTGAGGGGCATAGTTTTAACAAACTTGTATCTGATCCCCTATGGATACTGTATACCAAATATCAAAAGATTTGGATCAGGTGTTCTGGAGAAGAAAGTTTTTTTTAATTTTTGCAAATATTCTGACTCTGCATTTTGTCGATTCCCCCTACAGTCCACACAACTGATGGCATTTTTTTTACCATTCAATTCAACTGGTCCTAAGAATGCTTCATTCCAAACAATAGTTCTCTTAGTCCATGCAGTTTGGGAAATGTGGGCACTGGAAAATATTTCTATTTTTAGCTCCTGGGGTTCCCACACAAATGCGAGAACCCGCATCTCATACCAAATTTGGTTCAAATCAGCTCATCGATTTGGAAAATAGAAATTTGGGGCAGGGCCAAAAATCTTGCCCCTCCCATTACAAAGGCAAATATTGATTGTCCTTTGTTTGAAGAAAACTGATTCTACAGCTCAAAAAGAAACTCAGGGTCATAATTATATCAAGTCTTTGCACCAAACGGTTCAAGAGAAGACTCCTGTAAAATTTGGGAGCATTTTCTCCCACCCCATCTCTATGCGATGTCAGAACAATCACCTGAAATTTAACTGAAATCGGTTCAGTGGTTTTTGCAGAGAAGTTATGAACACCATGTTTGACAGATGATATACAACGTACAATGAACAACTGATGGTGGATGATGAGTAATCCCTATGATCACCCTGACTTTCAGTCAGGTGAGCTAAAATGCATTTGTTATATAATATAAATCAGAATGTTTATTTCAAAGGGGAATATTTGTCGAAGATAAATATAAAAGGATTAGAACACTTTGTGTAGAGGCAAGGTTCTTAGTTTACCTTGAACGTGGCACCAGCATGAGTTCGAATCACAGGTTTTTCCCAATTGTTTTTTTCCAAGGGTTTTTTCCTGGATGGCTATGTCACTGTCACTGAGAAATGGTGTATTATTTTTCAAGTCATTCTATGTGTTACAAAATAAAATGTGAAAATCAGTAAACCTGTAAGCGCCCTCTGGGATGGTTCGGACAAATCACCCCAACACAAAAAGTTAACTACCAAATGTTTATTATGCGGAGCAAGAGTGATAACTCTATTCTCAAAGTTACCCCATGGATCCCTTTCTCAAATATGCAATATGGATTATTTTTGAATCTGCCAACATTAGAGTTATGTGATCACCGGGGAGGAAGGATTCTTACCCGTATAAGAAGACGGGAGGGCCTCCATGTGAACAATTGTGGTAGGTATAATAAGAAAGGAAATTCACTATAAAATTTAAATTTCTTATCAACAGCTGGAGGGAATCGCATAACCAACCCACACATAACCCAATTGCACGGGAACCATGAACAGAGGAAGAGGTCCCGAGGCTTATCAAACCATAGCATCACAATCATTAGTAAAAGACAATGAGAGATGAGGCATATGGGTCTGTGTGACACACAGACAGAAAAGGGCAGTAACAGAACAGAGCTGGAACTGACCTTCAAGAAGCCTAATGGCTAGGGCAGACAACAGCCTGAGCAGAAGAAAGAGGGCCCAATGCAAAAAGGTCCTCTGACTGCTCCTGCAACTGACGTAGATAGAAGGTGGAGAAAGTAGAGGCATTTCTCCAGTAGGCTGCCTGCATAACATCCGACAACATGACGGAGTTAGAATAAGCCCAAGAGGTAGACAATGCACGTACCTCGTGGGCAGAAATATGATTGGTAATACAATCACCAGTTGCTAAACGAGCGTAAGCCGCACGAATAGCAAGACAAATCCGAGAAATGGATTGAGGAGAGATCTTCTGTCGACCAGGAATAAGAGACAGAAAACGTTTCCTGCCTTTCCGTATGAATTTTGTCCGTTTGAGATAAATGTGAATAGCACAAACCGGACAGAGTAAAGGGCAATTACCCTCAACAGAAGGAAGAGTCCTGACACAGATAGGAGGAGGAGTAGTCTCTGGTATCTGATTCTTGGCCAGAAAGGAGCAATCAGTAACACTGTTGGGAGAGCTCCTGAAAAAGGCCGGGTCAACCGAGAAGGCGTGAAGCTCACTAACCCGTCTGGCCGAAGCAAAAGCCATCAGAAAGGCTGTCTTATATGTGAGAAAATGCATATCCACCTGGGATAAAGGTTCGAATGGCACCCCCCCCCCTCCCCCAAGCAAAGCAACACCCACGAAAGATTCCATCTTGGGGTAAGCTGCAAAGTCCAAGACATTTTCAAAGAAAAGTGCCTAACAAGCCTGGTGAGGTAAGGATTAGTGCCGATACGACGCTTCCCCACATAAGAAAAGGTCTCTGAAAGCATGGACCTGTAACCCTTGATGGTAACAGGCTAAATACCCCAAGAATCAAACAGATATACCAGAAACTCCGCAATCTGTGAAATCGAAGGATTGGCATAATCAACAGAGTGATCGGCACACCATCGACAGAAGACTTTCCACTTAGCTGCATAAGCTAAACCAGTGGAGTGCCTCCTTGAAGAAGAAATGCACTCCACTGCTCGTCTCGAAAAACATCTACAGAGGAAACAGGACCTGACAAAAGATATGCATGAAGGCACAATGAAGTCTGGTCGACATGAAACCTCCTCGGTTGACCTTGGTAAAGAAGGTCGCGACGAAGAGGGAGACGTGCCGGAAGCGCCGCCATCAGCGAGCGGAGCTGATTGATCCACACCCGCTGAGGTGACAGGGGAGTGATCAGAATGATTCGACAACTACAGGTTCGAATTTTGGCTAGAACCTGAGGCAGAATCGGAACCGGCGGGAAGGCGTAACCAACTAGACCATTCCAATCAAGTGACAGAGCGTCCACGGCAAAAGCCAGAGGATCTGGACATGGGGACACAAAAGTGTCCACCTGATGGTTCCAACGAGTCGCAAAGAGATCGATGTGGGGATGACCCCAGAGATCGCAAAGAGACTGGAACACTGCCCTGTGGAGCATCCACTCGGTGGAAATGACCCTGTCTCGTCAGGGAGTTGGCTAGGATGTTCAGAAGACTGGGAATGTGACGAACAACCACCCCGGCGTTGACATCCTGAGCGAGCAGTAGAAGATCCCGAGCCAATTCATACCTTGGAACCAAGTGCGTGGCGCCCTGGTTCCGAATGTAAGCAACCACTGTCGAATTGTCAGACAACAGAAGGACCTGGCGATTCGACAGGTAAGGGATCCACTGCCTGAAACTCAGAAGAAGAGCAAGAAGCTCCTTCTGGTTGATGTGTAGAGCTGCCTGATCCTGGTCTCTCATCCCGTGAAGGGAAAGACCTAGAGGATCCAACTTCGCACCCCATCCGAGATCACCGGCATCTGCCGTCAGAACGCGATCGGACGTGGGTAAGTCCAACGGGACACCCTGCATAAGCTACTGAACATCCGTCCAGGGGAGAAGGTGAGGATGAAGAGATTCTGGTAACTGAAGCACCAGATCCAGAGAATCGACATTCGGCCTCCAACGACTGAGCAGAAAGTGTTGGAGAGGTTTGACATGCAGCTAGAGGAATGAGATCCATCACTGAACCGCAGAGACCGAGCAGCCGGAGAATACTCCATGCTGTCAAGGATGTGGACTGGGATAGAGTCAGAGCAAAAGCTGAGAGAATCACAGCCCTGGCCTGGGGAACCGCCACCATATTGAATTGAGTGCGGAAGGCCATCCCCAGATGACAAAACAACTGAGAAGGGACCAGATCCGACTTCTCCTCGTTGACTGAATCCTAGCGATGTGAGCAAGCTCAACAGAGTGGCGACATCCAACTCCAGTAAGGCAGCATTGGAATGCCTCTAGAGAATATCGTCTAGATATGCCGAAGTAGTCACCCTGGACTGTGTGTGATGGAAGGCTATCATGCGACATCAGTCAAGTGAAGACCCAAGGAGCCAGGTTGAGGCTGAAGGGCATGGCCTTGAACTGGTAAACTCGCCCCAGAAAAGCGAACCTGAGAGACTTCCGTGACGCCCGATGAATCAAAAGGGTCTCGCAGGTCAATGCTGGAAGCGAAATCTCCCTGGTGAATGGAACGGCTGACCAACCTGAAAGTCTCCATGCTGAACTTGGGAGCAATGATAGACTGGTTCAGGATACTCAGATCGATAACTGGTCGGAGTCGGCCATCCTTCTTCGGCACCAAGAACAAGTGGGAATAAAACCCCACTGACTGAATGTTCTTGACGACCTCGATCAACCCCTTTGCCAGGAGATTGTCTATCTCTGTGGATAAAAGTTCCCGACGTAAAACGTCTGAAGGAACTGTGCTTGGAAGAGGCACTCTGGACAGAGTGGGGTGCCTTTGGAAGGATATTCGCAGCCCGGACCGAACAACATCTAACACCCAAGGATCGGATGTGATGGTGGCCCAATGGTCTGCGAACTCTGCTATCCTTCCTCCAACCTGAGACAAATCAAGGTGAGCACCTTCATTTCGAGCCCCGACGAGGCCCCGGAGAGCAGAAACCACCTCCTCTACTGTATGAAGAATCCTGAGACTTCCCTCTAGCCTGCCGACATGAGTAAGAAGTAGAAGCGGTGGCAGAAGGATCAGCCCTTTGCTTCGCAGAGGAAGCAGAAGGGTACTTGTTAGGCTTTGAACGGCCCCTGCCTCCCCTAGAAGGCTGACGTCATCCCGGACCATCGACATGGAACCATGGAACAGTTGCGGACCTGCCGCAGAAGCAGATCGAAGAGCAGCGCGCTGCACCTCAGGAAGAGATCGGCCTGTGTCCAGCACAGAGTCCCTTCGAACTAGTTCCAAATTAGCCGTGTTACAGGCATTCGTGTGAGTAAGATACATGAGCGCCTTGTACAGCACAAGCAAAGGAGCCTGTACATCGTCAAACTTATCTGGAGGCAGATAAGCAGCTAAGGCAGAGACGATGTGATCTGACAGAGTAAGTGTATCCAGCATCTTTCTCGATAAGCCCAACATGGACTCCAGAGTCGTCATAGGAATGACGGCAGACTTGGGCTTGGAAAGCCTAAGGGAATTGGAGTCCTGATACAAGACCGTCAAAGTCTGGGAGACTGATGGATTGGCGGAATCGTAGGAACGATAATACATCGGAGGCAAAAAGGTGTCAATCCTGGTGAAGAACGGAGCCTTCATAGCCTTGGAACTCAGCTTAGAGTCCAAAGCTGAAAATGCTTCAACCACCTGTGTGGACTGGCACGGTCAAAGATGCCCAGAAGCAGGTTGCTCCACAGGCTGTAGGTGCGCGACCGATGATCGCGGCCTGGCTGACACTGTCGGCTGGTTTGATGGTTTGAGATCCGGAAGGAACCCAAACACGGAGTCAAGAGCTGCCCCCAAGTCAGAAGACTGCTGGCTCTCGACATCAAGTATGTCTGACTCCTCCCCTGAATCGGAAGACACATAGCCCATCATGGGCAAACCAGCTGACGCCTCCCATGGTGTAGGAACACCAGGGGGATCAGAAAGCGGCCTGTTTCCAATCCCGGGAGGCAGCGCCATAGCGGGCACCTGGAAACCATTCACTGCCTCGCTGGAAGAAACGGGAAGGCTCTTGGACAGAACCTGAGTAAGGAGAGGGCCTCCCTATGGTCACTGCCCATACCGGCCGGTTCAACATGGGGACAAACTGGCAAAGTGGCTTCACACCTGAGCTGTACTTAACCAGTGAAGGGTCACGATCCTCTAAAACACCCGAAGTGGGGCGATGGCCGGCAGCCGAAACATATGAAGGCAGACATGTATAGGGGTACGACACACCCCGAGGATCAACATAACAGTAACTCAGGAGAGTTGCCGCGAACCTCAGAAGGTCCAGGCTGCACAGAAGACGTTGGTCCCTCAAAACTGGCTGTGTGACCAGAATGAGTGGACGGAAACGCCACGGAGTTCATAGTGTCCCCACTATAAACATCCGAATCCAATGACAAAACTGTGGTGCTCGTCGGCGCAGAGACCGCAGTAGAGGGTTTGGCCGCAGCCCCTTCCAACTTCGCCGAGTTGAAGCCAGGGAAGGCCGAGGCTGATATCCCACATCCACACTACCAGAAATCCCTGCAGTCCACTGCAGGGATAAGCCCGAGGCTGGCTGAAACCGAAGACGTAGCAGGCGGAACAGCAGTAACAGAAGATATGTTGGAAGTCATTGAGGTTGGTGGAATTGTGGAGAGAGCACCTCTGCTCGGCCCCGAAGGAGGAGTCACAACCCTAGTGACAGCCTCAGATGTCGACTGGAGGGGGACCGCAGTCCCGGAACCAGGCACCTCTTCACCAGACAACTCAACGGCTCCCGCAGTATCCACTACAGGAATAGACTGCACATCCCCCAGGGAGGAGGACAAACTCTCACCAGACATGGTCGGTTCAGGAGCCCCCGAACAACCGTGTTCCCCTTTCCTGCGGGAGCAGGAGGCACGGCCACGAGAACGCACAACACGGTTCACGGACGCCCAGAAAGTGGATGACCATGATCCACAGAGACCACAGGGTCGATCGGCCGAACACCCATTGCAAGAGGAGCATGAAGCTTGCGAATTGTCCACATGCTTAGGAAGCAAACATTGCCCACAAGGAATAGTCCGGGGCATGATAGAAGTGAGAGAAGCAGAGAAGGTGAATTCAGAAGAAAACAGAAGAACACCCCCAAAGAAGAGAGAAAGGTGACAGAACAACAGAGGGTCGACCGGGAACCAAACAACAGAAGGACCACTCTCAAAGGAGAGAAGAGAATCTGTAATAAAGGTATCCCACTGACACCTAACTCTAACACAATTAACAAAATCAACAATTTTAACATTTACTGTAATTGTGACATATTAAAGTCCGAAACTGCATGGCTCACGAAAATCGCGCGCGACTCGGATAAAGAAAATATAATACATTATGGATAAATAATAGTATAGAGAATATAATTAAAAAACAGTTCCTGATAAGAAAAGGATACTATGATCCAACTTGATGCAGGATACACACAATCAACAAGCAGGATGAACACTGATACTGGTGCTGAGAAGAACGTCTCGTCACATGGCGGACGAAAAAAAGAATGAGTCATTAGCGCCGCATATGCGCACTAGCAACGGAAGTCGTGGAGTTGTACTTGGAAGAGAGCATCCCCTACTGGGTCTGCACCGGTTGCACTCGACCCAGTTTTGGCTTATTTTTTCTTGGTGCTTTTGCACCACTTTTCTTTCCCAAATTGCTTGGGAAAGACCAAAATAGAGAGTATATTTTACGAGTTAGGGACTTCCACTGTAGTGCAAGCTTGTAGTAAACAATTGTAGGTAGGTTGATATGTGACTTTAAACACCAATAAATAATAATAATATAAACATATAAAATATATAAAATATAAAAATATTTTTCAATGATTTGAAAAACAACTTTAATTATGCCAAAAAAGGATGTAATTAAAAGCAAATGTAAAACAACAATAGTTAATTGGTTGCCCATATTTGAGCTTTATTCTAGTGTGAAGGTGGTGCAGCTTAAAGGCTTCATGTTCTGTATAAATGTACTTCATATTTTCTTTGAAGTGAAATTGTATCATCTGTGTGAATTTGATTTGGTACAGTTTATGAGAGAGTACCTTTTCAGGCACTCTCCCATAAATTGTAATAAGGCAAAAACACACATGAACAAATTTTGATAATCGACAATAATTTAGCCCTCTACCGATAAACAAGTAAATCTGGCTTCCAGATTTCAAAAGTAGGTTCCAAGTCTGGCTCTTATTTTTAAATGCTAACGTTGGTCCCTGGTGAGGCAGTATCCTCAGGGGCACCATTGGTCATAAAACCACTGTCGGACAATATCTTTTAAAACCTCAAACAATTCACAAAACGTCCAAATTTGACACAATTTTATGTGCAGGTGATAAAAAAACCCAGTGCTTGAGACTGTATCCTAAAGTGTTTTCTTTTCACCACATTAGGGAATAATTAAGATTAATGAGTTGAGTGTGTGTGTGTGGTGGGGGTGTACCTACTGAGCCACAGCGCCCCCACATATATCCCTTAAGTCCTCAGATTAATATTAAAGTATTTATGCTTACATAGTTATTGATGACTTGGCAGTGGTTCTACATCACTGCTGGCTGCCTATACAGGCAGCCAGCAGTGATGTAGAACCACTGCCAAGGAAAATTCAGTCTACACACAAGAGTAATAAAAAAGATTACACAAGGGAGCACCTGCTTCAATGCAATATAAAAGTGGCAGTTCGGGGCTATATGGGGGCTTAAGGGATATATATATAACATGTTTGTGCTTCTGCTGCGGGGCAAACTAGCTAATGAATATAGTGTAAAGCAACTAAAGTGGCTTCCAGCACTTTTCAATCGAGCCATGATAGTGGCTTCTAGCACTCAACCAATTAATAAGAATTTGCATCACACGTACATGTACATACATATTTTATTTATACACAAATAACAGGACAGCAACACTGCTGTCCAGATTTGTGTAACTGGGCAAAGTACTTGTCGTGTTATTGAACTAGTCTGCCCCATCGGACGTACCCAATGATATAAAAATGTTAGTGTTGCCAATTCATTTTGTTCATTGCTGTACTGCAGTGTTAATTGCACCACATGGAGTAATTACTGGACAGAACTAATTTTTATCACTTGTTTCCTTTATTTTAATCAACACCAGTCTTTGATTGGTAAATAGTGCACATCAATAAGGTGTGATTCAAACAGTATTATAAACAACACTTGTGGATTTTGTCACTTTTAAAGCCACCATTTATCTCAAAAAAAGTTTTCACCCACCTCCTGCCCTCCAACTTCCAGTTTTTGTCCGCACATGGACGCCATGTTAAGGAAGGGTGATGTTTTCCTTATTGATTACTTTTGGTTCTTTCTTTGTGTATAAATTTTTCGTTGTATGTTTGTGTATAAAATTAGCTTACTTTTTATATTCATGCCTACACTGTAAATTGTAAACTAAAGTGACGATAGGTTTAATAAATACAGTGTAACTCGTTACAATGAGAAGTCTTGAGTTTGTTAACTATACTCCTGACTGACTAATATTCCAACTACATCATCAAGCAAGCCTCCAAGGGAGCTTGTCTTGATGATGTAGTTAACATATTTTACCAGTTGGGACTTGAGCCATCACAAATAGGCCAAGTCAAGTTTAACTCCCTCCCAACTACCCCCAAATCAGTCATAATTGTTATGTTCCTGCTTGTCCTCTAGTACTGTTTAGAGAGAGAATATAAGTTACCCCGTGTCTGATCATGTGGTATGAGTTTTTACCTACCCGAAGCCAGCCGTATCCCATGAGGCCGAACGCCGATTGGGATACGGCTGGCTTCGGGTAGGTAAAAACCCTTACCACGTGATCAGACACAGGGTAACGAATTTATCTATTGACTTTCCGTTTTAGAAGTACAATCTATTTCATGTGTGAACACACACAGCATGAGATCTTTTATCTTCCATTGTTGAGCCATACAGGTTTCTCTGGAATTTTTGTGCAAAAGAGTTTTTGTGAAAATATGCCGATATGACTAGTATAAAAAAATTATTATGTATGGACAATTTGTAGATTTCGGAACGAGGCTTCCACTGGGTATGGGAAATTTGTCAGTGGCTGGGCGGACGTATCGTGGGTTTCAATGAATATGGTCTCATACCACGTATCTTTCAACCAATCAAATCAAAAAATTCACTTTAGTCAATAGATAAATATGATTACATATAAGGGAGTGCAGTGGTTCACTGGTTATGGCACTGAACTTCAAACGGTTCGATGGTTCAATCCCCACCAGGAGAAACTGCTTTGTGTTCTTGGGCAAGGCACTTAATTCCAAATGCCTATGTGGGGGCATGGTGGCGCTGTGTACTAAGGCGGACTGCATGTCGATGGAACACTTGCATTCAACCAATGCTAACCTTGCTTGCGCAGAGTGGTTCTCTCCAGATACCCAAGCTTCTTCTGCCCACAAGACTGTCCGACACAAGGTGACATGGGCAAGCCAGAAAATAAGCAGACTGTCATCTGCAAAATGAGGTCCCCAGAGGGTGACTTTAGTGATGCTACCCTGCACAGCAGGGTAGTATCACTAAATTTACCCTCTGTGAACCTCAATCTGAATCAGGGTCTCAAAACTGAAGAGAAAGAGGTACCCAGAGGATAAAGTGGCAAACTGTATGGGATAGCATCATCAAATTCACCCTCTGGGGACCTCATTCTATTGTCGGAAGTGTCATTAAAACCCAATAAATAAATAAATGATTATTTATAAATAAAAAAAATCCTATTTCAACAAGTTCTGAGCCTTGACAATTTTGAATCATCTATAATACCTGTTTATGCAGATTTTGAACATATTTTCTATTCTCAGAATTACCAGTACTCTTTTGTCAATACATACAATCTAAATTCAATACTTGATCAAGAACCAATAAATGCTGAAATTATCAGTGAATCGAGTAACCTATACAACTTTACAGAACTAGGTAATCTATTTTATAGACTTTTTTCAATGCAGGTCATGTTACAACACAGACCAAATAGATAACGTTTCAACACGATCTGTCTTCTCTCAATCAATCTCCTCTCAAGAGGTCTGTTTGTGGATGTACCCAAAAAATCTAAGAATGGCTGTGGTTAGAAGTATAAATTTTATAGTAAATTTCCTTTCTTATCATACCTACCGAAATTATTTACAACAGGCTTGCACTACAGTGGAAGAACCTAACTCAGATAAAATACTCTCTATTTTAATCTTTCCCAAGATTTGGGAAAGAAAAGTGGTGGAAAAACACCACGAAAAAATAAGCCAAAACTGGGTCGAGTGCCATCGGCGCACACCCAGTATGGGACGCTCTTCCATAGTACAAATCCACGACTACCGTAAAACAGTGCGCAATGCGTCAATTCATCATTCTTTTGATTCTGAATAACACAGGAGTTATGTGATCAGCGGGGAGGAAGGATTCTTACGTGAATAAGAAGACGAGAGGGCCTCCATGTAAACAATTTCAGTAGGTAAAATAAGAAAGGAAATTTACTATAAAATTTATACTTCTTATCAACCTACCTCAATTGTTTACTACAGGCTGAATAGACAAAAGGCTGGAGGGAAACCAACCTACACATAACTCAATAGCACTGGGACCGTGGACAGAGGAAGAGATCCCTAGGCCTATCAAACCATAGCATCACAAACATTAGAAAAGACAATGAAAGATGAGGCGTATGGTGAAGTGCAACGCACAGACAGAAAGGGCAGTAACAGCACAAAGCTGGAACTGACCCTGAAAAAAGCTGAAAGGCTGGGATAAACAACAGCCTGAGCAGAAGAAAGAGGGCCCCAAGGTTCTCTGTCGGCTCCTGCAACTGTCGCAGATAAAAGGAGAATGTAGCATTTCTCCAGAAGGCTGCCAGAATAACATCCGTCATCCGACAACATGACAGAGTTATTAAAAGAGGAAGACAATGCATGCACCCCATGGCAGAAAAAACAATTGGTAATACAATCACCAGTAGCTAGACGAGCAGAAGCTGCACGAATAGCAAGACAAATCCATCAAGAAATGGATGCAGGAGAGATCTGGCATGTGAGAAAATGCATATTCATCCAGGATAAAGGGGCGAATGCCCCCCACCCCCAAGCAGAGCAGCGCCCAAGAAAGTGACCATCTTGGAGTAAACTGCAAAGTCCTAGACCTTTTCAAAGAAAAGAGCTGAACAAGCTTGGAGAGGCAAGGATGAGTGTCGAAACAATGCGGTATCACATATGAAAAAAAAAATGTCTCCGAAGCATGGACATGTACCCATTGCTGGAGACCCCCAGAAACAAACATATACCAGAAACTCTGCAAGCGGTGTGATCGAAGGAGTGACAGAAGCAACAGAGTGATCGCACACCATCGACAGAAGAACCTTCCACTTAGCCACAGAGGCTAAACCAGTGGAGTGAGTGCCTCCTTGAAGAAGACAAGCAACTCCACTTCGTGTCTCGAAAAACCACTCCGGAGGAGACAGGACCCGATAAAAGACATGTGCGAAGGCACAATGAAGTCGGGTCAAAGTGAAACCTCCTCGGGCGACTTTGGCAAAGAAAGTCGCGAGGTAGAGGGAGACATGCCGGAACCGCCGCTAACAGAGAGCGGAGCAGATTGATCCACACCCACCGAGGTGCCCGGGTGTGATCGAAGGGATTCGACAACTGCAGGTTCATATCTGGGCGAGAACCTGAGGCGGAATCGGAACTGGTAGGAAGGCGTAGCCGACAAGACCATCCCAAAGGAGGGCCAGAGCGTCCATGGCGAAAGCCAGAGCATCTGGACACGGGGACACAAAAATGTCCACCGGATGGTTCCAACGAGTCGCAAGAGATCGATGGAACCCGCCATGTGGAGCATCCACCTGGTGGAAATGACCCTGCCCCGACGGGACAGGGAGTCGGCTAGGACGTTCAGACGACCAGGAATGTGACGGACAGCCACCCCGGCGTGGACATCCCGAGCGAGCAGTAGAAGATCCTGAGCCAATTCGTACAATGGAACAGAGTGCGTGCCGCTCTGGTTCCAAATGTAAGCAACCACCATCTAATGGTCGGATAACAGAAGGACCTGGTGATTCGACAGGCGAGGGATCCACTGCCTGAAACTCAGAAGAAGAGCAAGAAGCTCCTTCTGGTTGATGTGTAGAGCTACATGATCCTGGTCCCACATCCCGTGAATGGAAAGACCTAGAGGATCCATCGTCGCACCCCATCCGATATCGCTGGCATCTGCCTTCAGAACGCGATCGGACGTGGGTAAGTCCAACAGAACACCCTGCGAAAGCCACTGGACATCCGCCCAGAGGAGAAGGTGAGGATAAAGATATTCTGGAAACTGAAGCACCAGATCCAGAAAATCTACATTCGGTCTCCAACGGCTGAGCAGAAAGTGTTGGAGAGGTCAGACACGCAGCTGACCTAGAGGAATGAGATCCGTCACCGAACAGCAGAGACCGATTAGCCGGAGAATACTCCGAGCCGTCGCGGATGTGGACTGGGACAGAGTCAGAGCAAAAGCCGAGAGAATCACAGCCTTGGCCTGGGGAACCGCCACCAAATTGAATTGTGTGCGGAAAGCCATCCCCAGATGATAAAACGACTGAGAAGGGACCAGGTCCGACTTCTCCTCGTTGACTCTGAAACCTAGCGATGTGAGCAAGCTCAACAGAGTGGCGACATCCGACTCCAGTAAGGCAGCATTGGAATGCCCCTGGAGGATATCGTCCAGATATGCCGAAGTAGTCACCCTGGACTGTGTGCGATGGAAAGCTATCACATGCGACATCAGTCTGGTGAAGGCCCAAGGAGCCAGGTTGAGGCCGAAAGGCATGGCCTTGAACTGGTCAACTCGCCCCAGAAAAACGAACCTGAGATACTTCCATAACGCCCAATGAATCGGAATGTGAAAGTAAGCGCCTCGCAGGTCGAAGCTGGAAGCGAAATCTCCCTGGTGAATTGAACGGAGGACCGACCTGAAAGTCTCCATGCTGAATTTGGGAGCAATGATAGACTGGTTCAGGAAACTCAGATCAATAACCGGTCGGAGTCGGCCGTCCTTCTTTGGCAACAAGAGCAGGCGGGAACAGAAATCCACTGACCTAATGTTCTTGATGACCTCAATCGCCCCCTTTTGTCAGGAGATTGTCTATCTCCGTGGACAAAAGTTCCTGACGTAAAATGTCTGAAGGAACTGTGGTTGGAAGAGGCACCCTGGACAGAGTGGGGTGCCTTCGGAAGGATATTCGCAGCCCAGACCGAACAACATCTAACACCCAAGGATCGGATGTGATGGTGGCCCAACGGACTGTGAACTCTGCTATCCTTCCTCCAACCTGGGACGAGTCGAGGTGAGGACCTTCATTTCGAACCCCGACGAGGCTCACGAGAGGAGAAAACACCTCCTCTACTGAATGAAGAATCCTGGGACTTCCCTCAAGACTGCCGACGCTTACCCTTTCCCCTTGAGTAAGAAGTAGAAGCGGTGGCAGAAGGATCAGCCCCTTTGCTTCGCAGAGGAAGCAGAGGGTACTTGTTAGGCTTGGAACAGCACCTGCCTCCCCTAGGAGGCTGATCACCTCCCCACCGTGTATTTTCATATTTTACAACTGAAGTAAACTCTCCCACCCCCAAACACACACATAACTTACACTTAACCCTTTACCTAACCTGAAAAGCAGACGACACTTTCAAAAAGAATTATTGAGTAACTAATTTTTTTCATTTTTTGTCTCAAAAACATACATTATGACCCCTCGTTGGAACGAGCACGTTCCAACGAGGGGTCATAACCTATGTTTTTGAGACAAAAAATGGAAAAATAATGAAAATTTAAATTTTATAGTAAATTTCCTTTCTTATTACACCCACCACAATTGTTTACTACAGGCTTGCACTACAGTGGAAGACCCTAACTCGGATAAAATACTCTCTATTTTAATCTTTCCCAAGAGATTTGGGAAAGAAAAGTGGTGTAAAAACACCCCGAAAAAAAAGCCGAAACTGGGTTGAGCACCATCGGTGCACACCCAGTAGGGGACGCTCTTCTCTTAGTAGAATTCCACGACTTCCGTTAACCAGTGCGCAAGCAGTCATCAAACCATTCTTTTGAGTTTGCCAACATAGGAGTTATGTGATCAGCTTAGCACCATCGGTGCACACCCAGTAGGGGACGCTCTTCTCTTAGTACAATTCCACGACTTCCGTTAACCAGTGCGCAAGCAGTCATCAAACCATTCTTTTGAGTTTGCCAACATAGGAGTTATGTGATCAGCGGGGAGGAAGGATTCTTACCTGAATAAGAAGACAGAAGGGCCTCCATGTGAACAATTGTGGTAGGAATAAGAAAGGAAATTTACTATAAAATTTAAATTTCTTATCAACTACCTTACAATTGTTTACTACAGGCTGAATAGACAATAGGATGGAGGGAATCACATAACCAACCCACACATAACCCAAATGCGTTGGAACCGTGGACGGAGGAAGAGGTCCCTAGGCCTATCAAACCTTAGCATCACAAACATTAGTAAAAGACAATGAGAGATGAGGCATATGGTGATGTGTGACACACAGACAGAAAGGGCAGTAACAGCATAGAGCTGGAACTGACCTTGTAAGCAGCCGAATGGCTGGGATAGACAACAGCCTGAGCAGAATAAAGAGGGCCCGTGGAACAAAGGTCCTCTGCCTGTGCCTCCAACTGACGCAGACAAGTGGAGAAAGTGGGCTATCAGCATAACATCCGGCAACATGACGGGGTTAGTATAAGCCCCAAGAGGTAGACAATGCATGCACCTCGTGGTAGAAAAACAATTGGTAATACAATCGCCAGTCGCTAGACGAGCGGAAGCTGCACAAATAGCAAGACAAATCCATCGAGAAATGGTTTCAGGAGAGATCGTCTGTCGACCAGGAATAAGGGACAGAAAACCGATCCTACCCGTCCAAATGAACAGAGTAAAGGGTGTTTACCCTCAACAGAAGGAAGAGTCCCGATATAGATAGGAGGCGGAGTAGTTTCCGTTATCTGATTCTTGGCCAGAAAGGACCAGTCAATGGTAAACATAACACTGGTGGGAGAACTCCAGAAAAAGGACGGATCAACCGAGAGGGCGTGAAGCTCACTAACCCGTCTGGCAGAGGCAAAAGCCATCAGAAAAGTCATCTTGTATGTGAGAAAACGCATATCCACCTGGGATAAAGGCTCGAATGGCACCCCCCAAGCAAAACAGCACCCAAAACAGCACCCAAGAAAGATACCATCTTGGGGTAAGCTGCAAAGTCCTAGGCCTTTTCAAGGAAAAGTGCCGAACAAGCTTGGAGAGGCATGGAGTAGTGCTGATACGACGCTGTTCCACGTATGAAAAGGTCTCCGAAGCATGGACCTGTACCCATTGATGGAAACAGGCTGGAGACCCCCAGAATCAAACATATAACAGAAACTCTGCAATGTGTGTTATCAAAGGTGTGACAGATGCAACAGAGTGATCCGCACAACATCGACAGAAAACCTTCCACTTAGCCGCAGAGGCTAAACCAGTGGAGTGCCTCCTTGAAGAAGAAAGGCAACTCCACTGCATGTCTCGAAAAAACCACTATGGAGGAGACAGGACCTGACAAAAGAATGCACGAAGGCACAATGAAGTCGGGTCGACGTGAAACCTCCTCGGGAGACCTTGGCAAAGAAGGTTGCGATGTAGAAGGAGACGTGCCGGAAGTGCCACTAACAGAGAGCGGAGCAAAGTGATCCACACCCACTGAGGCGACAGGGGTGCGATCGAAATGATTCGACAACTGCATGTTCACTAGAACCTGAGGCAGAATCGAAACTGGCAGGAAGGCGTAGCCGACAAGACCATTCCAAAGGAGGGACAGAGTATCCACTGTGAAAGCCAGAGCATCTGGACATGGGGACACAAAAGTATCCACCTGATGGGTCCAAAGTAGCAAAGAGATCGATGTGGGGAAGATCCCAGAGATCGCAAAGAGACTGGAACACCGCCATGTGGAGCATCCACTCGGTGGAAAAGAACCTGCCCCGTCGGGACAGGGAGTCGGCTAGGACGTTCAGATGACCGAGAAAGTGATGAACCACCACCCCATCGTTTACATCCTGAGCGAGCAGTAGAAGATCCCGAACCAATTCGTACATGTGAATATAGTGCGTGCCGCCCTGGTTCCGAATATAAACAACCACTGTCGAATTGTTGGACAATAGAAGGACCTGACAATTCGAAAGCCGGGGGATCCACTGCCAAAAACTCAGAAGAAGAGCAAGAAGCTCCTTCTGGTTGATGTGAAGAGCTGCTAGATCCTGGTCCCATGACCCGTGAAGGAAAAGACCTAGAGGATCCAATGTCACACCCCATCTGAGATCGCTGGTGACTACCATCAGAACACGATCGGACGTGAGGAAGTCCAACGGAACTCCCTTCATAATCCATTGAACATCTGTCAGGGGAGACGGTGACGAGGAAGAGACTCCGGTAACTGAAGCACCAGATCCAGAGGATCAAATTCGGCCTCCAATGACTGAGCAGAAAGTGTTGGAGAGGTTAGACATGCAGCCGCCCATGAGGAATGAGATCCGTCACCGAACCGCAGAGACCGAGCAGCCGGGGAAGACTCCCAGCTGAGTACGGAAGCCCATCCCAGATGACAAAACGACGGAGGAGGGACCAAGTCCGACTTCTTCCCGGTGACTCTGAACCCTAGTGATGTGAGCAGGTTCAACAGTATGACAACATCCGATTCCAGAAAGGCAGCACTGGAACGCCTCTGGAGGATATCGACTAGATATGCCGAAGAAGACACCCTGGACTGTGTGCGATGTAAGACTAACACATGTGACATCAGACGGGTGAAGGCCCAAGGATCCAGGTCGAGGCCAAAGGGCATGGCCTTGAACTGAAAAACATCCTGGGGAATGGAGCGGTGAACCGACCTGAAAACCTCCATGCTGAACTGAGGAGCAAAGAGAGACTGGGTCAGGAGACTCAGATCGATAACCTGTCTGCACTCTCAACTGAGTGGGATGCCTCAACCTGGGATGAATTCAAGGTGACTACTGCCGACGCCTACTCTTACCCTGTGAGTGAGTTAGATGTGGTGGCAGGAGGATCAGCCCTTAGCTTCGCAGAGGAAGCAGAAGGGTACTTGTTAGGCTTTGGATGGCCCCTGCCTCCAACAGAAGGCTGATCAAGTTGACGAAGCAGCAGCTGATCTATGGAATGACATTGGGAGTCATCCCGGACCGTCACCAAAGAACCATGGAATATTAGTGGACCCGCCAATAGAGGCAGATCGAAGAGCAGCACACTGCCCCTCAATAAGGGAATGGCATGTGTCCAGCACAGTGTCCCTGAGAACTAATTCCAAGTGAGCCATGTTACAGGCATGGGTGTGAGAAGATGCATGAGCGCCTTGGACAGCACGCACAAAAAACCTGTTCGTCGTCAAACTTATCTGGGAGCATGATCGAAGAGAGAAAGCATTCCAGCATTTCTCCCGATAAGCCCAACAAGGACTCCAGAGTCTCCATATAAAAAATGGCCGGCTTGGAAGTTGGAGTCCCGATCCAAGACCGTCAAAGTCTGGCAGACTGACGGAATCCTAGGAACGATAACGCACCGTAGGCAAAAAAGTGTCAACCCTGATGAAGAACGATGTCTTCATTGCCTTGGAACTCAGCTTAGAATCCAAAGCTGTAAAAGCTTCAACCACCTGTACTGACACCTGTACTGACAGGCATGGTCGAAGGCGCCCAGAAGCAGGTTGCTCCACAGGCTGTAGGTGCGCGACCGATGATCGTGGCCGGGCTGACACTGTCGGCTGGTTTGACGGTTTGATATGTGGAAGGAACCCAAACACTAAGTCAAGAGCTGCTCCCAAGTCAGAAGACTGTTGGCTCTCGACTTCAGGTATGTTGGACTCATCCAATGAGTTGGAAGACACATAGCCCATCATGGGCAAACCAGCCGATGCCTCCCATGGTGTAGGCACACCAGGGGGATCAGAAAGCAGCCTGTTTCCAATCCCAGGAGGCGGCACCACAGGGGGTGCCTGGAAACCATTTGTAGCCTCGCTGGAAGCAACGGAAAAGGCTCTTGGACAGAACCTAAGTGAGCAAGGAGAGGGCCTCCCTAAGCTCACTGACTGTGTCGGAATGGTTTGACGTGGGAACGACCCTACAAAGTGGCTTCACTCCTGACCCATTTAACAGCGAAGGGTCACGATCCTCAAATACACCCGACGCAGGGCGATGGGCTGCAGCCAAAACATATGAAGGCAGATGTGTATTGGGGTGTGACATACCCCGAGGATCTATAGAGCGGAAACTCAGGAGAGTTGCTGCAGGACAGAAGGTCCAGGCTACACAAAAATAGGCCGATGAAATCATCAGATGTGTACCCATATGCGCAACTAGTAGAAAGCTTATGATGGAGGGCCACCACGGATGCCGACATTATGTACACCATACAAGGTATGGGTACATATAGAAATGGATTGGAAGAGTGTCTAATTTGATGGATAAAGGGTAAATATCTCCGGATCAAATTATCAGATTTACATAAAAAACTATACAGCACATCAGTAACTTGAATAAATATATAAAGTAACATGACAATCGGATTGATATTTTTTGAGTTATCTCATGCCAAAGGGATTGGAGGAATTTTCAAGTTGAAGGATAAAGGGTTAATATCTCCAGATCAAATTATCAGATTAACAACAAAAACTATACAGCTCAGCACATCAGTAACCTGAACACAATCATAAAGTAACTTGACAATCCAAGCAATATTTTTCAAGTTATCAAATGCCAAAGGGATTGGAGAAATTTTCAATTTGAAGGATAAAGGGTTAATATCTCAGGATTAAAATAACAGATTTACACCAAAAACTACACAGCTTGGTACATCACTAACCTGAACACACATATAAAGTAACTTGACAATCCAAGCAATATTTTTCAAGTTTTCGAATGCCAAAGGGATTGGAGGAATTCTCAATTTGAAGGATAAAGGGTTAATATCTCAGGATTAAATTATCAGATTTACACCAAAAACTATACAGCTCGGCACATCAGTAACCTGAACACAAATATAAAGTAACTTGACAATCCAAGCAATATTTTTCAAGTTATCGAATGCCAAAGAGATTGGGGAAATTTTCAATTTGAAGGATAAAGGGTTAATATCTCAGGATCAAAATAACAGATTTACACCAAAAACTATACAGCTCGGCACTTCAGTAACCTGAATACAAATATTAAGTAACTAGACAATCCAAGCAATATTTTTCAAGTTATCGGATGCCAAAGGGATTGGAGGAATTTTCAATTTGAAGGATAAACGGTTAATATCTCAGGATCAAATCATCAGATTTACACCAAAAACTATACAGCTCGGCAAATCAGTAACCTGAACACAAATATAAAGTAACTAGACAATCCAAACAATATTTTCCAAGTTATCGGATGCCAAAGGGATTGGAGGAATTTTCAATTTGAAGGATAAACGGTTAATATCTCGGGATCAAATCATCAGATTTACACCAAAAACTATACAGCTCGGCAAATCAGTAACCTGAACACAAATATCAAGTAACTAGACAATCCAAACAATATTTTTCAAGTTATCGGATGCCAAAGGGATTGGAGGAATTTTCAATTTGAAGGATAAACGGTTAATATCTCGGGATCAAATCATCAGATTTACACCAAAAACTATACAGCTCGGCAAATCAGTAACCTGAACACAAACATAAAGTAACTAGACAATCCAAGCAATATTTTTCAAGTTCCCAAATGCCAAAGGGATTGGAGGAATTTTCAATTTGAAGGATAATGGGTTAATATCTCAGGATCAAATTATCCGATTTACACTAAAAAATATTCAGCTCGGCACATCAGTAACCTGAACACAAATATAAAGTAACTTGACAATCCAAGCAATATTTTTCAAGTTATCGAATGCCAAAGAAATGGATACGGATGCCAGACGGACAGATGGATGGACCGACAGACGGACGTTCCAACTATTTGGGTTTAAGGGCTTCGAAAAAAACATTTTATGTGTCCATCACCTTATTTTAGACATAACCCCACCCCCCTCCACCCTAGAACTTATATTTAACTCTAACCCCACCCTATCCAATCAAAAACCACACCCTAAACCTAACCCTACCCTACCCTGACCCTAAACCCTAAAACCCCACCCCTGACCCTAACCCCCACCCCCCAGGGAACTAACCCACCCCAATGTTAAGATCTACTCTGGGGCTACCCCTAACCCTAACCCAACCCCACCCCTGACCCTAACCCCACCCTAGCCAGACCAAAAGGTTTAGGGGCTATAAAAACTAAAACCCCACCCCTGACCCCAACCCCCACTCCACTGGGTCCAAACCCCCTGCAACCTTTAGCCCTGCCCTGGGGCTACCCCTAACCCTAACCCCACCCCTCTCCTAACCCTAATACTACCCTAATTTTGACTAACCTCCTAAAACTAATAGCTCCTAAACAGGTTTAGTTGGCCCGGACAGACAGACGGACAAAGGATGGACGAACGATGGATGGTCACCCCGGATGCCGGCATTATGTGTACCATACATAGTATGGGTACACATAAAAAGCGTTGGTCCCACAAAACTGGCCATGGGACCAGAGTGCGTGGACGGAAATGCCAATGAGCTCATGGTGACCCCACCATGAACATCCGAATCCAATGAGAGAAACTGAGGTACTCGATGACTGAGAGACCACAGTAGAGGGTTCGGCCGGCAGGCCCTTCCAACTTTGCCAATGGCGGAGAGGACACAACAGGGGGTTCAGTTGGCAGCCACTTCCGACTTCGCCGAGTTGAAGTCAGGGAAGGCGGAGGCCGATACCCCATGTCTACACTACTAGACACCTCTGCAGACCCCTGCACGGATAAAACGGCTGTGCTCAACAGCTGAGAGGACACAGCATGGGGTTCAATCGGCAGCCACTTCCACCTTAACCGAGATGAAGTCAGGGAAGGCTGAGGCCGATACCCCACATCCACACTACAGGCATCACTGCAGACCCCTGCAGGGATAAGCCGAGGCCGGCTAAAACGGTCACCGATGACGTAGACAGAACAGCAGTAGCAGCAGATATGACGGGAGCTGTTAAAACTGGCGGAAAAGGGGAGAGCGCAACCTAGCTCGGCCTCCAAAGGAGGAGTCACAACCCTAGTGACAGCCTCAGATGTTGACTGGAGAGGGCGCACAGTCCCGGAGCCAGGCATCTCTTCACCAGACATCCAACAGTTCCCGCAGTATCCACCACATAAAAAACTGCACATCCCCCAAGGAGGGGGTATAACTCTCACCAGACGTGGTCGTGTCGGGAGGCCCTGAAACGACAGTGTTCCCCACCCCACCCCCACGGGTGCGGGAGGAGCTGCACATCCCCCACAGAGGGGGTATAACTCTCACCAGACGTGGTCATGTCGGGAGGCCCCGAAATGACAGCGTTCCCTCCCCTCCCCCCGCAGGTGTGGGAGGAACAGCCACAAGAACGCACCAAAAGCGAGGGCAAAAGGCATTGCCCTAAAGGAACCGAACTGGACATAACAGAGGGGAGAGCAGTAAAAGAAAAAGGTAAACTCACAGATAGTAGAAGAACACCTCCAACTACGAGAAAAAGGTGGCAGAAAAAAGAACCCGTGGGTAAACAATAGAACCCAGACGGCCGACAGGGACCTAAAAAACAGAAATTCAGCCCTCAACAGAGTGAAGAAATCCTGTCCATACAGTCCCTCATTGACACCTAATTCCAATAATAATATTAAAATTTATCAACCGAAATATTTTATGTCCGATCCGCGTTGAAATGATGTCAAAAATTAAGGGCGAAATCAGAATACATAAATAAAATTCAATGAAAATGTGGTTGAAAATATTAACGAGAATATATAAAACACAGTCCTGTTATTATACGATCTTCAGATCCATAATTCCAGTCACAGGAAAACCACTATCGATGAGTTGAATTATCACCGTTTTGGAATGCAAAATGGCAACATGTCCTCCACGTTTCGCGGACAAAAAAAGAATGGTTTGATGACTGCTTGCGAACTGGTTAACGGAAGTCGTGGAATTGTACTAAGAGAAGAGCGTCCCCTACTGGGTGTGCGCCGATGGCGCTCGACCCAGTTTGGGTTATTTTTTCGTGGTGTTTTTACACCACTTTACTTTCCCATATCTCTTGGGAAAGATTAAACAGAGAGTATTTTATCCGAGTTAGAGTCTTCCACTGTAGTGCAAGCCTGTAGTCAACAATTGTAAGGTAGGTTGATTTTTTAGAATAGTGCTGGCTGGTTTGGGCCGTTACGTTGGGTAAAGGGTTAAACAATTGTTCACAGGTTATTTCCAAGACTGATTTCACAGTGTTTTATTTAAGAAATCATGACCTTCTATTGTAAATGTTGCAATGAATACGTAATCATATGGTGAGAGAGACAGCTTTTGGAACTGTCTAGCCATCTTGGTATGCATATATTTTTGAATGGAGACAAATTTGTCAATCAATGAGCAGAGAATCAATGTGCAAAACTCGGTTAAGAAGGATCAGCAATAATTACAATGTAAATCCAACAGTTATTTAGTGCTATTGAATAAAATAATTGCTTACCCTACCAGCAAATATAAAATAGATTTGCTGATGTAGATAGTAGAGTTGGAGCCAAAAACATTAAAAACTTTGCGAACAGTTTAACCCTCTGCACATTGATGTTACAATATCAAAATTTCAGGGAGCGTGTGACAGCACTGAATTTCATACTGAGAGGTCTGATTTGTGGTTCGATCCCTGTGTTGTGTCCTGGGAAAGCGCGCCTGAAAATACGCAATCCGACATTTGCAGAATGAGGTCCCCAGAGGGTGAATTTGATGATGCTATCCCATACAGTGGACCAATTTATCCTCTGGGTACCGCTTTCTGTTTAGTTGTGAGACCCTGATTCAGATTGTGGTTCACAGCGGGAAAATTTAGTGATGCTGCCCTGCTGTGCAGGGTAGCATCACTAAATTCACCCTCTGGGGACCTCAATTTGCAGATGACAGTCTGCTTATTTTCTGGCATGTGGGCAAGGCACTTAATTTTGATTGCCCACGCGGTGGCACGGTGGAGATGTGTACTAAGGCATATTGCATGTTGATGGTGCACCTAACTTCAATCCATGTTGACCCTGCTTGTGAGGTGTTTGTACATTAAGGCGTCTGACGGTCGCTCGCCGTTGCTCAGCATTTCTCTCCGGCTTCCTCCACCTGTAAAACTGTTCCACACAAGGTGATCCTGGCTGTCAAAAGTGTCATTAAACTCCAATAAATAAATTAATAAATCAAATTTCAAGCTGCCATCCTTTCCCATAATGCAACCGGGAATTTATCCAATTCAGTTTTGTTTGACAGAGCTTGAAATGACAAGAGAAGATTGAATTGGTAGAATTCCTAGTTGTACAGTGCTGTCGCTATGGACTGGTCATAATCCACACATGGGCAGTGATGTCCTCGCATGCATTTACCAGGTAATAAAAATCACCAGCAGCAAAATTTTTATTAATGAAGCATTGGGTTGTACCCGGTGCTTCATTAATTAAATTTGTATGATTATTCCTGTAATTAGTTTTTGTATCTAATATTATTGCATCCCTGGAAATATTGCTCACCTGTGGAAAGTGACCAGTCCACGGTGGCTGTACTCTAGCATGATAAAAATATGCTCCTTAAAATTCTGGTATTTAGATATTAATGTTCAGAGGATTAATCATCAATGCCTATTACATACAGTAAAGTGCAGTGTTATAGGCCCCTATTATAATATCAGAATTCATTTGTCCTTGGTTAATAATTATAAACAATTAATATTTTCTCAAATTAATTTTAATTAGAACAATCAGACTGTGGCTGGGGGTGATCACTTGTTTGCACTGAGTGAGATTTGAATGCACTTTTCAAAAAGTTTAATAATATTTATTTATTTATTGGGATTTAACAACACTTTCCACAGCCAGGGTCACCTCGTGCCGGATAGTTTTATGGGTTGAGGAAGCCGGAGTACCCTGAGAGAACCACCAAGCAATGGCAAGCAACTGCCAGACTCCCCAATGTACTAACTCCAACAAAACAAGGTTATAGCATTGGTTAAAGACATTGCACCATCAACGTGCAGTATGCCTTAGTACACAGTGCAACCGTACCCCAATGCTAAACAAGTTTATTGATACTGTTACACATTTATTTATTGGTGTTTAAGGTCAGATACTTTTGCACAATGGCTAATAATGTCCACAACATGGAGATAAAGTCAAGGTCAGTCAATCGTTTATACCCAATGTTGCCTATTTTAGAGGACTTGCACCCCAAGCATTAGTGACTGCATGGGTCCTACTTTTTTCAGTGAAACAGAGCTTGTTTACCTCAGTAAACAAGCACTGCTTCACTTCCCATGGTTCCCCCGGGGGCTATTACACATTATTAATTTTGAT
This sequence comes from Pictodentalium vernedei, assembly GCA_031216915.1. Classification (NCBI taxonomy): domain Eukaryota; kingdom Metazoa; phylum Mollusca; class Scaphopoda; order Dentaliida; family Dentaliidae; genus Pictodentalium; species Pictodentalium vernedei. Next base: position 158,664,256 of record CM062288.1, on the reverse strand, counting down.
TGCAACATGGATGTGAAGTCAAGACCAGCCAATTGTTTATATCCATGTTTCACATTTTGGAGGACTTCCACCTCAGGCATTGCTGACTGGATCCTATTTCACTAGTAAAACATAGATTGTTTACCACAGTAAAGAATCACTGCTTCACTTCCCAGTGTTCCAACATGCAGGGACAGAGTGCCACATGACAAAATAAAATAAATGCTCTGTCTATCATTTAGGGGGCAGGGTGGCATTGCGGTAACCGGTTCTCATCAGATCATCGAAGTTAAGTGACATCGAGCTTGGTTAGTCCTTGGATGGGTGTCTGTCTGAGCCAGTGAGTTGGACTCCCACATTGTGTCCTCGGACATTCCCGCATTGTGTCTAGTCAGGGGGCATTGTGCCCCCGACTTTCCACATGGGGCACAATGATGCCGTGTACTAAGGCGTACTGTACGTCGATGGTCCGCATGTCTTCAACCAATCTAACCCTGCCTGTACTGTAGTGCGGAGTTACGATGTTGGGGAGCTGGCAGCCGCTTGTCATTGCTCGGTGGTTCTCTCCAGGTACTCCGGCTTCCCCCCACCCATAAAACTGTCATGGTCATGATTAGCCATTGTGCATAAGAATGTGACCTTAAAACACCAATAAATAAATGCGGAGTCATAAGCTTAGGTTTTCAAGACAAACAATTGAAAAAATAATAAAATTTGGTTGGCAGTTTTTGTGAACAATACTGGGCCGGGCCAAGCCTGGAAGTAAGCAGACTGTTATCCACAGAATGAGGTCCCCAGAGGGTGAATTTGGTGATACTAACCTGCACAGCAGGGTAGCATTACCAATTTACCCTCTGTGAACCTCAACCTGAATCAAGGTCTTAGGTCTAAACATACAGAGATACCCAGAGGATAAATTGGGGGATTCCAGGCAACTGTATGGGGTAGCATTAGCATATTCAACCTTTGGGAACCTTCTTCTGCAAATGACAGACAACTTATTTCCAGGCTTAGTGCTGGCCAGCTTTAGCCATTACATAAGGTGAGGGTTTCAAATTACATGTCATAAACAAAAGGCCCCACGGGGCCTGAAGCACTCATCTTGAACAGAACAGGATATAAACAGAGTCCAAGAATTAATCTACATTAAGCCAGGGACCAGCCTAGGGGGGAATTTTAGGGAGACTTCAAGTCTCCCTCCAGAACAAATAGGGAGACTGCAGTGTCATGTAGGGAGACTTCATAGGCAAGTGGGGAAAATTAAGAATATTCATGTACCACCCCCGCCGCCCCTTCATATTTTCAATTTGTGGTCCTCCATTAATGTCCAAATAATCCAGGTCCAGTTGTCTATGATGCGTCTGTGCCAGGTTAAAAAATCACAAAGTAATTATTGACTGAAAATCCCCCACTGCTACCCTCTCCTTCATGACCCCTCCCCTCTTCTTCGTGCCAATCCCCCAGCACCCTCTACTAAGCTAATAATTTCCTAAGTCTGAAAGTGTGAACAGGACCAGATGTAAGAAGGTTGCTTGGGAGGTACTTTGTTAGTTAATAAACAAAATAAATTCTGGGGTTGAGTATTTTGTAAAAGAAATGTCATTCCACATCATTTTTATGGCATTCCGGTGTCATTCCGTGTCATTTTGTGTCATTCCGGTGTTTAGGAGGACCCTTTTTCAAGATCGTCCACATGCACACTTGTGTCCTGTACAAAGCTTTTCTTGTCATCACTAAAGCTTTTTTTTATGTGTTTCAATTCCGGCATTCATGTTTTTCTGGGAATAGACAGCCCAACAGTTAACAGTCAGAAAAACAAAATGAAAATACTGTGTTATAAAATACGTCCGTTGTGTATACATTTTCGGCATCCTAAGCGACGTAACCTACTTTCAAACTGGGTTATTTTGTTGAGTCACGTAAGTCACCTATTTTCGTTTCGACACTTGAAGCTCCGACTGAAACGCAACAAAATAGAAATAAAAAAATCTGCCAAAAGCGACAATGGACAATTGATTGTCGTGTCATTTCAAATAAATGGACGTTTATTTGACGAATTAAAATGCACATTTATAACTCTTGAGCACATTCGATTTATGAAAATAATCGTTTTCATGTACACCTCGCATCACTCAGTTCAGCCTTTCCTCATTTTGGCCAATTTTTAGAGGGCGACTTGTAATCGCCCCGACTATTTTTCTAGGCGACTTTGGGCTTAGAAGGGCGACATAATCGCCCTAGTCGCCCTCACGGCTGGTCCCTGCATTAAGCAATCTATCTCCATAGGCTACACTGTCAATCCTGGAGTCCCTCAGGAGTGACAAAAATAATCCGGGCATCATGCCTTTTCTTCAGTTGGTCATAATGTAAAATGTAGAGCTCCCCTATGAAGCCCATTGATACAACCTATGTGGATTAATCTTAGTTACACACCTCTAGAGGGTACTGAAAACAAAATTTTAAATCTTCAGCAAAATGGCCAATTCCGGCAACTCATATGGAGCCCAAATATTAACCCAGGCTCTCAATTTGAACACGGTTGAATCTGACTTCCCTTGAGATGTTCTGTAGCAAATATGAAAGCATAATTCTGACTGTTGGATCTGAAGAAGAGAAATTTTAAAGACATTTCTTCATATTGGACTAAGTTAAAATTTGGGCTACCATAGCGAGCCCAAATATTAACCTATGGATCCGATTTGAACAAATTTGAATCTGACCCCCCTAGAGATGTTGTCTACCAAATATGAAAGCATTCTGACCAGTGGATCTGAAGAAGAAGATTTCTGAAGAAATTCCCTCAAATTGTACTAAGTTAAATTTCAGGTTCCCATATGGAGCCCAAATATTAACCCAGGCACTCGAATTGAACAGACTGGAATCTGACCCCCCTAGAGATGTTGTATACCGAATATTAAAGCATTCCGACTGGTGGATCTGAAGAAGAGGATTTTTAAAGAAATTTCCTCATATCGCACTATAAGTAAAAATTTGGGCTACATAGCGAACCCAAATATATACCTAGGGATCTGATTTGAACAAACTTGAATCTGACCCCCCTAGAGATGTTGCATACCAAATATGAAAGCATTCTGACTGGTGAATCTGAAGAAGAAGATTTTTTTAAATTATCCCCCATATTGAACAAAGTTAAAATTTGGGCTTCCGTAGGATGCCCAAATATTAACCTAGGGACTTGGTTTGCACAATCTTGAATCTGACCCTCATAACAATGATGTATTCCAAACATTAAAAGATTCTGACTGGTGGTTCTGAAGAATAAGATTTTTAAAGAATATTCCCCATATTAACCTATGTTAAAAATTCGGACTCCTGTATTGAGCCCAAACATGAACCAATGGGCTTTATTTTAACAAACTTGTATCTGACCCCCCTATGAATGCTGTATACTGAATATCAAAAGGTTATGATGATTGGTTCTGGAGAAAAGATTTTTAAAAATTTGTGCAAATATGCTGACTCAGCATTTTTTCAATGCCCATTACAGAACACCCTAACATAACTGATGGCATTTTTTTTACCATTCAATTCTACTGGTCCTAAGGATACTTCATACCAAATAACAGCTCTCTGTTCTGTGAGGTTTGGGAAATATGGGCATTTAAAAATATTTCTATTTTTAGCTCCCAGGGTTCCCATGGGGATGCAAGAATTTTTTTTTCTGCATGGGTCAAGTACTTATGATCCAATAATATCATATACCAAATTTGGTTCAAACCAGACCATCGGTTCGGAAAATAGAAATTTTGGGCGGGGCCAAAAATCTTACCCCTCCCATTACAAAGCCAAATATTGCTTCACGAACTTTGTTCAAACAACTTGATTCTACACCTCAAAAGGAAGCTCCATAGCATATATTAAGTCATTGTACACACTGGTTCATGAGAAGAAGATTTTAAAAATATTTTGGAGCATTTTCCCCCACTCCCTCCCTATGGGGCTGAGCATGTTGAATTGAACAAAAATGCAATGCCCTTTGGGGCCATCACTCACACAAACTTTCACTTGAATTGGCCCAGTGGCTTTGGAGGAGAAGACCAAAACAGATTTTGACGGAAGGAGGACAACAGACGGAGAGTGATGAGATTAGCTCAGCTTGACTTTGTCAAGATGAGCTAAAAAATGAAAATTTCGTCATGATTTAATATGAAACTTTTGAACCTCGTTCACTAAAATTGATTTAAACCTCAGTACACCTCAGCTCAGATCAATTTTGATGAACTCAGTTCAGAATTTCAAATCAAATCATGGCTCATCAGAGATCCTCTATTTCTGATTTATTCATGTCTCTAACATGGCAATCTGATATGCTCATTAAAAATTGGGTAAATATTTTTGGGTTCCCTCCCTTTGACTGTTAAAAATTGTTATAAAATTGAAAAACTTGCAGTCCAGTTGTGGGCAAGCTAGGCTAGCCCATCAGGAGATTTTCAGATGAACTGGTGACTTAATATGGCCGGTATGCTTTCAGTGATGAGAATTTATCATGATTATTACTTTTCTTTGGTGCAGTGGCTCATACCTATTGCGCTTCAACTTGAACATTTCAGCTTTTTAAAAAATTTTTCCCCCAAGGACACAACACAGCTACCCCTGGCATGGAAGCAACCATGGACCTTTTCAGTTTGATGTTCAATGCCGTAACCACTGAGCCACCACACTCCAAATAAATCTGATAAGATTAAGATGCTTTTATTTTCTATTAACCATTTGCCTAATGCAGCAGCCATATCTGACCTGCGCACTTCACAAAAATCCCAAATCAAGTTTTATAATTTTTTAAAAATCTTTGCCTGCAAAACATTGCTATTGAGCCCGCAATGGGTCGAGCTCATCAAGCTCCTTCCAATGATCGGTCATAAGCTTTGTTTTGGAGAAAAAAAATTAAAATTTTGAATTATTCAAGAAAAGTTGTTGTACTCATCTGTCGTCCATAATTCAGGCACTCTCCCATAAATTGTAACATGTCAAATCCCTTCAGACTAAATAATTTTACTTCAAAGATAATTCGAAGCACATGCACAGAATATGGAGCCTTTAAGATGTGGTACAGTTGAGCCCACTTAATTGGATATCTCTTAATTGAATATCCCTGTTAACTGAATATAATTTCCAAACACAAAACCATTTACCATACCTCCAGTACAAATTTGACCTGTTAAATGCATATAGGTTATAAAACTCCTGTTAACTGAATGAAAAATCTTGTAACCTGTCGAGAAATTACCCTGACTCGTCCCAGTTTTCCTTTGTTTATTGATCTATTGGGCCTCAGTTCATCCAATAGAGGTATGGAGCTCTGTCAAAAAAGATATAATAGAATAAATGCTAAGTTTATCTCTAGAATACAGGAAAAAGACACAATCCCTGTTAATTGAATACTCCTGTTAATTGAATAATATTCATTGGCAAAGTGGCTATTCAATTAACAGGGTTCCACTGTACCTAGTTCAGAATAAAGTTCAAATAAGGGCTTCCGGCACTCTACCAGTTAATCGACCTTCAGGAAAATACATGTTCATTATTGGCTTTTAGTTCTAATCAATCACTAATATTTAACATCTTGGCAATCTCAGTCATTGTTTTTGCTGTGTCAGGATTACTCAGCAATAAAAATGTTCGAAATAGTATACCAAATACCATGCATCCTAAATCCAATACTAGAATTGGGCTCAGTCATTAGAGTATCACACCTCACACCGAGAGGTCCATGGTTTGCACCTGACCAGGGGCGACTACAATGTGTCTTTGGGCAAGGCACTCAATCCTGATTGCTCACATGGTGACAGAGTGTACTAAAATGTACTGAACATTGATGGCGCACTTGCTTTCAACCAATGCTAACCCTGCTTATGTGGAGTCGGTATGCAGGGGAGCCTGATAGTTGCTTGTCACTGCTCAATGGTTCTCTCTGGGTACTCCTCCACTGTGAAACCAACACAAGGTGATCCTGGCTGCCTACCTCCTGCCCCCCCCCCCCCCCCCCCCCCCCGAACACACAAAGTATTGGTTTCCTGCATTTATTGGTGATTAAAATCACTTTCAGTATCCGTGGATAATTAATGATGACAACACAAGTCTAAAATCAACTCTGCCAATTATGCTTTCTACATGTAGGGCTGGCATGATTATAAAATTTCATGATTGACTTTAGAAAAAGAATAATCAATTAAAATTGACTTTAACCCTTTACCCAACGCAGAGAATATCAAAATTTATTATTTTAATTACTATTTTTTAAAGTTTTCAAAACATTTTCAACATAACCATATCATGTGACCCCTCATTGGAACGCGCCCGATGAGCTCTTTCCAGTGAGGGGTCACATGATATGATTTTGTTGAAATATTTTTAAAAATTTATTTTTTTCATTAGTTCAAGTTGCAAATTACGCGGGTGGATGTGGGCGATTCTTTAGGTAAAGGGTTAATCGTACTCAGTGATCTCTAGAATCATCCACACAGAAAACAATATTTTTGGTCACCAGTTCCTCAGTCCGAACATAATTTAGGCATGCAGGCATGCTGCACGTTTACTGCTCTCGTAGGAAAATTCAGAATCCTGACCATCACAGGCACAAACCTAACCAAAGGCTAAGATTTGGACCAGAGGTGGTCAAGAATCTAATAATAGCTGCATTGAGATTTAAGAAGTCCATTGCACTCCTTGGTAAAACTAAGAAAGACAGTTATATACATGTATGCACTTCCATATTTTCTAAAATGCCTGACCTGGTGTCATGTGGTGAATCTTTATACTTCTTTCCCATATCAATTACAATGTATTTTGATATTCTACTGCCTCTGTCACTTCTTATGAGCACGATGGGGTAAAGGAGTGATGAAAGCCCATAATCGTCAACTTCAAAATCGTAGTCGATTATGGGTGTTTCCAATGATTAGTCGACTTCTCGATTAATCATGACAGGCCTAATGCTTTCACTGTGGAGAACATCGAGTCTCCCACCCCAAGGTACTGGTTCCAAATCCAATTTTACCAGTCAAAACAGGTCTTGTTTCTCACAGTAAACAGGTACCATTACACTTGCTGGGCTTCCCGCAGGAACATAGATCATCATTGGTTATTTGTAATTCTGGTTAATGGGGTTGAATAACACTTTCAATAGCCAGTGTCATGTTGTATCAAGACAGTTTTCCAGTACAACCACTGTGGACTGGTCACTTTCCATGGGATGGGCAATATTTCCATGGACGCAATCAAATTAGATTGTAAACACTATAGGAGTCATCATCAAAAATTTAATTAATGAAGCGCTGGGTAAGAGAGAACCACCAGTCAACGACGAGCAGCTGCCAGCTCCCTAACATCGTAACTCCGCACTGCAGCACAGGCAGGGTTAGATTGGTTGAAGACATGCGTACCATCGATGTGCAGTATACCTTAGTACACGACGGCATCGTGCCCCCATGTGGATAATCGGTGTTAAGTGCCTTTCCCACTGACACAACGTGGGAGTCCGAATTGATCACTCAGATGGTCACCCAGGCTCGACGTTGCTTAACTTCGGTGATCTGACGAGAACTGGTTACCACAACGCCACTGCATGATAAGAAAGCAGTAAATAACGTTAGCTACAATGGAATCATTTACTTATAAAATCAAATACAGTATTGATACTATAGCATTTCCCCGACAGTGGGTCCAGGTATATACTGGTCTGTAAAACGGCTATACACTGCCCATCCTCCACCCCGGTGGCGACGTGGCAATATATAGCAATCTTACAGACGCTATGTTGTGCCTAAGGAACCTTACAATAAAAGGGGGAGTTCCCCAATATGGGAAGGGATGCAGGTATATTTAATACTCTGTAAGGCAGTTATCAAATGCAGTGGTGACCCCAACATTTCCCTGGCAGTGGGGCTAGGTATATACTAGTTTGTAAGACGGCTATACTGCCCATCCTCCATCCCAGCCTATATTTTATTTACACAGATGTACGAACAACACTTCCTATTTATATATGTAATTATTGTTGTCTATAACTTCATGTTTCTTGTTGTTGTCAATAACTGTAGAAGGTGTGAAAAGATGACGTAATGATGCATAACAACTGTGGTCAAATAAGAGATAATTGATACAGGGATGACACATGACATGCTTCAGAACTTAAAGTTCACATTTTCTGTGGATGCCTTCAAGTGGTTCTTACAGATTTAGAACAAATAAACTCTGGAGTAGAATTATTCTCGCAAGCTTTCATTAACCCTCCACAAACTGTCAAATATCGAAATTTTAGATAAATTTGAGATATAATGGGCTTTTTGCATTAGAACTGATTCTCAGATGCCTATTTTACTAGTAAACAGTCAACAAGCACTGCTTTGCTTCCCAGAGTTCTCATGGGGAATACTTACCAATGTATCAACCAACTTAGCATTTGTTAAAGACAAGTGTATTGTTAATGTGTTGTTTAAGCTTCAGTACACAAACTTAGCATTTGTTAAAGACAAGTGTATTGTTAATGTGTTGTGTAAGCTTCAGTACAGAGTCACTAGGCTCCCACTTAGACAATTGGGATTCAGTGTCTTGACCATGCAATTTATCTATTTATAGGGGTTTAAGGACACTTTCAACAGCCAGGGTCACCTCGTGTCCGACAATTTTATGGGTGGAGGAATCCTGAGTCCCAGACGAGAACCACCAAGCAATGGCAAGCAACTGCCAGACTCCCCAACATACAAACTCCGTGCAAGCAGGGTTAGCATTGATTAACACAAGTGTACCATCAACATGCAGTACGCCTTAGTACATAGCACCATGTGCACCCACATAAGCAATCAGGATGAAGTGCCTTGCCCTAGGACACAACACAGTTACCCCTATTGGGGATAGAATTGCAGACCTTTTAGTTTGAAGTTCAAAGCCCTAACCAGACCCACCTTGACCATGCAAGGACACAAGAAAAATGACATGGTTCAGAATGGAACCATATATGTTTGCGTTACCTGGTTACATGCATCTAGTCTTAATGCTACCTGAAAATATAACTGCATATTTTCTGACAATCCAGACCTTATAACCCTTAGTTATTTGCACAGTCAAAAAACATTTCTAAAGTAGAGATTGCTTTAAAACTGCAGATAGCGAATAGTTAAAATCTGAATAAGAAGATGGCCACCTAACATCCCAATTTAAAAATACAGTAGAACCCTGTTAATTGAATAGCCACTTTGTCAGTGGAAATTATTCAATTAACAGGAATTGTGTCACTGCGCTGTATTCTAGAGATAAACTGAGCATTTATTCTATTGTATCATGTTTGACAGACCTCATGGAGCAAACAAGACATAATAGATTAAATGCCTGTAATGGATATACTGAGGCCAAGTATGTCTATAAACAAAGAGAATTTGGTCATTTTCATGGTATTTTCATGATCTATTGAAAGATTTTTTATTCAGTTTACAGGGGTTTTCTCTATAATTCATATGCAAATTATGGTAAATGGTTTGGTGTTTGGAAATTATATTCAATTAACACGGTTATTCAAGTAAGAGATATACAATTAAGTGGGCTTCACTGCATACTGATTGAAGTTAATGTACTTGAACGTACATGCACAGATGCATGTCACAATAGTGTTCATGCATGCAATCAATGTTGACAACTTTACATGTATATCTTGTTGTGCAGAGGACACATACTTCAGGTGTAAATGTACAAACCTTTATGAAAGAAACTGTCAGCTCAACTCTTGTCATGATCCAGTATATTTTTAAGACAGTAAAAATGCAGGTGTGTTATGCCTGGTACTGTGACAAGTCGTCAGATGTATTTGTACATTTGAAAATAATATAATCCTTTCCACTATGTTCATGTTTATTGGCATTTTTTAGTCCCTTTCAGCATCTATGTCTCTACCATGCCCACAATACAAGCCAGGGATCAAAAAGTCAAATCCCATGGATTACAGTACAGCCACCATGGACTGGTCATAATCCATGCACGGGCAATGATGTTCACTCATGCGTTTACCAGGTAATAATGAAATTATCAACTTGTCAAAGAAAGTACTGAACTAATAGAAATAGAAAGCTCCAGCAATGCAAAGTCAACTCCTTGCATGCTGCAGGCGGATATTCCTGTCCAGCACAGGATTTCTCTTGCCACTGAAATAAGTATAATTTGGGAACATTTAATCAAATATCCCCCCAGTAAAATGAATAGAACTTTTCACCATTGATTCCATGAGTCAAATTTGGATGAATTTTTCATCAGATCTATTCATGGCTGCTTTGCAGCAGCTATAGATAAATTTGATGAAAAATATCTTGAAAATACCCAGCGGTTTAAGAGTTAACCCTTTACTTAACGTAACGGCCAAAACCGGCCAGCGCTATTTACAACAAGAGGCCCCACAGGGCCTGAAGCACTCATCTTGAACAGAACACAATTTAAACAGAGTCCAAGAATGAGTCTACATTAAGCAAGCCATCTCCATAGGCTACACTGTCAATCCTTGAGTCCCTCAAGAGAGACAAAAATAATCTGGGCATCATGCCTTTTCTTCAGTTGATCATAAAGTAAAATATAGAGCTCCCCTATGAAGCCCCTTGATACAACCTATGTGGATTAATCTTAGTTACACACCTCTAGAGGGTACTCAATACAAAATTTTTAATTCTTCAGCAAAATGGCCAATTCTGGCTCCCATAAAGAGCCCAAATATTAACCCAGGCTCTTAATTTGAACACAGTTGAATCTGACTTTCCTAGAGATGTTGTGTACCGAATATGAAAGCATTTTGACTGTTGGATCTGAAGAAGAGAAATTGTAAAGAAATTTCTTCGAATTGCACTAAGTTCAAATTTGGGCTACCACAGCGAGCCCAGATATTAACCTATGGATCCGATTTGAACAAACTTGAATCTGCCCCCCCCCCCCCCCCCCAAGATGTTGTATACCAAATGTGAAAGCATTCTGACGAGTGGATCTGAAGAAGAAGATTTGTGAAGAAATTCCCTCATATTGTACTAAGTTAAATTTTATGTTCCCATATGGATCCCAAATATTAACCTAGGCACTCGAATTGAACACCCTGGAATCTGACCCCTCTAGAAATGTTGTATACCAGATATGAAAGCATTCTGACTGGTGGATCTGAAGAAGAAGATTTTTAAAGAAATTTCCTCATATTGTACTGAGTAAACATTTGGGCTACCATAGTGAGCCCAAATATATACCTAGGGACCTGATTTGAACAAACTTGAATCTTACCCCCTTAGAGATATTGCATACCAAATATCAAAGCATTCTGACTGGTGGATCTGAAGAAGATTTTTTTAAATTACCCACCATATTGAACAAAGATAAAATTTGGGCTTCCGTAGGAAGCCGAAATATTAACCTAGGGACTTGGTTTGAACAATCTTGAATCTGACCCTCATAACAATGATGTATACCAAACATTAAAAGATTCTGACTGGTGATTCTGAAGAAGATTTATAAAGAATATTCCCCATATTACCCTATGTTAAAACTTCGGGCTCCTGTAGAGAGCCCAAATATGAACTAATGAGCTTTATTTATTTCAACAAACTTTTTTTTATCTGCCCCCCCCCCCCCCCCCCCCCCCCCCTCCAGATTGGTTCTGGAGAAAAGATTTTTTTAAATTTTTGCAAATATGCTGACTCAGCATTTTTTCGATGCCCATTACAGAACACCCTAACATAACCGATGGCAATGTTTTTTTACCATTCAGTTCTACTGGTCCTAAGGATACATCATATCAAATAACAGCTCTCTGTTCCGTGTGGTTTGGGAAATATGGGCGTTTGAAAATATTTCTATTTTTAGCTCCCAGGGTTCCCATGGGGATGCGGGAATTTTTTTTGCATGGGTCAAGTACTTATGACCCAATAATACCACAAACCAAATTTGGTTCATACCAGACCATCGGTTCAGAAAATAGAAATTGATAGCAAATATCAAGTCATTGTACACACTGGTTCTTGAGAAGATTTTAAAAATATTTTGGAGCATTTTCCCCCCGACTCCCTCCCTATGGAGCTGGGCATGTTGAGTTGAACAAAAATGAAATGACCCTTTGGGACCATCACTCACACAAACTTTCACTTGAATTGACCCAGTGGCTTTGGAGAAGACCAAAACATGGCGTTGACGGCCGACGGACAGAGAGCGATGAGATTAGCTCAGCTGAGAATTTTGCAACTTTTTTCATAAAATTAAGTCATGACTGCTAAGATGAGCTAAAAATCGCCATTCAATTTTCATTATATTTTTTTTATTTTTTGTCTCAAAAACATAGTTTATGACCCTTCATTGGAACGAGCTCAATGCGGAAAGACACCACACAGTTATATATGGAAACTGAAAAAGATCAGGCAAGGCATCCGACCTGTAGGGTGTACAAATGGAATTGTTGACTTTTTATATGCCAATTCCAAGATGGCTGATGGTGGCCATGTTTTTGAACAAAATTCAAAAAAATTTGATAGCTCCCATTCGGACATCACATCAAAGCTACACATGAAATTTGAAAAAGATCAACTGAGAGATGTGGCCTATGGGGTGTGCCGATGGAATTGCATGTTGACAATTCATATGCCAACTCCATGATGGCTGCTGCTGGTCATGTTTTTCAACAAAATTCAGAAAGATCTGATCACTCCCAATTAGAATCACATCAAAGCTACATATGAAATTTTAAACTGATCGGGTGAGCGTTGTGGCATGTAGGGTGTGCCAAAGGAATTGTTGACAATTTATATGCCATATCTAAGATGGCTACTGGTGGCCATGTTTTTCAACAAAATTCGGAAAAATTCAATAGCTCTCATCTAGACATCGCCACATTGCCCCAAAGCCATGTATGAAATTTAGAACTAATCGGGTGAGAGCTGCGGCCTGTAGTGTGTGCTAAAGGAATTGTATACAGATTACAGGCGTAGTGACGGACAACGGATCGCAACCCATCCCAGTAGCTCATACTTCACATTGTCAAATTGAGCTAAAAATCAATATTGGCAAAATTTTAATTAATGAAGCACCAGGTTGTATCAAAATCAAGAAAGAAACAATCGAGAAAAATGAACAGAAATAGAATCTCCGATTCAATGTTCTCGCATTTCTTGTTCTGTCATTTAGTGAGATTCTACAGCACTGTGGCAAAGAAAGCAGATGGAGAATTTTGACCAAGGCTGCACGTTGAAAATATTAATTGGTCTACCCCTAACTAATGAACATGGACTCTTCCAGTTGCTGTCATTGAACTAATATGGATGATACCACCAGGGTTCAAAGGGTTAATGCTGTCACATTTCTTTTTCTAACAAATGAGATTCTATAACACTGTAAGAAACAAAGCAGGTGACAATCTATCAAAATTCTCTGTTTGCTTTTGTAATCATAGTACTGCAATATAACAGCTGAGAATCTTGCAACTTTTTTCATAAAATTAAGCCATGGCTGCTTCAAAAGCAGCCATGACTTAATTTAATGAAAAAGTCAATGGAGTCTAACATCAAGAAATCATTTATTTATTAATTTATTGGTGTTTAAGTTCATTTTCAGCATCTTTGGCTACATCATGACCACAACATACGTATGAAATCAAGTTTAACTCCATACATGCTGTTGGTAAATATTTCTGCCCAGGACAGGAAAGCTCTTGCCACTAAAATAAGTAAAACTTGAGCACATTTAACCATTTTCATGAATTTTTTCTCACATCTGCATGGTCATGACTACATCACAGCAGCCATGAATAGATTTGATGAAAATACTTTTAAAAACCTAAGCAGGTTAAGAGTTAACCCATCGTTGAGATTTACACTGCCCACTTTAGATGCCTTCTATCCAAAGCACTGGTTCCAGGTTGGGGGTGTGTTGGCTCAGTAGGTAGAAATGCAGGCTGCAAGCTGAGAGATCTTCATTTTGAATCCCACCTGCGGCAACCACATTGTGTCCTTGTGCAAGACACTTCATCCGCATTACCCACGTGGGGGCACAGTGGCATTGTGTACTAAGACGTACTGGATGTCAATGGTGCACTTGTGTTCAACCAATAATAGCCCTGCTTGTGTGGAGTATGTTGGGGAGCCTGACAGTTGCGTGGCAGTGCTCAGTGGTTCTCTCCAGTTTCCTCCACCCATAAAACTGTCCAACACATGGTGACCCTGGCTGTCGAAAAGTGTCATTAAAACCCCAATAAATAAATTGGTTCCAGGTTTGATTTTCCAGTAAAACAGAACTTGTTTACCACAGTAAACAAGCACTGCTCAACATTCCAGGGGGTTCCTATAGGGGCAACAAATCATTAATAAGGAGACTATGGTATAGAACAGCTGCCGTGGACTGGTCATAATCCACGCATGGACAGTGATGTCGAAGCATGCATTTATCAGGTAACAATAATCAACATCTGCAAAATTTTAATCAATGAAGCAACCTGGAACATACATGTAGAGTACTGCGATCACAAACATTGATACATGTATACAATTTTGACCTATCAAATCATAAATAAGGAGACTATGGAACAGTATAGTCACGATGGACTGACGCATACAGTATGTGGAGAGTGGATTGTAACTAAATCACCTGTGGAGTGGAGTTGTCGCCCAAGCTATAACTTTCAAATTGTGTACATATCGACAAAAACACAAGCAATGTTTCAGCCAATGGACCTCCGGGTTTAACCCGGAGGTCCATTGGCTGAAACTTTGCTTGTGCTGGTTATGCTTTGCAACAAATTCGCAATTATTGCTTGGGTGGAATCTCCACTCTGTGGGTGATTTAGTGATAATACACTCTCCACGTACTGTACGTTTATACCAGGTAACAAAAATCATCAGCAAAATGTTAAGCGATGAAGCTCTGGGTTGTGCCTGGTGCTTCATTAATTAAATTTTTCATGATTAATCCTATAAGTGTTTGGAATCTAATACTATTGCATTTGTGGAAATACCGTCGAACCGTGGAATGTGACCAGTCCACGTCATCCGTTCTGTACCTCTTTTGATATGAGTATACGTTTGTTAATTAACAACCTGGAACATACATGTACAGTACTGCGATCACAAAAGTGGATACACAATTTTGACCGGATCGCAACTGGCTTGAATTATAGTTTTGCTTTCCTTCCAACACAAATGTAGAATTTCACCAGTCAGACAGGAAGTGTGAGGAATTGAATACAAAATGTTATTTTCATTTGTTTTTCTTGATTTCGGTCTTAATCATTTTGAAACATTTTAATTCTGAAATGGTGTGTAAGTGTGTTAGAACCCAATCACGATCAAACTGAGAATAAAACCCACTTTTATTGATGCAGTACTGCACCTCTGTCAGAAGTGTGGTGGCTCAGTGGTTAGAGAATTAAACTTTAAACCGAAAGGAAAAATGGTTTGATCCTGACCAGCAATGACTGCACTGTGTCCTAGACATTTAATCCTGCAGACTTTCCCACATGGAGCATAGTGGTACTGAGTACTAAGGTGTATTCCACCTGGAATGTGAATTTGCTTTCGATTACTGCTAATTAAGTCAGCTTGTGGAGAGTTATGTGTTGTAAGTTGGAGAGAGTCTGACAGTTGCTCACCACTGTTCAGTGGTTCTCTATGTGTACTGTGGTCTCCTCCACCTGTAAAACTGTCTGACAGAATCTGACCCTGGCTGGTGAAAGTGTCATCAAGCCCCTATAAACAAACAAAGATTTTGTTAATTAATAACCTGGAACATACATGTACCTCTACAAGATTACAACATACTCCAGTACAGTTGCCGTGGACTGGACATAATCCACTCATGGGCAGTGATGTCCACGCATTTCTTTACCAGGTAATAAAAATCATCAACAAAATTTTAATTAATGAAGTACCAGGTTTTACCCGCTGCTTCATTTATTCTATTTTTGATGATAAGATCTTTAGTATTTGGAATCTAATATATTATTGCATCCATGGAAATATTGCCCACCTGTGGAAAGTGACCAGTCCATGGCCACTATACTGCAGTAATTGTTTCGTGGGCAGGAAAGATCAATGTGTAACATGCAGGCACAGGGTTACTGAAATTTCAAATGGCATAAAAAGTAATTGCAGAAAGCAATTTTAATTTCAAGGCCACTAATAACTGAAAAATTCAACTGTAAACACCATTTTGGGAAGTTATGCCTGACCTACTTCAGATTATCTTGTGCACTGAACTGAACTTTGTTTGACCATTAAATTAACCAGTTACTTGGACTTTTACCTAACACCCAATAATAATTTATTGGAAGTAACATCCCAAGAGAATACCATTTCCAAGTACAGTTATCTTTAAAAAATGCAAACATGTGTATGTTTGAGAGATAAGACAGTAGAAATTACAGTTCTACAGAACTTTGATGCAAGTACAATAAGAGTACATAGAACCAGTGTGATATTCACTGTAACACAAACCTCTGCAATAATATTACAATTCTTGACAGAAAATATTCTCTTGGGAAGAAAACATACTTAATTTCCTTTTCCTGACATATACTTAAAATGTGCACACATGCCACAAACAAACAGGCAGAGAACATAACATATACACAGGTCAATATTAACTAGACACCAATGAGAGGTAATGAACAGTCTCAGACATAAATGTACATGTCAACAGTGAATGAGATGTTTGCATACAATCTCAACCTGTTGAGGTACCATCAACATAATTTTCGTGTTTTTCTTACTTGTTTTCATAGAAATCCTTTTTGGAAAATAACTGCATGACCACAGGATGTTGGCAAGAGTGAGTATGCACAAAACACCACAAATTGGAACACACACAAGGTTGTTTCTCCTGTATGAAATTGTGTCACATGTTACTGAGAAAGTTTGAATTATTCCCCTTTTATTGAAAATGTCAAAATGACCTTCTTTCAGTACAGTTGTGAAGAAAAATGTCTCTGTACTTTACACTTTCTGACCAAGCCTTTGTTGGTCTGAAGGAAACCAATGTTAAATAACTGATAGGATTATCTAACTGAAAAGACTGATTTAATTGTCATGAACAGCTAGCATCACTGTGTGCATTTTATAAATATAATCCCACTTCATCAAAATGAATTCATGGTTAGCTACTAAGATCTGTTACCTTTTGTGAGAAATCAATAAATTATCAACCCATTTGTCTGCCAAGTCTTGACTAATTAGCTCATATAAATTTTTCTGTGCTCTTTGATAGCATCTTAAGAAAGTTCAAAATTGTCTAAATAAAATAATAATTATATGATTGATCTGTATCCATAATTACAATGTTAACAGTTTCACTACTGAGGCTGATTTTACCATCACATAATGATGGAGTGGTCTAAATATAATCTGTTACGTAAAGAACTTTGAGAAATTATTCTAACAAGAGGTCCCAGGGGGCCTGAGGGTGCTCACTCCTATTAACCCGTGGAATTGATTTGAACAAGTTACATCTGCCCTTCCTAAGAACAGCTTACACCAAATATCCAAAGACTGTGACCTGTGGATTTAAAAAAAAAGATTTTTAAAGAATATTCCTCATCTTGAACTAAGTAATAATCCGGGCTCCCATAGGGAGCCCAAATATGAACCCAGGGACTTGGCTTTTACAAACTTATATCTCACCTCCCTAAGGATACTGTATACCAAATATCAAAAGATTCTAACTGGTGGATGTGAAGAAGAAGATTTTTGAAGAATATTCCTCATATTGAACTAAGTTATTATTCGGGCTCCCACAAGGAGCCCAAATATCAACCAAGGGTCTTGGCTTGAACAAACTTGAATCTCAGCACCCACAAACTGCCCCCCCACTGCCCCCCCCCCCCCCCCTCCAAGGATGTTGCATACCAAATATCAAAACATTCCAACTGCTGCTTATGAAGAAGATTTTTAAAGAAAATTCATCATTTTGAACTAAGTTATAATTTGAGCTCTTACAGTGAGCCCAAATATGAATCCAGGGACTTGACTTGAACAAAGTTGAATCTCACCCCCCTAAGGATGCTGCATTCCAAATATCAAAACATTCTGACAGCTGCATCTGAAGAAGAAGAAGATTTTTAAAGAAAATTCCTCATATTGAACTAAGTTATAATTCAGGCTCCCACAGGGAACCCAAATATCAACCCAGGGACTTGGCTTGAACAAACTTGAATCTCCCCCCCCCCCCCACCCCCACAAGGATGCTGCATACCAAATATCAAAATATTCTGATTGGTGGATCTGAAGAAGAAGATTTTTAAAGAATATTCCTCATACTGTAAATAATTTAAACATTTGGGGTTCCCATAGAGAGCCCAAATATGGACCCAGGGATTTGATTTCAATAAACATGTGAAACCATCTTCCAAAGAAAGCTTTTGGAGTAGTGGTTTGGGAAAAGAGTGGTCTAAAATGTTTTTCCACAGTGTTAAAAAATGCTGACTCAGCACTTTTTCAAAGTCCTGAAAAAGTACCCTATGATAAAACCGATAGCAATTTTTTTTTATCATTCCATTCTGTCGGTCCTAAAGAAGCTTCACACCAAATAAGAATTCTCAGTGTCGTGTATTTTTGGAGATATGGGCGTTTTAATTGTTTTCTATTTTAGCTCCTGCAGTCCCCATGGGGCGACGGGAAAAGTTTTTGGGGCATAAATTAAGTACTTATGACCCAATAAGCCCTCATATCAAATTTGGTTCAAATCAGCCTCTCGGTTTGGAAAATAGGAATTTTGGGTGGGGCAAAAAATCTTGCCCTCCCATAATGATGAGAAATAGAGCTCATCAAACTTCTCTTGAACAAATCCGAGTCTACACCTCAAAAGGAAGCTGCACACCAAATATCAAGTCTCAGCTACTGCTGGTTCATGAGAAGATTTTTTAAGATTTAAGCACACTTTTTGCGCATGGCCCTACCGAGGGGCGAGGCAACTTGATTTGAACAAAATCAAAATGTGATGTCATAACAAACAATTATCTCAATTTTACTTGAATTGGTTCAGTGATTTTGAAGGTGAAGATGCAAACACCATGTTCATGAACGACGGACGATGAGTGATCACTATAGTTCGCCTGACTTTCAGTCAGGTGAGCTAAAAACTGATCAGTTATTTGATGACAGGGACAACACTTGAAAATTTATCTGTATTATAAAGAATAAAAATCCTACCATTTGCAATGAAATCTGTGGTACTGTGCACAAATTCTTTACTGCACGCGAGAGGGATTGAAAATTTATTGAATGCTTATTTTTGTGTAGTGTATACTATGAAATACTGATTGTTGTACATTGTATATTATACAATTATGGACTTTTGTGGTGGTGAATATGATGTGATATGAACCTAAAAAATTTATATTGACCGAAGCGTGAGCCGAGGTCAATATAAATTTTTTAGGTTCATATCACATCATATTTACCACAACAAAAGTCCATAACTGTTTTATTATATACACCATCCTCAAAAAACAACCTTCTGTTTGTCAATTAAAAGTTAAATTATATCAACCAGAAATACTTTTATTATTTAACAATAAAATAGTTATCATCTGCAGAATAACATAAAAATAAACAATGTTATAGATATTACATCGACTGAAATAGAACTAGAGAGGGGATTTCCAAAAGCTATATTTAGAAAGTTGATATTCACTGGAAAACTGGTGTATATGGATTTTTGAGTACCAGTCACATGTACAAGATCCAGTCAATAGAAATGAGGTTATTATTATTATTATTGGTGTTTAAGGTCACATATTTCAGCACAATGGCTAATCATGACCAGGACAGTTTTACAGGTTGAGGAAGCCAGAGTACCTGGAGAGAACTACTGAGTAATGGTGAGCAACAGTCAGCTCCCCAACATACTAACTCCACACAAGCAGGGTTAGCATTGGTTGAAGAAAAGTGCACTGTGCACCATCGACATGCAGTATGCCTTAGTACACAACATTACCATGCCCCCCATGTGGGCAATGGTGGTGAAGTGTCTTGCACAAGGACACAACGCAATTGCCGCAGGTGTGATTCAAACCAAGGACCTCCCGGCTTGCAGCCTGCACCTCTGCCAACTGAGCCACTGTGACCTCAAAAGTGGTTATTTATAAAGTATATAATAATATTTGTTATGAATCTACGTTATCTTGTATTATTATGCATTCTGCCCATAATGGGTGTATTTTGCAAATAAATCTGATCTGATCTAATCTAATTATTATTTGTCCGTTTTGCATTTAAATTCTAGATGGTATTATAGAGAAGCCCACATAATTGTGTATCTTTCAATTGAATATAACTTACAAACACCAAACCATTTACCATACCTTCAGCAGAAACTTGACCTGTAAAATTGCATATAGGTTATAGAATAAACTGGCTAACCCTTTACCAAATGCACAGGATACCAAAATTTATTATTTTAATCACTGTTTTTTTTATTTTTCAAAATTTTTTTAAAAAATGAGCATGTTCCAATGAGAGACCATATGATATGATTAGGTTGAAACTTTTTGAAAAATATATTTTTTTTCAACTGCTAAGTTTAAAATTACGCAGATGTATGTGGCCTATTCATTAGGTAAGAGTTAATTGAACAAGAGGCCCCAAGGGGCCTGAGAGTGCTCACCTGAAACTGACAACTATCAACCGAGGATCCTGATTTGAAGAAACTTGCATCTGCCCCCCCCCCCTCCCCCCCCCCCATTAAGAAAACCATATACCAAATATCAAAATATTCTGAACGGTGGATCTGAAAAATTAAAAAAAAATATATTCCTCATATTGAACTAAGTTATAATTTGGGCTTGGCTTGAACAAACTCTCACAGAGAGCCCAAATATCAACCCAGGGACTTGGCTTCAACAAACTTGAATCTCCCCCCACCCCCACCCCCCCCCCCACCCCCCCCCCCCCCCCCCCCCCCCCCAGGATGCTGCATATCAAATATCAAAACATTCCAACTGCTGGATCTGGAGAAGAAGATTTTTAAAGAAAATTCCTCATTTTGAACTAAGTCACAATTCGAGCTCTCACAGTGAGCCCAGATATGAACCTAGGGACATGGCTTGAACAAATTTGAATCTCACCCCCAAGGATGCTGCAAACCAAATATCAAAACATTCCAAATGCTGGATCTGAAGAAGATTTTTAAAGAAAATTCCTCATTTTGAACTAAGTTATAATTCGGGCTCCCACAGAGAGCCCAAATATAAACCCAGGGACTTGGCTTTAACAAATTTGAATCTCACCTCCCTAATGATACAGTACACCAAATATCAAAAGATTCTTACTGGTGGATGTGAAGAAGATTTTTAAAGAATGTTCCTCCCATTGAACTAAGTTACAATTCGGTCTCCCACAGGGAGCCCAAATATGGACTCAGAGACCTGGCTTGAACAAACTTGAATCACCACCACCACCCCCCACCACACTCCCCCCCCCACCCCCCCTTAAGAATGCTGTATACCAAATATCAAAACATTCCGATTGCTGGATCTGAAAAAAGAAAATTTTTAAATAATATTCCTCATACTACACTAATTTAAACATTTGGGCTCCCATAGAGAGCCCAAATTCTCCGCCCAGGGATTTGCTTTCAACAAACATGTGAAACAATCTTCCAAAGATATTATATGTGAAATTTGAAAGCTTTTGGAGCAGTGGTTTAGGAGAAGAGTCTTAAATGTTTTCCCCATTACGCACAGTGTTAAAAAGTGCTGACTCATCATTTTTTCAAAGTCCCCAAAAAGTACTCATGATAAAGCCGATAGCAGCATTTTTTTACAATTCCATTCTGTTGGTTCTAAGGAAGCTTCATGCCATATAAGATTTCTCAGAGCCCTGTAGTTTTTGAGATACGGGCGTTTGAATTTTTTTTTATTTTTAGCTCCTGTGGTTCCCACAGGGCATTTGGAAAACTTTTTGGGGGCATAAATCAAGTACTTATGACCCATTAATACTTCATATCAAATTTGGTTCAAATCGGCCTCTCCGTTTGGAAAATAGAAATTTTGGGCAAGGCAAAAATTCTTGTCCCTCCCATAACAACAACAAATATTGCCCCTCGAACTTCTCTTGAACAAACTTGAGTCTACACCTCAAAAGGAAGCAGTATACCAAATATCAAGTCTCTGCTACAGCTGGTTGACGGGAAAAAGATTTTTAAAAAAAATTGAGGCATTTTGGCCCCACCACCTCCTCAAACCCAATTTGAAGAAAAACCCAAATGCCCCTATATAACCACTACTCAGGTGAAATTTCATTAAAATGTGGCCAGTGGTTTGGGAGAAAAAGACCCAAACACCACCTTCATGATAGATGACAGACAACAGACGACAGACGACGGACAAAAAGTGATCAGAATGGCTCACCCTGACTTTCAGTCAGGTGAACTGATAAGAAATCATGTAATCTGTTGAAGAATTAATCTGACATCAACTAAATCCCTACATTAAAATTTTAAGACACAACTTCACACAGGAGAAGTAAACTTAATACATCCAATACATGTATTGGCATTTACTCTAATATATACTACTCAAAGTTTGCTAAGCACCAAGTATATCCAACTACCTGTTTTATGTTTTGGTTGAAATATTGTAATGAACAGTGTATATATTTTTTATTTAATTATATCTTATATCTTTAATGATTTAAGTACAGAAATTAAGATTTTAGTTGTGTTTGACAATATTTTTAGCTTTTGAATACGATAACCATGGAAAATGGATATTATTGTTAAAAGAAGAAATTTTTCAATTTGCCAAAAAGTTGACGGACCGAACTGGTAAGGGTTCAATATCGAGTATGAGACCTATTACTGTTAATTACAGTTTGACAATGCCTTCTCATGATCCCAATCAGGTTCCTGGTGGTCCTTTGTGGGATGTTGTTCCATTCTTGGACCAGTATGGCACCAAGCTCCTGGACATTTCTTGGCTGGACTGGATGGGCTGAAATTGCAAGCTGCAACTCATTCCAGACATGTTCAATTGGATTGAGGTCAGGGGATCTTGCTGGCCAGTCCATATGCTCAATCCCCTCCCTCTGTCGGGACTCCACGACAGCATGGGCAACATGACGGGCATTATCGTCCATCAGAATGAATCTATCACCCACTGCACCTGCATACAATCTGACGTGGACATCCAGGATCTCATCAGTATACCTCTGTGCAGTCAATGTACCATGTTCAAGGACACAGAGCTCTGTACGTCCATCCCTGCTGATGCTGCCCCAGACCTTGATTGACCCTCCACCATAGCGGTCATGCTCAGCAAAGTTGGCTGCATGGAATCGCTCTCCTGGTCTTCTCCATACCCTAGAATGCCTATCTGTGTGGTCTAAGCAGTACCCTGGCTCATCTGTAAAAAGGACAGGTCGCCAAAATTCTCTGGTCCATCCAATGTGGTTCATGGCCCATTCATATTGTGCTTGATGGTTGTTCTGGGACAGCGGAATGCGAATTCATGGTCTTCTCGATCGGAGACCACATTCGTGCAACCTTGCCCGGATAGTCTGCATTGAAACATTTACCCCGGATGCATTCTGAAGGTCACTGCGAAGCTGGGTTGCTGTGGTAAAGAGGTTCCTACAGGCCTGAATGATCAAAAAACGTTCTTCAGCTGCAGATGTTGCCCTGTCTCTGCCACCACTATGCCGCCTTACTGATGTACCATACTGCTGAAATCATGCCCAGGTTCTGGTGATCACCGTATAGTGCACACCAAGGGCTTCACCAACCTGACGATAGGTAGCCCCTTGCCCTACCATCCCTGCAGCCCACCACATTTCTGCTTCAGACAAATGTCTTCTTATATTTGCATTTGCCATATTCAATCATTAAATCACAAGGGTTTGTGTTGAAATGAAGATTGAATACCCTACACATGTCATGTACATGTAGACAGTACACGAAAGCATCATGAAAATCAAGGGGTACATGCTTTCCATGACTGTCACGAAAAATCTGCCTGTCAAGAGAGCTAATGCAAACACTGGGGACCATCTCAATACATTCCTCAATCATATCCACCAAAAATATTGCAAATATGTCACAAGCAAATTTCCGAGTTCAATTGGCTCTTTCAAACAAGATATTATTAGTTACACTGTGTTTCAGCAGGGTGTACATATAGAATATACCCACAGTAACTTGGTGTCCCAAATGTTGACCACGATTGGTGAAGTGGTGTTAACCGCAAGCCTTTGGCAAGTGGTTAACACCATTTCACCACAAGTGGTGAACATCTGTACACCAAGATACTTTGGGTATATTTTATTTATACCGTGATCATCAGATTATTAACAGTCGCTATTATTTTTTCTCGATTTGACCGTTTTTATCGCCGAAACGAAATGGAAAAAGAAGCGTGCAAATCACAGGGCCTTTTTTATTTTAATAACATAATAACATGCTATTATGAGTTCTGGATGCTTTATTAACACGGGACGATGCATGTTTGTTAATTTTTGGTATCTTATAAGGTAAACTTATTTAAAAACGTAATAAATAATTGCCGCTTTCATTTCACTCTTTGCAAGGCGACGAGTGATAAATTTAGACAAGTTTGCATTTAGGGTCGAGATCAACAAAGGTCAGCTTGGATGTAGTTCCACTGTAGATGTAACTTATAACTATTGAAATCCCATTGCTGGTGTGTTCACCACTGTTAGTGTGTTAAGTTAAAATTCATGTCGTAGGCTTTTATATGCAGTAGAATAGGTTATCATGGTATAAAGGACCGTACTAGCATTCTGAGATCAGTGCTGAAGGAAATACGAATCTCAGAAGGGCAGTACAGTCCCATATACCTTGCTGAAACACTGTGTGATGAATTTATTACCCTGTCCCTTCAGAACGTTGAGTTCTGTTTTCATCAAATGGTATTGCAGTGACAACAACCTTGATAAAAGTAATACAGTGGAACCCTGTTAACTGAATAGCCACTTTGCCAATGAAAATTATTCAATTAACAGAAGTATTCATTTAACAGGGATGGTGTCACTTTCCTGTATTCTAGAGATAAACTTAGCCTTTATTCTAGTATATCTTGTTTGACAGAGCTCATGGGGAGATATAATAGATTAAATACCTGCATTGGATGTACTGAGACCAAATAGGTCTATAAACAAGAGGCCCCAAAGGGCCTTAAATTGCTCACCTGACAAAGTAGTTCAAAGGAGCATTTTAGGTCACATTCAGCTAGTCATGGCTTATCAACACTATAGAGAAATAAAGTCATGAAATTTTTCATAGGTCCTACTGACTGGGTCCAATTCCACCTGCTGTAGACAAGCACTGTCATAACCCAAGGGTTGTTATGTCACTGCAGTTTGAAAGGCATAATTGATGGAAAAATACTAAGGAATGGATTTTAAAACTAGATGAAGCGATTGTGCCCACACAATACACAAGATTTTCATTCTATTTTCAGTTCCTGCACTTTTACGTCCCAAAATTGAGATAAATGCATTAAAAAACAGATTTGTTTTTATTTCTGTTCGGAAATTTTCGAAGTCCGAAACAAAATATTTTCAGACAAAAAATTCTTTTTCTTCTTAAAATTGACCAAAACGCATAAAAAACAAAAAAATCATTTCCATATTTTGATCCAAAACTTTTAAGTCTGGACAGAGACCCCAAATTTTCATCCTAAATATGAACCCAGGGACTTGGCTTGAACAAACTTGAATCTAACCCCCCCTCCCCTCCCCCCCCCCCCCCCCCCCCCCCCCAAGGATGCTGCATACCAAATATCAAAAGATTCTTTTTGGTAGATCTAAAGAAGAAGATTTTTAAAGAATATTCCTCATACTGCACTTATTTAAACATTTGGGCTCCCATGGAGAGCCCAAATATGGACCCAGGGAATTCATTTCAATAAACCTGTGAAACAATCTTCCAAAGATGTTATATGTGAAATTTGAAAGCTTTTGGAGCAGTGGTTTGGGAGAAAAGTAGTGTTAATTGTTTTTCCCATTACCCACAGTGTTAAAAAATGCTGACTCAGCACTTTTTCAAAGTCCCCAAAAAGTACCCCTTGTTGAAACCGATAGCAATTTGTTTTTTCCATTCCATTCTGTTGGTCCTAAGGATGCTTCACACCATATAAGAATTCTCAGTGCTGTGTAGTTTTGGAGATATGGGCGTTTTAATTTTTTTCTATTTTTAGCTCCTGCAGTTCCTATGGGGCGACAGGAAAAAAATGTTTAAAAAAAAAAATAAATTAAGTACTTATGACCCAATAAGCCCTCATATCAAATTTGATTCAAATCTGCCTCTCGGTTTGGAAAATAGAAATTTTGGGCGGGGCGACAATTCTTGCCCCTCCCATAACAAAGGCAAATGTAGCTCCTCAAATCTGAGTCTACAACACATAAGGAAGCTGCACACTAAATATCAAGTCTCTGCTACTGCTGGTTTATGAGAAGATTTTTTAAGATTTCGGCCTCCCTTGGGGGCGTGGCACCACCCAGGGAGAGGAGCAACTTCATTTGAACAAATCCGAATTGGCATTAGGTAATAATCATTTACCCAACATTTGAATAAAATTGGGATAGTGGTTTTGGGGGAGAAATCGATTTTGTAAAATTTACGACAGACGACGGATGGAAAGTGATCAGTTAAGCTCCCCTTGAGCTTATCTGAGGTGAGCTAACAAAGGAAATCTGAGGAGAGCCAGGGTAATTTCTCAACAGGTTACAAGATTTTTTATTCAATTAACAGGAGTTGACTCTATAACCTATATTCAATTAACAGGTCAAATTTGTACTTGAGGTATGGTAAATGGTTTTGTGTTGGGAAATTATATTCAATTAACAGGGTTATTCAGTTAAGAAATATCCAATTAAGTTGGCTCCACTGTAATTAGAGAAACTGAAAAAAACATATCATTCTTTATTATTGATTTGGTGTTATTTCCCTTTGATTGAACTTAAACATTTGGGAGACTTCAATTCACAGACATTGGGAAATGAGTCGTTATTACTGTGGGACACAAGTCAACTTTCTAAGTGTTTTATTCGATACAGTAGTACGTTGTGTGTCTTGGAGAATTGGGGACACTGTATTCAAACTTGTACAAGTGCTTTTATAAGTTTCACTGAAGAGACAATTCATAAAACGAGATAGGTTACATGTTTCTCAAAACCACAACGGATCTGTAGTATAGAAACACCACAACAGAATCTCTCTTCTCAACAGTAAAATCAGACATTGAGGGTATGTACTCGTTTTATTTTAAGTTTTCGGAATATTCTCTTGAAAGAATATTGTTCTCATTTTGTTTGTGAGTCTGAATGTTTTATTATTGCTGACGAAAATGTTTTGAAGCAAAGGGTGAAAGAAAATTCGGAGAAGTGTACCATAGAATGTCTGTTCACTCCTTTTTGCTGTCACGTGATATTCTCATACACCCTGCTGAACTTCATACACCCCGATGGAGTTGCTGGATGCATTGGTTACTAATTTTAAAAGGGAAATAAAATAGAGTAAAATAAATAGGAAATTAGCAAAATCTCTGTTAACTGTGTACTCCAAGTTGTTAAATGAATATTTTTCTCTGGCAAAGTGACTTTATTCAATTAACAGGGTTTCACTGTACTTTATTAACCCCCTGTACACTGATATCAAAATACCACAAGTTAAAGAAGCCATTTTTTTCCATTGAGATCTCTCAGTGATTGAACTGGTTGAATTCCCAGTTGCATTATGGGAAAAATTTGCAGCTTGGAATTATTATTTTTCAACATCATGAAGAGTGCAAGGGGTAAACCATTAAGTCCCCATACAGCCATGAACTGCCCCATTGATATGGCTCTGAAATAGTTGTTCCAAGTGTATTCTTCCTTGAGAACTTTACTGGTAGGGTGCATTTGTCTTATCAGTGTTTTAGGTCATTGTTGACTGCCTGCATGGACAAGCAACAAGAATGTAGAAACACTGTTAAGTCATCTACAGGCCCAAGCCTGGAAATAAGCAGACTGCCATATGTAGAATAAGGACTCCCCAGAGGGTGAATTTGGTGATACCACCCTGCACAGCAGGTACATGTAGCATCACTAAATTTACCCTTGGTGTACCTCATCTGAAGCAAGGTCTCAGGCCTAAACAGAAAGAGGTACCCAGAGGATAAATTCACCCATTGTATAGGATAGCATCAGCAAATTCCCCCTCTGGGGACCTCATTTTGCAAATGACAGACTACTTATATATGTAAAATTAATCTGAGGACTCAATTAAGGGTTTACCTGTCAACAAACACTATTTATAGGGGGCACATTCAATACGTATTTTACTAAAGCAAAATAAATTGTCCTTTCTTGCCTCAAAAACAACTCATGACTCTTATAGTCAGGGAGCCAGGTCGGTTCTATTTCCACTCTCGCGTACAAAAGATTTAATGTGCTCGGGTTGATACAGCCACCAAACACACGGAAGAAACCAAATTCTTAAGTTCCGTAACTGCAGAATAAAGGGTTGAGGGAGCCCCCCCCCCCCCCCCCCAAATCACCCCAATTTCCACTTTTGCGTACATACCTGATATTTACTATGGTGATACTTCAACATATACTGACAACAGAAATACAACTTAAGAAAGCTCCAATTATCCACAGCAAAATCCACTAAGGAAATGGTCATCTGACGGAATTTCAAAACATGAAAAATTGCCCCTATTTCCACTTGATATTTGCTGTGCAAAATACTTCAGGGTTTATTGATTATACAAATACAACTCAAGAAAGGTTTTTCTGCAGCAACATCCACTTAAGAAATCGTTTCTGGAGCTGAGCCAAATTACACCAGTTATCCAGAGTTATCCCTGTTTTAAGGTGTGCATGGACAACATATTGACAATAAGCATCAAATTTTGTTTTTCACGAAAGTTGTATCGGTATATCTATAATATTTCTTAGTGTTTTAGCATCCTTGTGCATCAGAGTTACAGATAGGACTGCGGGAGACAGAATGTAATTGTATTGTGATTGTTGAGAGAGCTTAGGTCGCATATGGTACAGTGAAGCCTGCTAAGCATATTCTGACAACAATGACTTTAAAATCTTTGACTGGGAGTAAGAAAACAGTGACATTCATGAACAAGTTTGGAGCTTGCATGAACTATCATGCCACAGAAATTTTGGAAACAAACCCAGCATGTGCCCTGCTGGAGAAAAAGCTCAGTTGTTTGGCTGGATCTACACCTGAGTTAGTGGCAGAATTGGTATTCTATAATTATGATGAGCTGACGTACACCTTGTCGAGAGCAGATACTCTTCAAGATACCATGGGTATATTCAACCAAGCTGAGGCCGTATCACATGATTTACAGGAATCACTGGCGTATATTGGTGGAGCGTCAAGGGATGTTCCAAAAGATGCAGAAAATATCCCTTTGCCACAAACAGGATAAAAACAGCGTCAAAGAACATTAGACCTATAATGCAAAATGGTAGACCCTTATAGGAAATGTCATACGATGGTATCAATTTTTTAAGTTTTATTTCATCGTCGTCACACAAAGCACGGAGATGATGTTATAGCCAAGACGATGACAATAACTCTGAAATGCACTGCTGAATGTAAACAGACATATGGCATTGTGACTTATGATCTTGATCTAGTCAAAAATGCTGTCTGGACACAAGTGACAGAGCAATCAAAAGATGATAACATTTTCATCCTTTTCGGAAGTGTTGAACACAAAGTTGGCGGAAAGGAAAGACGTTGATGAGCTGATTGATTTACCTGTGTTCAATAAGCTGTTTGATGATTACACTGCATACACCAAACGCACACTTGATGGAGAGCTTGGTAGGACTGTGCAGTTCTACGTGCAGTATGTGGACTGTGTTCATCTGTTTTTCATCCTGGATCGAGCAGTTTGATAATCAGATGTTGACCTGTACATCGGTGCTCTCACTAATGCTGTTGACCTGCTTTTCGCTACAAATCGACTCAACTACACTCGTTGGATTTGAAAGCACCAGCTCGAACAGATAAACACACCGGCTACTCACCCTGGTCTAAAGGAGTTTCTTGTTGAGTTTTTTTCAGTATTCGCCGAACACCAAATCAGTTTGATAGACTTCCGGTAGACTTAACGCTGCAACAGACCATCAATGCAGATGCTGCATCGAAGATGACATGTTACACATCTGTCACAAACAACTCTCAAGCTTGACTCGACTGGAGCATGATAAAAGGCAGTAGAGCTTCTTTAATTGGCACATATGGCGGGAATGAACCCGAAACAAAAAGCAAAAAGTTGCATCAACCATGATGCGGTCTTGAAATGAAAGTGTCAATGACACTGTAGCTTAACTTGTCTGTGTGTTGTGTTTGATGAAAAGGATAATGTTCAATGTTTATGAAAGGATTATGAAACTAGAAAAACTGTGAGCACTGCTCACTAAATGATACCACCCACTCCCACCAAGAAACATTTTACAACAGTAAAAGTGTGTTTATTGTAGAGAGCACAAACACTGACACCCCCCCCCCCCACCCCCCACACCTCCACTCCAAAGCTTGAATTGACACAGCCCACTTTTCAATATGTGAAACTGTAAAAATGAAAATATCTGAAAACAAAATAGAAGGTACACATCTTCACTGTATGTAAATGAATGTTTGAAGATTTCATTGAAATCCATTCACTGGCTTAAAAGAGGTCGCGGATAGCAAATGTCAACTCCCCTCCCCCCTCCCCACGCAAGCGTGAATTGACAAAGCCCATTTTTAAATATGGGAAACCCTAAAAATGAAAATATCTGAAAACAAAACAGGAGGTGCACATCTTCAATATTTGTAAAAGTATGTCTGAGAGTCTCAATGAAATCCATTCACTGGTTTAAGAGGAGTTGCAGATAGCAGATATGTATACCCACCACCCACCCCCCCCCCCACCCCCCCCCCCCCCTCCACCAAAGCATAACACCCCTATATCATAACGGACGGACAGACGAATGTCGGAATATGAAAATATCTGAAAGAAAAATAGCAGGTGCATGTCTTCAATGTATGTAAAAGAATGTCTGAGAGTTTCAATGAAATCCGTTCACTGGTTTAAGAGGAGTTGCGGATAGCAGATGTGTACATCCCTAAAGCATAACAGATGGACGGACATCAAAATATGAAAATATCTGAAAGAAAAATAGGAGGTGCACATCTTCAATGTATGTAAAAGAAGGTCTGAAAGGTCCAATGGAGTTTGTTCAATGGTTTAAGAGGAGTAGTGGATAGCAGATCTATACCCCTCCCTACTAAAACCTGAATTGACAAAGACCATTTTTGAATATGGAGAACTGTAATTATGAAAATATCTGAAAAGAAAATAGGAGGTGCACATCTGCAATGTATGTAAAAGAATGTCTGAAAGTTTCAATGAAATCTGTTCAATGGTTTAAGAGGAGTTGTGGACAGCAGATCTGTACAGAATGTCAATTGAATTTGACAAAGTTCATTTTTCAATATGGGAAACTGTGAAACAGAAAATATCTGAAAAGAAAATAGGAGGTGCACATCTTCAATCTTCAATGTCTGAGAGTTTCAATGAAATCCATTTGCTGGTTTAGGAGGAGTTGCGGATAGAAGATGTGTACCCCCCTAAAGCGTAATGGACAGACAGATGTACAGAAGTACGGACGGACACCAAACA
The DNA here is from genome assembly GCA_031216915.1 of Pictodentalium vernedei. Lineage (NCBI taxonomy): Eukaryota > Metazoa > Mollusca > Scaphopoda > Dentaliida > Dentaliidae > Pictodentalium > Pictodentalium vernedei. The sequence continues at coordinate 158,632,629 of CM062288.1, read as the reverse complement.
CTATATACCGCCCACTTTTCAAGTGGGTGGTATAATAAGACAAGAATTGTGATAATTGGGAATATGTTAATTCCTGTTTCCTGTATGCTAAGTTTTCAATAAAAATAATATGAGGTGTAGACTGTACTAAAGATTTCCGGGGTGGGTTAATGTGGCCCTCTCAGTTAATGTATGTGGCCCTCACAGTTAATGTATGTCAACGAAAGTTACCAAGTTACAGTGAAATTATGCCAAAATGAGTCATCCTATGAAGTTACAATGAAATCCCTTCATAAATACGGCCTGTTATTTATTTATTTAATGGTGTTTAAGGTCACATATTTATGCACAATGGCTAAGCATGACCATGACAGTTTTATGGGTGGAGGAAGCCGGAGTGCCTGGAGAGAACCTAAAGTTTTCGGGCTTCGGGCCCCTGTAGCCGTTAAAGTTGACCAATCACGACCAAAAGGAGACGTTATAATCTAGACATTATATGGAGTCAACCTACCAAGTTACAATGAAATCCCTTCATAAATACGACCTATAGACTATGCTAAAGCAAACCTGGAAATAAGCAGACTGTCATCTGGAAGATGAGGTCCCCATAGGGTGAATTTGGTAATGCTAGCCTGCTCAGCAGGGTAGCATCACAAAATTTCCCCTCTGTGAAGCCCAATCTGAATCTCAGTGGTCAGGCCTAAAGAGAAAGAGGTACCCAAAAGATAAATTGGCTCCTGTATGGGATAGCATCATCAAATTCACCCTCTGGGGACCTCATTCTGCAAATGACAGATTGCTTATTTCCAAGCTTGGCTAAAGGTTTTGGGGTTTTGGGCTTGGGCAGCCATCATGGCTGAATGACCGCGACCAAAAGTGGACGTTCTCATCTAGACATTATTTGGAGTCATCATAGCTAAGTTACAATGAAATCCCTTCATAAATATGACCTGTAGACTGTGCTAAAGGTTTTCAGGCTTTGGTCCCCTGTAGCTGTCACAGTTGACCAATCGTGACCAAAGGGGACGTTCTCATCTAGACATTATATGAAGTCAAGCTACCAAGTTACAATGAAATCCCTCCATAAATACGACCTGTAGACTGTGCGAAAGGTTTTTGGCTCGGGCAGTCGTCACAGTTGATAGATCTCGACCAAATGGGGAAGTTCTCATCTAGACATCATCCGGAGTCATCCTACCAAGTTACAATGTAATCCCTTCATAAATATGACCTGTAGACTGTGCTAAAGGTTTTCGGATTTTGGGCTCGGGCAGCCATCACCGTTGACCGATCGTTACCAAAAAGGGGACGTTGTCAGACATGACCCCAAACCTGCATATGACATTTTGTGACGATCGGACAAGAACTACAGAGTGTAGCCTGTGCTAAAGAAAAATGTGAACAGGCTCACAGACTAACAGACTTCCGCATGCGTGATGGCAATAGCTTATCTTGACTTTGTCAAGTTAAGTTAAACAAGAGGCCCCACAGGGCATGAAGCGCTCATCTTGAACAGAACAAGAATGAGTCTATATTAAGCAAGCCATCTCCATAGGCTACACTGTCAATCCTTGAGTGCCTCAGGAGTGACAAAAATAATCTGGGCATCATGCCTTTTCTTCAGTTGATCATAACATAACACAATTGAATCTGACTTCCCTAGAGATGTTGTGTACCAAATATGAAAGCATTCTGACTGTTGGAACTGAAGAAGAGAAATTGTAAAGAAATTTCTTCGAATTGCACTAAGTTCAAATTTGGGCTACCACAGCGAGCCCAGATATTAACCTATGGATCCGATTTGAACAAACTTGAATCTGATCCCCCTAGAGATGTTGTATACCAAATGTGAAAGCATTCTGACAAGTGGATCTGAAGAAGAAGATTTTTGAAGAAATTCCCTCATATTGCACTAAGTTAAATTTCATGTTCCCATATGGATCCCAAATATTAACCTAGGCACTCGAATTGAACACCCTGGAATCTGACACCCCTAGAAATGATGTATACCAAATATGAAAGCATTCCGACTGGTGGATCTGAAGAAAAAGATTTTTAAAGAAATTTCCTCATATTGCACTAAGTAAAAATTTGGGCTACCATAGTGAGCCCATATATAAACCTAGGGATCTGATTTGAACAAACTTGAATCTGACCCCCTTAGAGGTGTTGCATACCAAATATCAAAGCATTCTGACTGGTGGATCTGAAGAAGAAGATTTTTTTAAAATTACCCTCCATATTGAACAAAGATAAAATTTGGGCTTCCGTAGGAAGCCCAAATATTAACCTCGGGACTTGGTTTGCACAATCTTGAATCTGACCCTCATAACAATGATGTATACCAAACATTAAAAGATGCTGACTGGTGGTTCTGAAGAAGATTTTTAAAGAATATTCACCATATTACCCTGTGTTAAAACTTCGGGCTCCTGTAGAGAGCCCAAATATGAACCAATGAGCTTTATTTCAACAAACTTTGAATGCTGTATACCAAATATCAAAAGATTCTGATGATTGGTTCTGGAGAAAAGATTTTTTAAAATATTTGCAAATATGCTGACTCAGCATTTTTTCGATGCCCATTACAGAACACCCTCACATAACCGATTGGCAATTTTTTTTTACCATTCAATTCTACTGGTCCTAAGGATGCAGTCTTGCCAGAACAATAAAGAAAACGGGGGGTTCGAGCTCAAACATATTTTGGAACTGGGTAAATAAACGGGGGAAAAGTAGTGTGCAGAGTATCAAAGTGGATGGGGAAAGTACAGAAGATAAAGGCCGTATCGCTTCAGAGTTAGTCAAGCACTGGGAAAAGATAAACGATAGGCGATGGGGCAGTGGGTCCCCACCAAAAAGAAATACACTGGTGGAGGAGAACCTATCCAATCGTGTATGTAGCGAAATAACGGCAGAAGAAGTGCGGAACATGGTCTCGAAATTAAAAAATGGTAAAGCGGGAGGGACTGATGAAATTCCGAACGAATTCCTCAAAAATGGAGGGGAGGCAATTATTGAAGTCCTGACAAACCTTTTCAACCTGGCTCTGCGAAAGCAAGAGGTCCCCAGAGAGTGGAGGGAAAGTAAGGTGTCGTTCATACACAAAAAGGGGGATAAGGAAGTTCTAGATAACTATAGGGGGATATCAGTTAGTAGTAACATCGGAAAAGTATTCTGTAAGGTCATATACGGTAGACTAGAGGAAGTTATTGAAGAGAAAGGTTTTTTAGGAGAAATTCAAAATGGTTTCAGGAAAGGACGAAGAGTCACTGATCACCTATTTACACTCACCCAACTGATAGAATCAACAAAGGCTGAAAAAAAAAAGATGTTTCTGGCATTTCTAGATGTGAAAAAAGCGTACGACCGAGTGTGGAGGGAAGGTATGTGGCGAAAGCTCGAGGGCATCGGACTAGGGGGTGACTTTGTGGGAATCATGAAAGCACTGTATACAGATGTGCAAAGCCAACTCAGTCTAGGGAGTATCACTACAAAACGAGTCCCTATGGATATAGGCCTCAAGCAGGGGTGTATCTTTTCACCGATTTTGTTTGCATTGTATGTTAAAGATTTAGGGGACGAACTAATTCAGAGTGCGGAGGGGGTAAATGTTGGAGACATAAAGATACCAGGCTTATTATTTGCGGACGACATGGTGTTAATGTCTAGAACTGAACAGGGGCTAGAGAAACTGCTGGAAATTGTTGGTAGATATGGGAACACTTGGCGGCTCGAACTAAATGAAAATAAAAGCAAGGTAATACCCGTTGGACGCAAGGTAGATATGACGAAGAGATGGAGAGTGGGGGAGTTCTCAATCCCCGAAGGGGAAAGCAAACAAATCACTGTAGGAGAAACGGGAGAGTATGAGTATCTAGGGGTAAGCATAAATATAACGGGAAGAGGGGTGTACAGAAATTACTTAGCCAAACTGATTCTGAAGGGGAAAAGAATTCTGAACCAACTAAAACTTTTAGGGAAAAATAGTTTCAACAAGGTCTTTGTGGGGAAAACACTGTGGGAGAGGGTGGGTTTACCAAGTATAACGTATGGCACGGACGTGATTCCATTAAACCAAACCGTTATTAAGAAGTTGGAAAATACTCAAAATGATGCCGGCAGATGGATAACAGGGTCGAGTAATGCTGCAGCTTTGGAAGCAGTAAGGGGGGAGCTTGGGTGGATGAAAATCAAGGACAGGGTAGATTTGGGAAAACTGTGTTACTTTAACTACTTGAGAAACCTGCCTGACAACCGGTGGTGCAAATTGATGCTCGATACCATTTGGAATTCTAATATAGAAACGGGGTGGTCAAAACATGTGAGGGAACTAATGGACAATTACTCTATAGAGGTCACAAACATAGAAGTAGGAATGAAAGAAGGCAAAAGGTTTGTCAAAGAGAGAGTCATGGAAGATTGCAATCGAAACTGGCGAGCAGGGGTTAGCGTGAAAAGATCACTGCAGGGGTTACAATATAAAGAAAAGCCAGCTTTTGAGAAGTACCTAGATGGCACCTTTGGAGGGTCACTGCTGTTCAAACTGAGATCAAGATCACTGGAGCTTCGGGGAAAAATTGGGAGAGATGGGGAAAAGGGATGCCAAATGTGCCACTCTGGAGTAGTGGAGACCCTGGAACATTTTCTCTTGGAATGCCCACAGTATATACCTCATAGAATAAAATTTACTGGAAGAATAATGCAGAAGTGGGGTGAAGAAACAAAGGATAGATGGCTGAAGGGGGACACGAGGGAGAGGGTAGGAATGCTTATTGAAGAAATTGAAAAAGAGGAAGTGAGGGACACTATTAAGCAGTTTATATCTGAATGCTGGGAGGAGAGGAGGGGAAGAGGGGGTGGGGTGCAGGGGGAATGATGGCCTTCTCTTATGAGGACCGCGACAAATCAGCGGCTGGCCAAAGAGTTATTATTATTATACTTCATACCAAATAACAGCTCTCTGTTCTGTGTGGTTTGGGAAATATGGGTGTTTGAAAATATTTCTATTTTAAGCTCCCAGGGTTCCCATGGGGATGCAGGATTTTTTTTTTTTTTTGCATGGGTCAAGTACTTATGACCCAATAATACCACAAACCAAATTTGGTTCATACCGGACCATCAGTTCAGAAAATAGAAATTTTGGGCGGGGCCAAAAATCTTACTCCTCCTATTACAAAGCCAAATATTACTTCACGAACTTCGTTTGAATAAACTTGATTCTACACCTCATATGGAAGCTCCACAGCAAATATCAAGTCATTGCACACACTGGTTCTTGAGAAGAAGATTTTACAAATATTTTGGAGCATTTTCCCCCACTCCCTCCCTATGGGGCTGGGCATGTTGAGTTGAACAATGAAAGTGTCAATGACACTGTAGCTCAACTTGTCAAGACATGTACATGTGTAGTATGTGACACAACAATGACAAACATTTAGGTAATGACCTGATAACAAAGGTACATATAAAGTATTGTAACGGTCTGTACATTATTACTGACCGTAGCCTGTAACAAATGTATAGGTAAAGTATTGTACAGGTGGGTGACAGTCAGATGCTAAACTAGAAAAGGAATCTTTGAGTCCCAGACTGGGTCTGACTGAACCCCAAAATATTTGTTCTCATAGTACAGTGATAACAAAGGCACCCCAAAACACACTCATTCCTTGCCAAGGTGAAAACAAAGGTACCCAAGAAGTTTCGTGAAGATCAGTTCATAAATACGAGCGGTATAGAAGTTCTGACAAAAAACTGATATACCTAATTTCGGTACAAAATGGCCACTGGCAGCCATCTTGAATTTTGGACCGCACTCAGAAACACTCGTTCTCGTCTCAAGGTGATAACAAAGGTACCCAAGAAGTTTATGTGCACTTACAGTGTATAAGTAGCACTAAATAAATCAAAATTCATCTAATTTGAATAATTTCTGCAAGAGAAAAAAAACCTGTACTGTATGTGATGTATTCCATTTTACTAAACATTCATACAAATATTTATTCAAATCAGAACTTTCATACAGAAGTTCTGTACAAAAGACTGATTGCACTAATTTTGGTACAAAATGGCTGCTGGTGGACATCTTGAATTTTGGACCACACCCAAAAACACTTGTTCTCATCCCACGGTGATAACAAAGGTACCCAAGAAGTTTCATAAAGATCGGTCCGTAAATACGGCCTCTAGCCTGAGCCGTATAGCAGTTGTGTACAAAAAACTGATTAGACCTAATTTCGGCACAAAATGGCCACTGGCAGCCATCTTGAATTTTGGACCGCACTCAGAAACACTCGATCTCGTCCCAAGGTGATAACAGAGGTAGCCAAGAAGTTTCGTGAAGATCGGTTGATAAATACAGCCTCTAGCCTGAGCCGTATTGACATGTGTACTTACTGTGTGTAAGTAGCACTGAAAAAATAAAAGTTCATCTAATTTGCATAATTTCTGCATGAGATAAAAACCCGTATTATATGTGATGTATCCCATGGTACTAAACATTCACACACAAAATTTTTCAAATCAGCGCTTTCATATGGAAGTTCTGTGCAAAAATCTGATTGCACCGAATTTTGTACAAAATGGCTGCCATCGGCCATCCTGAATATCGGACAGCACCCAAAAACACTCGTTCTCGTCCCACGGTGATACCAAAGGTACCCAAGAAGTTTCGTAAAGATCGGTTTATAAATACGGCCTCTAGACCGAGCCGTATTGGCATTTGCACTTACAGTGCTGAAAGTAACACTAAATACATCAAAGTTAGTCTAATTTGCATAATTTACGTACGAGAAAAAAACCTGTATTATATGTTATGTATCCCATGGTACTAAACATTCATACAAAAAATTATTCAAATCAGCACTTTCATATGGAAGTTCTGCGCAAAAAATCTGATTGCACCTAAGTCTGTACAAAATGGCCGCCAGAGGCCAACTTGAATTTCGGATCGGACCCAAAAACACTCGTTCTTGTCCCACGGTCATAACAAAGGTACCCAAGAAGTTTCGTAAAGATCGGTTCATAAATACGGCCTCTAGCCCGAGCCGTATTGAATTGTTGATGGACAGACGGACAACTGGCCCTGGCATAAGCTCAAATTTGGCTTTGCCAAAGTTGAGCTAAAAATAAAATGCCCCTTTGGGACCATCACTCACACAAACTTTCACTTGAATTGGCCCAGTGGCTTTGGAGGAAAAGACCAAAACATGGTGTTGACGGACGACGGATGGAGAGCGATGAGATTAGCTCATCTTGACTTTGTCAAGATGAGCTAAAAATCATATCTGCGATTAAATGTCATGCGAATCCATTCACCCTGGACACGGAAAAACTGGCGAATATCCACACCGGTAGATGTGCCTCTGGTGAGATTTCGAAATGATTACTCACAATCGAAGAAACGGGATGGAAAATGCATAACGATTTTGTCAGTGAATGTAACACTGAGGCATCTTGATTCAAGAAACCCATCACTAAAAAATACAGAAATGGATTGGAGGATTGTCTAATTTGATGGATAAAGGGTTAATATCTCCGTATCAAATTATAAGATTTACATAAAAAACTATAAAGCACAGCACATCAGTAACCTGAACACATATATAAAGTAACTTGACAATCCAAGCAATATTATCAAATGCCAAAGAAATGGATACGGACGCCGGACGGAAAGATGGATGGACAGATGGACAGACAGATGGATAGACAGACAGAGAGATGGATGGATGGACAGACAAAGGATGGACGAACAACGGAGGTCCACCCTGGATGATGGCATTATGTGTACCATACATAGGATGGGTACACATAACAAACTCAGGACATTCGTTCAACAGCGTGTTTCAAACAGGAGGTCTCAGCACCCCATTTTAAGAGAACTGATCTGCATGAGGGACATGTTAGGAAGGATCGCAATAGTTGCCTCATTGATTTGCAATTTGTTCTAACGTTCCCGCTGACTGCTATCCTGACACCCATGTGCAGCACTGACTGAACAATGCTGCACACAGACAAGAGCGCCTTGTTTCAAATCTTTGAAGAGGGAAGGGACTCAGATTTGTATCGCAAAGATAAGCACATTATTGTTGGAAACTATCTGCTGCACTGTTTACCACCAAATCTTCCTGCAACATACAGTGGACTGTCTTGTGTTATCCTTAACAGTGTCCTGAGCTACCCATCCAACAGAGTTGACATAGTGTTTGATACTTATCAGGAACCATCAATCAAGGATTGCGAATGAAACCGGTGAAGTGCAGAGGATGTTCACTTCGCAAAATCCGAACATGAGCAGCTATGACCAAAAGACTTCACAAAAGTGCTGAAAGCAAAATCATTCAGCAGGAGTTGCCATAGTTTCTACTATGAAATTGGTCAGAGCCCCATCATGCACCTCTGTTAGTTTAGTTTAAACAATATTTTATTTATGAAAAACAAATTGTGGTACAATACATACAAAAACGTAATAATGAAGAATAAAGAAACGAAGGAATTGACAAAATTGTATGTATAACAACAATGCATTTGGTACAATTACAGTTAATGTAGAAGTGGGATTCAGCAGGAAGCTATAAGCTTATGTGAGCTGTCTCCCAGTAAATTTAAATCAATTACTAAGTTAGGTGGAAGTAATATTTTCAACGTAATATATTGCTTAAACAGGGCACCTCTGTTGAAGGGTCATGAGATATATCGCGGTGTTGGTCAAGATTGCATCAAGTTTACCGTGCTCAAGGATAGAGTCATTAAGGAACAAGGTACCCGTGCAGCATTTGATGTGCAACCACCCCGAGGCAGACACTCGTGTTTGCTTGTATTTGCTAGACGCAGACCGCTGCTTCCAGGTAGAGATTTGATTATTCCAAGCTTCAGACACAGATATTCTTGTTCTACTTATCCATCATAACCACAGAAGTTTATGCCAGTCATGGATGGACATTGGTACAACAAGTCATGGCAATCGGAGGTACATCAATGTCGACTCCATTGCAGAGGTGATAGGTCCGCGATATTGCATAGGGCCCATTCGCCCTGCTGTCTCACGACGGGAGATTCGTCGATGCCTTCAGGTCTCTGTCTACAGACTCTCCAACAGAAGGCAAAAGTGCACTTGTCTTTAACCAAAGCTAGTCCTGCTTGAGTTGAGTTAGTATGTAGGAGAGTCTGGCAGTTGCTCGCCATTGCTCGGTACTCTCAGGGTACTCCAGCTTCATTCGCCCATTAAACTGTCTGACATGAGGTGACCCTGGATGTCTAAAGTGTCATTAAACCCCAATAACAAAACAAATAAATAAATAAATAAAAGGAAAGCGTTCGGTCCCAAAGACATGGCTAAACCTCTCGATAAGATTAAAGGAATAGAGGCCTGTGCCATACCCTCTTGTGAGAATGTTGTCAACCAGAAGATCCTTCAGACTTCATTCATTGTTGTAGAGCGTCAAAATACCGAGAGAACCTGATGTTGGATGGGAATTATCAGATGGTGAATACAACATTGTTTGGTTTGACTGCCCGCAGATGCCCCCATCTGCTCTTCCAGATGGAAATAAACTAGAGTCGGATGATGTGGAAGTGTCAATCTCTTCACCTGATGAGGTCTGTGACAATGATTTTGAATAGAATCATGATTTAGGAGCGACTCTGGCAGAGTTTGGGTGTGGTAAAGGAACTTTACCTATAACATTTTTATGCCCCCGACCCTCTCAGGGGCATTATGTTTCGCCATGCCCATCTGTTCATCCATCCATCCATCTGTTAACTTTTGGTTCCATCCAATAACTAAAGAACCACTTATTTGATCAAATCATAATTTAGGGGTTACTTGTGGATGACTAGACAATGCTTCCTTTCGATTTGGGTCCAGCTAGCCAATTCACTTCCAGGTCCTATTTTATTGGTAAAGCAGAACTTGTTTATCACAGTAAACAAGCACTACTACACTTCCTGGATTCCCACTGGGAGAAGTTTCAATGAAATCAGTTCCTGAATGTGGAAGGAGTTGTGCATGCAAGAAGCTCAAATAGATATGAACATTAAAACATCTAAGTTCATATGGAGAAAATGTGGTTAACCCTTTACCTAATGAATCGCCCGCATCTGCCCACGTAATATGCAAATTCAGCAGTTGAAAAAATATTATTTTTCAAAAAATTTCAACAAAACCATATCATGTGACCCCTCGTTGGAACGAGCTCGTTCCAACAAGAGGTCACATGATATGGTTTTGTTGAAATTTTTTTTTAAATTTAAAAAAATGATATTTAAAATAATAAATTTTGATATCGTCTGCGTTGGGTAAAGGGTTAAAAGAGTTGCAGATTGAATATTTGGTTATAAGCACAAAATCACTTGTTTGTGGTTATGTTTGTGAAGTTTCATCAAAACTGTAGGAGGAGTTGACCACACATGAATTTTTGGATGGGTGTGTGGACACAGACATATGTACTGGCATATAGGATGACAGTAATATAACCTTCACTTCATTTAAGTTAGGATATAACAAGATAAAATAGATTAACTTTCTCAATGCTGCTGGCAGATATTCCTGCCCAGGGCATGGTATATCTTGCCACTGAGATAGGTATCATTTGGGCACATTTAACCAATTCCTCCCCTGTAAATTGAATAGACAATTTGACCAGTGTTCACCCTGACACGTGCCAAATGCACATTTCTAAAAAATCTGGCACATAAATGTGAGTATCAAAATCACGAACCTGATATATTCTTTATTTTCGTCCAACCTTTTGACTTTATCGCAGCCATTTCCGACTTTGCAAAACCGGGTATATAATATTACATTTTCTCCTAGTAAAGCAAACAAATTAAATATATCAATATCAATGCCCACAAAATAATCTTGTTCCTCTGTGTACACAATGACCAGTCACTCTCCAATTGTCCTTACCAATGTCCTCGGATTAAGAAGTTGTGTATTGTGTAAACAATACATGATTTGTTTCTTCACCAGCGAACAATAGACCAGATTATCTATTATCTTTACCGGTAATTGTTGGTGTTACTTTCCCCACTGACTAAAATCAAAGATTAACACAGTAATAAAATGTCAAAGGTTTCAATCCACATGTCAATCAGTTACTGTATAGATCACTGAGGTGCGAATTTCTATTGACCTGCTATATGTAGGACTATATTTGTTCCATGATATTTTATTATTTTGTGTTTCTTTCAAAGACATCCTATCAAACAGAGACAGCCTGAGGCAGATTATACTTGTCAGTGATGGCCATCACTCAAAATCATCTCCGAAGTGGCAGACTATACTTGCCCGAAAATCCAGATCGTCTGCACCCTTGGGGAGAGATAGTACCTTTGTGAGAGGACCCAACCTCCCACACTGGTCCTCACTCGAGGGTTCAACCGACATCAGTCAACGAGACCGCCACACCGCAACAGGAGACACCTGCCGAGTACCTGAACCTTTTCCTCCTTCAACATGCCTAGACATGTGACAGCCAATCATATACAGTCACCGAGGGTCGAAATGGGCTTGTTCCCCCATACCGTCCCTGCACGCCTTTGGCGCGTGAAATCATTTCGTTCGTTCGTTATTTTGTGTTCTGTTTTATGTTATATTTGGTTTATGTATGTTTATGCTTTTGATCAACCTTGAATAAAATATGAAAAAAAAATAAAATTTTATTAATAGTTATCTCACATAAAATATCCATGGCACAAACAAATCTCATTTGGCACAAAAAAATTCTCATTTGGCACACAAATATTCAGTTTGGGTCCATCAATCTAGTCATGGCTGCTTCACAGCAGCCATGATTAGATTTGATGAAAAATATTTTTAAAATACTCAGCAGGTTGAGAGTTAAATGCTTATAAATGTACAACTGAGGCAATACCAATCTATAATGAAAGTGTCAATGACACTGTTGCGTAACTTGACTGTGTGTAGTGTTTGATGAAAAGGATAATGATCAATGTTTATGAAAGGATTTTGAAATAAGACAAGAATTGTGATAATTGAGAATTTGTTAAGTTCTGTACCCTACATGCTATGTTTTCAACAAGAATAATTTGAGGTGTAGACTGTACTAAAGAAGTGAGGCCTGGGTTAATGTGTCCCTCACAGTTAATGTCTGTCAGCCAAAGTTACCAAGTTACAGAAAAATTATTCCCAAATAAAATCCCTTCATAAATAAAATTTGTATACTTCGCTAAAAAAAATCTAGGTCACATGATGGTCCGGCAGTCACAGTTGACCAATCATGACCAAAATAAGACACTTATATGATAATCATTTATTACCAAACCCCACATGCCAATGTGGCGAGCGAGAGACTACTGATCACTTTCTCTTGCATTGTCCTATTTTCACGGACGCTCGTAATTATACAATTAACCTACTTCCTTCTGGGGCAGACGTATCTACACTTCTTTTTGGTTCGGAATTCTTGAACAATGAAGACAACCGCCTTATCTTTGAAGTGGTACACGATTTTATATTATCAAGTAAGCGATTCCAATGATTAATTTGTATCATCGTATTAAACCGGTCAAAATATTAAAATTGTTATGAATATGGTTACCAAACTAGCTGAACGGAACGATTATAGACCTCACCACCACTCAACTCTCATTGCAGCTCAGCGCCACTCGGACTGTATTCACGGTTTGTACATATAATCTTCTGCGAAACGATTCGAATGACGTTACTTATGTTATTCCTGTGCAGTAAATGCACCATGTATTCAAGCTGACTAGTCTGTAGTCTCAATATTCTAGCACATCGTCTTCCGGTGGTCCCTGCCCCTACCTCACGCGATGGCCAAGATTGGGTGGTCCTATTAACAAATACTCCACGTAACCAAACTTTACTTCCTTTACAATTTTGGACTCACAAACGTGGCTCGCGACCCTCCACTGGAGTGAGCTTATTGAGCCCGCTCCATTGGGGGCCGAAGAGCTGTGTTTTTGAAACAGAAAATAAATGTTTAGGGGTTAAAGACGTCTCTTGTGCAATACTCGTACTATATCTGTGTGGGGTAAGGTGTTGGCCTGGAGTACGGGGCGGTGACCCACGGACAACGATGTATGAGCTCGACTACTGACGCCTGTGTTATGTATGCAAATACTGTTCAACTAAGGACATAAAGTCATCCATATACCTGCTATTGTCATTGGTAACTACATGTAATCTTGTTTTGGTGGAAACGGCCTTGTATAAGCTTACAGCTTCCTGCCGAATCCACATCAATGTATGTATCAATTTCTGTTATTATATTCTCGAAATAAATATTGTTTAAACCAAAATAAGACAGTCTCATCTAGATATCATACCAAGTTATCCTACCAAGTTACAATGAAATCCCTTCATAAAAAACAACCTGCAGACAGTGCTAAAGGAATCTAGGTCATGTGACCAGGCGGCGGTAGTGGACGATCGTTTGTGACCAAAATAGGACAGTCTCATCTAGACATCATACTGAGTTATCCTGCCAAGTTACAATGAAATCACTTCATAAATGTAAACTGTAGTCTGTGCTAAACAAATCTATGTCATGTGCATGTGCGGCCGACACGGTTGACCAATCACAGACAAAATAAAACGTTCTCATCTAGACATCATATCAAGTCATTCTACCAATTTACAATAAAAATCTCTTCATAAATGCAAGCTGTAGACTGTGCTAAAAGAATCTAGGTAATGTGCCCCTGTTGCCATCACGGTTGACTGAACCTGACCACAATAGGATGTTCTCATCCAGACATTATACAGAGTCATCCTACCAAGTTACAATGAAATACCTTCATAAATACAACCTGTAGACTGTGCTAAAGGTTTTGGAGTTTCGGGCTCGCACAGCCATCACGGTTGACCGATCACGATCAAAAGAAGACGTTCTCATCTGGACATTATACCGAGTCATCCTACCAAGTTACAATGAAATCCCTTCATAAACACGACCTGTAGACCATGCTAAAGGTGTTTGCACTTGTATAACGGTTACGGTTGACTGATCATGTCCAAAAAGGGGACATTCTTATCTAGACATTATATATCCTTCCAAGTTACAATGAAAGCCCTTCATAAATATGACCTGTAGATTGTGCTAAAGGTTTTCAGGTTTTGGGCTCGAGTAGCCTTCACGGCTGACCGATCACAACCAAAAGGGGAAGTTCTCATCTAGACATGACCTTGAACCAGCATATGAAATTTTATGATGATTGGACAAGAACTACGTGGTGTAGGCTGTGCTGAAGAAAATGTTAACAGACTTCCACATGCTTGATGGCAATAGCTTAACTGGGAGCGCGGTGGCTCAGTGGTAGACTGTTGGACTTCTATGCTAGAGGTCCCAAGTTCGATCCCCGTCCGGGATGACCCACCTTGTATCCTTGGGCAAGGCACTTTATCCCGGTTGCCTACATGGGGGCATGATGACGCAGTGTACTAAGGTGTACTTCACGTCGATGGGGCACATGTCTTCAACCGCTGTGACCTTGCTTGAGTGGAGCTTGAACAGAGTTAGAATGTTGAGGAGCTGACAGTTGCTCGTCGATGCTCGGTGGTTCTCTCCGGGTACTCCGGCTTACTCCACCCATAAAACTGTCTCGGTCACGATTTGCCATTGTGCATAAGTATGTGACCTTAAACACCAATAGATAAATAAATAGCTTATCTTGACTTTGTCAAGTTAACCCTTTACCTAACATGAAAAGCAGACGACACTTGCAAAAAAAATTCTTGAATAACTATTTTTTTTCATTTTTTGTCTCAAAAACATAGGTTATGACCCCTCATTGGAACGAGCTCGATGAGCTCGTTCCAATGAGGGGTCATAACCTATGTTTTTGAGACAAAAAATGAAAAAATAATTAAAATTAATAGGGGATTTTTGAGAATAGCGTTGGCCGGTTTTGGCCGGTACGATGGGTAAAGGGTTAAGCTAAAAATATAGAGGGTTGATTCTAAAATATCGTATCTCCAAATTCATGCCTTGTGAATGAAGGCAATCAGCTTGTTTCTGATAGGTGGAAATGAAATGGACAAAAAGCCTTGACTAACCACTCACAGCTTGAATGGCACAGATCATAGAATGATAGAGATATAATCAATTCAAAAATATTGTACAATTTCTGTTACAGCAAGTTAACTCTCAAAATGTCTTATTACCACCTAAAAGTCATTTTTCTGATATAAAACACATCTAATAGACTCAAAATGTTACCTGAAAGATTTACATGGCTTTCCGTTTGAGGAGCCACCATTACTCTGTTCTGTGTTCCCCATATTTGGAGTTATTCAGTTTTTTGTCTCAAGTGAAAAGTTGGAAAATTCGAGATACGACATTGTGGAAGTTTACCGATGATATACCTGAATTTATAAGTGCATTTTTTCACCAATACAAGCTAAGCAAATACCACCAAAATTTTTCAAGGACTTTCCATAAAGCTTTTCAAGCACTCAGCTGGTTGATTGCTAGACACCACTATCAGGGATCTATTGAAAAGTGCTGGAAGCCACTTTTGTGGCTTTACACTGTATGCATTAGCCTGAGGTCTGATCAGCAAAAGACCTTTTTTTTCTTCTACAAACCTATTTGGTTGCAATTTATTGGACAGTGTCAATAGGCTTTACACTGTATGCATTAGCCTGAGGTTTGATCAGCAAAAGACATATTTTTTCTATAAAACTATCTGGTTGCAATTTATTGGAGAATGCCTATTGACACTCTCCAATAAATTGAAACAAAACAATTATTTATGAACAAAATCTTGCTAAACTAAGGTGACTTGTGCTGGTAGCAGGGTATCTTTGAAAAAATACCCATGCTTCAAATCACCTTTGAAAAATAATTTAGCACACAACTAGTTAATCAGAAGACTGATTGGAGAGGTGTAAACCTGACTTATCCTGACTGTGATGGCTTAAGTCCTGACTGATCAAATATTCCAACTAAAACATCATGGTATGCTTTTGTTGAAAACATGTTTTGATGATCAGTGCTCAAGCTAAAACATGCCTTGATGATCAGTGTTAAAGCTAAAACATGCCTTGATGATCAGTGTTCAAGCTAAAACATGCCTTGATGATCAGTGTTCAAGCTAAAACATGCATTGATAACCAGTGTTCAAGTGAAAACATGCCTTGATGATCAGTGTTCAAGCTAAAACATACCTTAATGATCAGTGTTCAAGCTAAAACATGCCTTGATGATCAATGTTCAAACTAAAATATGTCTTGATAATCATTGTTCACGCTAAAACATGCCTTGATGATCAGTGTTCAAGCTAAAACATGCCTTGATGATCAGTGTTCAAGTTAAAAAATTTTACGCTGGTCCAAAATGTTTTGGGGCCAAGTTAAAAATTTTCACGCTGGTCCAAAATGTTTTGGGGCCAAGTGGAATTTTGTTCATTGCCAAATGAATTTTTTTGGTGCCAAATGAATTGTTTTGGTGCCAAATGAAAGATTTTAGTGCCAAATGGAATCTGATTGTAAATGAGAACAAATTAACCATTTATCATCCTTTTGAGTGTAACAAGGCACCATGTGCAATGCTAAAGCATTGCAGATGGCACCCTGTTGCACTCAAAGAACAATGATTTAATTTAGTATTTTTTGGCTGCTTCAAGTATTTTAGTTGTAAAAAGGAACATAAATGATAATGAAAGTGTCACTGACACTGCAGCTTAACTTTACTGTGTGTAGTGTTTGATGGAAAGGATAATAATGTTCAATGTTTATGAAAGGACTATGAAATAAGACAAGAATTGTGTGTCTATTGAGAATATATTAAGTTCTGTACCCTTTCAATTGGGTGAAATTGAGAATATGTTAAGTTCTGTACTCTTTCAACAAGAATAATTTGAGGTGTAGACTGTACTAAAGAATTGAAGCCTGGGTTGATGTGGCCCTCACAGTTAATGCACAGTTAAATATGACTGGTAGACTTTGCTATAGGAATCTAGGTCAAGTGCCAGTCCAACAGTCATGGTTGACCGATCTTGACCAAAATCTAGATATCATACCAAGTTATCCTACCAAGTTACAATAAAATCCCTTCATAAAAACATGGGCCCAGAGGGCTCACCTGACAAAAGTTGTTTAAAGAAGGATTTAGTTAGCATCTATAGCTAGTTAACGCTACAGAGGAATGAAGTTATTTAATTATTTGTAACTCTGTTGTCCATGCCAGATGATTTTTGTCTAGTACTGGGATGGTACCACGGAAATAATGCCCTGATTTCCAGTACTGCAAAATTAGGGAGTCCAAAAATCAACCTAGGAACTTTACTTGAACAAACTTGAGTCTGAGCCCTTTCCTCCCACTACCAGGATGCTGTATATCAAAAGTAAAAACATTCTGACTGGTGGATCTGAAGAGGATTTTTAAAGAAATTTCCTCATATTGCACTTCCATAGGGAGCCCAAATATTAACCCAGGGACCCGATTTGAACAAACTTGAATCTCACCTCTCTAGAGATGTTGTATACCAAATACGAAAGCATTCTGACTGGTGGATCTAGAAAAGATGATTTTTAAAGATATTCCTTCATGTTGCACCAAGTTAAAATTCAGGTTTCCATAGGGAGCCCAAATATTAACTCAGGGACTTGATTTGACCCACCTAGAGATGTTGTATATGAAATATGAAAGGATTCTGACTGGTGAATCTGCAGATTTTTAAAGAGATTTCCTCATATTGCACTAATTTAAAATTCGGGCTCCCATAGGGATCCCAAATATTAACCCAGGGACTTGTTTTGAACAAATTTGAATCTGCCCCCCCCCCCCTCCAGAGATGTTGTATACCAAATATGAAAGTATTCTAACTGGAGGATCTGAAGAAAAAGATTACTTTTTTTTAAATTCCTCATATTACACTAAGTTAAACTTTGGGCTCCAATAGAGAGCCCTAATACTAACCCAGGGACCTGAATTGAACAAACTTAAATAAGACCCCCCCCCCCCCCCCCCCCAGAGATGTTGTATACCAAATATGAAAGCATTCTGACTGGTGGATCTGAAGAAGAAGAATTAAATAAATTTCCTCATACTGCACTAAGTTAAAATTAGGGCTCCTACAGGGAGCCCATTTATTAACCCAGGGACTTGATTTGAACAAACTTGAATCTACAGATGTCGTATACCAAATACCAAAAGATTCTAATAGACAGTTCTAGAAGATTTTTTTTTAATTTGGAAAACAATTTATGGGTGCTATCAGAGTAATGCCCCTTGTGGTGCCCCCTGTGGGTGTGGCAACTTTATTGAACAAACTTGAATTGACATATAATAAGAACATGCACATCCACTTTGGTTCAATTCGGCCCAGTGGTTTATGAGGATTAGTTGATAATGTAAAGTTCATGCCGGACGGAGAGACAGATGGACAACAGACAAAATGTGATCACTTAAGTTCCCCCTGACTTTTAGTCAGGTGAGCTAAAAATTTAAGCAAGATCAAAAAGATTAAGTAACAAGGAAATGTTTTGATAAAAATCTGATAAAATGGATACACTGTCAATTAAGTTGACCTATAACAAAGAGCCATGTTTGCACCTGAGACTGATAGATTACTTGATAGGTGTGAATTCTGTTTCGTCTGTATTGTCAGACAGTGATTTTATCGAAAGTGATACACTGAAATATTAAACCACAAAGCCTTTGAGACCTACCAAAAGTATATTTTTGGTGCCAAATTTTGGTGCCAAATGCTGTATTTTAGGTGCCAAATCAATTTCTTTAGTGTAGTTTGGCATCATTGCCACTCCAACAACATGGACACTGTTGATGATGTAATTGGAATATTAGGATCAGTTTTGATTTTAGTTAAAAAACTGAAGACTTCTTTCAAATTTATTTGTGGATGAATAAAATACATGTAGAAATATACATGTATGAGTCATGATGCATCTCATTAAATTTACATGTACTGCAACATGTATGCCAAGTTGGTCGTGCTGAGTACCTAACAGCCAAAATCAGATGCTAGAGATATCTATTTGTAGGCTGGCTATACAGAGCGCATCGCTTAACTGGTAGAGTGCTGGAAGCCCATATTTGGGCTCCATTCTGAAGAGCAGATTCCCTCAACTTAATGGCTTCCTATTCAGTAAATGTGCTTCATATTATCTGGGAAGTGACATTATTTACTCCATATGAATTTGTCTTGTTAAAAGTGCTGGGAGAGTGCCTGTAGGCACTCTCCCACAAATTAAAACAAGGCAAAGGCATTTGAACAAATTTTCATGAACAACAATAATGTAGCCCTCTACCAGTTAACTGCTGAATTATTTTTAGTCATCAAAATTTGTTCACATATCTTTGCCTTGTTACAATTTATGGGAGAGTGCCAGAAGGCACTCTCCCATCAATTGTAACATGGCAAATCCTAACAGACTAAATAATTAAACTTCAAAGGTGATATGTAGAACATCCACTGAATATGAAGCCTTCAAGTTGCAGCACTGACACTTCAGAAATATAGAACCTTAGTGAGCACGCTCACATACCCCACGTGCCCCGATATTTCAAGCTCTAATCATTTTTTAAAAATAAACATAGATTCTAGGAATACTGCAGAAAACAGTGTTCTGTAGTTTCAACAGTATTGAAAGAATTCAAGCAGAGAAAAAGCCCGGAAAACTGTAATTTTGATGAACTTTTCAAAGTCTATGGGGCCGTAATTTTGGTAAAAATCAGTGGGGCGGAACAAAACCCAAACTTGTTCTGTAGGCCACCATGTTAGACTAACACACCAAAAATCAGCTCAATATCTGGAAGCGTGTAGAAAAAAGTCCGGAAAACTGTAATTTTGATGAATTTTTCAGAGTTCAAGGGCCGTAATTTCGGTAAAAATCAGTGGAGCGGAAAAAAATGCAAACTTGATCTGTAGGCCACCATGTTAGGCTCACATACCAAAAATCAGCTCAATATCTGGAAGCGTGTAGAAAAAAAGTCCGGAAAACTGTAATTTTGATGAATTTTTCAAAGTTCAAGGGCCGTAATTTCGGTAAAAATCAGTGGAGCGGAACAAAATGCAAACTTGATCTGTAGGCCACCAGGTTAGACTAACAAACCCCAAAACAGCTCAATATCTGGAAGCATGTAGAAAAAAAGTCCGGAAAACTGTAATTTTGATGAACTTTTCAAAGTTCAAGGGCCCTAATTTCGGTAAAAATCAGTGGAGCGGAACAAAATGCAAACTTGATCTGTAGGCCACCATGTTAGACTAACATATCAAAAATCAGCTCAATATCTGGAAGCGTGTAGAAAAAAGTCCGGAAAACTGTAATTTTGATGAATTTTTCAGAGTTCAAGGGCCGTAATTTCGGTAAAAATCAGTGGAGCAGAAAAAAATGCAAACTTGATCTGTAGGCCACCATGTTAGGCTCACATACCAAAAATCAGCTCAATATCTGGAAGCATGTAGAAAAAAAGTCCGGAAAACTGTAATTTTGATGAATTTTTCAAAGTCCAAGGGTCGTAATTTCGGTAAAAATCAGTGGAGCGGAAAAAAATGCAAACTTGATCTGTAGGCCACCATGTTAGACTCACATACCAAAAATCAGCTCAATATCTGGAAGCGTGTAGAAAAAAGTCTGGAAAACAAGTAGGACAGACTGACAGACTGACGGACGGACCAGTCAAAAACATTATTCCCCAGCAACTTCATTGCTTGGGGTATAATAAAGCCCAAATATGGGCTTCCAGCACTCTACCAGTTAAGTGCAAGTATTAAACCCAGTTTTGTAGGAAAGTGCATGATCACAAGCAAGAGTGAGACAATATCCAAGATTCCAATACATGTACAAATGAAAATGTCTTGACAAGAAAAATTATTGAAGGGGGTCACAACCCACTAAAACACCCCCACCCCACCCCTCTTAGCAGAGTACTTGGCCTGGAATTATAATTTTGAGGTGCAAGTACAATCAATCCTTTACCTACCCTGACAGCCATTATAACCAGCCATCGATTTTCACAAATTGGTCATTCAACTTTTATTATTTCCTCAGTGTTTGCTTCAAATTACAAAACTCATTAGAATGAGCTAGTTTAGTCTGTTCCAAATATTGGGGGGGGGGGGGGGGGGGGGGGGGAGTCAAATTATTTTTTTTTTTTGCAAAAAATACTGAGGTATATGTACCATAATATTTAATTTCAGCCTGGAGCCTCCAACAGAATTTGTTTGTGTCCTTGAGAGTGCATGCCTAACCCTTTACCTAACACAAATAGACGACACTTGCGAGAATATATTGAATCTCTAAAAATCTCTCTTTTTTACAGTCACTCCCAACCAATATTCACCATCATCTTTTAAGTGCTGATCAACCTTAGGAAATTTTTGATTTTGCCACGACAAAAATTTCCAGGAACCTGCAAGAAAATCAATTTCTTACATGTGTGTTAAAATAGAAAGTTATCAGTTGTCTTGAGCAGTTTGTAATGTAATTAGTATGTATTCTAAATGAATGTCTCGAGTGACAAATAATTTGTTTGATTCTGCCAATCAACACAAACCACAACCCGTGTATAGATTTTCCGTCTCTGTGGTGCCACTGTAAATGGTTTAACACTTTACAAAACAAATCGGTAATACCAGTGTTAATTATTACACCCCAAAAATCACCATCCAAATTTTGTTTAATATTTGCATCCAAAACAATATTAGATTATGATAGAGATGGGCAATATACCGAAAACCAAAACAATATCTATATCATGGGGATACCGGAAAACCGAACCGAATCAATCACCGAATATCCCAAATTTTCCTTCATTAGCTATTTATAGAGTCTTGTTGAGGTTGATAGCAGGTGAAGTGTTCATTTTCATTAAATTTTCTTTTCAGTTTTGTTAATCTTTAAGGGGCTGGGCACTTGTCCTGCATTCCCAGGAGAACTAAGCAGTGATTTATAGCCAAGACTTGATTAGAAATCACTGCCCACATGACTTGTCTATTGTCAGCAGGACCTCCTAATGATAGCATGTTAAGGGTGCATGCTCTAAAATCACAAATCCAGATCTGGGCCTTTAAATGTTAAGGTGTATTTGGAAGTCACAGAATTAAGGTAGGAATGATCTGTGTGAGCAAAAAAATACCAATGTTAAATTAAACTTACTGGCAGTGGCATCATGGCACTGTGTTAAAATGATACAAGAACAACTCATTCTGTATTTTCCTAACATTCCTGTTTCATTTTACATCCCTCTGAAAAATCCTAACATTCCTGTTTCATTTTACATCCCTCTGAAAAATCCTTTGGTACTATCAGCAAATCTGTCAAGTCTGAGACTGAATACCAACCGAATACCACGGTACACTCCCCTTATAGATACAGAAACCGATAATGAACTCAAAATTCCAATAACACCCATCTCTAGCTTATGTTTCTTGAAAGAAATGATCTCATTCCAATGAGGGACTGGCCTCATTCCAATACTGGAATGATGTTATTGGGCTTGTTCCAATATTGGGGGTTCATAGGCTATGTTCTGAAAGCAAAAAATATAACTTCTAACATATGCACAGAATGACACACGTGAGTGAATGGGTTAATCGATATGGCACAAGTGCTATCACGGAAGGATAAAACTTGAGGCCTGTGGCCTCTAGTTCTATCCTTCCGCGCTGGCACTCATGCCATATCGATTAACCCATTCACACGTGTGTGTCGTTCTGTGTTTATTACAATGCCTTCATGTCTATAAAAGCAATTATTAAAAGGACACTCAGCAATTCATTTCACAACTATCAAGACAAACAACACACTTTATCACCAATCAAATTTGCGATGAGACCCATGTTAGTTTAAACAATATTTATTGGAACATATTACATTTGCTGTATACAAAATACTTGTACAAAACTTAGTAATATACAATATTACACAGCATAAGAATAGAGAAGATACATTTTAAAGGAGGGATTCGACAGAAAGCTTAGAGCTTATTTGAGTCGTCTCCATGTGTTACTATTTCTTACTATTTCTTCCCTTCAGTTCCAATGTGTTCCATGTGCCTAATGGTACATAGAACACATTGGAACTCAGGGGACGATTTCTAGCTATCGCTAGCGATTCAAATTGTAATTGCGTTGCATGATTTGTAGAAAATTCCAGTGAAATTCCGCTTCTATTTTTTTTATTTTCCACATCGTTTGGTTTTGCTGTAGATGGGGATTCCACAGAACAGGCGGCATGTAATAAAACTGAAATTACCACTTTCAAAAAACATTGTTTGTTTATTAGACTTTGCATGTGGTTGCGTTCAACATCAATGGCTGTATGAAGTATAAAGCCATGGTTAGCTATTTGTTTATAACTGCCACTTTGGAGGAATTAAATATTTGTTTACTTGGACATGAGGTCACTTCATATCCATTGTTATACAATGGTGCCCTGTTAACTGAATAGCCACTGTGCTAGAGAGAAATATGCAATTAATAGGAGAATTTGTTTCAAGCCTATTTGTTTTACAAAGATTGACAAACAAGTTATGCAACTTATATTAACGCCTCTCTTTGGCCCAATGGTGCAGGTGTGTGGGATTACCTTCATAGTGACAACTTTGCGGCTCTTCTTGAATACTACTAAGGGACCTTTAGCCTGCACAGAGTGCATCTCTCTCCACACAGAGGACAGTCATTTTACATCCCTATCCGATAGGACAGTACTCTCGAGTGCCTAATAATAGTACAGGGCGAAATAATACTACAGTGTGGAAAATTTCTGAAAATTAATAATAGTATAGGGTCGAATAATAATATAGGGTGAAAAATTCCAAGATGTTACCCAGCCTCTATGCTCAGAGCCATTTTTATAACACAGACGTCTGATGCTCTTGAAGTGGTAAGGGCTAAATTACTTTTGGTTATCATAATTTTCACATGGATTTGACTTGTTGCAATTTAGGGGAGAGTGCCAACAGGAACTCTCCCATAAATTGCACCAAGGCAAAACCTTATAGACTAATTAATTCTGTTTCAGCGATGATATGAAGCACTTCCACTGAGTACCAGGCCTTAAAGTTATGGTAACAGTACTTCAGAATAAAGCCCAAATATATGCTTCCAGATCTCTACCAGTTAACATTTCCATTGCATCCTGTGTTTGCTTGTACATGTACCTTACTAGTTTGTTTTGGTGAACTTCTTGAGATAAGCGGCTGCTCTGCACATTCGATTGCTGAAAATTAATAATCATACATGGCCAAATAAGGATCATACAGGCAGGAATTATGTTCAAAAAAGAATAATCATACATGTATGATTATTAGGCACTCAAGAGTATACTGTGACAACATCAACCCCACAACTGAAACTGACAGAGAGTGTTTGGACACCTCGAGAACTTTCTCTGACCGAGGATTGATCCTGGGACCTCTGGCAGGAGAGACCAGTGCACTTATCCACTCGGTCATCCATTCAGCTACCAAAATGACCCAGTAGTCAGGTCATTTTCCTTCCTTCTCATAATAATACCATTTATTGTATTACATCTTGTTTGACAGAGAAAAATCATCTAAACTGGTTCATAAATGTGGGAGGAACAGTCAAGAATCTAATATAGAAATCTGTATTAAATCTTCTCATTTATTCATCAATGATGATTAACCCTTTATCCAATGCAGGTATCAAAATTGATTATTTTAATTAGTTTTTTTCAAATTTTTAAAAAATGTTAACAATGCCATATCAAGTGACCCCTCATTGCAACAAGCTCAGTGAGCTTGTTCCAATGAGGTGTCAAGTGATATCATTTTTTTTCTCTCAACTGCTTCATTTGCAAATTATGTGTGTGGGCAGATGCAGCTGATTTCATTAACTCTTAACACGTTGAGTATTTTCTAGATATTTTTCATCAAATCTAGTCATGGCTGCTTTGAAGCAGCCATGACTAGATTTGATGAAAAATTAATCTAAATGTAACAACAGAAACCATTTATGAAAAAATCCATTCCATTTACACGGAGACAATGTGATTAAATATCCACAAATTATACTTATTTCAGAGAAAAAGAGAATTTAAACCCAGTGTGCTGGGCAGGAATATCTGCCAGCAGCATGCAAAGAGTTAACCCTTTACCTAATGTGAAAAGCAGACGACACTTGCAAAAAAAATTCTTGAATAACTAATTTTTTTCATTTTTTGTCTCATAACCTATTTTTTTGAGACAAAAAATGAAAAAAATAGTGAAAATTAATTGGCGATTTTTGAGAATAGTGCTGGCCGGTTTTGACCGTTACATTGGGTAAAGGGTTAAGTAAAGGATTAAGAATACTGTTAGCATCTATGACTGCAACATGTGTAACAAGAGCACTGCCAGGCGGTATCACCATTATACAACAGCTAATAAAAACTTCAGTTGTCACTAGGGTGAACAATACATTAACAGGAGAACGAATGGACAGATGGATGGACATTCCAATAGCATGATATGGTCTGCTCACATGGGACAAAAATTTGAATTTGACCACAATATTGTACAGATAATTGCTCATGCTAAGTTTGGCTGCAATCTGTTCATAATTAATAAAGTTATAGTGTGGACATGTGAAAACAAGAGGCCCCATGGGGCCTGAAGCCCTCACCTTAAACAGAACACAATATAAACCTAGTCCAAGTCTACATTAAGCAATCCATCTCCATAGGATACATTGTCAATCCTTGATCCCCTCAAAAGTGACAAAAATAGTCCGAGAATCATACCTTTTCTTCAGTTGATCATAATGTAAAATGTAGAACTCCCCTATGAAGACCCTTGATACAACCTATGTGGATTAATCTTAGTTACACACCTCTAGAGGGTACTGAATACAAAGTTTCTAATTCCTCAGCTACATGGCCAATTCCGGCTCCCATAGGGAGCCCAAATATTATCCCAGGCTCTGGATTTGAACAAAATTGAATCTAACCTCCTCAGAGATGTTGTATACCAATTATGAAAGCATTCTGTCTGTTGGATCTGAAGAAGAAAAATTTTAAAAGAAATTTCCTCATATTGTACTAAGCTAAAATTTGGGCTACCATAGTGGGCCTAAATGTTAACCTACAAACTCGATTTGAACAAACTTGAATCTTGACCCTCCAGTACCCCCCTCCCCACCCCCTGAGATGTTGTATACCAAATATGAAAACATTCTGACTAGAGGATCTGAAAAAGAAGATTTTTTAAGAAATTTCCTCATATTGCCCTAAGTTAAAATTCGGGCTACCATAGGGAGCCCAAATATCAACCCAGGGCACCAATTTGAACAAACTTGAATTTGACTCGCCTAAAAATGTTGTAAACCAAATATGAAAGGATTCTGACAGTGAATCTGAAGAAGAAGAATTTTGAAGAAATTCCCTCATATTGCACTAAGTTAAATTTCAGGTTCCCATATGGAGCCCAAATATTAACCCAGGCACTCGAATTGGACTTGAATGTGCCCCCCTCCCCCCCTCCCTCTCTCCTAGAGATGTTGTATACCAAATTAATTCTGACTGGTGGATCTGAAGAAGAAGATTTTTCAAGAAATTTCCTCATATTGCGCTAAGTTAAAATTTGAGCTAGCATAGCAAGCCCAAATATAAACCTAGGGACCCGATTTGAACAAACTTGAATCTGTCCCCCCCCCCCCCCCCCCCCCCCCCCCCCCCCCTCCCGAGAGATGTTGTATACCAAATATGAAAGCATTCTGACTGGTGGATCTGAAGAAGATTTGTAAAAAATATCAACCATATTGAACTAAGTTAAAATTCGGGCTCAGCACTTTTTCGATGCCCTCTACAGAACACCCAAACACAACCGATGGCAATTCTTTTTTACCATTCAATTTTACTGGTCCTAAGGCTGCTTCATACCAAATAACAGTTCTCTGTTCTGTGTGGTTTGGGAAATCTGGGTGTTTGAAAATATTTCTATTTTTAGCTCCCAGGGTTCCCATGGGGATGCGTGACTTTTTTTAAGTCTGACTGGTGGTTCTGAAGAAGATTTTTAAAGAATGTAATCCCCATATTACCCCAAGGAAAAAATTTGGGCTCCTGTATTAAGCCCAAATAAGAACCAATGGGCTTTATTTTAACAAACTTGTATCTGACCCTCCTATGAATGCTGTATACCGAATATCAAAAGATTCTGATGATTGGTTCTGGGGAAAAGATATTTTTAAATTTTTGCAAATATGCTGACTCAGCATTTTTTCGATACGCATTACAGAACACCCTAACATAACCAATGGCAATTTTTTTTTACCATTCATTTTTTGCATGGGTCAAGTACTTATGACCCAACAATACCATATACCAAATTTGGTTCAAATCGGACCATCGGTTCAGAAAACAGAAATTTTGGGCGGGGCCAAAAATCTTACCCCTCCCATTACAAAGCCAAATATTGCTTCACGAACTTCATTTGAACAAACTTGATTCTACACCTCAAAAGGAAGCTCCATAACAATATCAAGTCATTGTACCCACTGGTTCATGAGAAGAAGATTTTAAAAATATTTTGGAGCATTTTCCCCACCCCTAGGGGGCTGGGCATGTTGAGTTGAACAAAAATGCAATGCCCCTTCCGGACCATCACTCACAAAAACTTTCACTTGAATTGGCATAGTGGTTTTGGAGGAGAAGACCAAAACATGGTGCTGATGGACGACGGACATCGGATGGAGAGCGATGAGATTAACTCAGCTTCACTTTGTCAAAGGTGAGCTAAAAAGGGGCTAAACTCAGTAAATATTTGTTGGACCAGACTGAAATTCAAGCACTGCATGACCTCAATATTATTAAGATAATTGCTCACATCACATTTGGTTATTACAGTCAGTTTCTATTTTTGAAGTTATTACATGGACAAACAAGTCAATGGACAGATGAGTAGATGAACATTCCCATAACATAGCACTGTTCACTCGGATAGGACCAAAGTTGGAACTTGATCTCAGTAATGTTGAGATAACCATTCACACCAACTTTGGCAACAATTAGTTCATAATTTCTGATGTTATCATGTGGACAAGGCAAATATAAATCTTTCAAAGTCAAATAAGAGGCTGCCATGGTGGCTATTTTGGATATGCTGGAATACTAAGTAGTGAAAGGAACCTTCCTCTAGTCACTACCAATCCACCGCATGGTGCATTTTATTTTCAAGTTATTGCATGAACAAGCAAAAAATCCAAGATGGCTACCATAGCTGCCATTTTGGACATGGCAGAAAACTGATTTTCGAAAGGAACCTTCCTCCAGTCATCACTAATCCACCACAGAAATAGAACCCATAGTCCATTTCATTTTTAAGTTATTGCATGGACAAGCAAAAGCTAAAGGACAGGTAGATGGTTGGAGGGAAGGACAGACAAACAAGCCAGAAAATAAGCAGACTGCCATCTGCAAAATGAGGTCCCCAGAGGGTGAATTTGGTGATGCTACCCTGCACAGCAGGGTAGCATCACTAAATTTACCCTCTGTGATCCTCAATCTGAATCAAGGTCTCAAACCTAAACAAGCAGAGGTATACAGAGGATACATTGGCCCACTGTATGGGATAGCATCAGCACATTCACCCTCTGAGGACCTCATTCTGCAAATGACAGATTGCTTATTTTCAGGCTTGGACATGGCTGTACCAGTAAAGCACAGCCACAGTAAACCACAGTAAACAAGCACTGCCCAAGTCTTCTAAGTTCAAGGAGATAACCTGGTTACAATCATTGCAGATTTCTATTTTTCTGAGAAATGCACACATTCATGTAAGTGGTAATGTTTATTTATTTATTTATTTATTTATTTATTTATTTATTTATTTAATGGGATTTAATGACACTTTTGACATCCAGGGTCACCTCGTGTCAGACAGTTTTAGGGGTGGAGGAAGCCGGAGTACCTGGAGAGAATCACTGAGCAATAGCGTGCAACTGTCCAACTCCCCAACATACTAATTCCACACAAGAAGGGTTAGCATTGGTTGAAGACAAGTGCACGATCAATGTGTAGCCTTAGTACACAATGCCACTGAGCCTCCATGTGAGCAATTAGGATTCCCACGTGAGATTAAGTGTCTTGCCCAAGGATACAACGTGGCTGCCACAGGTGGGATTCAAAGCCTGCATCTCTACCTACTGAGCCACCACGCCCCCAGTGGTAATGTTTAAGTAGTTTCATCAAAATCAATTCATGAATGTTGGAGGAGTTGTGAACATAAGAATCTCATATAAAAATCTCAAATTTAAAGCCTTCTAAGTTCAAGGGGAGATAACCTGGTTAAAATTGCTGCAGATTAAAAATTTGGAAAAAGAGCACTTGTGTTCACTTGCTGGTAGTCATATTTGAGAACTTTCATGGAAATCAGTTCATGAAGAAGAATATCATACACATGTAGGAAAATGTATATATTAACTGGTTGAGTGCAAGAAGCCACTATCAGGGTTTTTATAAAACTGATGGTACCAGAGCAAAAGTCAATATTTTTCTTGCTCATGTTTCATATTCGGTCATACACAAATACTATTTTGTTTATGTACATTTGTTTTATTACAAATTATTGGAGTGCCTGTGGACACTCTCCAATAATTTGTAATAAGACAAATTTTGAATAAGAAATTCAGACCATCAAAAATAATCTACTCCTCAACCAGTTAAATCTTGTAAGTCAAAGGAGATATAACTTGGTTAACTCCTTGCATGCTGCTGGTGGATATTTTTGCCTAGGACACAAAAGATCTTGTCACTGAAATAAGTTTTGTTTGGGCACATTTCAGCATCTATGGCTATATCATGACTGCAACATAGGTATGAAGTCAAGTGTACCCAATTGTTTAAACCTTTGCTGCCCACTTTAGAGGACCCCCCCCCCCCCCCCCCCCATTGATTAGTGAACACAATTTTACAAGTAAATCTGAACTTGTTTACCACAATAAGCACTGCTCCACTTAATGGGTTTTCCATGGAGGAGTTAAAAGAAATAGAGAAAGAATGAGGAAAAGAGAGAGAGAGATAGCGATAGATTAGGCCCAAAAAGTATCTTAACCATTATGTTTTTGCAACATAACACCCCCACCACAATCAGAGAATTTGGGGCCCCTTATTTAACATCAAATGCAGTCACTCAAAACTGGTAAATTTCTTTTGGGTTTCAATCATAACAATTTTATTGGGAATTGGCAGGAAGAGGGTGCCCAGACTCTGTACTCTTATATTAAGATACGAATAAAGATTTCCTCAAGTGATTTGTCTCTTTTTTTGGCCTTCAAGGTCGAAAACAGTACACATTTCTGGTTCTATATTCATGCTATATTCAATAAAGTTCCCAAACACGTTTCAGCAGAGTTGGAGGGAAAATTTGATAAATATGGTGTCAAAACTGTACACTCTTCTCAACTTGATTGATGTGTTAGACTCAATTGGAGCTTTATGAATTTAGCAGATCTGAGAATTTTTATAATTATTTGTAACAGATCTGAGAATTTTTGTAATTATATGTTTTGGTTTAATAAATAAAGAGATTATTTACTTGGTTAGTTTCATATCAACCAAAATATCAGCTTTTTGGTAACTTAACTGAAATGAAGTCATCTCAGGCTGCATGATATCTCGGCCAATATGAAACTAACCAAGTAATAACCTCTTTAGTTATTAACCCTATACCCAATGTAACCGCCAAAACCGGCCAGTGCTATTCACAAAAATTACTATCCAATTTTCATTATTTTTTCACTTTTTGCATCCAAAACATAGCTTATGATTCCTCACTGGAATGAGGGGTCATAAGCTATGTTTTTGATGCAAACAATGAAAATGTCAATGACACTGCAGCTTAACTTGTCTGTGTGTTGTGTTTGATGAAAAGGATAATGTTCATTGTTTATGAAAGGATTATGGAATAAGATAAGAATTGTGATAATTGGGAATATGTTAATTTCTGTTCCCTGTACGCTATGTTTTTAATAAAAATAATATGAGGTGTAGACTGTACTAAAAAATTGAAGGGTGGGTTAATGACATTGTGGCCCTCACAGTTAAGGTATGTGGCCCTCACAGTTATTATATTTTTTTTTGTATGTCAACAAAAGTTACCAAGTTACAGTAAATTATTCCAAAATGAGTTATCCTATCAAGTTGCAATGAAATCCCTTCATAAATATGGCCTGTAGACTGTGCTAAAGGTTTACAGGCTTTGGAACTGTGTAGCCATCACAGCTGACCAATCACAACCAAAAGGGGATGTCTTCATCTAGACCTTATACTGAGTCATCCTACCAAGTTACAATGAAATACCTTCATAAATACGACCTGTAGACTGTGCTAAAGGTTTTCGGGCTTTGGGCACCTGTAGCCATGACAGTTGACCAATCACGACCAAAAGGGGACGTCCTCATCTAGTGACTATATGGAGTCATCCTACCAAGGTGCAATGAAATCCCTCCATAAATATTACCTGTAGACTGTGCGAAAGATTTTCGAGTTTTGGGCTCGGGCGGCCATCACGGCTGAATGATCGTGACCAAAAGGGGACATTCTCATCTAGACATTATATGGAGTCAACCTACCAAGTTACAATGAAATCCCTCAAGAAATACGACCTGTAGTCTGTGCTAAAAGTTTTGGGGTTTTGGGCTCGGGCAGTCGTCACATTTGACAGATCACGACCAAATGGGGAAGTTCTCATCTAGACATCATACTGAGTCATCCTACCCAGTTACAATGAAATCCCTCTATATTAAATATGACCTGTAGACTGTGCTAAAAGTTTTTGGGTTTCGGGCTTGGGCAGCAGTCACGGTTGACAGATCACGGCCAAAAGGGGGTGTTCTCATCTAGATATTATACAGAGGCAGCTTACCAAGTTACAATGAAATCTCTTCATAAATACGACCTGTAGACTGTGCTAAAGGTTTTCGGGTTTTGGGATCGGGCAGCCATCACGGTTGACCGGTCATGACCAAAAGGGGACGTTCTCATCTAGACATGACCTCAAACCTGCATATGCAATTTTGTGATGATCGGACAAGAACTACGGGGTGTAGCCTGTGCTAAAGGAAAATGTGAACAGACTCACAGACTAATAGACTTCCACATGCATGGTGGCAATAGTTTATCTTGACTTTGTCAAGTCAAGCTAAAAATTAGTTATTCAAGACTTTTTTCCAAGTGTCGTCTGCTTTTCGTGTTAGGTAAAGGATTAAAACCAAAACAAATAATTACAAAAATTCTCAGGTCTGTTACAGTTTTCTAACACACATTCAGAAGTCTTCTATTCTTTTACTCCTGGTTGAGCTATCCAAATATCTTGGCTTACCCACTGGCTTAAAAGCTTAAAAGTTTGGATAGCTAAACTACCTCTTCACCCACTTTGACAAATTTTGTGTACAACTCTCTTCTTTCTTCTCTTCATCCACCTAATCATTACCTGTTGCCATCATTAATTCCTCATCATACAGTACTCAGCTTCAAATCACTCCACCAGGCCTGGTAAAGGCAATTTTCCTGATTGCATTTGACGAATAATTGTGGATATTTCAATATAAACAAAATAGTTGCAGCTAGTAACACATGAAGGCGAACTCATCATATCAGCTGAGTTTCATAATGGGAAATTCTGGGAAAGAAAACCATAACTAATAAATAACGTATTCTTAAGCCCTAAAAAAGTTAAAAATCTGATTCTCAGACCCTCCTTTTGGATGCCACTTGATTTCTTTTTATAACCAATGCAAACTTGAAAAAATAAAAATTAAATGGCTTTTGTCTGATATTTTACCCATGTTAACAAGAGGCCTGTACCGCAAAGTCTGCTAATGCCCCCGACCGCAAAAAAAAATTTAAGTCAAAAGAGTGAAAAAGGGCCATAACTCTGGATAATGAAAGTGTCAATGACACTGTAGCTCAACTTGTGTAAGACATGTACATGTATAGTATGTGACACAGCAATGACACATGTCTAGGTACTGACCTGATAACAAAGGTACATGTAAAATATTGTAAAGGTCTGTACATAAATAGTGGCCGTAGCCTGTAACAAATTTTCAGGTAAAGTATTGTAAAGATGGGTGACAGTTAGATGCTAAACTAGAAAAGAAATCTCCATGGGGTTAATGTTACAATGGGGATCTTTGTATGGTTCACCATAAGCCAAATGTTAGCAACTGTTTTGGCCTGTTTGATTCAAACCCTTCTAAGGTTGATTCATGCTAATTAATAAATATTTGTCCAGTCCTTCTTAAAATATAGGTATTTGAATTTTTTATCTTTAGCTCATAGGGTTCCCACGGTAGAGGAGGTTTTATTTTTCTCATTGGAAATAGAAAATCAGGTTGTGCTAATAAGGTTTACACTCAGCAAACAACATCAAATATTAACACAGGAACTTGGCTTCAACACATTTGAATTTCACCTGTGTGAAATTTTCTCTGGAAATCCGGGGAATTCCGGCAAATAACATGGTCTTTTTCATGTCCGGAAACCCTGGAAATTCAGGGAATTCCAGAGAATATTAAGTCAAGAAAATCAGGAAAACCAGGATTCTGCGGTATTGGCCACCCCGGAATTCAAGGGTATTCCAGAGAATTCCGGGTTTTAAACAAACTTGTCTGAGGAAAAATTCCTGCATTTCTGGATTTCCAGGAATTCAACTGACGTTTCATTGTCAACAAAATTCCTGATTTTTCCAGATTTCCCGGACTTCAGTTTTATTTTGTCAGAACAGAATTTATGATTTTTCCAGGTTTCCTGGAATTCAGTATTTGTTATTGTAGCTTGTTGCACTGAGATTAATACTAATATAGATGTGTCATGGTACATGTACTTATATGCACCATGCAGTTGAGAAAAAATTATCCTAAGAGGAATTTCATAAAAAATACAGATAGCCGTACAATATTTTAGAAATGCATTGAAGATTCAGTATTTAAAAGAGAATCATCAAACACTGTTGGGAAAACAAGCTGGAATCAGGAATTATAAATCCAACTGATGAAACCATCCATGAGATGTGTTGAGGTGAGAAACAAAGATTTTGATGAAACAAATTGTTGAACAGTTAACATTTCAGGAATCAGGAATTTAAAATCAGGATGTTTCCTGTGTGAATTTTATTCTGGGTTTTCAGGAATTCCAGGGAATTCCGGGAGAATAATCAAGACAAAGCTTGGAAAGATCAAGAAAAAGAAGTAATTATTTGAGAAAACATTTTTCCAGAGAATTCCTGTATTTTTCCTGATTTTAAATTCCTGATTTCCCAGAAAAATCAGGATTTCTCATAAAAAGCATCTGATGACTGTGTTTTAAATTCCTGGTTTCCCAGAAAAGTCTGGAATTTTTACTCTGTTGGAGTAGAAATATATAATGTATATTAATGTCATGTCCCCACTGGATAATTTACAATTGGAAGGAAAAGTTTCACATCTCGGTATTTTTGGTGAAGAGCCTATTCTGAAAGGAAATAAACTTACATGTCAATCATTCAGCTTGATAATACACTTTTCAATTATAAACAATAATATTCAGAGCCTAATGGATAAAGGTTGGG
This sequence comes from Pictodentalium vernedei, assembly GCA_031216915.1. NCBI lineage: Eukaryota > Metazoa > Mollusca > Scaphopoda > Dentaliida > Dentaliidae > Pictodentalium > Pictodentalium vernedei. The sequence continues at coordinate 158,598,148 of CM062288.1, read as the reverse complement.
GAAATGTTAACTGTTCAACAATTTGTTTCATCAAAATCTTTGTTTCTCATCTCATGGGTGGTTTATCAGTTGGATTTATAATTCCTGATTCCAGCTTGTTTTCCCAACAGTCTTTGATGATTCTCTTTTAAATATTGAATCTTCAATGCATTTCTAAAATATTGTACTGCTATCTGTATTTTGTATGAAATTCCTCTTAGGATAAATTTTTCTCAACTGCATGGTGCATATAAGTACATGTACCATGACACAAACATATTTAGTTTAAACAGTATTTATTCAATAATTGACATGTGTATACATTTCACAAAAACATTTGCCTAACAAAAAATGAACAACACTAGATACAAAAAGTATACACAAAACTAGAAAGCATATTGTTGTGTATTAGAGGGATTCGACAGAAAGCTGAAGCTTATGTGGGTCGTCTCCCTGTCAACGTATAACTTACTCCTGTAGGTGGTACAGATGAACGGAAGAGCCCAAATGTCATTGCATGAAGGCCGATATCCTCCCTTCATTGTAAATTTACTACGTTAGTTGCTACGATTGGAGATCAAGCGGGTTAAGCGTCACATCAGAATAGATAGGGAGCAGAGGAAGGCGCCTCGACTGCCAGGCAACGACGTGTGGGATTGTTTAAACTTCAATGTGAAATGAAGGGAAAAACAGAAGAAAGAATAGACGCACTGATAGATCGAAAGAAGAGGAAAGGAACTAATATGATGCAGACAGCTTGAATACATGATACATAGAGATTATCACCATTATGCGGATGCAAAGGAGCATGGGACCTCCACTGACAGCACACGACGAGTCGAGGACCAGTCGCGATTTATCCCCAGAGGCCGGTACAAGACTCCGACGCACATGCAACAGATGATAATGATGTATTTATCAGGCAATATCTTGGGAATAAGTCTGAGTTAATACAGACCAAGTACATGTTGAATGTATGTTAAGTAAAATTTACACACAAGAGAATCGTAAGTAGGCAACTTATTAACTTCTAGTTCATTTAGTAGCGAATTAGGTGAAGTAAACTTCAAGGCGCTAGAAGTTGGAAGGCGCGAGAGGGCATTCCACAACAGGCGTTAGACTTTCCCACTCGAAATGGGGGTGGGAACGTAGTGTTGGGTTTCAACTATTGGAATCGCTTGCTTGATAAAATGAAGTCATGTACAACTTTAAATATAAGGCAGTTTTCATCGTTATTCAAGAATTCTGTGCCAAATAGAAGCGTGGGCGTATCTGCTACATATGGGAGTAGATTAATCGTATAATTACGAGCGTTTGAGAACAAAGGACAATGAAAGAAAAAGTGGTCAGTAGTTTCACGTTCACCACACTGGCAGAAGGGACTGGGTGATAGGTGATTATCAAAAAGGTGGGAATTAAGACTGCTACAGTGCAACCGCAGCCTACAATGGTATATTTGAGCCCTGCGAGATTTTGCATTACTATAGAACTTTGGTGGTCTTTGGTTACCATTACTGAGAAACGTTTTAAAGTTAATCAATGACGAGTTCTCACGGACAGGTAACGGCAACTTATTCCACTGGTCCGTAACGCTGGGGATGAAAGAAGACTGATACAATTGCGTTCGGCAAAAAGGAATTCGGTGGTTTTCACTGGATCGAAGACTGCGTGATGAATTCGTCAAGGAGATAAGTGGTGGAACTTTGTTGGAAATGTATGGAGGTGACATGTGATGATACATTTTGAAGAACTGAATTAGTTTATGTTTGTGGTGTCTTTCTTGCAAGGATTCCCACCGGGTTTCCGAATATAATAACGATTTACTGACACTAACTGTTGCTCCGGTGATGATTCTTGCTGCTGCAATTTGTATTTTTTCGAGTTCCGCGACATTTGTCACAGAACAATTATCCCAGACAGTGTCTGCGTATTCAAGAAGTGGCCTAATAAAGGCGAAATATATTTTTTCCAGGACACTGCGATCGAGGTTAAATTTATGTCTCCTCAACAAGTCTAGGCGAGACCAGGCCTTGGAGCAAATGTGGTCAATGTGATTGTTCCATGTACATGTATTATTTAGTATGAGTCCTAGGTGTTTATGGTCAGAAACTTCCGATACTTGTGAGCCACCTAAATACAAGGGTGGGTGAGAGTTAGGATTGCTTTTACGCGATATACACATACTTTCAGTTTTGTTGGGATTGAACTCGACCAACCATGTTTTGGCCCAATGCTCGATTGTAGCCAAATCGTTATTAATTATGACCGCGGCTTGCTCTGGGTTTTCAATGATTAGATATAATGACATATCGTCAGCAAAGAGGCGAATACTGCTGAGTAAGTCGCTAGTTATATCGTTTATGTATATCAAGAACAGTAAAGGTCCAAGTATAGACCCCTGGGGTACACCGGCATTGATTGGTCTCCATGACGACGACTCAGAGGCTATCACAACTCGCTGCGACCTATCCGAGAGATACGATTTTAGAAATAAAAGTAGTTCACCTGAAACGCCAATACTCTCCAGTTTGTGAATAAGACCAGCATGCCATACCTTATCAAACGCCTTACTGACATCACAGAAAACCACCCTAACTTCTTTGCCTTCATCAAGCGCACGACAGAATTCGTCATAAATGTCAGTCAGTTGGAGGACAGTTGAATCACTTGGTGTAAAACCTGACTGAAATTGACTGAGGATATTATTTTCACTCAAAAACTGCCACAGGCGTTTGAAGACACATTTTTCAAATAATTTTCCAACACAGCTAATCAACGATATCGGGCGATAATTAGTGACTGAGTTTGAGGGCTGTTTTTTTAGAATTGGGGAGACTTTTGCTTTTTTCCATAATGAAGGAAAGTACGAATTATTCAGTAAAATGTTGAATAAAATTGAGAGTGGTTCGCAGAGAGAGGATCTACATTCTTTTAGAAGACGCGGGCTTATTTGATCGGGACCAGATGCCTTGGACACCTTTATCGACTTCATTGCGGCGTATACTTCACTGCAACGTAGGGTAATATTCTCAATACGCTGGGAAACATGGGATGGTGGATCTGGTAAGAAAGCATTCGAGTCGTCAACTGTCGAAATAGAACAGAAGTATTCATTGAACACTTCAGCTTTCTCAACACTTGAAGAATATATTTTGTTTAGATGAATCAGGGTGGGAATTCCTGATGCATTACCGCTACCGATTAGTGTTTTTAGTGTTCCACCACAGAGATGCTGGTGTTTCATTGCTTCTCAATGTGGATTGGATTTTTGCAAGATGCTGGGCTTTGGCCTTCCTGATGGCCGATACAACATCATTCCTTTTAAGTTTATATTTGGCCCAGTCGTGTGGGAAATTGGTACGTTTAGCAATACGATACAGATGTTTTCTCTGTCTCATTAGTAGTCTTATTTCATTATGCATGCATTTCGGTTGAACCATTCTGGAAGCAATAAATTTGTTGGGTATATGTTTGGATGCAGTATCGAGTATTTTGTCAGTGAAATTTGTAACTATGGTATCGAGACATAAAGTATCGAGGATAGAATTCCAGTCGGTGTCAGAGAAAGCCTCGTTCAGCGCATTATAATTACCCTGAGAATAAAGCCATATCCTTTGCCTAAAAGAAGGTGGGTTTGATTTCAAAAATTCGACTTCGATTGAAATTGGGCAGTGATAGCGGGTCATGTCTGGAATAATTGGTTCGAGGACTTCACATGATTTCACGTTGATTGTGTTACTTACAGCAAATAGATCTAGCAATGAAGCAGATGTTTCAGTAAAACAAGTTGGTTCACTCACAAGTTGTCTGAGGTTAAAGTAATTGATTATTTCAGAAAGGCTACTTCCATATTTGTAGTAATCTCAGTGCAACAAGCTACAGTAACAAATACTGAATTACAGGAAACCTGGGAAAATCAGGAATCCTATTCTGACAAAATAAAAGTGAAGTCCGGGAAATCTGGTAAAATCGGGAATTTTGTTAACAATGAAACGTCAGTTGAATTCCTGGAAATCCAGGAATTTTTCCTCAGACAGGTTTGTTTAAAACCCAGAATTCTCAGGAATTCCAGGGTGGCCAATTTCGCAGAATCCTGGTTTTCCTGATTTTCTTGACTTGATATTCTCTGGAATTCCCTGGATTTCCAGGGTTTCTGGACATGAAAAAGACCATGTTATTTCCCGGAATTCCCTGGAATTCCAGAGAAAATTTCACACAGGTTCCTAGGGATGGTGAATTCAAGAAACTTTATTTTGTCTGGTGTTTTTGGAAAAGATTTTAAATTATCTCCCTTTTTGATTCCCCGAGTGGGTCTGATTGAACCCAAAAATATTTGTTCTCATACATATACTACAGTGATAACAAAAGCACCCAATAAATTTATAGCAAACATTACTAACATAAAAAATCTTCTTTACAAGTTCTGCACAAAAAATTTAATACACACAATTCCCGTAAATATGACTGCCGACAGGCTTTTTGAATTTTTGGCCAAGCCCCCAAAGCACTCATTACCATCCCACGATGATAACAAACGTAGTACTAGCAGTTCTGTACAAAAAACTGATTGCACCCAATTTTGGTAAAAAATGGCTGGTGGCAGCCATTTTGAATTTTGGACCGCACCCAAAAACACTCATTCTCGTCCCAAGGTGATATCAAAGGTATCCAAGAAGTTTCGTGAAGATCAGTTCAAAAATACAGCCTCCAGCCCGAGCCGTATTGACATGTGCACTTACTGTGTATAAGTAGCACTGAATAAATAAAAGTTCATCTAATTTGCATAATTTCTGCACGAGAAAAAATCAGTATTATATGTGATGTATTCCATGTTACTAAATATTCATTCCATAATATATTCAAATCAGAACCTTCATATAGAAGTTCTGTACAAAAAACTTATTGTACCTAATTTTGGTACATAATGGCTGCCTGCAGCCATCTTAAATTTTGGACCGCACCCAAAAGCACTTGTTCTTGTCCCACAGTAATAATAAAGGTACCCAAGAAGTTTCGTGAAGATCGGTTCATAAATACGGCCTCTAGCCTGAGCAGTATAGAAGATGTGCACCAAAAACTGACTGAACCTACTTTTGGTACAAAATGGCCACTGGCAGCCATCTTGAATTTGGGACCACACACAAAAACACTCGTTCTTGTCCCAAGGTGATGACAAAGGTACCCATGAAGTTTTGTGAAGATCGATTCATAAATACAGCCCCTAGCCCAAGCCGTATTGACATGTGTACTAATTGTGTATAAGTAGCACTGAATAAATCAAAGTTCATCTAATTTGCATAATTTCTGCACGAGAAAAAAACCTGTATTATATGTGATGTATTCCATGTTACTAAACATTCATATAAAAATTTATTCAAATCAGAACTTTCATACAGAAGTTCTGTACAAAAAACTGATTGCACTAATTTTGGTACAAAATGGCTGCTGGTGGCCATCTTGAATTTTGGACCACACCCACAAAGATTCTTGCCCCTCGTCCCACAGTGATAACAAAGGTGCCGAAGAAGTTTCGTAAAGATTGGTTCATAAATACGGTCTCTATCCTGAGCCATATTGAATTGTTGATGGACAGACAGATGATGGGACATGGCATAACCTCAAATTGGACTACGTCAAAGTTGAGACAATGAAAGTGTCAATGACACTGTAGCTTAACTTGTGTGTTGTGTTTGATGAAATGGATAATGTTCAAAGTTTATGAAAGATAAGAATTGTGATAATTGGGAATATGTTCATTTCTGTTCCATGTATGCTATGTTCTTGATAAAAATAATATGAGGTGTACACTGTACTAAAGAGCTGAGGGGTGGGTTAATATGACCTCACAGTTAATGTATGTGGCCCTCACAGTTAACGTATATCAATGAAGGTTACAAAGTTACAGTGCAATTATTCCAAAATGAGTCATCCTATCAAGTTACATTCAAATCCCTTCATAAATATGGCCTGTAGACTGTGCTAAAGGTGTTTGGGCTTCAGGCCCCCGTAGCCATCAGTTTCCCAATTGCGTCCAAAGGGGACATTCTCATCGAGACATTATATTAAGTCAAGCTACCAAGTTACAATGAAATCCTTTCATAAATATGACCTGTAGACTTGCTCAAGGTTTTTGGGCTTTGGGCTCAGGCAGCCATCATGGTTGAATGATCGAAACCAAAAGGGGACATTCTCATCTGGGCATCATCTGGAGTGATCCTACGAAGTTACAATGAAATCCCTTCATAAATATGACCTGTAGACTGTACTCAGGTTTTTGGGCTTCGGGCCTCTGAAGCCATCACAGTTGACCAATCACGACCAAAAGGGGATGTCATCATCTAGGCATTATATGGAGTCAAACTAACAGGTTACAATGAAATCCTTCCATAAATATGACCTATAGACCATGCTAAAGGTTTTGGGGATTTGGGCTTGGTCAGCCATCAAGGCTGAATGATCGCGCCCAAAAGGGGACGTTCTCATCTAGACATTATGTGGAGTCATTCTACCACGGTACAATGAAATCCCTTCATAAATATCACCTGTAGAGACTGTGCTAAAGGTTTTTGGGCTTCAGGCCCCTGTAGCCGTCACAGGTGCCTAATGGTGTCCAAAAGGGCTGTTCTCATCTAGACATTATATGAAGTCAACCTACTAAGTTACAATGAAATCCCTTCATAAATATGAACTGAAGTCTGTGCTAAAGGTTTTCGGGCTTTGGGGTCGGGCAACCATCATGGTTGAATGATCGCAACCAAAAGGGGACATTCTCATCTGGGCATCATCTAGAGTGATCCTACGAAGTTACAATGAAATCCCTTCATAAATATGACCTGTAGACTGCGCTCAAGATTTTCGAGCTTTGGGCACCTGTAGCCATCACAGTTGACCAATCTCGACCAAAAGGGGATGTCATCATCTAGGCATTATATGGAAACAACCTAACAAGTTACAATGAAATCCTTCCATAAATACGACCTATAGGCTATGCTAAAGGTTTTTGGGCTCGGGCAGCCATCAAGGCTGAATGATCACGACCAAAAGGGGACATTCTCATCTAGACATTATTTGGAGTCATCCTACCAAGCTACAATGAAATCCCTGACCTGTAGTCTGTTCTAAAGGTTTTCGGCTTCCGGCCCCTGCAGCTGTCACAGTTGCCCAATCGTGTCCAAAAGGTAACATTCTCACCTAGACATTATTTGAAGTCAAACCTACCAAGTTACAACGAAATCCCTTCATAAATATAACCTGTAGACTGTGCTAAAGGTATTCAGGCTTTGGGCTCGGGCAGCCATAATGGTTGAATGATCGCAACTAAAAGGGGACATTCTCATCTGGGCATCATCTAGAGTGATCCTACGAAGTTACAATGAAATCCCTTCATAAATATGACTTTTAGACTGTACTCAAATTTTCGGGCTTCGGGCACCTGTAGCCATCACAGTTGACCAATCATGACCAAAAGGGGATGTCATCATCTGGGCATTATATGGAGTCAACCTAACAGGTTACAATGAAATCCTTCCATAAATATGACCTATAGACTATGCTATTCAGCCATAAAGGCTGAATGATCATGACCAAAAGGGGATGTTCTCATCTAGACATTATTTGGAGTCATCCTACCAAGCTACAATGAAATCCCTTCATAAATATGACCTGTAGACTGTGCTAAAGGTTTTTGGGCTTTGGGCTCGGGCAGCCATCATGGTTGAATGATCGCAACCAAATGGGACAATCTCATCTGGGCATCATCTGGAGTGATCCTATGAAGTTGCAATGAAATCCCTTCATAAATATGACCTATAGACTGTGCTCAAGGTTTTCGGGCACCTGTAGCCATCACAGTTGACCAATCACGACCAAAAGGGGATGTCATCATCTAGGCATTATATGGAGTCAACCTAACAGGTTACAATGAAATCCTTCCATAAATATGACCTTTTGCCTATGCTAAAGGTTTTTGGGCTCGGGCACCCATCAAGGCTGAATGATCGCGATCAAAATGGGATGTTCTCATCTGGACATTATTTGGAGTCATCCTACCAAGTTACAATGAAATCCCTTCATAAATATGATCTGTAGACTGTGCTAAAGGTTTTCGAGCTTCGGGCCACTGTAGCCGTCACAGTTGCCCAATCACGTACAAAAGGGGACTTTCTCATCTAGACTTTATATGAAGTCAACCCACCAAGTTACAATGAAATTCCTCAATAAATATGACCTGTAGACTGTGCTAAAGGTTTTCGGGTTTTGGGCTTGGGCAGTCATCACAGTTGGCAGATCACGCCCAAATGGGGAAATTCTCATCTAGACATCATAAGGAGTCATCCTACCAAAATACAATGAAATCCCTCCATATTAAACATGATCTGCAGACTGTGCTAAAAGTTTTTGGGTTTCGGGCTTGGGCAGCCATCACGGTTGACAGATCATGCCCAAAATGGGACGTTCTCATCTAGGCATTATACAGAGGCATCTTACCAAGTTACAATGAAATCCCTTCATAGATTCGACCTGTAGACTGTGCTAATGGTTTTCGTGTTTTGGGCTCGGGCAGCCATACCGGTTGACCGATCGCGACCAAAAGGGGACGTTCTCATTCCATGATGGTCAGACAAGAACTGCAGGGTGTAGCCCATCACGCATGATGGAAATAGCTTATCTTGACTTTGTCAAGTTGAGCTAAAAATGAGTGGAAGAAACAGGTATTGTAACCACATGATGCTCTAGCACCACACCAAATATTATTCAAATCAGAGTAACAGTGGCTAAGATACAAGAGAAAATGTTTGTATGGAAGGGAATTTAGAAATATCCAAGTCAAAAAAGGTCCATAACTCTGGAGAAAATGTGTGGAAGAAACACATGGTAGGCAAGTATCGTTACCACCATGTTACTCTATAACTAAGCCAAACATAATTCAAAACGGAGTAGCTGTAGCTGAGCTACATGGGAAAATGTTTGGACAAAGGAATGGTATCGTTCCCCCATGATACTCTATCACATCACCAAATATCATTCAAATCAGAGTAACAGTGGCTGAGATACAAGGGAAAATGTAGGTACAGACAGACGAATGAATGGATGGATGAACAGATGGATGGAGGTCTCCACTAGATACCGCTTCGACTTATCAAGTCGGGGGCATAATAAAACTGAGAAATTTGTCCCTTGAGTGCAACAAGGCTTTGCAATGCGTTAGAATGGCAAAGACTTCTTGCACTCAATAGGCAAAATACACCACCACTCATGCTATTCTGTAGATTATGAGGACTAAAACATAAAACAAACTAAGAACATGAACTTCTGAGGGCAAACAAATAATTACAAAAACAAAATATAAAATAAAAAACTGCCCGCCCACATGCAATTTTACAAAAAATGGCCCAAGAAACAGATGATCTACTTTGAGGGGCCTTATTTCCACCACCAAACTTGGCATGTCTACTGAGCTTATAATCCAGACAGTGTCACTTGGAGGGGACCCACCTAGGTGGGACAAAGGACTGAATGGGAAGGGCAAAGGTGAAGAGACAACAATTTTTTTTTTCTGAAAAGTCTTCCATTTTCTCCTTCTAGACCATTCATAAAATCACCACCATTCTGGGCATGTCTACTCAGCTCTGTCCAGAGAGTATCACTGGTGGTTGGAATTTTCATACACGAGGAACAAAGGGGTGGAATGGCTGAAAAGGGGTGAAAGTGTGTGAATTTTTTCTGAATGTTATAATTTGTGATTATCTCCCTTGATTTGAAATGCACTGCTTTTCTGTCCTTGGACCAGTGGGGCAGTTTGTCATTATTATAGTATAGAAAAAAGACAAAGCTTTATCTTACTTTAATACTACTGTTAATTGAATATATATGGCTATTCAATTAACCCCTTTAGCCAATGCAGATGATACCAAAATTTATAATTTTAAGTTTTATTTTTTCAGGTCCCTCCCCCCCCCCCCCCCCCCCCCCCCCCAAAAAAAAAAAAAAAATTCAACAAAATCATATCATATGAACTATGAAATGGTTCTATTAAAAAATTTTCCTCACCTGCACTAGCCTCTATTAGTATGTTACATGGGCGGATGCGGCCGATTTGTAAAACTCTTTCAACACGAGAGGCCACTTTTCCGGTCCAGGAACACAATACGTCATAATTTCATTAAGTATATTTATATTTATTTATATTTACTGGTGTTTAAGGTCACATATTTCTGCACAATGGCTAACCATGACCATGACAGTTTTACGGGTGGAGGAAGCCGGAGTACCCAGAGAGAACAAGCGAGCAACAGCGAGCAACTGTCAGCTCCCCAACATACCAACTTCACACAATCAGGGTTAGCATTGGTTGAAGACAGGTGCACCATCGACGTGCAGTACGCCTTAGTACACAACGTCACCGTGCCCCCACATGGGCAATGGGGGTGAAGTGTCTTGCCCAAGGACACAATGCAGTTGCCGCAGGTGGGATTCGAACCGAGGACCTACCGGCTTGCAGTCTGCACCTCTACCAACTGAGCCACCACACCCCCATTTCATAAAGTAGGATGGCTACTAAGTGAATGTGTGTGGTAGAACAATTACTATTTTCAACGTTAATTGCTCTACCCCTAAATAATGGATATGGAGTCTTCCAATTTCTGCCATTTAACTGGCATGGAAGATACCAACAGTGCTGAAATGGTTAAGAGATCTAAAATATGGTACAAAAAGTGTAAAATATACTACTCGCATTTTGCTAAGGATCCCTCCTATCCATCGACATATTTTTATGTAAAAAGTTAAATGTGTACATTTTTATGCTTGTTTTTTTGTTCATTGGGGTTTAACGACACATTTAACAACCTTAGTCATATCGTGTCAGTCAATATTTCTGGTGGAGGAAGTCAATTTACCCAGAGAACAACTAAGCAGCAGCAAATAACTGTTAGTCTGTTCAGTTTCAGGTCAGTCCCGGCACAAAAGGTTAGCAGGCACATTGAAGGCATGAGTAGGATCGAAGTACTGTACGGCTCCAGTGGATGTACCATGTACTGACAAACAGTTGCATTCATTTTCCCAGGCCTGGCATTCTTTAGGAGTACTGCACGCCTACTACACACCTAGAAAAAAATTGAAAAGGGCAATTTTTTGCACACCTTGACTTTCTGGAATCCCAAACATGTTTGGGACGGCCTTTAAAATCTATTATCATTTTGTCCTCTGAGTTCCAATGTGTTCTATGTGCAGTATAGTGGGACAATTTGTCAATGTTGCAAATAATTCATGACCAATTCTGTGTCACATTTCAATACATTTTTAGTGTAGAAGACAGTCACATAAGAAATGAATGCAGCATTTTGAATAATGAGAAGATGTGTGTGCCTTTTTTTGCACTATGTAGCTGAATGTAGTACTATTTTTCAGTCACAATATTAATATCTTGAAGTAAATGTAACCAAAATAGCATACAAACTAGCGTTTGCATTGAAAATTTGAGGTGCAATTGCACTCCCAATCAATCAGAGGATGGCAATTGTTTAGCACTCCTTGACTTTCTAGATTGTCAGGCCTGTTTTCCCTTTATGTACAAAATATTTCATTAGGTAGGGTGTGATCCATAGCAAAATGTGAGTAGTCAATGTATCAAGAAATAAGTTTATGGAAAATTTCATGATACACACATGCACAATGTGCATATATCATCTCTTGAAAACAAAGATGTGCTGCATGCAAGGATGATGAAATGCTCCACAATTCTCTCCCTCCACCAAAACCCTGTACCCTAGCCCATGTAAGGCACCTTTGTGGGATTTCCTATCCAACATGACTCCTACACACCAACACTAACAAGCTATTAATTGAAAACTGAATATGTTTTCATTTGTGGAATTCACAATCCATTCATAAGCTGAGTTGAAATGCTTTTTGAGTGAGTGCAGTGGCTCAATGGTTACGGCATTGGACTTCAAATCAAAAGGCCCATCATGGTTGTCCCCATGAGGAATAACTGCGTTGTGTCCTTGGACAAGGCACTTAATCTTGATTGCCTATGTGGGGGCACGGTGACACTGTGTACTAAGACCTACTGCATGTCAATGGAGCAGTTGCCTTCAACCAATGCTAACCCTGCTTGTGACGAGTTGGTCTGTTGAGGAGTCTGATATTACTCACCACTGCTTAGTGGTTCTCTCTGGGTACTCTAGCTTCATCCACCCAAAAAACTGTCCTGACAAGGGGTGACCCTGGCTGTTAAAAGTATCATTAAACCCCAATAAATGAAGAAATAAATAAATGCTTTTTGAGAAATTACAGGCTGGTTTTGGTCATTATGTTGGGTAAAGAGTTGCTGTAGATGAGATTTATACTAAGGCTGTACAGTTCCCAGGGTTGGGTACTCAGTTAATAATGAAAATGTTTTTTTAACCCTTTACCTAACCTGAAAAGCAGACGACACTAGCAAAAATAATTCTTGAATAACTAATTTTTTTCATTTTTTGTCTCAAAAACATAGGTTATGACCCCTCGTTGGAACAAGCTCGACGATGATGAAATAAATGAAAATTAATTGGCGATTTTTGAGAATAGCACTGGCCGGTTTTGGCCGTTACGTTAGGTAAAGGGATAACCAGTGAATGCGCATTGCACAGGGTAAGTCACACTTTCTGGTAACAAAAAAAATTATTAACTGTCATATTACACACTACATGAAAATGTACACTAATGTTGTGCAAGGACCAGAGTTTTTTTTATTTAATCTTATTTGTTTTACAAGGATTGGTGAACAAGTTATGCAACTTATATTAATGCCTCTCCTTGGCCCAATGGGGCAGATGTGTGGGATGACCTTTCATAGTGGCAACTTTGCGACCTTGCTCTTCTCGAATACTATGAAGGGATCTTTAGCCTGCACAGTGTGTATCTCTCTCTGCACAGAGGACTGCCATTTTATGTCCCCACCCGATGGGACGGTGTGCTGTGACAGCATCAACCCCACAATTGATGCTGACAGAGAGTGTTCGGACACCTCGAGAACTTTCCCCGACCGGGGATCGATCCCGGGACCTCTGGCATGAGAGACCAACACACTTATCCACTCAGCCACCACTCTCGTGGCATGAGAGACCAATGCACTTATCCACTTGACCAGAGTTAGTTGCATAATAGAGATGATCTTATTTATAACCACAAAGAAAAGAGTGACTAACCCTTTGCATTGCAATAAATTATTTAGTAAGCTAACATACACTGACTAACCACAGGCATTGCACAGAATCTGTTGCCACATCAAACACTGCATGAAAATATACACTGCATGACTGAGGCTGCAAAAATGCACAAAGATATAGTTGGTTACATAGGGTGCATGGGTTTCAAGAAATTAATGGAAATACTTTTACTGGATTGTGGAAAGTTCTAAATGTCTATTTGATCATTATATATAATGGAGCATCTCGGCATTTTTCTCATTTTTACCTCTAAGCCCTTTACCTAATGAATCGCCCACATCCACCAGCGTAATTCGCAAATTCAGCAGTTGAATAAAATCAATTTTTCAAGACATTTCAACAAAACCATATCATGAGACCTCTCATTGGAACGAGCTCATTGAGCTCGTTCCAATGAGGGGTCACATGATATGGTTTTGTTGAAATGTTTTTTTAATTTAAAAAAAATAGTAATTAAAATAATAAATTTTGATATCATCTGCATTGGGTAAAAGGTTAAACCTGTCTTCTTAGTTACAATACACTGCTTTGGTGCAAACAGCGCCTCTAGCGGTTTGCAGCCCAACCTTCAATGGAGGATAAAAGTTCCCTGATTTATCCAATTGGTGGAAATTGAACTGAGCTTGTGAGTATGAATAAAATTTCAATGTGCATGTTTTTGAAAAAAAATATCAAATATTGGTGACAATTGTCTTCTGAAAAGTGTGTGAGAAGATAAAAATTGGGTGGGGGTAGGTAAAAATATGTCTATTTCATTCAGTGTGAAACTGGTTGGGAGTATAGGAATCACCAAATTTAAAGGCAAAAGTCACATGACGACCTATATTTTTTTTCAGTATATTTTTTTCATGAGATGATAAACTAAATGGATAGATGGTTGCTTTTGCCCAAATCAGCTTGATGAGATGGGGAGAGGAGGAAAGATTAGCAATGTCATCAATGGAATAAAAACAGTGTAACCTCTTGCAGGCTGCTGTTCTTTTTCCAAGAACAGTGGAACTCTGATGACTGAATAGCCACTTTGCCATAGAAAAATATTAAATTAACAGGAGTATATAGTTAACAAGAGTATACTTTTAACAGGATTTGGTCATTTTCTAATCTTTTCATTATGAACTGAGCATTTATTCTATTATATCTTGTTTGACAGAGCTCACTGAGCTCTGTCAAACAAGATATAATAGACTAAATGACTATATTGGATGTATTGAGGCAAAACATGCCCATATCTATTGGGAATTCATTGATTGTTGGTGTAATTCTTTGATAGGTTACAAGATTTTGTATTTAATTAACACTCTGCACTCTGATGTCAAAAAGATGAAATTTCAAGCAGCAATTTTTATCTGTTATACAACCAGGAATTGAACCAATTCAATCTTGTTCAACAGAGCTTGGCCTGGAGTGCGGTGGCTCAGTCCTAGATTTTTGTACTTCTATGCTAGAGGTCCTGAGTTCGATTCCCGGGACGGCCGGAGTTGTGTCCTTGGGCAAGGCACTTTATCCCAGTTGCCTACATGGGGCAAGATGACACCGTGTACTAAGTCATTCTGCATGTTGATGGAGCAAATGTCTTCAACCGCTGTAACCCTGCTTGAGCGGAGCTTGAACAGAGTTAGAATGTTAAGAAGCTGACAGATGCTTGTTGATGCTCGGTGGTTCTACACAGGTACTCCGGCTTCCTCCACCCATAAAACTGCCATGGTCACAATTAGCCAATTATTCTGACTCACCAGTTTTCCTTTTTTTATAGACCTATTTGGCCTCAGTACATCCAAGACAGGCATTTAATCTATATATCTAGTTTGACAGAGCTCATGGAGCTCTGCCAAACAAGATATAATAGAATAAATGCTCAGTTTATCTCTAGAATACAGGAAAGTGACACAGTCCCTGTTTAATTGTATACTCCTGTCAACTGAATAATTTTCACTGGCAAAGTGGCTATTCAATTAACAGGGTTCCACTGTATTTCGACATCAGTGTGCAGAGGGTTAAAAGAATTTCACTCCAGTGGCGTAGCCCAATAATTCAAGTTTCACATTAGACAGAGTCCCAAAATGGTCTCCAATAGAGGTCTACTCATTCTACAAGGCCTCATATTCTCTCTTAGAGCGCTGAATTTTGAAAAATATTTTCAGTAAAGTCACACCACTCCCCCATCCACCCCAACAGTTTTCTGAATATCATGCTTGGACCCGCCCCCTCTCTCCCACTCAAAAAATTAAAATTTTTTAGTAAATTTTGTTTCTTAACATACCTACCACAATTGTTTACAATTGGCTGTGACGTAAGTGCAAGCCCTACTTCGGAACTAACTCAAGTTATGAGAAACTTTTCCAAAGAAGTTGGAAAAGTAATAGAGTGCAAAAGCACAAAAAAGATCGAAAAAGGGTCGAGTGAGACCGGCGCTCGAAATTACAGGTACTCTCTCTGCACACCTCTTGCGTTTACCGAGCACATGCACAACAACTGTGAAATCAATTCCATATTTCCGCCAACGAGAAGTTTGTCATTTAGCGGGCAGGCATCGATATTAAAGATATCCCCAAGGAGGGTGGGCATCCAGTAAACAATTGTGGTTGGTATGTTAAGAAACAAAATTTACTAAAAAAATTTTTTATTTCTTTTCAACCTACTCACAATTGTTTACAATTGGCTCAATAAACAATAGGAGGTGAATCACATAACCAATAGCAACAAGAGCAGCAGTAAGAAAAGCAAGGAGGGCAGAGAACAATAAGCAAAACCTGTAATAAAGATAGAGAGAAGGCACCTGAAAAGAACAAGGCCGCTAGAAGCACAAACCCAATAAAAACAAATTTAACGAGGGTGCACAACAGCCTGAGCAGCAATGAGAGGGCCTAAAGAATAAAGGTCCTAAGATTGCTGCTGTAGTTGGCTGAGATAAAACGAGGAGAAGGTAGAAGCATTCCTCCAGTAAGCCACATTCATAACATCCCAGAGCGAAACAGAATTGGTGAACGCCCAGGATATAGAAATGGCACGAACCTCATAAGCAATAAACCGGTTCGAAACAAGATCTGAAGCAGACAAGCGGGAATAAGCCAGCTTGATTGCAAGACAGATCCACCTGGAAATAGAATGGGAAGAGATAGACTGCCTCTTAGGAATGTGAGACAGAAAAAATCTCTTCCGACCCCTCCGAATGAACTGAGTGTGATTAATGTCAGTCTTGATCGCACAAACAGGACAAAGAAGAGGCCTCTGGCCATCGACAGCAGGGAGAGCCCGAATGCAGATGGGAGGAGGTACTGAATCAGGAAGTTGATTCTTGGCCAGAAAAGAGCAATCAGTAGTGAAGGTGACACTGTTAGCCTCATTTCTGAAGAAAGCAGAATCAACAGATAGCGCATCAAGCTCACTGACACGTCGAGCAGAAGCAAACGCTAGAAGGAAAGCCGTCTTATAGGTGAGAAAACTCATATCGGTCTCAGATAATTTTTAGTCTCGAATGGCACCCCTCCAAACAGTGCAACACCCATGCCAAGTTCCACTTGGGTGTAAGATGCAAAACTCGAGGCCTCTTCAAAGAAAAGTGCCGAATGAGTCTGGAGAGAAAAAGATTACGACTGATGCACCGCTTTCCCACATAAGAGAAAGTATCAGACAGCATAGATCGATAGCCCTTAATCGTAATAGTCTGGAGGCCCTTGAAGTCAAAAAGGTATACCAGAAAATCTGCAATTTGAGCAATTGATGGATCATGGTAATCCACATTATGATCTGTACACCAGCGGCAGAAAACCTTCCACTTTGCAGCATAAGTCATGCCAGTGGAATGTCGCCGCGATGCAGAAATGCACTCCACTGTTCATCTCGAAAAACTTCTACATCAGAGACAGGACCTGCTAAAGGACAGGCAAGAAGGGACACACTCGCCAGGTTGTTGTGATACTTCCTGGGATGACCCTGAGAAAGAAGATCACGACGTAGAGGTAAACGAATCGGCCGACCTGCCAACAGAGGCTGCAGCAGATTGATCCACACCCTCTATGGACACAGAGGTGTGATCAGAATGATCCTGCAACTGCAAGCACGAATCTTCGCCAATACTTGAGGAAGAATCGGTGCAGGAGGGAAGGCATAGCCCATCCAACCTGTCCAGTCCAGAGACAGAGCGTCTACCGCAAATGCCAGAGGATCTGGACAAGGAGAGACAAAGGTCTCCACCTGATGATTCCAGCGAGTGGCGAAAAGGTCGACCAGAGGACGTCCCCACCACTCGCAAATCGCCTGAAACACCGACCGATGTAGCATCCATTCACACTGTCGCGTCGGGACAGGGAGTCTGCTAGGACGCTGAGACACCTGGGAATGTGCCGAATGGACACCCGAGCGTTTACATCCCACGCCAAGAGAAGAAGATCCCGGGATAGCCGATACATGGGAATCGAATTTGTGCCTCCTTGATTCCGTATGTAGGCCACTACTGTTGAATTATCCGAAAGAAGTAGGACAATGTGGTCCGACAGGTTTCGACAGGTGAGGGATCCAAAGCCGAAAACTCAACAGAAGAGCAAGGAACTCCTTCTGGTTGATATGAAGGCCCACCTGCTTGCTGTCCCACTCGCCATGATTGGACAGACTGAGAGGATCCAATGTCGCACCCCAGCCCCGATCGCTGGCACCTGCAGTAAGGATGCGATCAGCCAAAGGAAGATCCAATGGAACACCCTGTGTCAGCCAGGGAACATCGGCCCAGAGGTGACAAAGCAGGGGCCGAGGAATAGGAAGTTCCAGGTCCAGGGGATCTACATTCAGACGCCAATGATCCAATAGGAAGAGAGGTCGTACAAACAAGAGACCAAACGAATGAGATCTGTCACCGAACCGCAAAGGCCCAGCATCCAAAGGAAAGTCCTGGCCGAGACTGAGGAAGATTGAAGCAGGTTCCGTGTCAAGGTGGAAAGAATCGTCGCCCGAGCATTGGGAACCGACACCACATTGTGAAGAGTGTCGAAATCCATCCCCAAATGACGAAATTGCTGAGAAGGAAGGAGATCTGACTTGTCGCGATTGACTCTGAAACCCAGCGACGCTAGTAGGCGAAGAAACTGCCGGACATCCGACTCCAGAACAGCAGCATCGTGGTGCCGTTGGAGGATGTCGTCCAGGTAGGCTGACGAAATCACAGCCGACTGAGTATGGTGAAAAGTAAGCACATGTGACATCAGTCGGGTGAAGGCCCAAAGAGCCAGGTTCAATCCAAACGGGTGAGCTCTGAATTCATAGACTCGATCCCAAAACGAGAACCGAAGGTATTTCCGTGGCGCCAGATGAATGGGTACATGGAAGTAGGCATCCTTCAGGTCGATACTGGCAGCAAAGTGGCCCTGATGAACTGAACGGCGAACCGACCGGAAAGTATCCATACTGAAGGTGCAATAATGTACTCATTCAGGATACTCAGATCGATGACAGGACAAAACTGGCCGTTTTTCTTCGGCACCAAGAAAAGTCTCAAGTAAAACCCAGCTGAAAGGGTGTTCCTGACCATCTCAACTCAATCGCCCCTTTGGAGAGGAGATTGTTGATCTCCTGCACCAGAAGGCCCCAACGTAGAGAATCGGAAGGGACCTGAGTCGGGAGGGGCACCCGAGATAAACAGGGGTGTCGACGGAAGGCCAGTCGCAGACCGGATTGGATGACATCGAGGACCCAAGTGTCCGACATTATCTCTGTCCAATGGTCATGAAACAGCGACAGCCTTCCCCCGATTGGAGGCGAATCGAGGTGAGGACCTTCATTTGTGGCCTCGATGAGGCCCCCGAGAGGAGAAACCACCCCCTCGGGAAGAAACAGAGTCCTGAGACTTTCCTCCCTGAGGCTGCCAGCGAGCCTGGCCACGTCGGCGCTTCTTCTGAGCAGAAAGCGCAGACGGAGCCGAAGGCATAGCCGACGTCGCCGACGTGGCTGACGCAGCAGGATGCTTGGCGGGCCTGGAACAACCACCCCTGCAGCAGCAGTTTGGTCCAGCTGTCGTAGCAAAAGCTCGTCCTTCGAATGACGAAGAACCTCGCCATGGACAGCTTCCACGGAACCATGGAATAACGGAGGTCCAACCAAAGAGGCAGACCTCAGAACAGCATGCTGCTCAGAAGGAAGGGATGGAGAAGAATCCAACACCACATCCCGGCGTGCCAGCTCCAAATTAGCCGTGTTACAGGCGTGAGCGTATGTCAAGTTCATAACAGCCTGTGACAAAATGCGAAAATGCGCCTGAGCATCATCAAACTCCCCTGGTGGAAAATATTCAGCCAGCGAAGCGACGACATGGTCCGCGAGAGACAACATACCCAGCATCTCTTGGGACAGGCCCACCATAGACTCAACTACCGACATCGGGAGAACTGCCAACTTAAGCTTAGTCAACCCGAGGGAAGAAGAATCCTCATCCACAGTAGTCATCACTTGGAAGACTGGTGGACAGACGGAATCGTAAACACGAAACCATGATGGATGCAGAAAGGCATCAGCTCTAGAAAAGAAAGAACCCTTGAGGGCCTTAAAATGCATTTTGGCGTCCAAGCCCTGGAAGGACTCAACAACCTGAGCCGATCGCAGAGGATGCAAAGCCCCAGAGCTAGAAGGCTCAACAGGGTTATGGCGCTCCACAGCGGACCGTGGCCGGACGGTCACTGATGGCTGGTCTGAAGGTTGAATGTCTGGCAATAAGCCAAAGACAAAATCCAAAGCCTGCCCCAAGACTGACGTGGGGGCCCATCACCTTCAAGAAAATTGTCATCCTCTGTTGCAGAAGAGACGTAGCCCAACTCAGGCTGACCAGCAGAAACCTCCTGTGAATACTGTGCAGTATCCAAAGGGCCAGGCGAGACATCTCGGTGACCGACCAAAGGAGTTGGTGCCTCAGGAGGCACAGGGAAGCAAACTTGAGAGTTGCTAGAAAGCAACCGGGTGAGCGCCAAAACAGCCTGATGTAGGTCACCCTGAGAATCTGTCGCAGCAGCATCGCCTGACAGAGTGTCTTCCCAATGGACCCTTCTAGTAGAAGAACCCAAATCCTCAGAAGGGACCGACGACGAACGTCGATCGGCAGACAGAATAGGGAGACGGTGAGAAGACACCAGAGGATAATCCCGATTGTGACGCCCAGGGGCAATCACTGACCTCTGCGGAACAGAAGGCCCTGCCTGCAAATCCTCTAAAGAGACCGATGGCGTACGTCGATCGATAGCTGGACACAGTGAGAAGACACCAGAGGATTGTCCCAAGAATGACAGGAACCTGCCATTGGTCTCTGCGCGACAGAAGGCCCCAACTGCCCATCCTCTGAGACCAACGGCAAGCATCGATCGACAGCCAGACTCGGAACACAGTGAGGAATCACCGGAGGAAGGTTCCAAGAGTGACAGCTAACCGGAGCTGTCACTGACCTCTGCTGAACAGCAGGCCCTGGATGCCAATGTCCCAGCCCCATCCTGCTAGTTGGCACACTAGCAGGGGAAGGAGGAACAATAAACGATTCGCTCGAGGGGCGAGGAATCGCTGCCGAAGCGACCGAACGGCTCAACCGACTAGGAGCAAACCTAGCCAGATGAGACGGAGCAGACAGCAAACCCGCACAGCTTCGCCGTGAAGCCATGGGAGGCTGAGAGCTCATAGACACACCAGCAGATAAGTCTCAGACTCCCGAGACTGTACACCATCCCCAGAAGAGATGGAAGAGCCACCATACAGAATAGGATCTGTAGTAACAACTTCCTCAGCAACTGTCGACGGCATAGGAGGCAAATCAGAGAGTGTCACCGAGCTGACCTCGGAGAAGCTCTCGATGAAAACAGATGCCTCAAGAGTGACATCAGAAGACAAAGAGACCACGGTCTCGACTTTAGGTATCACTGCTCTAGCACCGTTAACAGTTGCAGAGGAACTCGCCAAAGCGAAAAAGACAGATCAGCATCCTGTGTGACAGAGTCACCACGTGCACTCACTGAAATGCCTGATAAGGCACGGCTACCCGTACCCCGAGAACGAGGGGTTCTAGCTCTAGACAGAACCACCTTGTTTACAGAAGCCCAGAATTTTGAGGACCAAACCCCACAAATACCACATGATTGGGCCTGTGTACAATTGTTGCAAGTGACACATGTGGAATGAGAGTCGTCCACATGTTTCACCTGCAAGCAAGAGGTACAAGGAACAGTCTTAGGCATAATATGATAAATGATATCAAGCTTCCCGCCAATGGAAAACAAAACAATGGTTGTGTTCACCCTCGGGGGAAAAACAAGACTATGTGTGAAAAAGCAAGCAAAAATTATCAAAAATATCATCAAATAGTGAATAATTTAGAAACTTGAAAAGGATGCAATCCACTTGCACATAATCAGATGAGATAGCACTATACAAACAAGAGGCCCCACGGGGCCTGAGGGCGCTCACCTGATACTGGCCGAGTCATATCACCAAAATAGCAAGGGATTCTGCCTTGTGGTTATTATCAGTTTTTCAACATAAAAGTGTTTTCTCTACTTAGTAACCCAGAGTGTTCATATGTTAGATCCCCATATTGGGTACTCAATAATTTATCTATTTATTTATTGGAATTTAAGGTCACTTTCTAAGGCTACATCATTACAGAGGCATAATTATAATATCAGGTTTGGTCAATCGTTTATGCCTATTACTGCCCACTTTACAGGGCTTTCAACGCAGGAATTGGTTACTGGGCCCAATTTTATCAATAAACCAGAACTTGAACAAATTTCAATTTGCCGCTTCTAAGAAAACTAAAAATCAAATATCAAAAGATTCTGAGAGGAGTATCAGAAAAAAAAGATTTTTTAAGAATATTTCTCATACTGAATTAAGTTATACATGGGCTCCCATAGGGAGCCCAAAAATAAAAGCTTCTGAAGCAGTGTTTTGGGAGAAGAAGATTCTTCAACGTTATTCCCATTAGCTACACTGTTAAAAAATGATGACTCGGCACTTTTAGTCCTAGAAAAGAACCTTATGATAAAATTTTTACCATTTTTTTCTTCCGGTCCTAAGGAAGCTTCACACCATATAAAAATTCTCAGTGCCATGTAGTTCTGGAGATATGGGCATTTAAAAAGAAAAAAATTTTTTAGCTCCTGCAGTTCCCGTGGGGGACAGGAAAACAATTTTCGGCATAAATTAGGTACTTATGACCCAATAAGCCCTCATATCAAATTTGGTTCAAATCGACTTTTTGGTTTGGAAAATAAAAATTTTGGTATAATTTGGGCTCCCACAGTGAGCCCAAATATGAACCCAGGTACTTGGCTTTACCAAACTTCACTCTCAGCCCCTAAGAATGCTGTACATCAAATATCAAAACATTTTGACTGGTGGATCTGAAAAAAAAATTTTTTTTAAAGAATATTCCTCATATTGAACTAAGTTATAATTTGGGCTCCCACAGGGAGACCAAATATGAGCCGAAGGACTTGACTTGAACAAACTTGAATCTCACCTCCCTAAGCATACTGTATACCAAATATCAAAAGATTCTGACCGGTGGATGCGAAGAAGAAGATTTTAAAAGAATATACCTCGTATTGCACTAAGTTACAATTTGGGTTCCCAAAGGGAGTCCAAATATGAACTCAGGGACTTGGCTTGAACAAACATCAATCTCACCCCCCTAAGGATGATGCATAGCAAATATCAAAAGATTCTGATTTGTGGATCCGAAGAAGAAGATTTTTAAAATATATCCCTCATATTGCACTAATTTGAACATTTGGGTTCCCATAGGGAACCCAAATATGGACCGAGGAATTTGATTTCTACAAATATGTGAATCAATGTTCCAAAGATGTTATATGTAAAATATGAAAGCTTTTAGAGCAGTGGTTTGGAAGAAAACAATTCTTTATTTTTTTCCCATTGCCTACTGTGTTAAAAAATACTGACTCAGCACTTTTTCAGAGTCCCGAAAAAGTACCCTATGATAAAACCGATAGCAATTTTTTTTTACCAATCCTTTCTGTTGGTCCCAAGAAAGCTTCACACCAAATAAAAATTCTCACTGCCGTGCAGTTTTTGAGATATAGGCGTTTTAATTTTTTTCTATTTTTAGCTCCTGTGGTTCCCACGGGGCTACAGGAAAAAAAATTTCTGCATAAATTAGGTACTTATGACCCAATAAGCCCTCACATAAAATTTGGTTCAAATTGGCCTCTCGGTTTAAAAAATAGAAATTTGGGGTGGGGCCAAAATTTTTGCTCCTCCCATAACATCGCCAAGTATAGACCTACAAACTTCTCTTGAACAAACTTGAGTCTACACCTCAAAAGGAAGCTGCATACCAAATATCAAGTCTCTGCTATTGCTGGTTCTTGAGAAGAAGATTTTTTAAGAATTGGAGCATTTTTGCCCCACCCCTCTGCTCAATATGAGCCGAAACCTAATTTGCCCAAAAATCAAAATGCCGCTATATAACCCCTACTCACATGAAATTTCATTAACATGCGGCCAGTGGTTTTGAAGAAAAAGACCCAAACACCACCTTCACGCCGGACGCCGGACGCCGGACGACGGACGAAAAGTGATCAGAAAAGCTCACCCTGACTTTCAGTCAGGTGAGCTAATAAGTTGTTCACGAAGATAACAGCTAAATAATAGCACGAGTCACAAAATTTCCGACCAGTACAATGGCAGAAATAAAAGGAATTGATGTCACAGTTGTTGCGCATGCGCTCGGTAAACGCAAGAGGTGTGCAGAGAGAGTATCTGTAATTTCTAGCGCCGGTCTCGCTCGACCCTTTTTCGATCTTTTTCGTGCTTTTGCACTCTATTACTTTTCCAACTTGTTTGGAAAAGTTTCTCAAAACTTGAGTTAGTTCCGAAGTAGGGCTTGCACTTAACGTTACAGCCAATTGTAAACAATTGTGAGCAGGTTGAAAAGAAACAAAACTTGGTTGGCACTTAAATACCTACTATAGAATCCTGGCTACAAGCCCAGTTTACGTTATAATCTATATGCAATTAACATTCAACTTTGTACTCAAGGTATGGTAAATGGTATTTATCTATTTATTGGTGTTTAAGGTCATTTTCTGCACCTTTGGCTATTTCAGGACTGCAAGATGTGGATGAAGTCAAGTTTAGCCCATCATTTATATCTATGCTGTAGAGGACTTTCACCCCAAGCTCTGGTTCCAGGTTCTATTTTACCAGTAAAGCAGAACTTACTTGATCACCACAGTAAACAACCACTGCTCCACTTCCTGAGCTTCCCACATGGAAAATAGTGAATAGTTTAGTGTTGTAAGTAAAATACCTCTGGCTGAAATATCTTGCACCTAGGGTGAGATTTTCCCATCCCACAACCACACCCTTAAAGAACATGAGGGGCAATGCAAAGCGTGGGCCAAAAATGCCAACCTACAAAACATTTTCTAAGTCGGAATAGTGAAAAAGGGCCATAACTCTGGAAAAAATGTGGGGAAGAAACTCCTGCTACACAGGTATCGTTCCCCCATGATGCTTTATCACAACACCAAATATCATTCAAATTGGAGTAACAGTGGCTGAGATACAAGCGAAAATGTTGATACGGACAGACAGAGCTCTCCACTAGATACCCCTTCGACTTCTCAAGTCGGGGGCACAACAAAAATAGCCACAGCAAACAAACAGCTCATTTAACCCTCAAATACTCAGATTAATTCCACGACAATGTCTACCATACATACATGTACGCAGCTGCAGATGACTTAACAGTGTTTCTACATCATTGTTGGCTGCCAAAGCAATAAAATAAAAACACTGTCAACAAATGTAGCCTACCAGTAGAGTTCCTGAGGAAGAACACACTTGGGAAAACCTTTTCAATTCAATATAAAAGGGGCAGTTTCTGGCTGTCTGGGGACTCAACTTTAACCCTCTGAGTATTTTCAAGATATTTTTCTTCAAATTTAGTCATGGCTGCTTCATAGCAGCCATGACTAGATTTTATTAAGAATAGGCTGATTAAATCGCCAGATGTGTACCCATACATGCAACTAGTAGAAAGCTGTTATTATCTCAGGACCAATTTTTGGAGGACAATTTTTGGAGGAATTTTCAATTTGAGGGATAAAGGGTTAATATCTCAGGATCGAATTATCAGATTTACACCAAAAACTATACAGCGCGACACATCAGTAACCTGAAGATATATATAAAGTAACATGACAATTGGACTGATATTTTTTGAGTTATCTTATGCCAAAAGGTTTGGGAGAATTCTCAATTTGAAGGAGGATAAAGGGTTAATATCTCAGGATCAAATTATCAGATTTACACCAAAAACTATACAGCTTGGCACATCAGTAACCTGAACACAAATATAAAGTAACATGGCAATCCAAGCAATATTTTTCAAGTTATCGAATGCCAAAGAAATGGATACAGATGCCAGACGGACAGATAAAGGATGGCCGAAGAGTGGAAGGGCACACGGATGCCGACATTATGTGTACCATACATGCTATGGGTACACATAATAACTTTGATCAATATTTTTGAGTTATCGCATTCCAAAGAAACTGATTGGAGTAATTCTTAATTTGATGGATAAAGGGTTGATATCAGGGGATCAAAATAACAGATTTACACCCAAAACTATACAGCTCAGCACATCAGTAACCTAAACAGAAATTTAAAGTAACAACACAATCTGATTAAAATTATTTGAGGTATTGCATGTCAAAGAAATAGATTGAAAATTTTTTCTTAATTAAGTGGATCAAGGGTTAATACCTCGGGATCAAATGATCAGATTTATATAAAAAACTATACAGCTCAGCAAATCAGTAACCTGAACATCTATATGAAGTAACAAGACAATTAGATTGATATTCTTTGAGTTATCGCATGTCAAAGAAATAGATTGGAAAAATGCAAAATTTGATGGATAAAGGGTTAAAATCTCAGGATCAAACTACCAGATTTACACCAAAATCAATATAGCTCGGCACATCGGAAACCTGACCACACATATGAAGTAACAAGGCAACCTAATCAATATTTTTTAGGTTACCGCATGCTTAAGTAATGGATTGGAGTAATGCTTAATTTGATGGATAAAGGGTTAGTATCTCAGGATCGAATCGTCAGATTTACATCAAAAACTATACAGCTCAGCACATCAGTTACCTGAACATATCTATCAAGTAACATGACAATAGGATTGATATTTTTTTAGTTATCGCATGCCAAAGAAATGGATTGGAACTAATTCTTAATTGGATGGGTAAAGGGTTAAAATCTCAGTATTGAATAATCAGATTTACACCAAAAACTATACAGCTCAGCGCATTAGTAACCTGAACATAAATATAAAGTATCATGGCAATCTAAACAATAGTTTTCAAGTTATCAAATGCCCAAGAAATGGATACGGATGCCGGATGGTATAGATTGGAAAAATGCACAATTTGATGGATAAAGGGTTAAAATCTCAGGATCAAACTATCAGATTTACACCAAAATCTATACAGCTTGGCACATCGGAAACCTGACCACACAAATGAAGTAACAAGGCAACCTAATCAATATTTTTTAGGTTACCGCATGCCAAAGAAATAGATTGGAGTAATGCTTAATTTGATGGATAAAGGGTTAGTATCTCAGGATCGAATCATCAGATTTACATCAACAATTATACAGCTCAGCACATCAGTTACCTGAACATATCTATCAAGTAACATGACAATAGGATTGATATTTTTTTAGTTATCGCATGCCAAAGAAATGGATTGGAATAATGCTTAATTGGATGGGTAAAGGGTTAAAATCTCAGTATTGAATAATCAGATTTACACCAAAAACTATAGAGCTTAGCGCATTAGTAACCTGAACACAAATATAAAGTATCATGGCAATCTAAGCAATAGTTTTCAAGTTATCGTATGCCAAAGAAATGGATACGGCCACCAGACAGACGGATGGATGGATGGACGGACAGACGAAGGATGGACGAACGACGGAGGTCCACCCCGGATGCCAGCATTATGTGTTCCATACATGGTATGAGTACACATAAAAATTCATCTAAATTTAACTGTAGAAATCATTGGTGAAAATCCCATTCAGTTTACAGGAGTAAAATATGATAAAATCTGCCAAAATCATACTTATTTCAGTGGCAACAGAAATCCTGTCCTGGGCAGAAATATCTGCCAGCAGCATGCAAGGAGTTAAGGGTTAATATCAACATCCCAAACAACTTACAGTAAACAAGATTTAGCAGGAAAAAAATCAATCTTTTTTCAATCATCTCACAGAAAAATGTTAATGTAACTATTTGGTAAAGTACACAATTAATATCTGATTGAATGAGTGTTTTAAGTGCCTTAAAATGTGTAATTTTATTATTTTTATGAAATACAATACCACAATTTCCCCCAGCTACATAAAAAGTTAATGTCACCTTTGTGGAACTGTGTTATTCAATAGATTGTGAGAAACTGATAAGATAGTTTTACCCTTTGAACCTGAGAGGTTGCTTTTCCCCACCTCAAAACAGGATTCCTCATAATTTCAGCCAGTTGGATGGCTGCTAAGTGAATGTGTGGGGTAGAACAAATAATATGAGGCTACACATTGAAAATGTTTACTTGGTGCCATTTGTCCACCATTGCTTAGCTGTAAAATCATTGCCTCATGGTATGTTTGCTTCTCTTTAATTTACTTATTTATTTATTGGTGTTTAAGGTCACATATTTCTGAACAATGGCAAATCATGACCACAATATGGAGATAAAGCCAAGTTTAGTCAGTCGTTTATACCCTTGTTGCCCATTTTAGAGGACTTCCATCCCAAGCAGTGGTGACTGGGTCCTTATTTTAACAATAAAACAGAGCTGCTTTACCTAAGGGGTTCCCACAGGGATTCTCTTTAATTTACTGAATTAACCCTTTACCCAATGCAGACGATATCAAAATTTATTATTTTAAACATCATTTTTAGAAGTTTTTCAAAGAATTTCAACAAAACCATATCATGTGACCCCTCGTTGGAACGAGCTCGTCGAGCCTCATTCCAATGAGGGGTCACATCATATGGTTTTGTTGAAATGTTTTGAAAAATAATATTTTTTCAGCTGCTGAATTTTCATATTATGTGGGCAGATGCGGCTGATTCATTGGGTAACGGGTTAAAGTATAACTATTTTAAGATAGGACCAATAATTGATTGTTATAGTTTTCTATGCCATCATTCCATGCAGAGATGGTGGTGTGGGAGGGGAGGGCATAGAGGCACTTTTCCGCTGCCCTTGTGCAAGGGGATGGGAAATCTGTGCCCCTTCTTGTGAGTATATAAATGATAGATGTGACTAAGATAAAATCACTGTTAACTCCTTACATGCCGCTGGCAGATATTCCCGCCCAACACAGATTTCTATTGCTGCTGAAATAAGTATAATTTGGGCACATTTGATCAAATTTTCCCCGATAAAGGGCATATATTTTTTCATCAATGATTTCTCGAGTTAAATTTACTTGAATTTTTCATCAAATCTAGCCATGGCTGCTTCAGAAAATACTCAGCGGATTAAGAGATAAATGTCTGTTTTTGCAATGTTCAAAAGAGTATTTGTTGAACTCCTTTCATACTGCTGGTGGATATATTCCTGCCCAGGACAGAATATCTCTTGCAACAAAAATAAGTAGGAGCGTGGTGGCTCAGTGGTAGACTGTTGGACTTCTATGCTAGAGGTCCCGAGCTTGATCCTCGTCGGGGACGAAGCGCGGCATGTCATTGGGCAAGGCACTTTATCCCGGTTGCCTACATGGGGGCACAATGATGCCATGTACCAAAAAGTACTGCATGTCGATGGTGCACATGTCTTCAACCACTGTAACCCTGCTTGAGCAGAGCTTGAACAGAGTAAGAACGTTGAGGAGCTGACAGTTGCTCTTCGATGATCGGTGCTTCTCTCAGGGTACCACGGCCATTGTGCATAAGTATGTGACCCTGAACACCAATAAATAAATAAATATAATCAAATTTTCCCCCATAAAGGGCATATATTTTTTCACCAATGATTTCGTGAGTTAAATTTAGTTGAATTTTTCATCAAATCTATCCATGACTGCTTCAGAGCAGCCATGACTAGATTTGATGAAAAATATCTTGAAAATACTCAATCAATTAAGAGATAAAAGTCAGTTTTTGCAATGTTCAAAAGAGTACTTGTTGAACTCCTTTCATGCTGATATATTCCTGACCAGGACAGAATATCTCATGCAACAAAAATAAGTATAATCTGGGCATGTTTAACTGGATTTTCATCTATAAATTGTATCAACATTTTGTCCAGTGATTTCTTGAGTTGTCGCTTGAATTTTCCATAAAAACAAGTCATGGCTACCTTACAGCATCCATGACTAGATTTGAAGGAGAATATTTTTAAAATACTCAGCTGGTTAAGAGTTAATTCAACCCTCGGAGTATCATCTTTATACATAATACATGGCATTTTTGATATAAAAAGTGGGAAAAAAAATTTAGTGAGACACTGAACTAAGCCTTGTGAAAGTTATCTATGGCCTTGGTACCATATGAACATACTGACCCTCTGTCCAGGTTCCCTCTCAATTTGGCTTAACCCCTTGACTTACAACCTTCTAGGTAATTAGTTGTTTTCACTCCCACTATCTATGAACAGTTCCAAAGATGTATTCTGTGGCTCCCTTCTGCACAGTACCTGGAAACATAGTCTATAAATTTGGTTGCCACTGGGTCCTCTGGGTGATTTACTAGCACATGGGGTCTACACAGGGGTCTAGACTATACCTCAATCTACACTCATGACTGACTGCTTGAGCAAGGTTAGTAAGTTGGAATCTGACAGTTACTAACCACTGCTTAGTGGTTCTCAATGGGTACTCTGGCTTCCTCTACCTGTAAAACTGTCCCGACATGACATGAGTCTAGCTGTTGAAAGTGTTGTTAAACTACAATAAATAAATAAATAAATAAATAAATAAATAAATAAATAAATAAATAAATAAATAAATAAATAAATAAATAAATATGAGTCTAGCTGTTGAAAGTGTTGTTAAACTACAATAAATAAATAAATAAATAAATAAATAAATAAATAAATAAATATGTCGGGGAATATCAGCCAACAGCATGCAAAGAGTGAATCATGCATGTCTGAGTCTCATGATGTCAAAGATGATATCAATTCAATTCAAGTTTTTAGAACCTGTTTCTGTCTACCTGATAAATCAGTTTGATACAATTAACACAGTACAGTTCTAAAAACTGCCTCACTCCAGGGCATGATAAAATAAGGTGACAATAAATAATCTACCAGTATATACATATAAAGAGATTCCAGTGAAAACCCTCAAATTCCCAAGCGTCACAAACCTATATAATTTAATTTTCTTTGACTGGTGGAGAGCTAAATTAGTTTTTAAATGTGATTTGTAACATGCATATTTTTTTAAAGATACCATACCACCAACAAGGGGAGCATTAATTTTGCAAGATTTTGTTTATAAACAATTGTTTTTAACAATTTGTTGGAGAGTGCTGCTGGCACTCTCCAATAAATTGTACCAAAACAATTTTGTATTAACATTTTTCTTGACACTGCCTAGCAAACAATAAGGTAACGCATACAGAGTAAAGCCACTAATGTGGCTTTCCGCACTTTTCAAGAGTCATGATATTGGCTTCTAGCACTCAACCAGTTAATGATATCCATTTTGCTTGTCGAGGTGAGTTTTTCATAACCCGATTAATTTTTCTATTGTATGAGTCTTTCTACTTTGTCTCACCTATTCGTCAAATAAAAAAGGTGTCTGTATCAAACGGTACCATTAAACTGTGTAACTGTTGCAGGTGGACTTTTAATTAGTACTGATGTGAGTTGCTCAGACTAGGTTTGCTCTTGAGTATTCAGGATTGCATGCTGTAGCTTATGTTGAAAATATTAAAACTATTTCGTACTCAAACTTTGCAAGTCTGCAAGTTATAAATGGCAGAGACTTTGGCTTAGCCGGGGTACATTTACTACATTATAATACAAGCAAACACTGCAAATTAAATTATAACAATTGAAATGAATCATTTGTCACTTAATCAGAGTATGAGTGTGGGATGGGTATGTTAAGTTTTGAATAAAGTACATGTTACACACATCATACAACTTTACAAGCTCAGAGATTTTGGCTTAGTGGGGGGTGGGGGGGATGGGGGGAGGCATTTACCACATAAAAATACAAACAAACATGATAAATTAAATTATAACAATTGAAATGAATTATTTGTCACTTTATCAGAGTATGAATGTGATATTGTTTGTAAAGTTTTCAATAAAGTAAAAGTTACACACCATACAACTTAACACGCTCGAAGATTTTGGTTCAGTGGAGGAGCATTTACTACATTATAATCCAAGCAAACACTAAAAATGAAATTATAACAATTCAAATGAATTATGTGTCACTTCGTCAGAGTATAAGTGTGGGATGGTTTGTTAAGTTTTGAATGAAGTATATGTTGCACACATCATACAACTTAACACACTTAGAGATTTCAGCTTAGTAGGGGTACATTTACTACATTATAATACAAACAAACACTGTAAATTAAATTATAACAATTGAAATGAATTATTATCCACTTTATCAGAGTATGAATATGGGATAGTTTGTTTAGTTCTGAATGAAGTACAAGTTACACACATCATACAACTTAACACACTCAGGGATTTGGGCTTAGTGGGGAACATTTACTGCATTATAATACAAGCAAACACTAAAAATGAAATATAACAACTCAAATGAATTATGTGTCACTTTATCAGAGTATGAATGTGGGATGGCTTGTTAAGTTGAATGAAGTACATGTTGCACACATCATACAACTTAACAGCTCAGAGACTTTGACTTA
Source organism: Pictodentalium vernedei (assembly GCA_031216915.1). NCBI lineage: Eukaryota > Metazoa > Mollusca > Scaphopoda > Dentaliida > Dentaliidae > Pictodentalium > Pictodentalium vernedei. The sequence continues at coordinate 158,566,042 of CM062288.1, read as the reverse complement.
GTGGGGGTATGTTTACTACATTATAATACAAGCAAACATGGTAAATTAAATTATGACAACTGAAATGAATTATCAGTCGCTTTATCAAAGTATGAATGTGGGATGGGCATGTTAAGTTTTGTATGAAGTGTTATGCACTTTATACAACTTAAACACACCAATCACACAAACATACTCTGACAAAAGGGACAGAAAATGCATTGTAATTGTTATACTTTAAAATTACAGTGTTTGCTTGTATTATAATGCATAATAATAAGGTATCCACTAAATATATTTGGAAGTACTGAGTTCACATCATAACTGAAATAACTTATCTGTTGCTTTATTGGAGTGTGATGTGGGATGAGCATGTTAAGTTGTATGATGTGTGTAATTAAGATATGTACTTCATTCAAAACTCAGTATTTCCAAATATATATAGAGGATACATACTGCTTTTAGTGGGTTCCAGAATTAACTAATTAGTTACTGCAAAGAAATAGACATTTTCATGTACTACTGATGATTTTCTTTATTTATTGGTGTTTAACAACACTTTTGAAAGCCAAGGTCACCTCACATCGGACAGTTTTGCAGGTGGACAACACATTTTGATAAACAACATATTTTTAACATTCAACTAAATTTGATCAACAAACTTGTTCAGCATGTGAACTTGATGTCAATATTATTTCTTATTTTGTCCACCTTTATCATTTTGCTTGGGAGGTTGCGTTGAAGGGGTTTTGTCGCAAGATGTTTTGTCCATATGTCCCCATTCTATCATACTTTCTTTGACAGAGAGCAAATACCTCCTTCGCCAACTATCATATTTTGTTTGATAGAGCTCTATGACCTCACTGACCTTCTAACAAGATATAAAAGGATACAGAATTCATCACTAAAATGAAGGAAAATTATCAAATCAACCTGTTTATGGATTTCATTGTTAACCCTTTACCCAATGCAGACGATTTCAAAATTTAATATTTTAAATATCATTCTTTAAATTTTAAAAAAAAATTTCAACAAAACCTTATCATGTGCCCCCTCTTTGGAACGAGCTCGTTCCAAAGAGGGGTCACATGATATGGTTCTGTTGAAATTTTTCGAAAAATAATATTTTTTCAGCTGCTGAATTTGCATATTACACAGGCGGATGCGGGCGATTCGTTGGGTAAAGGGTTCATTCAGAGATTTTTCTATCCCTTTTGGGATAGGGGATGGGGCTCATACCACTGGGAAAATTTGTATCATACAGGATCAAAACAGACAATTTCTTCCAACTAGTTATATAAGGTAATGGGTTAATGTTTCAGAGTGAATGAAGTTCAAATTTGCACCAACCAAAGGCAAAACAAAATTTAATGCCCATAAGAAATAATTTATACAAATATTTTCCTGGTGTTTCTGGGTGTCATGCACTGCTCTGTGAAATAAAGCATTTTTGGTGGAAAATGTCCTCTAATCTATTTAGAGATAAAGGTGAGGATTAAAAAGCTGTAACCTAATAAACCCATTCACTTGATAACACACTTTTCAGTTTGTCATTATTATCCCAGATTCACTCTGGACAAAACCTCCACTTATTCTAATATTCAGGTTGATGACAATGCATTCCAATTAACTAGTTGAAGGCCAAATTATTTTTCAAAGGTGATTTGAAACTTGAGTACTTTGTCATGAATTTTTTTCTTACTGCCAGTAAGAGGAGCCTTAGTTTTAACCCTTTACCCAAGTTTATGGCCAAAACTGGCCAGTGCTATCCACAAAAATCACCATTCAATTTTCATTATATTTCAATGTTTTATCTCCAAAACATAGCTTATGACCCATCATTGGAACGAGCTCATTGAGCTTGTTTCACTGAGGGGTCATAAGCTATATTTTTGATGCCAAAAAATGAATGAAAGTGTCAATGACACTGTAGCTCAACTTGTCAAGACAAAGACATGTACATGTATAGTATGTGACACAGCAATGACAAACATCTAGGTAATGATCTGATAACAAAGGTACATATAAAGTATTGTAACGGTCTGTACATAAATACTGAGCGTTGCCTGTAACAAATGTATAGGTAAAGTATTGTAAAGGTGGGTGACAGTCAGATGCTAAACTAGAAAAAAATCTTTGAGTCCCAGAGTGGGTCTGACTGAACCCCAAAATATTTGTTCTCATAGCACAGTGATAACAAAGGCACCCCAAAACACTCTCATTCCTGTCCCAAGGTGAAAACAAAGGTACCCAAGAAGTTTCATGAAGATCAGTTCACAAATATGAGCTGTGTAGAAGTTGTGACAAAAAACTGATTGGACCTGATTTCGGTATAAAATGGCCACTGGCAGCCATCTTGAATTTTGGACCACGCCCAGAAACACTCGTTCTCGTCCCAAGGTGATAACAAAGGCACCCAAGAAGTTTTGTGAAGATCGGTTCATAAATACAGCCTCTAGCCCGAGCCGTATTGACATGTGCACTTACAGAGTATAAGTAGCACTGAATAAATCAAAGTTCATCTAATTTGCATAATTTCTGCACGAGAAAAAAACCCGTACTATATGTGATGTATTCCATGTTACTAAACATTCATACAAAAATTTATTCAAATCAGAACTTTCATACAGAAGTTCTGTACAAAAGACTGATTGCACTAATTTTGGTACAAAATGGCTGCTGGTGGCCATCTTGAAATTCGGACCACACCCAAAAACACTCGTTCTCATCCCACGGTAATAACAAAGGTACCCATGAAGTTTCGTAAAGATCGGTTCATAAATACGGCATCTAGCCTGAGCCATATAGAAGTTGTGTACAAAAAACTGATTAGACCTAATTTCGATACAAAATGGCCACTGGCAGCCATCTTGAATTTTGGACCGCACCCAGAAACACTCGTTCTCGTCCCAAGGTGATAACAAAGGTACCCAAGACGTTTCGTGAAGATCGGTTCATAAATACAGACTCTAGCCCGAGCCGTATTGACATGTGTACTTACTGTGTGTCAGCAGCACTGAAAAAATCAAAGTTCATCTAATTTGCATAATTTCTGCACAAGAAAAAAACCTGTATTATATGTGATGTATCCCATGGTACTAAACATTCACACAAAAAATTATTCAAATCAGCGCTTTCATATGGAAGTTCTGTGCAAAAATCTGATTGCACCAAATTTCGTACAAAATGGCTGCCATCGGCCATCTTGAATTTCGGACCGGACCCCAAAACACTCGTTCTCGTCCCACGGTAATAACAAAGGTACCCAAGAAGTTTTGTAAAGATCGGTTCATAAAAACGGCCTCTAGCCCGAGCCGTATTGGCATTTGCACTTACAGTGCTGAAAGTAACACCAAAAAACATCAAAGTTAGTCATTTGCATAATTTACGCACGAGAAAAAAACCCGTATTATATGTGATGTATCCCATGGTACTAAACATTCATACAAAAAATTATTCAAATCAGAGCTTTCATATGGAAGTTCCGTACAAAAAACAGATTTCTGCATCGTCGGTACAAAATGGCAGCTGGCAGCCATCTTGAATTTCGGACCGCACCCAAAAACACTCGTTCTCGTCCCACAGTCATAACAAAGGTACCCAAGAAGTTTCGTAAAGATCGGTTCATAAATACGGCCTCTAGCCCGAGCCATAGCAGCTTGGCACTTACAGCTCTGAAAGTAACACTAAATAATCAAAGTCAGTCTAATTTGCACAATTTACGCACGAGAAAAAAACCCGTATTATATGTGATGTATCCCATGGTACTAAACATTTCTACAAAACTTTATTCAAATCAGAACTTTCATACAGAAGTTCTGTACAAAAAACTGATTTTTGCATCATCGGTACAAAATGGCCGCTGGCAGCCATCTTGAATTTCGGACCACACCTAAAAACACTCGTTCCCGTCCCAGGGTCATAACAAAGGTACACAAGAAGTTTCAAAAAGATCGGTTCATAAATATGACCTCTAGCCCGAGCCATAGCCAATTGTTGACGTACGGACAGACGGACAGACAGACAGACGGACAGACAGACAGACGGACGACGGGCCATGATAATAGCTCAAATTTGACTTCGTCAAAGTTGAGCTAAAAAAATGAGTTATTCAAGAATTTTGTTTGCAAGTATCGTCTTCTTTTTTGTGTTGGGTAAAGAGTTAACAAGATTGTGTTCATAAATAATCAATTTGTTAAAATTTATTTGAGAGCACCTTTTGGCACTCTTCAATAACATGCAACAAAACAATAGAGAAGAGCTATTGCTGAAGGCAATTATATCCCCACTGCAGTGCTGGCAGGATGAAGCATAAATGAATTAAAAACAAAGTAAGTATCGTAACTCTGTTAAAAAATGTGGGATGGATAGATGGATGGATGACGGCCTTGAGGTGTGCTATCACATTTGCATGTCATTGCACACGTAAATGACAATACATGTGTGCAGTAAATCATGCATCTAAAAAAACCCCGATATTTGGTTGCGCAATTTGTTCAACATTACTTCCGTAAGATGAAAGGGTTAAGGAGTTGGAATCAAGTCGCTGATAAATGTAAGTTCGTCTGTATCAAACTGCCAACAGTTAATTGCACTGCAGGTTGTTTTCAGTGTGGGCAACAGTGCGCATGTGCCTGTCAATGTAACATTGTCTTCTACAGAAAATTTATTTCATTGAATCATTGTGCTGGGTTCATGTAACCATTCTATCTCAAGACAGTCAGTGTTACGTTTGACTTTTCTGGTCGACGGAATTCAATTATCAATTACTTATCAGGTTAAACATATTTGTATTTGCCAAAAATAGTTTGCAAATTGGGATAGGAGGACAAGTGCTTTCCACTTAGTGTAACCTCAGCTCCCTTAACAGGATACAAAAAATCAATACAATGGCGAAACAAACAAATTACTTATTAGTGATATATTATCAAAAATAAATGTATGCGCAATACCTTGATGATCCCAACACCAAAGAGAAGATATTTCAGGTCCAATTAAGTTCTTTTAAGAGGTGGAATGTTGGAAATCTTATCAGATATAAGACTGTTCGTGATGAGAAGCGAGGCTTCGAAGTTGTAAACAAAGTTTGGTGTAAAACATGCGCTAGATATGTTCATGGAATTAAAAAGTTGGATAAACTATGTGGTCAGGCTATAAAAGAGGTGGAAACGTATGATGAAGGGACAAACCTTGTGACAAAACATACTGTGAAGAGACATCTTGATTCCAAAGCTTATTTGGTGGAGATTCAGTTAGAGAAAGAGTTGGCTTCTCAATCATCTATTACTTGAGCTGAAGGATCATCAAATTCCCAAACATCCGACATAATGGACACTGATCCATCTAAAACTCTCACTACTAGTTCTATAAATGCAGGGGTGAAACAACTGTAAATGCAGGGGTGAAACAACCGAAAATCGACTTCATGATTCAACATCAGACGAGGGATGCGTATAGAAACTTAGAAAGCTATTCATAACTGCTTATCTACTGGTTGTTGACGGGCAACTGCTCTCCTGCTTTGAAGCTATGGTTAAAGTTCAAAAAGCAAACAGAAATAAATTTAATTCAAGGGGCCAAAAATTGCAAAAAGTTAGGGATTCATAAATTTTATCGCTGAAGCCATTCGAGAGAAATTAGCTAATATTCTGTGCAGTGATAATGCATTTTCCTTAATGACAGACAGTTCACAAGTGCACAATACCAGATCTGAAAAAGAACTTGTTCTCATCAGGGCAGTTGTGAATGGTGTTGGTTGGTTACTTGGTTGGTACAGGATATAGATAGTTCTGGTTATGCTGGTGCTGAAAATCTTAAGAAAGCAACTGATGATGTCTTTCACAAAAAAGTTAAAATTCCTGAAGACCATTACATACACACTGCATTATCTGCAACAACTAAAGGTGCCAGTGTCAATTTCGGCAAATATCATGGCCTTCTAACCCACATGAGAAATTACAGAAGGCCTTGGTTGTTATCTATTCACTGTGTGGCATACCATCTCGAACTGGCAAAAAAAGGACTCAATCATGAAGCAAAAGAAGTTTGAGGACATTGAACAATTGCTGAAAGGACTCTACTACTTCTTTAACTGGTCGAGTGCTGGAAGCCCATATTTGGGCTTTGTTTTGAAGTGCAGGTACAGCAACTTAAAGGCTTCTTATTCAGTGGATGTGCTTCATATTATCTTTGTAGTGAAATTATTTCATCTGTATGGAATTGTATTGTTACAATTTATGGAGAGTGCCAAGCACTCTCCCACTAAATTGATACAGGGCAAAGATACGTGTACAAATTTTGATGACCAAAAATTATTTAGCACTCTACCATTTAAATGATCAGGCAAATTTAAAAGACACTTTAAGGTGGTGGCAGCTATATTGGGAGTTCAAGTGTACAACTTTCACAAAATAACTGGTACTAGATTCTTAAATCACCACAGGCGAGCAGTGGCCCATTTATTGAAGAACTTGACTGTTTTGGCACTGGTGCTTGAAGATTCCATTGCAGACACAGACTATACATCTGTTAGTGCAAAAATGTGTGGATATTTGAAGAAACTAGAAAGTGTCAAGTTTTTATCAGTGCGTTGTCTATACAAAGGGATCCTTCATTATGTTTCCAAATTGTCTCTTCATTTTGAGAAAACTAATCTGTTGGTATTTGACATTTTACTGTCAGTAGATGAAACGAAACGTTCACTGTCAGAAATGATCAATGACAATCTAGACAATATTACTACCAAAGCAGGTGTCCAAATAACTACAACTAACAATGGTGACATCTCAGCTGAAGTGACAATGCCAAAAATTGGTACCATGAGATGAAAGAAAGACAACCGTGAGTTCCCTAAATTGAAATAAACAAAGATGAAAGGCTATGACTGTTGTGGCGAAAAAGTCAATAACCTTTCAAATACTGAGCAGGAATTTAGCAATCTCTCAAAAAGAACAGCTGAATGTATGCTTACATGCATCGACCAAAGGCTTACAGGACTTGAAGAAGACATATACAAGCATACATGCTGTGGGTCGATCCTGCGAACTGGCAGGGTGGTTCGCAAGACATGAAATTGATCCTGCAGAGTATGTTAAGGATCCCTTAAAGTTTGCTGGTTTTGATGATGATAAGATGAAACTCAAAATCAGAATGGGAGGATCTTGTTTCAGTTACAAGACATTATTTTCTCCCCCCACTATACGTGAAACATACGCGTGTCCCGGGTGAGACAGCAGGGTGGGATATTTCTATCCCACCCACCCCACATGACATACTCATTTGCATATTTTATTAGGTCGCCGGAACTATTTCATCATCGTCTGTACAATTGTAAATAAACAAAATGGCTTCACGATTTGCAAATATAAAAACTGACGAATTTGTCGCGGAGAAAAGGAATACAGAGACGGACCGCAAAACAAAGGCCCATTTGAATCTTATTCAACAGTTTTTGAATGAGAAACACAATGATAAAAGGCAAATAGACAAGATTCCCATTGAGCTGCTCAATACGTACATTGCTGAATTCATCATTTTCACAACATCAACAAGAATCAGCTGTTCCAATTCCCGCATGTAATCTACGTGCCATTCAAAATCAACAATGCAACTTTTCCTCTTCTCAGTCAACTTCTGCGATATCAACTGCGCAGAATGTTATGAAGAACATGTTTCAAGATGCCACAGATTTGTTTCAACCCCATGTTTCTCTGCAGATTTAATAATATCACTGCGCGAATTTATCGATAGATCAATAATCTCACAATGCCCTTTACATTAGAGTTTGACATGCACAAATTCATTAACCCCCTTAATGGATAGTGTTACAAATCAATTTTTTAGTATATACCTAACTTTTGTACAATCTTTCCGAAAGGACTACGACTTGATAAACTGGGTTTGTCAGCACGTGACCGCCAATTATCTATAATGACATAATCCCCGTGTGTAGGGAGAAAAATCATCCTTGATGAGTCTGAAGGTGGGAATGGGGAAATCTCACCCTCGGAGCAAGGTATTTGAACCAGACCCTCGGCAAGCCTCGGGTCTGGTTCAAATATCTTGTCCCTCGGGTGAGATTTCCCCATCCCACCTCCAGACTCATCGGGTATCATAATAATCCCAAATTCAAAGTCAGAGAATTTATGTAACTGATGTGCTTATACATGTAAGTGATAGTTATTCTACAAGTCATCCTTAGGCCTCGGCACACTGATGTCAAAATACAGAAATATCAAGCCACCAGTTTTTCCCATAAGCCAAATAGGAACTTAACCAATTCAATCATGCTTGACAAAGCTTATTGAGCTCTGTCAAACAAGATTGAATTGGTTAAATTGTTAGTTGCATGGTGGGAAATACTTCCTGCTAGAAATTTTTGTATTTTGACATCCGTTGTTAGAGGGTTAATATCATAAATCCTACTTTTCGAGTTGGCGATTAACCGAGTCAGTGTCAGAGTGGTATCTCGTGACTACCCCAATAGCATGTCAGATTACACAATGCAGGCCTATTGTGTCATCTGGGAGTTTTCTGTGAATTAGCAGACTATACTGGTACCAGGGGCAGTGCATTAATCTATTAATGCCTAAAATTGCCCAAATTACTTCGTAGGACACACAGTCTTCTTAGATCACAAATTTTTACACTATTTTCATGGAAGGGGATCCCAGACCCCATCTTATATTTCACATCTCCCCTCACCCCATCACAAATTAAAATTTATTATTTTGCCCCTGGAGTTTTAGAGCCCCTAATGTTCCACTGAGAATGAAGAATAAAATATCAAGCTGGATAGAAATGATGAGCATTTCAAATGGCAGGATTCTTCCCAGAAGCGTTTTGGGTTACATGTAGACAAGGTGCAATGTGAGGAGGAGGGCTGACTTAGGGGTGGACCGAAACAATGCTTTTACCAAAAGGGACGCTCACAAATACAAAGAGATTGTTTTACCCAACCATGATCAACCATTGTAGGCACAGCCCTGATTCAGAAAATGATAGACAATTCATTTGTCCCTTAGGAATTTTTCAGTTTGAATAAAAGAGGATAATGGACACAGGTCAAACCACAATTAAGCATTTGATGCCCTGCCATTTATCTTGAAAAAATCATTGTCAGAAAACTTTGATCCCTGGTCACAATTATCATACTGTCTGGCCTATCAGAAGCAGAGAATAGAATTGTAATTTTTAAAATATAAAAGAATGAGGATTTATTTATTTATTTTATTTTATTTTATTTTATTTATTATTTTATTTTATTTATTTTACAGATTGAGGAAGCCAGAGTTCCTCGTGACAACCAGCGAGCAGCCAGGGTCAACTCATGTCCGAGAGCCAGAGTCACCTTGTTTCTGACAGTTTTACGGGTGGAAGAAGCCAAAGCACCTAGAGAGAACCACCGAGCAGTGGTGAGCAACTGTCAGAACTGACTCCCAAACTTACTAACTCCACACAAGCCAAGTTAGCACTGGTGGAAGGTAAGTACATCATTGACGTGCAGTATGTCTTAGTACACAGCGCCACCATCCCCCAAAATAAGTACACATCTACTTGTTGGTAGACATATCTGGGAAGTTCCATCAAAATTGAATCATGTATGTATGATGAGTTGCATGCTGAAGAATTTGAAATGGAAATCTGTATTAAATCTTCCAAATATAAGAAGGGGAGATAACTTGAAAATCCTGGAATATGTGCCTGTTCACTTCATAGTGATTATGTTTGAAAAGTTTCATCAAAATCATTTCATAAATGTGAAAGAAGTTGTGCTACGAAGAATCTCGAATAAAAATCTATATTAAGTTTAATGTAAAGAGAAACAATTTGGAGAAAATCATCGTGTGCAATGGTTCTTTTGTTCAAAGTTTATGATGCAATCTCAGTGCAGTTGCATTGTATACCATAAATAAGGCAGGTTGAGACCTTTGAAAAATTATTTCATAATTCAAGTATTTAATAATCTCCGTTTTGAGGAACATTTTTTCTCAGCAGTTATTCTCATTGTGGTGCACTCCAACATGCACAAAATCTATACTCACAATTCTGACTTTTTCTAGTGTACATTAGGTGAGACTCAGAATTTTGATATACAGTGGAGTCCACTTAATTGGATATCTCTTAACCGAATAACCCTGTTAATTGAATATAATTTCCCAACACAAAACCATTTACCATACCTCTAGTACAAATTTGACCTGTTAATTGAATATAGATTATAGAGTAAACTCCTGTTAATTGAATAAAAAAATCTTGTAACCTGTCAAGAAGTTACCCTGACTCTCCCCAGTTTTCCTTTGTTTATAGACCTATTTGGCCACAGTACATCCAATACAGGCATTTAATCTATTTTATCTTACAATCAACATGTATTTTGTCTGTATTAACTCCACAACTGTCATGTATCCGACCCCCCTGATACAGATGTTTGTATCAGGGGGTCAGATACAAGCACGTTCCTTTCGCGTGAGTTCCATTTTTTTTCTTTTTGTTCATCTGTACGAATAAATAGTTTGTTATATATTCGTCTACATTCTTGACTCATCCCCAATATATTATAAGATAAAATGATTATTACCATTATGTGGATGTACAAAATATGTTTCCGAGTCTCGCTCAGGGTTCTAAGGGTAGATCACGACTCGTCTTCGACTTGTCGTGATCTGCCCTTAGAACCCGGAGCGATACTCGGATACATATTTTGTACATCCACATAATGGTAATAATCTCTATATATCTTGTTTGACAGAGCTCATGGAGCTCTGTCATACAAGATATAATAGGTTAAATGTTAAGTTTTATCTCCAGAAAACAGGAAAGTTGACACAATCCCTGTTAATTAAATACTCCTCTGTTAACTGAATAATTTTCATTGGCAAAGTGGCTATTCAATTAACAGGGTTCCACTGTATTGTGTCATAAAAGAAATACAAGTGACATTTCTGTAAATATGTTGATGAAGCTGGTGTACTCAAAAACCAGTCATCTTGATCATGCTGGGAACCAGGATTTTTTCAAAAAACTACGATGGACAATACAGTTCAGTGATGTACTCTGGGGTGTTTGTCCCAGATACGCAATAGTCACAATACAGACACCGTGGACTGGTCGTAATTCATGCGTGGGCTGTGATGTCCGTGCAAGCGTTTATATATAAGGTAATAAAATTCATTATCAGCAAAATTTAAATTAATGAAGCACCTGGTTGTACCCAGCGCTTATTTAATTAAATTTTTGATGATTATTCCTATAAATACTGTTTGGAATTTAATATTATTGCATCCGTGAAAATATTGCCCATCCATGGAAAGTGACCATTCCATGGTAGCTGTACTGTACCTATCGAGCTGGAGGTATTTCCTGAATTTGAACAACCTGTCCCATTCATTCAGTGATACCAAGCAGACCTGAAAATAAGCAGTCTGACATTTGCAGAATAAGGTCCCCAGGGGTGAATTTGATGATGCTATCCCATACAGTGGGCCAATTTATCCTATGGGTACCTCTTTCTGTTTAGTTTTGAGACCCTGATTCAGATTGAGGTTCACAGAGGGTAAATTTAGTGACGCTACCCTGCTATGCAGGGTAGCATCACTAAATTCACCCTCTGGGAACCTCATTTTGCAGATGACAGTCTGCTTATTTTCTGGCTTGATACCAAGCCAAAAAGCAGTGAAAGGTTGTTGTTCAAATTCCTGAAATACCAACAGCGAGGTTGGTAACTTTGTTCTTTCAATACCTGCACAGACCCAGGTATACTCAGCTAACCAGAAGTATTCAAGTAACGTCACTTAACACCAAGCATATTGTTCTGTCAGGTATTTCAAGTTATTTGAATACATCGAAAAGACAATTTACCAGGGTGTAACTATACTCACTTAATCCCTCTCACCAACCCTCCCCAACCATTCTCTGTAGACAACAAGTCTGGAAATAAGCAATCTGTCATTTGCTGAATGAGGTCCCTAGATGGTGAATTTGCTGATGCTATCCAATACAGAGGGTCAATTTATCCTCTGCGTATCTTTCTATTTAGGCCCAACACCTTGATTCAGACTGAGGTACACAAAGGGAAAATTTAGAAATTCACCCTCTGGGATCCTCAATCTGCAGATGACATCTGCTTATTTCCAGGTTGGTACACAACTTAATTTAGATGAGACTTTTAGGCTCGCATGAGCCTCTGGTCGCTTATATAGTGCTGGGCAGATTTTAGGGTTCAATTGCTTTCATGAATTTTGCTCTCAGCTGACAAGATTAATCAGATCAAATGGCTGGCTGATTGAAAGATCAGCCAGATTTATGATGTAGGGCAACGAAATGATAGTTTGTTTTGGCTAAAGCTGTACTTCCCTACGCATAACAGGTTTTACCTAATAGCTTCGACTGACCGCTCATTAATACATGACAATAGGATGGATTATATCATCACATGACAAATGGCTTTTGTCTGAGCGTGTATTCGCGGATGGAGACAGGGTTATTAATTAAGCAATAAAAGCACCGGTCGTAAATAGTTTGTCCTCACATGCCTTTACAATTTCATAGTATTACCAGCCTTAAAGAATTTTCATTTTAAATATTGTTTTTGTTTACCTATAATTTTCTTCATCCATTTGTTTAATATCCTGGAATCTCGGCAGTACGCATTGCTTACACAGTTGTTGCCACACTCTGAGGAAATTCCTTGAGCAGGTTTTTTATAATTTTTCAATATTTTGTGTGTGCGCCCGACACCTCTGCTCCCGTTATGGCGTATCGTATTCTGGCCGTCGGCCATTCTTTTGTTTCCCGTGCGGGTGAATCCCTGTGCGGTTACAGGAAATTTCCCCCACATTTTAATTTCAGCCCATCACTGAAACTTTTGCACTATCAAAGGCATTCCGTGGATATTCGTTTCTTTGGTCAGAGCGGCACAACTATTAACAAAATTTTCGACAGTATTCAACCTGTGGTCAAACACTTTCGCCCCGATCTGATATTATTACAAGTTGGTTCAAACGACGCCTGTTCACTGCGCCCAGAAACTGTTGCCAGTAAGATTGACGACCTTGTAACACATCTCCGATTTAATTTGGGTGTCGGACGTGTTTGCGTACACAAACTTTTTCACAGGACGGTTCTTCTTCCGAGATTCAATAAATTAGGCCACCAGTGGACGCATTCAATGCTTCTGTGAATCTTATCAATGGCATGGTCAAGAATTTTCTCTCTGTCAGCTCAGGTAGTTTTGTCTGGTCATGTCCATGGTTGCAGTCATCCACAAAATTCTTTCTCATAGACGGCGTTCATTTCGACCCCACCGGGATGAAAAAGGACTTGAAAGGAATTCATGGGGCGATACTATATTTCCTTTCCCATCTTTTGTGCCACTCATAACGTTTTTAGCAGGTATTAACCCCCCACCACACACACACTTTTCCCAGTGGGTTTCACAGCTCTGTTGCCGTCATTCCGTGGGATTTTTAATCTCGCCCAGTTTTGTGGTCAGCCATTATTCCTTCACGGGCAGGCACTTTAGTTAATTTGGGGTGATGTTGCAGTTGATATAATTTTATTACCATACATTCACGACTGCCCCTGTCACATGTGAGGGGCTGTACCTGTCAGTGCCTGTCCCTATGCCAGTTATGCCCGGAAAGGCATGTGTGTCTTTGGATTACGTACATATAGAGGGGGTGGTGGAGCTGCCATCGTCTATATTTATTTCAACCTTTCACTGCTCTCCATTAGTTATTATGCATGGACAGTTTTATACACGCCGCACACGCGAACTTTCACCTCACCATGTGACCACTTGTGGGCGGTTCAGGGAGATCCTGTGTGAGATTTCTGCCTGCATGCTTGAAATTATTTTAGAACATTAACTTGTACTCTTTGCATATTATATAATCGCTTGGGCGGAAATATTTTTACTTCTCACCTATTACCTATGTGCTCAGCATCTTCCCTGTGTGAGTTATTTTTCGCTGGTGGTTATAGACCAATTACGGGCTCAGGGGTTTTTTTCCCTGTGTGCACAATACGTTAACCCTTTACCCAATACTTGACGGAACAAAAAAATAAAAAAAAAAATAATAGAATTTGTCTAATGCTTATTTGTCAGTCGAGCTGTACATTTTTACCCCAGCTCATATTTTGTTGATCTTCTCATGCTTCTTTGTCAGTCGAGCTGTACATTTTGGATCCTCATGTATGTTTATTGTGGGGATGGTTCCGTCGATTTGTTGGGTAACGGTTACACCCTCACCATTCTGCCTTGCATGTTTTGGCTCAGGGTCAATTTTTACCCTGTGTGAGGGAGCTTTTCTTCTGCCTGAAAATTTTCACCTATTTGCCTGTTTTGTCCCACGCACTCTGTCGGTGGGCCGGACTGGATTTTTCAGTGTTGTCCCAGTTTTTTCCCTCTCACTCTTGTGTGGGAGCTCCATTCCATGTGCGTATAATTTTGTTGGTGTTATGTTTTTAAGTGCAGCTCTCCCCTCCACCCCCACACACCACACGTAAGCATACAGGTTTACTTCACATATTCGATTTTGATGTGGTGTTCCATCGTATAAATTTGTTTTTAATCTGATTGGGGGCCTTGTAATTTCATAATTTTTTTTTTTTTATATTTTTAGGCTCTGTTTTACTGCGCTTCTACGTCTGTTTTTCAGCATGCCTCCATGCAAGAGACGAGGGTCCCGTCGTCATGATGGCTTATCACCAGCCTTCCAACCTGTGTCGAAAAAGAGAACTAGTGGTCAGCGGGTGCGTATCCAAGAACATTCTTCAACAGACATCTCCTCACAGTCGGAGCCTTTAGATCTGTCAACGTCTGCATCCACCTCAGCTTACAACGCCTCTGTTTCAAACTCTGTTCCTCCAAGTGTTTCATTTATGGACAGTGTGTCCAGACAACAATCGCCTAGTGCTTCAAGACCAAATCAATCCAGGACATTGTCATTTCCAGACATCCCTCAAATTAAATTACAAAGTGTTCTTCAGCCTGTGAGCATGGATTTTTCGTCTCCCCTCATCATAATGACACTGTTTCATTATCACATGTGCATTTTATGCCCAGTTCCACAACAAACATTCAACCAGTGATTTCCAGTGCATCACCAGGTTCTCACAACGACTCAATGTTCCTACCATCAGACTCTGCGCGTAATGTGTTTTCATCACAGTCTTCAACACAGACTCTTCCTCTATATTCATGACAAACGTTCCCATTAGGCCAGCTTTTACACAAACATTTGCATCCCACCCAAGCAACACTTCATCACAGACTGTTTTTACACAAACTCATCCCATGATGACATCTCGTCCCATGATGAATCAAGACTTTAGATGTGATGGCATTTCAACTTTTCAGCAATCCAGTGACTCTGTGGACACAACTCCACTAAATTTGAACCTCCCTAAAGATATTTTAGACTGACCTGATGCAGAGCAGACGATCACCCTGGCGGTGCATGAGGCCCTGACCCGCTCTAGAGGTAATTCTTGTGCACCGCATATCGAATATGCACCACTTTCGCCCACCTCTTATGCGCCACTTGAGGAACCGGTAATAAATGGAACAGATTGTTCCTTTGTCTTAGCTACTATGCCCCTTAATTTGGCCGGGTCAGCTAAGATAAAGGTGCAAATCTGGGCGGGCGAGTATATAAATTTCTCCTCTTTGCTTCCGCAGACTTCACCGACCGCCACCTACAACATGACCATAACTGAATCGGAAAGGCCATCCCTCTGTTCTTTGGGTTCCGAAGTCACCAAAAGGACTGACTTCCATACATCAGTGGATCAGTGCTTTTGAGGTCTTCATGACCATATATTTAGAGTGCTTTCCTGCTCAATCTTCGGATCTGATTAAATATCAGTCTAACATGTGGCATCTTTCATCAATCGGTTATGACTGGCAGTTCTATGACCAGCATTTTCGTTTACTGCATCAGAATGATCCATTTTTAGCATGGGGATCTTGGCACTGGGAGTTATTCATGAAAGCTATGCCTGGGGGTCGAATTCCTAGTGCCAGTAAGCCCCATGCTATGGGAAATAGAATGTTCATTAGGCAGAATTGGCAACAGGGATGCAGACCGTATCCCAAGGGTTTCTGCCACAAGTTTCATGCGGGGGATAATTGTGTGGTGAACCCATGTCCATATTCGCATACCTGTTTCAGATGCCAGCAATCTCACAGTTTTCAGAAATGTCCCCAGCGCAATGCTAGGCAGCCCTTTCGAGGAGCTCGAGGTGGCTCCTCGGATAATAAAAACAGACGTTAGTAACGGGGACATTGTAACACCTATCCAAGTGGTGGCGTACGAGAAAATGCTGCATGGTTACGATCCTGATCTTCATCAATTTTTAATTTCAGGGTTTAAAACGGGTTTCCACCTTGGCCTTACCCATTCCCCTTCCCACATGTCTAAAAATCTCAAGTCGGTAACTGATCAACCACTCATGGTTTCTCAGAAAATCAATAAGGAACTGGCGGCTGGATGCGTCACAACCACCATTTCCACATTTGGTAGTTTCACCTATAGGCCTTGTGCCTAAAAAATCAACAAATGCATTTCGACTGATTCACCATCTTTCTTTCCCTCAAGGGGCATCGGTTAATGACAACATCCCTTCCGACCTGTCGACCGTCCATTATCAAACTGTTCAAGATGCGATTGCTATCATTTGCAGCCTAGGTAAAGGAGCTTTCCTGGCTTTGACGGATATTAAGTCTGCTTTCAGACTGATAACAGTTCACCCTATGGATCACCACTTGTTAGGTTTCAAATGGGCAGATCGCTCCTACTATGATAAATGTCTACCTATGGGCTGTGTATCATATTGTAGTATTTTCGAAAAGTTCAGCTCTTCCATGCATTGGATAGCAAAATTTAAATGTAACGTCAAACATGTCGTCCATGTTTTAGATGACTTCCTTTTTGTTGCCTCCTCCAAAGTTCAGTGCCAAGGCTACTTGTCACAGTTTCTCGCCCTGTGCCATTAGTTGGGGGTACCTATTGCCTCTGAGAAAACTGTAGAGGCTTCCACGTGTTTAACCTTTCTTGGAATTGAATTGGATTCTGTAGATATATTGGCTCGCCTTCCTCAAGACAAGTTGGACAAATGTAGGGAATCCATTCATTCATTCTTATCTGCCTCGAAAGTGACTCTCCGTGACATACAATCACTGATCGGCCTGCTTAATTTTACCTGCTCGGTAATTATTCCTGGGCGTATTTTCTTACATTGACTTATCAACCTGACCATTAAGATTAAAAAGCCATATCATCACATTCGGTTAACAGTTGATGCCAAAGCCAACCTTAAAGTGTGGCTACTGTTTTCTGATCCTTTCAATGGAAAATCTTTCTTTTTTACTCATGATTGGATCAGCAGTGATCAGTTAGCCCTTTTCAGGGACGCTGCTGCTTCCCGTGGTTTTGGTGGAATATTTGGTCATCGTTGGTTTGCCGGGTCTTGGTCGCACACAGACAGACTCCATATTGCTGTTTTAGAGTTATATCCAGTGGTACTGGCCTTCCTACTCAACAGAGCATTATCTCCTTCAACCCATAAGACATATGCTCATACGTTAGAGAAGTTTCGTTTGTTTTGTTCAGTGGTGGGGGTGCCTTCTTCATTTCCAATTACAGTGTCTGATCTATGTTTATTTATCGCTTTCCTCGTATGCGAGAATTATGCATATAAAACCGTACGTTCAATGTTATCTGCACTATCGTATGTGCACAAGCTCCACAATATACCAGATCCTACTAACTCTTTTCCTGTACAAAAAATTATGACGGGGCTCTAAAAAACTTGACCTTCAGTAGATACACGTTTACCAATTACCCCACCAATTTTAGCTAAAATTATCGAAGCTCTTCCAGCGTGTTGTGATAGCTATTATGAAATAAAGTTGTTTGGAGCTCTTTTTTCTGTTGCATTCTTCGCTTTTGCACGTGTTGGAGAATTATGTCCGGTGAATTTGCACCAACAATATGATGTGGTGCAGCTCGCGGACATTGCTCTCAGAGAGGATTCTGCTCCGCAGGTCTCTATTACTTTTAAAAAATTCAAACATAACTTATCTGGTAGACCGCAAGTCATGTCACTATTACCCTCACCCGACATCAGGTGTTGTCCTGTACTCCTTTTGCGACAATTTCTATTCCATAGGGGTGAACATTCTGGTCCCCTGTTCGCTTATCCAGATGGTTATCCCATTCTGCGAAAGCGTTTTTCAGCAACTCTATTCCGGGTGTTATCCCGGTGTGGACTCAGCTCCTCCATTTTTAAGGGCCACAGTTTTCGCATCGGGGCGGCCACCTGGGCTGCACAGTAAGGGTTTTCTGATGCACAAATACGGCTCATGGGAAGATGGAAATTTGATGCTTTTCGCCAATATATTCGGGTACCAGCCCTCAGTTAAGTTTTGTTTCACCTAGCTAGTGGTCTGACGACTTGAAGGGGTCAAGTGTGTGCCCCCTCAGTCTGAGGCTCATAAGGCATATACAGCATCTTAATGTTAAGTCTCGATCGATAGATTCTAATCTAATCTGCCGCCACTTGGATAGTTTATGTCGCCGTTTTTACACATCTTGGAGATCATTGATGAGTCCTTTTGTGTCCCTACTGAGTTATCTTGAGTATGTTGGGTTTGCGTGTGTCAGCCCATCATTTTGCATGATTTTTGCTTCAAACTTCTATTATAACACGAATTTGTTTTACTATGCGATATTCATATCAATTACGAACAGTAATTCAGGCGTTTTAATGTGTTCCCCAATCTTTGGACTGATGAGTTTGCGTGTGCCAACTCATCCTTGTTCCTAGGCCTCATTTCTAATAATGTGTTCCGCAATCTTTGGGCTGATGAGTTTGCGTGTGCCAACTCATCCTTGTTACTAGGTCTCGATTATATTACTTTTGTTTGACTTGTCACATTGTAGTTTCCATATTTCTAACTGCATTTGCATTCGCGACGGGTGCACAACGATTTGCTTGTGATATAACATTACTTTTTCCTCAAGTTTGGTAGTTGAGTTTGCGTGTGTCACCTCACTCACCACTGTGCACGTGTACCTATCTTATAGGATGTCTTCCATTTTCACATCGGATCATAAGCTCATTCTTATGGAGTCTTGCATGTGTCAGCTCCACCATTGTCTGATTTCGTCATAAGTTCCAGATGTTATGATCGATTTTTCCATTTTCTTCACCATTCACCCCTTCCTTTATGGGCGGGATGGCATTTATGTACAGCTGAATAGCATCTGCACATGAACCCCATCTTTGGCGTATTTTGCTGCCCATTAATTCAGTCTTGATAGACATAGTTATTTGTGGATCAATCCATAAAGGGCTTGATCCATTTCTTAAAGTGTTTTAGTGCAAAATATATTTTTGTAAACAAGTTTATTAGTGTTAAATATATTTGTGCTTAATGACGAAATAACACCAAAACATGATTGTTGTAATGGGTTACACTACACATTTATTAAAGTCCTGTAAAAATTAGTACAGTACAGTGTTGCCAAAATCATAGCTGATAACATTATTATGCTTGAACAAATTTTACTTTAATTACATCTATATACAAAGGACATCCCTCCCTTGACATGTCATCTATGGGCGGATATAAAGTGCCAGTGCCAAGCGCCAACATGAAACAAGGAGGAAGGAAGGGTGGTGGAGGCAAAATATTTAAGATGGCTGTCCAGATGAAAATAATTCAAGAATGACTTCTTTGCCGATCACGCCGAATATTACCTGACCGAATCACTCATTAATTATGCGCGTGTTGACCAATGTCCATTGGCGGATACAAAAACAAAAGCACTATATCGATAACAGCTAATTACTTTAGCGTAGTCATCCGCGTGAACACCTGCATCGTTTCAGTACAGCTGTGATCAGGAATAAGCGAGGGCATTTGATCCACAAAGGAGATCAAAGCACCACGTCACGGGAACCGTTAGACACAAAGAAATTGGCTTCCGTCATCAGCACAAATCAGTATGGCATGGGATGCCATACTTTTATTTGTGCTTAATGACGAAATAACACCAAAACATGATTCTTGTAATGGGCTACACTACACATTTATTAAAGTCCTGTAAAAATTAGTACAGTACAGTGTAGCCAAAATCATAGATGATAACATTATTAGGCTTGAACAAATTTTACTTTAATTACATCTATATACAAAGGACATCCCTCCCTTGACATGTCATCTATGGGCGTATATAAAGCACCAAAGATGAATGCCACCATAGGTGGAATTCATCCAACAAGTTTATTTTATTGAAAATATTCTCTACTAAAGAGCAGGAGTGACCTACACAACAACTATACCCTGTTGTTAAGCCTGACCGGTTTCGTTCTAATTTGAACTCATCAGAGGCGGAGAACAATCTCGTGCCGGCTCCTATATATACCCTTTTGTTTGGCGGTACCGTTTTTCATGAATCTCATTGGATGTTTTGTTGGTTTGGCGGTACCGTTTTTCATTGTTGAATCTAAAAATAGTCTGGCGGTACCGTTTTGTTTGTTTGGCGGGTACCGTTGATCATTGTCTAATCTGAAAATAGTGTGGCGGGTACCGATTTGGTGTTTGGCGGTCCCGCTCATGGTAAGTATGGCGGGTACCGGCGTTGACATCCAAATCTCTTCCACTTGGTGTGGGGGGGGGGGGGGGGGGGGGGGGGGCGGAGATGTCCGTCCAAACTGTTGTGTTCATTTATCAGAGTATTGTATTTTAAATGCCAGTATTTTCAGATTAGCAATGGGAGCGGCATGTGAGGTGAGAAAAAGAAAAGAAAGAAAGAAGCCCATTCCATCTGTTTTGGGTGAATGGGTTGATGTTTTGGTGACTGGGCGAAAAGGAGGTATGGATTCATCGTTACCAATGTTGCAGGACATACCGGATACTGCTATTAGAGATTATAGGATGAAGTTGTGATTAAAAAACACATACCTTTAATTGTAGTTGTTTTTTATTTGGCGATGGCTTGCCTTTAAGGATTTAACCGTGGTCCCATATCCGGCGCTGTGGTCTGTGTTAAATGTTCCAAATTTCGTGCGGCGTATTGTAATACCAATCCACTCTTATACAGTGAGGCAATGTTGCCATGAGGCGGTGTGTTGCCGGCATGGCTCGCCCGTGGGGGGTCCGGGATTGAGTCAATGACGGTGTTAATGTGCACGTCCTGGTATTCAGTGTAGTCACTGTATTGACTGGTACTCTCTTCTTGGAGCGGCGTTATAGTAGTACGCGGACTTTGTGAACTATCCTGTATTGCTGTGGCAAGCAGGTCCGTGGACCGGCAATTGTCGTTCCTCGTGATGGGCGGATTCTCTGCACTGAGAGGTGTTAAAAGGGGAACTTGACTCCCCGAAAATTCGTTTAATGCTATGGCTAGCAGGTTATCAGTCATACGTTGGTGTTTTCGTCTGAAGTGTTTCTTTAAGTATTCAGTTCTTCTAAAAGTAAGTCCGCAAGTGACTCCCTGTGTGTAAATGTTCAGTCCTGTAGTGCCTGCGGTAACTGTGTTGACTGGCATATGTTTTTTTACAGGTGTTGCATTCGCGCGCCATATTGGTAAAGCGTACTGGTATTCTCCTGATTAATACCATTGTGACGTCGCCTGCATTGTGACGTAGCGTCGTGAGCATTGTCTCCAAAAAACCTAGGGCCCTTGTCGTGTGGAACAGAAAGTGAATAAATGCATTAATAAAAATAAATAAATAAATTTCTAGAATACTAGAAATCCTTTCTGTTCAGTCCGAGTGGTATTAGCGTTCTAAGTGTAAAAATCCACTTAATTTCAGCAGCACGTCTTTTCGTGTGGCTGTGTAGTGCCTCGGGATCGGTAGGGAGTACCTGAATAATCCGATATGTAACATCACGGATATTGTGGTCCGGTTGATTGAAGTGGAAAGCCACCGGAGTATCCCTTTTATGTGATATATCCGAAAAATGTTCCCTTATTCGGATTTTGAAATGTCTTTTCGTTTCACCCACATATTGTTTGTGGCATGTGGCACACGTAATGAGGTAAACACAATTCTTGCTAAGGCAGTTGGCTCGGTTCGGCCCTTTATATCTGTTCTTGGTGGTCGAGCCGGTGAAAAATGTTCCCTTATTCGGATTTTGAAATGTCTTTTCGTTTCACCCACATATTGTTTGTGGCATGTGGCACACGTAATGAGGTAAACACAATTCTTGCTAAGGCAGTTGGCTCGGTTCGGCCCTTTATATCTGTTCTTGGTGGTCGAGCCGGTTCACCGGCTCGACCACCAAGAACAGATATAAAGGGCCGAACCGAGCCAACTGCCTTAGCAAGAATTGTGTTTACCTCATTACGTGTGCCACATGCCACAAACAATATGTGGGTGAAACGAAAAGACATTTCAAAATCCGAATAAGGGAACATTTTTCGGATATATCACATAAAAGGGATACTCCGGTGGCTTTCCACTTCAATCAACCGGACCACAATATCCGTGATGTTACATATCGGATTATTCAGGTACTCCCTACCGATCCCGAGGCACTACACAGCCACACGAAAAGACGTGCTGCTGAAATTAAGTGGATTTTTACACTTAGAACGCTAATACCACTCGGACTGAACAGAAAGGATTTCTAGTATTCTAGAAATTTATTTATTTAAGTTTATTTTATTGGCTATACTTTATCAAAAGTTTGTAAGACTGAGTTTATAAGATGACAATAAAGTATAGCCCATTATCAATCGAAATGAGACTGTGTTTTACTTCTTCTTGCCCAGGCAGCATAAATATTTTTATTTATATATATTTATTGGTGTTTAAAGTCACTTACTTCTGCACAATGGCTAATCATGACCACAACGTGGAGATAAAGTCAAGGTCAGTAAATCATTTATACACCATGCTGCCTGTTTTAGAGGACTCGCACCCCAAGCATTAGTGACTGGGTCCTATTTTACAAGTGAAACAGAGCTTGTTTACAACAGTAAACAAGCACTGCTTCACTTCCCGGGGTTCACACGGGGGAAATATTTTTATTACTTTCTAATCCTCATATGTTTGTATCTGAATTCATTAACTTCATATGCCAACTGACTTAAAATTCATCAGTTCTAATAAACTATTGTCACCTCTCATGTGCTTCAATTATTAACACTTTGTCTGCTGCTGACAGATATTCCTGCTTAGGACAGGAAATCTCTTGTAACTAAAACAAGAAAAGCATTGCAAAGCGATTCCAATCCCCCTGCAAACAAATATATTTGAAACCAATCACAATCAGGCCCAATAAAAATTTACATGGATGATGTTTTATCACAGATAATTTGACATATTGGTGGTCATTGGAATTGACGTAGACACTGTTGATATAGAGAGATATACCGAAAAGAATTGAAATCTGTTAACCCTTTACCCAACGTAATGGCCAAATCCGGCCAGCGCTATTCTCAAAAACATACGTAATGACCCCTCATTGGAATGAGCTCGTTGTGTAGCAGCCATGACTACATCTGATGAAAAATGGTTTAAAAATATTCAGCATGTTAAAGAGTTAATCAGCTTTGTGCAAGAATTTTGATAAAATGGCCAGTGGTGACAAATTAAATTCAGCTTATTAAAATGTGCTATTGCCATTCATATTTCATGCCACTGGCAGATATTCCTACCCAGGACAGGATCTCCCTTGCCAATGAAATCAGATTAATTTGGGTACACTTATTCAATCAATTCTACATCTATAGAACACTTTAAGTCGTTGTTGGCCCAATGCGATTTTTCCCCGGTAATGAAATCCAATTGTCCCAATGAAGCTTATGAAATCTTCATAAAAACTTACTCAAAAGCTTTTGAAATGGTATTTCCGTTAAAAGTCCATGAACCTAACAAGAAAACTCCTAATTTCAGCTAACAATAAGAACAAATTTCTCCACAAAAAAATAAGATCACCAACCGAACTGAATACCAGGAATTACAAAAACTACTGTAGGTTATTCACTAAAATTAAAAAAACAATGCAAAGCTATATATTATGAAAAAAAGCTCTTAGAAAATAAAAATAGCATGCGAAAAACATGGCAAATCCTGAATAATGTGTTGAATATCAACAAAAACAAACATAACTTGCCCACATCCTTCACTCTTGGCGACAGGAAAATAAATGCACCAAATGAAATTGCACAAGAATTCAACTCCTTCTTTGCAAATATAGGGAATCAGACCTCAAAACAAATATCCAAACCTCAGAAGCCCTTTGTTGAATTCCTGACTGATACATATCTGGACAATATGTTCATCACACCAACGTCGCCTTATGAAATTACATGGATTGTAAATTCTATGAAATCCAAAGTAAGCCAATACTGTGAAAATGTTACTTCCAGCATCCTTAAATACTCAATAAACCTAGTTGCCGATCCACTCGCACATATCATAAATAATTCCTTTTGTCAGGGGAAAGTTCCCGATAGGATGAAAATAGCTGAGGTGATTCCAATATTTAAATCAGGTAATGAAAGCAATTTTACAAATTATAGACCGATCAGTGTTTTGTCTGTTTTCTCTCAAATTTAGAAAAACTAATGTCCACAAGGCTTATAAACTTTTTGAATAAATTTGATATCCAAAATCAACACCCATATAGCTTCAGAAAACAGCATAGTACACTGCACCCGACAATGCATGGCCGAAGCGAATAACAAAAAGACCAAAGATAGTACTCTAACTCTATTTTTAGACCTCTCAAAAGCTTTGATACAATAAGGAACGATATTTTACTTCGAAAACTAGAATACTATGGGATATGAGGTAATGCTAACAACTGGTTTAAGAGCTACCTTCAAAATAGAACCCAATACGTCTCTTTCGGACACAGTAAATCCAATCTACTAGACCTAACATGCGGAGTACCACAGGGCTCTATTCTTGGTCTCATCCTCTTTCTAATATATATAAATGATATAAATAAATCAACACAGCTGAACCTTCAATCATTTGCAAATGATACCTCGGTATACAAATCTGGCTTGGAGTTAAATTGACTCGTCTCGGATTTCAACAAGGAACTTTAAAAGATATTTGACTGGTGTGCAGAGAACAACTTAGTCCTGAACACCAAAAATACATCATACTTAACCCATCCCATAAAGACAAGAATCTTACACATCAGCACATATGTATAAATAATGAAGTTATAAACAAAGTCAGTAGTAGGGAAAACGAAAAATCAATTAAATTTCTTGGGATAAACATTGACGAAAACCTATCGTTCAACGCACATATATCTCAACTCTGCTCAAAAGTTTCCCTTGCGAACTTCGCTCTCAATAAAGTAAAGAAAGTTCTCCCACACAAAGTTATGAAAACGTTATATTTCTAGCTTATACAGAGTCATTTTATTTATGGAATACTCATATGGGGTGCAGCAAAGGCGTGTAGTCGCCTATATAAATTACAGAAGCGGTCATTAAGAATAATAAATAATAAGAAATACAATTCTCACACAGACCCCTTATTCATCAAAGATAAAATACTGAAGATAACAGATTTACACAAATTACTCGCCTCCATGTTTATGTATGACTGGCACAATCTCCCATCACCTTTTGCTAATTTCTTCTCCACAGTGAATAACGACTCCATTATGACTACACGCCAGACAGGTCTCCTTCACAGAGATAGAACAAGAACTAAAACTCTTGATAATTTTCCTGTCTTTGCATTTCCGAAATTGAGGAATAAACTAGGAAATGATATTTGAGAATCACCAAACAGAATGGAATTTAAGAAAAAGTTAACGACCAAATTTCTCTTATCTAGACAACATTACATGCTCCAACCCCTATTGTCCCAACTGTGTCCTCTAGTATGATCGAAATATGAATGTGTTTGACGAAAACCTATCGTACAAGCATAAAAAACATTTTTTTAGACTGCTTATCTTAATCGTAAATGTCTGGTTCTCGAACCTCTGGCCTTTTGACTTGGCCTCTGTCTTAAATTGTATAGCTGTAAAGACCCAAGGATTTAGAACAAATATCTCAATTCACAAAGTAAATCATTTGAATGGTTGAGGCCGCTTTAAGAGAGCCAGCAAGCTTGGGATACCAGCCGCCATACCACCGATGTGCATATGCCTTAGTGGATGTATCAAGTATACATTCACTAGTGTGGAATCTCAGTAGAGCCAGTTACAAGACTCCTCAATGTTGCATGTGTATGCTTTCTTTCTCTCTGACCTTTCCTTTTAATCCTTCTTTTTCTTTTTCTCTCATTATAGGGGAATGCAGGAAGACAGCCAATCTGGCTATGCTTTCCCCTGCCGGTATACTTGTGTATCCTATATGTATAATAGTTGTTATGTACCATATGAATACTGTAAATATATGTGGAATTATCAATCTTACTGTAATCTATAGTATACTGGTGAATAAATATATATCAATATCAAATTGGCCCCCCTGTAAACTGAATGGATTTTTTGACTAGTTACTCCTTGAGCTAAATTTAGATGAAGTTTTCATTAAATCTAGTCATGGCTACTGTGTAGCAGCCATAGCTAGATTTAATGAAAACAAGAGGCCCCAGGGGGCCTTAGGCGCTCACCGAATGTTCCATACTGTTAAGACACAAATTTTATCAAAAGCTATTCTTAAGGTTCTACAGAATAAATCTATACTCTCTGTGGAGCTAACACATCAACAGGACTGAATGGGACAATGCTGCTGATCAAATATCAAAAGATTCTGCATGATGGTTCTGAAGAAGATTTTTAAAGAATTTTCCTTGAATTGCACAAAGTAAATATTCACACCCCCATAGTGAGCCCCAATATTGATCAAAAGACTCAATTTGAACAAACATGAATCCAAACCATACCAAGATGCTGCATACCAAATATCAAAAGATTCTGCCCACTGGTTCTGGTGAAGAAGATTGTTAAAGATTTTTCTTAAATTGCACTAAGTAAATTGCACTAAGTGAAAATTCACACCCCCATAGTGATCCCCAATATTGAACGGAGGATTCAATTTGAACAAACTTGAATCAGACCCATACCAAGATGCTGTATACCAAATATCAAAAGATTCTGCACATAGGTTCCGGAAAAGAAGATTTTTAAAGAAATTTTCTTAAATTGCACTAAGTAAAAATTCGCACCCCTTTAGTGAGCCCCAATATTGATTGAGGGACTCAATTTGAACAAACTTGAATCAGACCCATACCAAGATGCTGTATACCAAATATCAAAAGATCCTGCCCATTGGTTCTGGAGAAGAAGATTTTTAAATTTTTTTTCTTAAATTGCACTAAGTAAAAATTCAGGTCCCCATAGTGAGCCCCAAAATTGATCAAGGGACTCCATTTGAACAAACTTGAATCAGACCCATCCCAACATGCTGTATACCAAATATCAAAAGATTCTGCCCACTGGTTCTGGAGAAGAAGATTTTTCCTTAAATTGCACTAAGGAAAAATTCATGCCCCTATAGGAAGCCCCAATATTGATCAAGGGACTCGATTCGAACAAACTTAAATCAGACCCATACCAAAATGCTGCATACCAAATATCAAAAGATTCTGTTCATTGGTTCTGGAGAAGAAAATTTTGAAAGAATTTTTCTTAAATTGCACTAAGTAAAAATTCACGCCCCCATAGTGAGCCCCAATATTGGTTGAGGGACTCGATTTGAACAAACTTGAATCAGACCCATTCCAAGATGCTGCATACCAAGTACCAAAAGATTCTGCCCACTGGTTCTGAAGAAGAAGATTTTTTAATAATTTTTCTACAATTCATACGGTGCTATCAGAGTTATGCCCCATACAGAGCCCACAAGGGATGTGGCCATTTCACTTGAACAAACATGAATTGCCATATATTAATGAACATCCACATGAAGTTTTGTGAAAATCAGACCAGTGGTTTCAGAGGAGAAGTCGTTTGAAAAATGTTCACGACAACGGACAGCAAGTGATAAGTTGAGCTTCCTTCGGTGAG
The DNA here is from genome assembly GCA_031216915.1 of Pictodentalium vernedei. Taxonomy (NCBI): domain Eukaryota; kingdom Metazoa; phylum Mollusca; class Scaphopoda; order Dentaliida; family Dentaliidae; genus Pictodentalium; species Pictodentalium vernedei. The sequence goes on along the minus strand of CM062288.1, from coordinate 158,538,054 downwards.
CTGAAAATTCCTCATATTGACTAAGTTATAATTTGGGCTCCCACAGGGAGCCCAAATATGGACCCAGGGACTTGGCTTTAACAAACTTGACTCTCACCCCCCTAAGGATAATACACACTACATATCAAAACATTCCGACTGCTGGATCTGAAGAAGATTTTTTAAGAAAATTCCTCATTTCGAACTAAGTTACAATTCAAGCTCCCACAGTGAGCCCAAATATGGACCTAGGGACATGGCTTGAATAAACTTGAATCCCCCCCCCCCCCCCCCCCCCCCCCCCCCCCCCTAAGGATGCTGCATACCAAATATCAAAACATTCCGACTGCTGGATCTGAAGATGAAGATTTTTAAAGCAAATTCCTCATTATGAACTAAGTTATCATTCAGGCTCGCACAGTGAGCCCAAATATGGACCTAGGGACATGGCTTGAACAAACTTGAATCTCACCCCCCTAAGGATGCTGCATCGCAAATATCAAAACATTCCGACTGCTGGATCTGAAGAAGATTTTTAAAGAAAATTCCTCATTTTGAACTAAGTTATAATTCGGGCTACCACAGTGAGCCCAAATATGAACCCAGGGACTTGGCTTGAACAAACTTAAATCTCACCCCCCTAAGCATGCTGCATACCCAATATCAAAAGATTCAGCCTGCTGGATCTTGAGAAGAAGATTTTTAAAGAAATTTGCCTGAAATGCACTAAGTTCAAATTGGGCTCCTATACTGAGCCCAAATATGAACCCAGGGGGCCGATTTGAACAAACTTGAATCAGATCCACCCCACAATGTTGCATACCAAATATCAAAAGATTCTGCCTGCTGGAACTTGAGAAGATGATTTTTTAAGAAATTTGCCTGAAATGCACTAAGGTCGAATTTGGGCTTCTATACTGAGCCCAAATATGAATCCAGGGGGCCGATTTGAACAAACTTGAATCAGATCAACCCCACAATGTTGCATACCAGATATCAAAAGATTCTGCCTGCTGGATCTGGAGAAGATGATTTTTTAAGAAATTTGCCTGAAATGCACGAAGTTCGAATTTGGGCTTCTATACTGAGCCCAAATGTGAATCCAGGGGGTCAATTTGAACAAACTTGAATCAGATCTACCCCACAATGTTGCATACCAAATATCAAAAGATTCTGCCTACTGGATCCAGAGAAGAAGATTTTTTAAGAAATTTGCCTGAAATGCACTAAGTTCGAATTTGGGCTTCTATAGTGAGCCCAAATATGAATCCAGGGGGCCAATTTGAACAAACTTGAATCAGGCCCATACCAAGATGCTGCATACGAAGTATCAAAAGATTCTGCCCACTGGTTCTGGAGAAGAAGATTTTTTAATAATTTTTCTATAATTCACACGGTGCTATCAGAGTTATGCGCCATACAGAGCCCCCAAGGGACATGGCCATTTCATTTGAACAAACATGAATTGCCATATAGTAATGAACATCCACATGAAGTTTCGTAAAAATCGGACCAGTGGTTTCAGAGGAGAAGTCGTTTGAAAAATGTTCACGATGACGGACGGCAAGTGATAAGTTAAGCTCCCTTCGGTGAGCTAATAAAAGGCCGTCTGGCCACACATCTGGTTCCCCTCCCCACCCCCCACCCCCCCCCCCACCCCCCAAGAAAGTGTGCAATTCGACAAAATATGTTGGACCAAACCCTAATTTGATCTTGACCTGTATTTTATGTTGATACACCTACATTCCAAATTTTATTTGATTCAGTCAACAACAACTAAAGTTATCATTGGGAAACCAAAAAAAGAGAATTTTTGAAGTTGAAAAAGAGGCATAACTCTGGCAAAAAATTGTCGGACCACACCCCAATTCGAACATGACCTGTATTTTATTTCGATACACCTACATGCCAAATTTCATTTGATTTGGCCAACTGTAACTAACTATCATCGGGAAACCAAAAAATAAAATAAATTTTCAAAGCTGAATAAGGAGCATAACTCTGGCAAGATTTGTCGTACTGCATCCCAATTCACACTTGACCTATATTTTATGTTGATACACCTACATACCAAATTTCATTGATTTGGCCAACTATAACTAAAGTTATCATCAGAAAACAAAAAAAAAAGAATTTTCAAAGTCAAAAAAGGTGCATAACTCTGGCAAAAATTTCAGAACGCACCCCCATTTGAAATTGACTTGTATTTTACGTTGATATACCTACATTCCTAATTTCATTTGATTTGGCCAACTATAACTAAAGTTATCATCGAGAAACCAAAGTGGGATGGATGCACTGACGGACAGATGGGGACACCTGCTATTTTAATAGTCCCCGAAAACATTTTCGGGGGACAAATGTTCCAAAAATACCCAGCGGGTTAAGAGTTAACCCTTTTCCTAACATTTTCTGAGAGCTAACAGAATTATGACTCTCCTGGTGCCCCCTATGAGCCTGGCACCTTTATTTGCATAAACTGGAACTGACATATGATAAGGAACATGCATATTGAAATTGGTTCAATTTGATCCAGTAGCTTTTGAGGAGACATTGATAATGTAAAGTGTATGCCCAAGAGACAGACAAAGGGATGGATGACAGAGGGATGGATGGCAGATGGATGGACAGATGGATGGAAAATAGATGGAAAGTGGTCACCAAAGCTTCCTTTGTGCTTCACACAGACAAGCTAATAACATTGAGTGAGTGAAAAAGAGTTCTCACTTTAGCCAGCATAAATCAGGTACATAATAAGATTACTGTCAGGACATCCCTGCATTAAAAAAATAAATATATCAGTTCTTCCAGTACATTCTTTTGCCCAAATTAATTACTTGGGTTTTCTGTTCATGCCCGAAGGACGATCAAAACGTGTATAGTTATAAAACATAACTTAGATAAACTAAATTGTAAACGTGATTGTCAGGAAACATGATTTACCTTTAGGTCCTCAGATTAATTTTATGCTAACCCTGATATTATTTAGCCTGTTAGGATTTGCCTTGTTACAATTTATGGGAGAATGCCCACAGGCCAAAAACAATTTTGCACTCTACCAGTCAAGAGGTAACCTTTGTTATTCAAATTACAGTAATGTACTACTGGCTTGGGGGTCTTTAAAGTTATAAAACATAATTAAGATAACCTAAATTGGAAATGAGACTGTAAGGAAAGAGGATCATCAATGTTTGGTTATTGATATCCTCATAAAGTACACATACTATGCATTTAGTGTAATAATGAAAGGCTTGCGTTCCATTGATCAGGTGCTTCTAAATCCAACAAAATAGATCAACTTTATGTACTGAATGAGTGCAGGACAAAAACTCAATGGTTGAAAACTAGTTATTTATTTATTGGTGTTTAAGGTCATATACTCAAGCACAATGGCTAATCATGACCGTGACAGTTTTACAGGTGGAGGAAGCCAGAGTACCCGGAGAGAACCACCGAGCATTGATGAGCAGCTGCCAGCTCCCCAACAACGTAACTCCGCACTGCTGCACAGGCAGGGTTAGATTGGTTGAAGACATGCGTATCATCAACGTGCAGTACACCTAAGTACACGGCGTCATCGTGCCCCCATGCGGACAATCAGGGTTAAGTGCCTTGCCCAAGGACACAACGCGGGAGTCCGAATTGATCGCTCAGACGGTCACCCATCCGAGGATTAACTGGGCTCGATGTTGCTTAACTTCAGTGATCGAACGAGAACCGGTTACCACAACGTCCCCGGTTGAAAACTAGCCCTAACATAAACTTTAATGATCAGTGAAGCAGATTATACCAGACTGCCGCCATTGGTGATCTGGTCCAATAAATTATGGTTCTATACAGACCGGAATACGGGTGAGAAGTCCATTTTTTGCCCACTGCACCAGTCTAAGGCACATTCCACTACACTGTTTTTGATTTTAACTGGTTGAGTGCTGTATGCCCATATTTGGCACTTTACTAGTTAACTGATATAGGGTGGGAGCATGGTGGCTCAGCGGTTACGGCATTGAACTTCAAATCTAAAGGTCAATGGTTAAATCCCTGCCAGGGGTAACTGCATTGTGTCCTTGGGAAAAGGCACTTACTCCTGATTGTCCGCATGTGGGCACAGAGGCACTGTGTGCTAAGGTGTACTGCATATCGATGGTGCACTTGTTTTCAACCACAGCTAACCCTGCTTGTGTATAGTTAGTACTTTGGGGAGTCTGATAGTTGCTCACCATTGCTCGGTGGGTCTCTCTGGGTACTCCAGCTTCCTCCACCTGTAAAAAAACTGTCCAACACAAGGTGACCCTGAATATTGCAGGTGTCGTTAAAATCCAATAAATAAATTAACTGATACAGTGGCGCCCACTTAATTGGATATTTCTTAACTGAATAACCCTGTTAATTGAATATAATTTCCCAACACAAAACCATTTACCATACCTCCAGTACAAATTTGTCCTGTTAATTGAATATAGGTTATAGAGTAAAGTCCTGTTAATTGAATAAAAAATCTTGCAAATGTCAAGAAATTACCCCGACTCTCCCCAGTTTTCCTTTGTTTATAGACCTAAATGACCTCAGTACATTCAATACAGGGATTTAATCTATTATATCTTGTTTGACAGAGCTCATGGAGCTCTGTCAAACAAGATATAATAGACTAAATGCTAAGCTTATCTCTAGAATACAGAAAAGTGGCACAATACTTGTCAATTGAATACTCCTGTTAACTGAATAATTTTCATTGGCAAAGTGGCTATTCAATTAACATTGTCCCACTGTATAGGGCATTTTTATGCCTTTTGAGAAGATTGAAGGCAACAAAAGATTTCTGATGGATATCAGACATATTTGAAAAACTGTCAGTAAGAATTCAAGCATTACATTCGCTGAAGGCAAAAGCACCATCGACGTGCAGTATGCCTTGCTACAAAGCTCCAGGGTTCCCTCATGTGGGCAATCAGGAACAAGTGTTTGACCACCTCGGTGGTATTAGTCCCCTACAGAGATCTTGTGACATAAGGTGTTTTTGTCACAGAAGACACTAGAGTATATAAGCATGTTGGATTTTGAAAAAAAAATATTGAGCGTGCATAATCCCCTCACAACCCTTTATCCATGTACCATATATGAAAGGCGTAGCTTGAACCATGTTGGAGGGTGGGGTGGTAACATGAAATAGAGAAAAAAGCTTAAAAACACAACAAAAATGGCCACCATTCTGCCATCTTGGATTTTGAAAAATAAATATTGACTGTGCATCATCCCTTCAGAACCATTTATCCATGTACCAAATATGAAAGGTGTAGCTTGAAGCATGTTAGAGGGAGAGGTGGTAACATAAAAACAGACAGACAGACAGACAGACAGACAGACAGACAGACAGACAGACAGACAGACAGACAGACAGACAGACAGACAGACAGACAGACAGACAGACAGACAGACAGACAGAGATTTGTTAGATTTTGAAAAAAAAATATTGAACGTGCATAATCCCCTCACAACCCCTTTGTCCGTGCACCATATATGAAAAGTGCAGCTTGAACCATGTTGGAGGGAGCAGTGGTAACATAAAATAGAGAAAAAAGCTTAAAAAACACAACAAAAATGGCCGCCATGCCGCCATCTTGGATTTTGAAGAAAAAATATTGAACGTGCATCATCCCCTCCCAACCCTCTATCCATATGCCAAATATGCAAAGTGTAGCTTAAACCATGTTGGTGGGAGGGGTGGTAACATGAAAATAGAGAAAAAAAGCTTAAAAAAACACAACAAAAATGGCCGCCATTCCGCCATCTTGGATTTTGAAAAAAAAATTTTGAGCGTGCATCATCCCCTCAGAACCATTTATCCATGTACCAAATATGAAAGGTGTAGCTTAAAGCATGTTGGAGGGAGAGGTGGTAACATAAAAAACAGACAGACGGACGGACAGACGGATGGATGGACCGATGGACGGACGGATGGACGGACGGATGGCCGGACAGACGGACGGACGGACGGATGGACGGACAGACAGACAGACGGACGGAGACAGATGTTAGATTTTGAAAAAAAAATATTAAACGTGCATAATCCCCTCACAACCCCTTTATCCATGTACCATATATGAAAAGTGCAGCTGGAACCATGTTGGAGGGAGCAGTGGTAACATAAAATAGAGAAAAAAGCTTAAAAAACACAACAGAAATGGTTGCTATGGCGCCATCTTGAATTTTGGAAAAAAAATATTGAACGTGCAACATCCCATTACAACCCTCTATCCATGTGCCTGATATAAAAAGTGTAGCTTGAACCATGTTGGAGTGAGGGGTGGTAACACAAAATAGAGAAAAAAGCTTAAAAAACGCAACAAAAATGGCCGCCATGCCACCACCTTGGATTTTGAAGAAAAAATATTGAACGTGTATCATCCCCTCCCAACCCTCTATCCATATGCCAAATATGCAAAGTGTAGCTTTAACCATGTTGGTGGGAGGGGTGGTAACATGAAAATAGAGAAAAAAAGCTAAAAAAACACAACAAAAATGGCCACCATTCTGCCATCTTGGATTTTGAAAAAAAAATTTTGAGCGTGCATCATCCCCTCAGAACCATTTATCCATGTACCAAATATGAAAGGTGTAGCTTAAAACATGTTGGAGGGAGAGGTGGTAACATAAAAAACAGACAGACAGACAGATGGACGGACAGACAGACAGACGGATGGAGTGCAATCCTATAGTCCCCTTACGGTTCCCATAGGGGACTAATAAGTGCCTTGCCCAAAGACACAACACAGTTACCCAATACAGTTTGAATCCCAATGCTGTAACCATAGAGCCACCATGCTCCCCAGTTAACTGATTTAGAGTTTCTACTGATATCAGAGAGCGAAATTCAAGCACTATTTAAGCATTTTCCAAGGAATTTAATAATGATTTTCAAGGACTATCAGGGGTGTATAAACTGGGCAAGCAATCATTTTATTCGCATGCCATATGTCTAAACAGAAATATGGTGATGGATTTATCTTTCACTTACATTACTAAATCTTCAGCAAATATCTTACTTAAATTTCCATTTTATTTCTGTGTTAGCTCTTCCAGAATAATGATCTCAATGGTAACGATGATAAAACCTACTGTTATGATGACAGGATGATTAAATACTGGAATGTGATACTCTGTTGGAAAAAGCTCTGTGAGTCCTTTCCAAGTGTTTTACATCACAGGATATTATTAGATTACTGACAGATCTAATGAAATAAACTGCACTGGTTCAGAATCTACACACATGACTGAGGGGAGTTATCATGAAACTTCTTACCCAAGAGATTATAGGCAAACTGAATTTAACTAATTGTCAAGGGGGTGGGGGGAGGGAGGGTTAGAAAATAAAGAACTTTTCAATGATTGAAACAAATTCAACATGCTTTAACTGAAGTGTCTGAGTATCATTCTGTTCACAAACGAGTTCAGAGTTAACCCTTTACCTAACAAATCGGCCACATCTGCCCTCGTAGTTTACAAATTAAGTAGTCAAAAAAAAACAATTTTTTTCAAAAACTTTCAACCAAACCATACCATGTGACCCCTCATTGGAATGAGCTTGTCAAGCTCATTCCAATGACGGTTCACATGATATGGTTTGGTTGAAATTTTTTGAAGAATGTGAAAAACAAATACAGTACGTGGAGAGTGGATTGTAACTAAATCACCTGCAGAGTGGAGTTATCACCCAAGCTATAACTTTCAAAGTTTGTACATATCAACAAAAAACACAAGCAATGTTTCAGCCAATGGACCTCCGGGTTTAACCCAGAGGTCCATTGGCTGAAACTTTGCTGGTGCTGGTTATGCTTTGCAACAAATTTGCAATTATTACTCGGGTGGAATCTCCACTCTGCGGGTGATTTAGTGATAATACACTCTCCACATACTGTATTAAAATAATAAATCGTCTGCGCTGGGTAAAGGGTTATGATGCATGCAATTAGAAAATATGAATTCTCTTGTGGAAGTCTGGAAAAATAAGATGGAAATTTTTTAATGTAAATGAAAGTGTCAATGACACTGCAGCTCAACTTGACAAACTTGAACTTGGTAAGTTATAAGTGAAATGGCAAAATTGAAGATCATTGGTACCAATGTTATTTGGTGAAATTTCAACATAACAGCATTGTGTGTGCACAACGTCTGAGTAATCCATGCATTTTTAAATATAAGCTGTAAGACTGGCTAAAGGAAGAATGTTGAAACACAAATGCAGTAAGTTCAGAGGTTATTGTTAATGGCAACTTTTTTCACAGAAATGAATGCTGATCAATAGCTCTTATCTAAAGGTCTCGTCTAATGAGCACACCAAGTTCAAAAACAATCCCCTGATAAATGTGGCCTGTAGGCCATGTCAAAGAAGAATGTTGAGGCATAAATGCAATAAATTCAAAGATTGTTGCTAATAGCAACAGTTTTTGATGGAAATGAAAAGAAAATCGATAGCTCCTATCTTTGTCACCCTGCATAAGCATACAAAGTTTTAAAAAAAAATGATAATGAATGCTCCCTCTGAGGCATGCCAAAGGAAGATGTTAATGCACAAATGCACTAAGTTTGAAGGTCATTGCTTGTGGCAATGTTTTTTTCTCTCTTTTTTATGGAAATTCATAAATATACTCTGCAGAGAGTGCAAAAGGGATAAGTTGCTGCACAAATGCAGAAAGTTCAAAGGCTGGTGATAACGACAATAATTTTTTATGGAAATGAAAAATGAAAGTGTCAATGACACTGTAGCTCAACTTGTTTAAGACATGTACATGTATTGTGCGTGAAACAGCAATGACAAACATCTAGCTAATGACCTGATAACAAAGGTAGATGTAAAGTACTGTAACGGTCTGCACATAAATGCTGACCATAGCCTGTAACAAATATATAGGTAAAGTATTGTAAAAGTGGGGTGACAGTTAGATGCTAAACTAGAAAAGAAATCTTTTGAGTCCCAGAATGGGTCTGACTGAACCCAAAAATATTTGTTCTCATAGCACAGTGATAACAAAGGCACTCAAAAACATTTGTTCCTGTCACAAGGTGATAACAAAGGTACCCCAAGAAGTTTCGTGAAGATCAGTTCATAAATACAGACTCTAGCCCGAGCCGTATTGACATATGCACTTACTGTGTATAAGTAGCACAGAACAAATCAAAGTTCATTTAATTTGCATAATTTCTGCACAAGAAAAAAACCTGTATTATATGTGATGTATTCCATATTACTAAACATTCCTACAAAAATTTATTCAAATCAGAACTTTCATACAGAAATTCTGTACAAAAAAACTGATTGCACTAATTTTCGTACAAAAAGACTGCTGGCGGCCATCTTGAATTTTGGACCACACCCAAAAACACTCGTTCTCGTCCCACAGTGATAACAAAGGTACCCAAGAAGTTTCGTAAAGATCGGTTCATAAATACGGCCTCTGGCCTGAGCCATATAGAAGTTGTGTACAAAAAATGATTGGACCTAATTTCGGTAAAAAATGGCCACTGGCAGCTATCTTGAATTTTGGACCGCACCCAGAAACACTCGTTCTCATCCCAAGGTGATAACAAATGTACCCAAGAAGTTTTGTGAAGATCGGTTCATAAATCCAGCCGCTAGCCCAAGCCGTATTGACACATGCACTTACTGTGTACAAGTAGCACTAAATAAATCAAAGTTCATCTAATTTGCATAATTTCTTCTCGAGAAAAAAACCCGTATTATATGTGATGTATTTCATGTTGCTAAACATTCATACAGAAATTTATTCAAATAAGAACTTTCATACAGAAGTTCTGTACAAAAAACTGACTGCACTAATTTTGGTACAAAATGGCCGCCAGCAGCCATCTTGAATTTCAGACCGCACCCAAAAACACTCGTTCTCGCCCCACGGTGATAACAAAGGTACCCAAGAAGTTTCGTAAAGATTTGTTCATAAATAAGGCCTCTAGCCTGAGCCATATTGGCATTTGCAGTTACAGTGCTGAAAGTAACATGAAATAGATCAAAGTTAGTCGAATTGGCATAATTTATGCACGAGAAAAAAACCCGTATTATATGTGATGTATCCCTTGGTACTAAACATTCACACAAAAAATTATTCAAATCAGCGCTTTCATATGGAAGTTCTGTGCAAAAATCTGAATGCACCTAATTTTGTACAAAATGGCTGCCAGCGGCCATCTTGAATTTCAGAGCAGACCCAAAAACACTCATCCTCGTCCCATGGTGATAACAAAGGTACCCAAGAAAGTTTCATAAAGATCATTTCATAAATACGGCCTCTAGCCCGAGCCGTATTGGCATTTGGAGTTACAGTGCTGAAAGTAACACTAAATAAATCAAAGTTAGTCTAATATGCATAATTTACGCACGAGAAAAATCCCGTATTATATGTGATGTATCCCATGGTACTAAACATTCAGAAAAAAATTATTCAAATCAGAGCTTTCATATGGAAGTTCTGCGCAAAAATCGGATTGCACCTAATTTTGCACAAAATGGCTGCCAGCAGCCGTCTTGAATTCCGGACCGGACCCAAAAACACTCGTTCTCGTCTCATGGTGATAATAAAGGTACCCAAGAAGTTTTGTAAAGATTGGTTCATAAATACGGCCTCTAGCCCGAGCTGTGTGTATGGCGTGACGGACGGACAGATGGCCAGACAGATGACATGCCATGACAATACCTCAAATTTGGCTTCGCCAAAGTTGAGCTAAAAATTAACAATTTCAGTTTCCTTGCAGTTGTTTGTTGTCAAATGTTGTGTGCCATTTAAAGCAGACGACACTTGACTGCATATACAACTTTCTCTTTCTCATTAACTGAACTGTCCATGCCTAAGTGCCTGCTATATCACACGAGGCAAGTAGGTCTTCCCTGAGGTTTCTTGACATTAATTTTTTATTTTTAAATTTTAGTCATTCTTATTTTTCTTTTAACACTTTACCTGAAAAATTGAGTAGAAAATGATTGCAAAAATCATTCTTGAAAAACTAGATAGTTTTGGTTTTTGCCTCAAAAACATAGCTTATGGCATCAAGCTTTCTTAAAATACCATATTTATGCTATGTTTTGTTGGTCCACTCGCTCCATTGGGACACCATATTTTTGCCACAGTTTTTTTTGTTAACCCTCTAACTTTAAGACACACCAACAACCTGCCACCAGTTGGAAAAGATTTAAGAAAATGAAAGTGTCAATGACACTGTAGCTCAACTTGTCAAGACATGTACATGTATAGTATGTGACACAGCAATGACAAACATCTAGGTAATGACCTGATAACAAAGGTACATATAAAGTATTGTAACGGTCTGTACATAAATATTGACCGTAGCCTGTAACAAATGTGTAGGTGAAGTATTGTAAAGGTGGGTGACAGTCAGATGCTAAACTAGAAAAGAAATCTTTGAGTCCCAGAGTGGGTTTGACTGAACCCCAAAATATTTGTTCTCATAGCACAGTGATAACAAAGGCACCCCAAAACACACTCATTCCTGTCCGAACGTGAAAACAAGGGTACCCAAGAAGTTTTGTGACGATCAGTTCATAAATATGAGCTGTATAGAAGTTGTGACAAAAAACTGATTGGACCTAATTTCGGTACAAAATGGCCACTGGCAGCCATCTTGAATTTTGGACCGCACTCAGAAACACTCGTTCTCATCCCAAGGTGATAACAAAGGTACCCAAGAAGTTTCGTGAAGATCGGTTGATTAATACAGCCTCTAGCCCGAGCCGTATTGACATGTGCACTTACAGTGTATAAGTAGCACTAAATAAATCAAAATTCATCTAATTTGTATAATTTCTGCACGAGAAAAAAACCTGTACTGTATGTGATGCATTCCATTTTACTAAACATTCCTACAAAAATTTATTCAAATCAGAACTTTCATACAGAAGTTCTGTTCACAAGACTGATTGCACTAATTTTGGTACAAAATGGCTACTGGTGGCCATTTTAAATTTCGGACCACACCCAAAAACACTTGTTCTCATCACACGCTGATAACAAAGGTACCCAAGAAGTTTCGTAAAGATTGGTTCATAAAAACGGCCTCTAGCCTGAGCCGTACAGAAGTTGTGTTCAAAAAACCGATTAGACCTAATTTTGGTACAAAATGGCCACTGGCAGCAATCCTGAATTTTGGACCGCACTCAGAAACACTTGTTCTCATCCCAAGGTGATAACAGAGGTACCCAAGAAGTTTCGTGAAGATCGGTTGATAAATACAGCCTCTAGCCCGAGCCGTATTGACATGCGTACTTACTGTGTGTAAGTAGCACTGAAAAAATCAAAGTTCATTTAATTTGCATAATTTCTGCATGAGAAAAAAACCCGTATTATATGTGATGTATCCCATGGTACTAAACATTCACACAAAAAAATTTCAAATCAACGCTTTCATATGGAAGTTCTGTGCAAAAATCTGATTGCACCTAATTTTGTACAAAATGGCTGCCATCGGCCATCTTGAATTTCGGACCGCACCCAAAAACACTCGTTCTCATCCCACGGTGATACCAAAGGTGTCCAAGAAGTTTCATAAAGATCGGTTTTTAAATACGGCCTCTAGCCCGATCCGTATTGGCATTTGCACTTACAGTGCTGAAAGTAACACTAAATACATCAAAGTTAGTCTAATTTGCATAATTTACGTACGAGAAAAAACCCTGTATTATATGTGATGTATCCCATGGTGCTAAACATCCATCCAAAAAATTATTCAAATCAGCACTTTCATATGGAAGTTCTGCGTAAAAATCTGATTTCACCTAAGTCTTTACAAAATGGCTGCCAGCGGCCAACTTGAATTTCGGATCGGACCCAAAAACACTCGTTCTCGTCCCACGGTCATAACAAAGGTACCCAAGAAGTTTCGTAAAGATCGGTTCATAAATACGGCCTCTAGTCCGAGCCGTATTGAATTGTTGATGGACAGACGGACAGATGGACAGACGGCCAGGTGGACGCTCCAACATTTCGGGTTTATGGGCTACCCAAAAAACATTTTGTATGTCCAAAACCTTTACCCAGAACCCCACCCCCTCCACCCTAGAACTTATATTTAACCCTTACCCCACCCCTCCATCCAAAAACCACACCCTAACCCCACCCCACCCTGACCCTAAACCCTAAAAGCCCACCCCAGACCCTAACCCCCACCCACCCCCAGGACCTAACCCCCCAACCTTAAGCCCTACTCTGGGGATACCCCTAACCCTAACCCCCACCCCACCCCACCCCTGACCCAACCCCACCCTAGCCAAACCAATAGGATTAGGAGCTATTTTTTGGTTTAGGGGCTACTAAAACTAAAACCCCACCCTTGACCCCACCCCTGACCCCAACCCTGACCTCCCTAGGAACTAACCCCCCTCCAACCTTAAGCCCTACTCTGGGGCTACCCCTAACCCTAACCCCACCCCACTCCTAACCCTAACACTACCTTAATTTGGAGGTAGCCCCTAATAATAATATCCCCTAAACCCAAAATGTTGGCCCGGACAGACGCACGACTGGCCATGGCATAAGCTCAAATTTGGCTTCACCAAAGTTGAGCTAAAAATGGCACAGGATGAATGAACTGACATAATTTGATGGTGAGTATTCTGCCTTTGTAAATAAAAATATATTTTATAATACATATTGATTTATGTTGTTTTAATAAATAACATACAACCACTTCGTTATCATATTTAAAATCCCTGTTGTCAAGAATAAGACAATACACATTTTTACGTGAAAACAGATCAGTCAGAAACAGGCACATCACCAGAGTTGAAAAGCATATCTGTCATAAACAGGGAAAGGCCCACACATCCCACAATTCCTTGCTAATAACTTCCCATCCTAACAGTGTTGATACTGAGAACAACATCTGAGCAACTTAATTTTATCATATGGCAGTTACATTAAGTAAAAGATCAACAGTTGTTTGAGAAAATTTCTATTCAAGGCTGAATAGATTATATTTTATAAAAGCTGCCACAACTAAATGTTTTTATGTTAGATTTTCAGGTTTAAAACCAACAAGACATACTATTTTCTCCTTTTAAATTCTAAAATTATAAAAACTAGTACTAAGGCCCCACAAAGTAGATCTTCTGTTCCTCAGGCCATTTTTTGTAAAATTGCATGTGGGCAGGCAGTTTTTAATTTAGTTTTTTATTTTTGTAATTACTTCTTTGCCATCGAAAGTTAGAGTGTACAGAATACAAAATTTCTAATTCTTCAGCTACATGGCCAATTCCGGCTCCCATATGGAGCCCAAATATTAACCCAGACACTTGATTTGAACCAAGTTGAATATGACCTTCCTAGAGATGTTGTATACCAAATATGAAAGCATTCTGACTGGTGGATCTGAAGAAGAAGATTTTAAAAGAAATTTCCTCATATTGCACGAAGTTAAAATTTGGGCTACCATAGCAAGCCCAAATATTAACCTATGGATCTGATTTGAACAAACTTGAATCTGACCCCCCTAGAGATGTTATATACCAAATATGAAAGCATTCTGACTAGTGGATCTGAAGAAGATGATTTTTAAAGGAATTTTCTCATATTGCACTAAGTTAAAATTTGGGCTATCATAGGGAGACCAAATAGTTACCCTGGGAACCAGTTTGAACAAATTTGAATCTGACACCCCTAGAGATGTTGTAAACCAAATATGAAAGGATTCTGACAGGTGAATCTGAAGAAGATTTTTGAAGGAATTCCCTCATATTGTACTAAGTTAAATTTCAAGTTCCCATATGGAGCCCAAATATTAACCCAGAGACTCAAATTGAACAAACTTAAATCTGACCTCCCTAGAGATGTTGTATACCAAATATGAAAGCATTCTGACTGGTGGATCTAAATAAGACTTTTAAAGAATATTCCCTTTATTGCCTGAAGTTAAAAATTTGGGCTCCTGTATTGAGCCCAAATATGAATCAATGGGCTTCTTTTTAACAAACTTGTATCTGACCCTCGTATGGATGCTGTATACCAAATATCACTCTGACCATTGGTTCTGCAGAAAAGATTTAAAAATATTTTTTTTGCAAATATGCTGTCTCCGCATTTTTTCGATGCCCTCTACAGAACACCCTAACATAACCGATAGTAATTTTTTTTTACCATTCCATTCTACTGGTCCTAAGGCTGCTTCATATCAAATAACAGCTCTCTGTTCAGTGTGCATGGTTTGGGAAATATGGGTGTTTGAAAATATTTCTATTTTTAGCACCTGTGGTTCCCATGGGGATGTGGGAAGGGTTTTTTTTTGCACGAGACAAGTACTTATGACCCAAAAATCGGACCATCAGTTCAGAAAATAGAAATTCTGGGCGGGGCCAAAAATCTTACCCCTCCTATTACAAAGCCAAATATTGCTTCACAAACTTCGTTTGAACAAACTTGATTCTACACATCAAAAGAAAGCTCCATAACAAATATCAAGTCACGTACCCACTGGTTCATGAGAAGATATTAAAAATATTTTGGAGCATTTTCTTGCACCTCCTCCCTATGGGGCTGGGCATGCTGAGTTGAACAAAAGTGCAATGCCCCTTTGGGACCATCACTCACACAAACTTTCACTTGAATTGGCACAGTGGTTTTGGAGGAGAAGACCAAAGCATGGTGTTGACAGATGACGGGCGGTGGACGGTGGATGGAGAGTGATTGGAGTAGCTCAGCTTGACTTTGTCAAGGTGAGCTAACAAGCAATGAATTGTATATAATTAAAAAAAATTTTTTTTTTCCCCTCACAAACATAGTATATGACCCTTCATTGGAATGAGCTCTATGAGCTCATTCCAATAAGGGTCATAAACTATATTTTTGAGGCAAAGAGTGAAAAGAATTTGAAAATTTGAAAGCTGTTGTTGAGCAGAGCTGTAATAAGACCATCATGTTAAGGAAGGTTATATAAAACATTACTTTTACCTCTTCCCATGGGAGGGTTACAATTTTCTATTAGGCTGTTAATGAAGGCATCTAACTGTTGCTCATGCATAATATGTTGAAGACACTACGACTACAGGCTGACAAGAAATACACTAACTCCACCATATCAAAGAAGTCAATTACACCAAACTCAGAAACATTCCAGCCTGTAAAAGAAAAAAATACAATTATGTATTTTATATATGATTTGACCATTTTTCATGTTGTTTTGACATTCCATTTTTGATTTATTATACAATATTAAGACAGAATGCAATGAGGATGGAGTATGGCAATCAATGACAGGAGTTGGAAATTTTGAGGTGTCTTATGAGCATCAGGTGGAGTATGGCAATCAATGACTGGAGTTGGAAATTTTGAGGTGTCTTATGAACATCCTAGTCACGAGTGAAATGCAGAAAAAAAAAACAAATTCAAGTGTCAATGACACTGCAGCTCAGCTTTTCCAAGAAGGAACTGAACTAAATAGAAAGATCCAGTAATGCCATGTCATTCACTCAAGTTTCTACAGAAAAGACATCACACCAAAGCTACATGGGAAATCTGAAAAAAAAATCAGGTAAGGGATGCGGCCTGTTGTGTGTACTAATGGAATTGTTGACAATTTATTTGTCAAATCCAAGATGGTCGGTGTTGGCTATCTTTTTCAACATAATGTAGAAAAATTTGATAACTCCATCTGGTCCTATACCAAAGTTACATATAAAATTTAAAAAAGATCAGGTGAGAGGCACAGCCTGTAGGGTCTGCTAATGGAATTGTTGAAAATTTATATGCCAAATCCAAGATGGCCACTGCCAGCCATGCCAATGAAAGTGTCAATGACACTGTAGCTCAACTTGACAAACTTGAACTTGGTAAGTTATAAATGAAACAGCAAAATTGAAGATCATTGGTACCAATGCTATTTGATGAAATTTCAACATAACAGCATTGTGTGTGTGCACAACGTCAGAGTAATCCATGCAATTTTAAAATGTAAACAGTAAGGTTAAAGGAAGAATGTTGATACACAATGCAGTATGTTCAAAGGTTACTGTAAATGGCAACTTTTTTCACAGAAATGAATGCTAATCAATAGCTCTTATCTAAAGGTCTTGCCTAATGAGCACACCAAGTTCAAAAACAATCCTATGATAAATGTGGCCTGTTGGCCATGTCAAAGAATGTTGATGCACAAATGAAATAAATTCAAAGATTGTTGCTAACAGCAACAGTTTTTGATGGAAATGAAAAGAAAATCAATAGCTCCTATCTTTGTCACCCTGCATAAGCATACAAAGTTTCAAAACAACCTGATAATGAATGTGCCCTCTGAGGCATGCCAAAGGAAGATGTTAATGCACAAATGCACTAAGTAAAAGGTCATTGCTTGTGGCTTTGGGGTTTTTTTATGGAAATTCATAAATATACCCTGCAGAGAGTTCAAAAGGGATAAGTTGATTCACAAATGCAGTAAGTTCAAAGGCTGGTGATAACGACAATAATGTTTTATGGAAATGAAAAAAAGCAATAGCTCACATCTAGAGGTCACCCCCAACACACATACCAAGTTTCAAAGTGATCCGATAATAAATGTGCCCTGAAGGGTGTGTTAAAGGGAAATATTGAGGACTGACTAAATTAAGTTCAAAGGTCAACGGCAACATTTTTTGACAGAAATGGAAGAAAATCGACAGCTCCCATATAGATGTCACCCCACACAAGCACACCAAGTTTGCAAGTGATCCAATCATAAATGTGCCCTGCAGGGTGTGTCAAAGGGAAATACTGATGCTTAACTGCACTAAGTTTTTACTACGTTCATCGAAGGTCATTGCCAGTGTCAACATTTTTTGACAGAAATCGAAGAAAATCGATAGCTCCCATCTAGAGGTCACCCCAAACAAGCATGCCAGGTTTCAAAGCAATCTGATCATAAATGTGCCCTGTAGGGTGTGCCAAAGGGAAATATTGAGGTCTGACTAAACTAAGTTCTAAGAACGTTGGCCGCAGCAACATTTTTTGACAGAAATGGAAGAAAATCAAGAGCTCCCATCTAGAGGAAACCCCAAATAAGTATACAAAGTTTCAAAGCAATCCGATCATAAATGTGCCCTGTAGGGTGTGCCAAAGGGAAATATTGAGGTCTGACTAAACTAAGTTCTAAGAACGTTGGCCGCGGCAACAATTTTTGACGGAAATGGAAGAAAATCGATAGCTCCCATCTAGAGGTCACCCCAAATAAGCATGCAAGGTTTCAAAGCAATCCAATCATAAATGTGCCGTGTAGGGTGTGCCAAAGGGAAATATTGAGGTTTGACTAAACTAAATTCTAAGAACATTGGCTGTGGCAACATTTTTAGACAGAAATGGAAGAAAATCAATAGCTCCCATCTAGAGGACACCCCAAACAAGCATACCAAGTATCAAAGCGATTCAATCATAAATGTGCCCTGTAGGGTGTGCCTAAGTGAAATATTGAGGTTTGACTAAACCAAGTTCTAAGAAGGTTGGCCACGGCAACATTTTTTGACGGAAATTGAAGAAAATCGATAGCTCCCATCTAGAGGTCTCCCCAAACATGCATACCAGATTTCAAAGCAATCAAATCATAAATGTGCCCTGTAGGGTGTGCCAAAGGGAAATATTGAGGTTTGACTAAACTAAGTTCTAAGAACGTTGGCCGCGGCAACATTTTTTGACGGAAATTGAAGAAAATTGATAGCTCCTATCTAGAGGTCACCCCAAACAAGCATGCCAGGTTTCAAAGCAATCCGATCATAAATGTACCCTGTAGGGTGTGCCAAAGGGAAATATTGAGTCTTCTGACTAAACTAAGTTCTACGAACGTTGGCCGTGGCAACATTTTTTGACAGAAATTGAAGAAAATCGTTAGCTCCCATCTAGAGGTCACCCTAAATAAGCATACCAGGTTTCAAAGCAATCAAATCATAAATGTGCCCTGTAGGGTGTGCCAAAGGGAAATATTGTGGTTTGACTAAACTAAGTTCTAAGAACGTTGGCTGCGGCAACATTTTATGACGGAAATTGAAGAAAATCGATAGCTCCCATCTAGAGGTCACCCCAAACAAGCATGCCAGGTTTCAAAGCAATCCGATCATAAAAGTACCCTGTAGGGTGTGCCAAAGGGAAATATTGAGTCTTCTGACTAAACTAAGTTCTAAGAACGTTGGCCGCGGCAACATTTTTTGACAGAAATTGAAGAAAATCAATAGCTCCCATCTAGAAGTCTCCCCAAACAAGCATACCAGGTTTCAAAGCAATCAAATCATAAATGTGCCCTGTAGGGTGTGCCAAAGGGAAATATTGTGGTTTGACTAAACTAAGTTCTAAGAACGTTGGCCGCCGCAACATTTTTTGACGGAAATTGAAGAAAATCGATAGCTCCCATCTACAGGTCACCCCAAACAAGCATACCAAGACTCCTGCATTGTGCCCTTGCAAGGCACTTAACCCCGATTGTCCACATGGAGACACGATGACGCCGTGTAGAAAGGCGTACAGCACGTCGACGGTACACATGTCTTCAACCAATTTAACTCCGCCTGTGCTGCAGTGAGGAATTACGATGTTGGGGAGCTGACAGCTGCTCGTCGTTGCTCAGTGGTTCTCTCTGGGTACTCTGGCTTCGTCCACCCGTAAAAGTGTCACGGTCATGATTAGTCATTGTGCATAAGTATATGACCTTAAATACCAATAAATAAATAAATAATATGCAAAATCTAACATGGCCATTGGTGGCCATGTTTTTCAACGGAATTCGAAAAATATCGATAGCTCCCATCTAGACATTGTCCCAAAGCTACATATGAAATTTGGAACTGATCGGATGAGAGCTGTGACCTGTAGGGTGTGCTAAAGGAATTGTTGGACAATTTATATCCAAATCCATGATGGCCACTGGTGGCCATGTTTTTCAATGAATTAGAAAAAAATCGAAAGTTCCCATCTAGACAATGCCCCAACACCACATATGAAATTTGGAACTGATTGGGTGAGAGCTGCACCCTGTAGGGTGTGCTAAAGAAATTGTGGATGGACAGATGTACGGATGCACGACAGATCACAACCCATCCCAATAGCTCATACCTGACATTGTCAAGTTGAGCTAAAAAAAGGGTTAAAATTGTAAAATCCTGTCCCCCATATTCTACATGAGTTGTGTTCTATATTTGTACCATGATTAAATTGAAACTCAAGTAGACATGGTCTTTTTGAGTGTGGTTTACGCCGATAATAACTCCAGCCTGCTGCTCCGTACTAGCAGATGGTTCCAACTTAAATTGGAGCAGTCCATTTACAGGAATTCTGAATGGCTGCAACAGGTGTATATTTTTAGTAGGCATGCTATGGAATTCCTTTGTTCTCATCGGCAGTCTAGTTTCGGAATCTCTGTGGTCAACAGTCAGCTGCATTTCAAAGTATTGCTCAAAAAACAAATTTTTGACTTTACATACCAAGTTTCAAATAATGGCTTCGGAATTAGGTTTAGAAATGAATTTGAACCAATGTCATGTTATTTCCACAGATGAGACTCCGGAAAACACCACCAGCACTTTCAATAATATTTTGGACATGGCGACTGTGATGGACAAACATTTTGTGCCGACTTCTTCGGCCATGAATTCCGCCAGAAAAAATGACGTTTCTGTGATGACAAACACTAATGTAGACATCAACTCCGACACAGATACAGACATTCTTTACACCATGACAGAGCCACTGTCAACAGAGAATCGGTCGAAACGGAAACTATCCCACACAGAATTTTCTTGCGGTGGCCAGAAATCTGATCGTGGAAAGGGCAAGGCAGTGAGACTGGCAGTTAATAAGTATGACTCGTCCCAACAAGCGAATGGGACTGTAAAACGTTTGACAACCGAACTGGCAGAACTTGGAATTTCGGTTCCCAAATCCATGAAAAAGACCCTTCTGCTCCAGCTGTTCCTGGCAAATAGAAATGTGGACAGACGCTACATGGGATATTCACAAACTGTACCACTGGACAGTGATGACACTGACAATGGGATTGATATCGATCCCCCATGACCACGTGAGCAAATTCCACACAGCTCGGACTCTCTCGTTCCAGACCTTTTTTGTGGTGGAAGTGCGATTTGAAAGTCAATCCATAATGAGACTGGAAGCGCTATCACAAAACATAAACAGTGATTCGAACGAGTTGCAGCTCAGGACTGAAATCAATGTATTAAAGGCCACTATTCAACAGTTGGCTCAAGATGTTTCCAGCTCACATACTGTCACAAACACTGCAGGCAGATTTCCAACCGGAGGCTATACCCTGTTGACAGCACTTGGACAACCGGCAATTCCTCACAACTCAACATTGACAACAATGCCTGCTTCGGTGTTTGATGTAAACAAGCAGACATGGATGGAGAAGAGCACCGGATCCAATCTTCACCAGAATCAGTGGCTTGTGCATCCAGCTGTATTAAAGTAAAATATCACATTCAGCCATCTGTTTACTTTCATGCGTGACAATGATTTTTGTGTCAAACAATTTCATTCATGTCATAACATCAAACAGATGCATATCGCCCAATCAGGTACAATCTTACATGCAGACCAGATTCTATATGTGGTTTTTCTAACCCATTTTTCAATGCCAGTATTGTATTGGGTACTAGTGAATTCTTACAACAATGATGGAATAATACTTTAACTCTTTACCTAACATGAAAAGCAGACGACACATATCAGCAAACAAAATTCTTGAGTAACTCATTTTTTGTCTCAAAAACATAGGTTATGACCCCTTATAGGAACGAGCTCAATGAGCTCGTTCCAAAGAGGGGTCATAACCTATGTTTTTGAGACAAAAAATGAAAAAATAATGGCGATTTTTGTGAATAGCACTGGCCGGTTTTAACGTTATGTTGGGTAAAGGGTTAATAACACTTTAGGCCACACAAAGTTGATCTTCTGTTTCTGAGGCCATTTTTTTTTAAAATACATGCTTCCATTTTATTTTTTATTGCTTAATTTATTATTTCAATTATTATACAGTACAGCCGCCGTGGAGTGGTTGTAATCCACATGTGGGCAGTGATGTCCATGCATTCACTTACAAGGTAATGAAAGTGTCAGTGACACTGCAGCTTAAGTTTCATGAAAAGGACAAGATTCAAAGTTTATGAAAGGATTATGAAGTTCATAGTAATATGAACTAAGACAAGAATTGTGATAATATACCAATAACATGATTTTTGAGGGCGTTATGGTTTATTCGTCTCAGGCCGCTAATAGACCCTTGGGCTGTTAATCATTTCTGTAGGGCCGTTAATAAACCATAACACGCGACCAAAATCATGTTATTTCTATTGTTACCACTAATAGGGGAGGACATTCAAGTAACCTCAAAATAACAATGAATGTGTGTCGTCTCTTTGCAAACAATACCATGTGATCAAAACAAGCCAAAGTAATTGAATATTCATGAGTTGTCGGAGTTTATTTTTGCAAGTTTTTTTAAAACAAGTACGAAATAACCAATGTTAAAAATCCAGGATCGGAGTTTGGCAGCTTCAAAAACAGAATGATACATAAATATACTCACATTATATCACTATTTGGCCCCTTATGTTTCAGTAAATAGGTTATATTTGGTGTAATCACCTCAAGTAACTGCTGTGAGATTTGTTTACCTCGCACAGCATCCAAACTTACAAAGCAGAAACAGAAGATTGGGAATGGGAGGTAATTCGGTCATGTGACGTGTCGGGCCGCAGGCGCTAATGGGAAGGAAAACCCATTAGCGGCCCAGCACATCACGTGATGACCTGAGCATTTATCGCGTATTAATGCCCAGGAAATTAGCGAAAATGGCCTAAGGAACGCCCGCTGAAGGGGTAATAATTGAGACAAGGGCAACGCCCCCGGTCCCGATGGCAAATTCAAGGGAGCTGTTAGGATGCAATTTGTTCCAAGAGCATGGTCTTTATGAGAGGTTAAGGGTGTTAATTTCAATCAAATGATCAAAAGTAAAGTTATCATCCGGACAACACAAAAAGTGTATTTTATAAGTCGAAAGAGGGGAATAACTCCTGTACAAATAGACAGAGCATGGCCATTTTTTAACTTGACCTGTATTTCCAACCAATTAAACCACATACTTAGTTTCGTTTCAATCAAATGATCCAAAGTAAAGTTATCATCCGGACAACACAAAAACCGTATTTTCTAAGTCGAAAAAGGGGAATAAATCCAGTAAAAATCAGTGGAGCGTGCCCATTTTCGAACTTGACCTGCATTTCCACCCAAGTAAGACACATACCAAATTTAGTTTCAGTAAAATCATCCAAACTAAAGTTATCATCCGGACAAGGGTGTGACGGATGGACGGACGGACGAACGGATGCACACACGGACAGATGGACGGACGGACGGACACTGCTGATTACAATAGTCCCCCGAAGGGTCGGGGGACAAATATGTTAAGTTCAGTACCATACATGCTATGCATTCAACAAAAATAATTTGAGGTGTAGACTGTCCTAAAGATTTTAGGCCTGGGTTGATGTGGCTCTCACAGTTAACAAATGTTAACCAAAGTTACCAAGAAACAGTAAAATCATTCCACAGGGCCTGAAGCACTCACCTTGAACAGAACCAGATATAAACAGAGTCCAAGAATGCATGAATCTACATTAAGCAATCAATCTCCATAGGATACATTGTCAATCCTTGAGCCTCTCAGGAATAACTGAAATAGTACAAGCATCATGCCTTTTCTTCAGTTGATCATAATGTAAAAAGTGGAGCTCCCCTATAGAGCTCTTTGATACAACATATGAGGATTAATCTTAGTTACACACCTCTAGAGAGTACTTAATAAAAAAAAATTCATCTTTCTTCAGCTACATGACCAATTCTGGCTTCCATAGGGAGCCCAAATATTAACCCTGGCACTCAATTTGAACAAAGTCCAAAAATGCATGAATCCACATTAAGCAATCAATCTTCGTAGGATACATTGTCAATCCTTGAGCCCCTCAGGATGCCTTTTCTTCAGTTGATCATAATGTAAAAAGTGGAGCTCCCCTGTAGAGCTCTTTGATACAACATATAAGGATTAATCTTAGTTACACACCCGCAGAGGGTACTTAATAAAAAATTTCATCTTTCTTCAACTATATGGCCAATTCCGGCACTCAATTTGAACTATGTTGAATTCACACCCCCCCCCCCCCCCCCCCCCAGATGTTGTGTAGCAAATATGAAAGCATTCTGGCTGGTGGATCTAAAGAAGAAGACTTTGGAAGAAATTCCCTCATATTGCACTAATTAAAATTGGGGCTACCATAGTGAGCCCAAATATTAACATATGGACCTGATTTGAACACACTTGAATCTGATCCCCCTAGAGATGTTGGATACCAAATATGAAAGCATTCTGACAGGTGGATCCGAAGAAGATTTTTAAAGAAATTTCCTCATATTGTGCTAAGTTAAAATTCGAGCTAGAATAGGGAGCCCAAATATTAACCCAGAGACCCAGTTTGAACAAACTTGAATCTAACTCCCAAGAGATGTTGCAAACCAAATATGAAAGGATTCGAACTGGTGAATCTGAAGAAGAAGATTTTGAAGAAATTCCCTCATATTGCACTAAGTTAAAATTTGGGTTCCCATAGCGAGCCAAAATATTAACCTAGGGATCCGATTTGAACAACCTTGAATTTGACCCTTCTAGATATGTTGAATACCAAATATAAAAGCATTCTGACTGGTGGATCTGCAGAAGATTTTTAAAAATTATCCCCCATATTGCACTAAGTTCCATAGGAAGTCCAAATATTGACTTAGGGACTTGATTTGAACAATCTTGAATCTGACCCTCATAACAATGATGTATACCAAACATTAAAAGATTCTGACTGGTAGTTCTGAGGAAGAAGATTTTTAAAGATCATTCCCCATATTGCCCAAAGTTAAAAATTTGGGTGCCTGTATTGAGCCCAAATATGAACCAAAAGGTTTCTTTTTAAACAAGAAGCCCCCATGGGGCCTGAGGTCACTCACCTGACATGGTAGTCTAAATATCAAACCAGGGACTTGACTTGAATAAGGTGCACACGCCCCTCCTAAGAAAAGCATATACCAACTAGATGAAGCGATTGTGCACACACAATACACAGGATTTTCCTTCTATTTTCAGTTCCTGCACTTTTACGTCCCAAAATTGAGATAAACGCATAAAAAACAGATTTTTTTTTATTTTTGTTCGGAAAAGTCCCACCCGGCCCCAAATTTCCAATGTAAACAAATTATTTTTTTTGTCTTAAAATTGACCAAAACGCATAAAAAAAAACAAAAAAAAAATGTCTGGATTTTAGTCCAAAATTTCTAAGTACGGAACGGGACCCCAAATTTTCAGCCTAAATATGAACCCAGGGACTTGGCTTGAACAAACTTGAATCTCACCCCCCTAAGGATGCTGCATACCAAATATCAAAAGATTCTTATTGGCAGATCTGAAGAAGAAGATTTTTAAAGAATATTCCTCATATTGCACTAATTTAAACATTTGGGCTCCCATAGAGAGCCCAAATATGGACCCAGGAAATTGATTTCAATAAACATGTGAAACAATCTTCCAAAGATGTTATATGTGAAATTTGAAAGCTTTTGGAGCAGTGGTTTGGGAGAAAAGTAGTGTTAAATATTTTTCCCATTACCCACAGTGTTAAAAAATGCTGACTCAGCACTTTTTCAAAAGTCCCCAAAAAGTACCCCATGATAAAACTGACAGCAATTTTTTT
The DNA here is from genome assembly GCA_031216915.1 of Pictodentalium vernedei. Taxonomy (NCBI): domain Eukaryota; kingdom Metazoa; phylum Mollusca; class Scaphopoda; order Dentaliida; family Dentaliidae; genus Pictodentalium; species Pictodentalium vernedei. Next base: position 158,512,301 of record CM062288.1, on the reverse strand, counting down.
TTCATTCTGTTGGTCCTAAGGAAGCTTCACACTAAATAAAAATTCTCAGTGCCGTGCAGTTTTGGAGATATGAGCGTTTTAAATCTTTTCTAATTTTAGCTCCTGTGGTTCCCACGGGGCGACTGGAAAATTTTTTTGGCATAAATCAACTACTTATGTCCAAATAAAATCTCACATCAAATTTGGTTCAAATCAGCCTCTCGGTTTGGAAAATAGAAAATTTGGGCGTGGCAAAAATTCTTGCCCCTCCCATAACGATGGCAAATGTAGCCCCTAGAACTTCTCTTGAACAAATCTGAGTCTACACCTCAAAAGGAAGCTGCACACCTAATATCAAGTCTCTGCTACTGCTGGTTCATGAGAAGAAGATTTTCAAAGACTTTGGTGCCGATTGGCATCATCACCCAGGAGGAAGGGCAACTTCATTTGAACAAATCTGAATTGGCATTAGGTAATAAACATTTACCCAACATTTGAATAAAATTGGGCTAGTGGTTTTGGAGGAGAAGTCGATAATGAAAAGTTAACTCCGGACGACGACAGACGGAATGTGATCAGTAAAGCTCCCACTGAGCTTTGCTCAAGTGAGCTAAAAACTAGTATCTGACCCCCTTATGGATGCTGTATACCAAATATCAAAAGATTCTAACCATTGGTTCTGGAGAAATTCTTTTTTTAAATTTTTGCAAAAATGCTGGAGCATTTTCCCCCATCTCCTCCCTATGGGGCTGGACATGTTGACTTGAACAAAAATACAATGCCCCTTTGGGATCATCACCCACACAAACTTTCACTTGAATTGGCCTAGTGGTTTTGGAGAAGAAGACTAAAACATGGTGTTGACAGGCAACAGATGGACGGATGGATGGATAAACAGATGGAGAGCAATTAGATAAGCTCAGCTTGACTTCGTCAAAGTGAGCTAAAAACTATACGTAAAGTGTAGTAGAAGAATCAGGTCTGGGGCCTGGGGGCCGGTACAACTCTCATGGTCGATCGATCTGAACCAAAATGGGAAATTCATCGAGACATCCATTCAGAAATCCATCTGGACATCATAACACCAAGTCACTTAACCAAGTTGCAATGAAATCACCTCATAAATACGGTCTGTAGGCTGTGTCGAAGGTTTTAAGACCAACGGCTCATGAGGCCCTCACAATTGACCAATATGACCAATTTAGACTGAAATAAATGTAGGTTGTTCTCACCTAGCCATCAGACCAAGTCATACTACCATATTACAATGAAATTAAAAAAAATATCATATTGCTTCTTGCCCCAATAGAATGGTGTCTAGTTCCAGAAAATTAATGTGCTGTTTGCTCAGATGTCAACAACTTTCAATACATGATCATATTTTGGCTTAATTCTATTGAAAAATTGGCCAACAATTTTTTTGGCTTTTTCAAGAATTTGGAGGGGTCTACAAATAGGACATCATGCAGTGTTTAATTATCTTCTCATGGAAAGGCCAGGAAGAGAAACAAAGCAGCTCTTGTTTCCAATCGAAGTGAAGTTCAGCTTGTCTGATACAATATGACTTGCTATTTATTATAAGTGATTTTCTTTCCCAAAACGGAACAATATCAAACTTGACTGATATGACCTCAAAACACGGTTGCAGGATGAAATGACAAAAAATCATGCAGATTCATCCTACCAAGTTATAATGAAATCCCTTCATAAATATGACCCGTATACAGTGCTAAAGAGTGTTAACAACTTGGTTGCCCTAATTAACACATGCACTACAACTGCTAGGGGTTAAACTTTTGTTTTTTTGATGATTTTCATTACCTGGTAAACGCATGCATGGACATCACTGCCCATGCGTGGATTATGACCAGTCCACAGCAGTAGCGTACTGTAACAGGCCTCCGCTATACACCCTTAACCCTTTACTTAACGAATGGACGGCATCCGTCCATGTAATTTACAAATTAAACAGTTGCAAAAAAATATATTTAAAAAAAAAAAATGTCAACAAAACCATATCATGTGACCCCTCATTGTAATGATACAATGAGGGGTCACATGATATGGTTTTGTTGAAATTTGTTTAAAAAATTTAAAAAACAAAAATTAAATTAATAAATTTTGATATCGTCTGCATTGGATAAAGGGTTAAGTCATGGGAGCAAAATGGAAGTATTTGGGAACTGTGTACTATGGCATTCTGCATGTCGATGCCTTCAACTACAGCTAACTCTGCTTGTGCCATGTTAGTAAGCTGGGGATTCTGACAGTTGCTTGCTGCTGCTTGGTGGTACTCTGTCATTCTCCACTCATAAAACTTCCGACATGATATGATGCTGGTTGTTGAAAGTGCCATTTATTTATTAGTGTTTAAGATCACATATTTCTGTGCAATGGATAATCGTAATTACAACATAGAGATAAAGCATGGGTGGTGCTAGGGGGAGGATGAGCTAGAGCTCCAAACCAGGGAGAGTCCCCCCACCCCCCATTGTGGAACCTGCCTCCTTTATTGCATGCTCATTGGGGGAGTACCCAAGTTCCCACATGTCAGGGAAATTCTGGCACCACCATTGAGATAAATAAAGTCAAGTTTAGTCAATCATTTATACCCATGTTGCCCATTTTACAGGATATCCACCCCAAGCATTGGTGACTGGGTCCTATTGTACCAGTAAAACTGAGCTTGTTTACAAACATTGCTTCACTTCTCAGGTTCCCCAGCAGAAATTGGGTTAGATTCAAGACCTATTAAAACAATTCTTTTTGTATGTCAGTATAGTAAATCAGCTGAACAATGTAAAAACAATGAAGTCTTTAAATAGGGGTTAATAACACATTACATTCTATAGAAACAAATAATTCACTGACTGAACAGGACAGAAGAGAAAGCGAGTGTGGTGGCTCAGCGATTGGAGCATTGGACTTTAAACTGAAAGGGAAAGGTAGGCAGTATGATTCTGACCAGTGTTAATTGTGTTTTGTTCATGAGCCAGAAACTTAATCCTGATTGCTCACATGGATGCACGATGACGTTGTGTACAAAGGCATACTGTACATCAATTTGTGCTTGCCTTCCACCACTGCTAACTTTTAATGTGCCGAGTCATTAAGTAGGAGAGTCTGATAGCTGCTTGCCACTGCTCAGTGATTCTCTCCTGGTACTCCGGCTTTATCCACCCATAAAATCATCTGACATGATGTGACCCTGGCTGTTGAAAGTATCATTAACCCTTTACCCAACATAATGGCCAAAACCGGCCAGTGCTATTCTCAAAAATCGCCAATTTATTTTCATTATTTTTTCATTTTTTGTCTCAAATTCATAGGTTATGACCCCTCATTGGAATGAGCTAGTCGAGCCCGTTCCAATGAGGGGTCATAACCTATGTTTTTGAGAAAAAAATTAGTTGTTCAGGAATTTTTTTTGTAAGTGTCGTCTGCTTTTCATGTTAGGTAAAGGGTTAAACACCAACAAGGGCTACGCAAAGCATGGACCTCTATCCCCAACATGTAGGCATGTTCTAAGTAGCCTTAAAGGTATTGTGGGACAGAAAACTTTTTCGAGTCGAAAGAGTGAAAAAGTGCCATAACTCAGGGAAAAATTATTGGATGGAAGCTGTTCCTTGTGCATATCCGTTCCTCAAGGCGGGTCTATCAGCATACCAATGGAGATCCAAATACGACTGACGGCTTTGAAATTACAATCCAAAATGTTTGTATGGACAGATAGACGGACAGACAGATGGATGGGCGGACAGATGGAGGTCTCCACTAGATATCCCCAAATCCTCCTTCTGTTGTCGGGGGCATAATAAACATGCAAAGAAACAAAATAAACATACTGTGGAGAAAACAAATATCTCCTTTAACCCTTTACCTAATGAATCAGCCACATCCACCATGTAATTTACAAATTGAGCAGTAGAAGAAAAAAAAATTTCAAGAAAACCATATCATGTGACCCTCTCATTGGAAAAAGCTGGACACTCATTCCAAAGAAAGGTCAAATAATATGTTTTTGGTGATTTTTTTTTATCAGTTTTAAAAAAACAATAATTAAAATAATAAACTTTGATATCATGTGTTTTGGTAAAGGCTTAACCCACTGTGTCCAAATATTTGTCTCACAAAAATAAGATCTACAAGCTCCCTGCATTTTATGTTCTATAATGTTTATTACAGTTAAAATGACTACATGGTAGTGTTGTGCGGTTTTTATTTTTTTAAAAACTCGGTTTACAGGTCGGTTTTCGTTTTTTTTATAGTAAGACATCTGCAGTTTCAAACAGAAACTATGTAGTGTCAATATAATGCCCATACTGTCATATTTTCAATGATGATTCAATTGGCAATGACTAGTATTGGCCATTGGTACTAAATTCTAAGTGTATAAATGGCAGGCATTATCAAAACCCCCAAAAAATAAAAGAAAATAAAATGTAACAGTGTTCGTAGAATATCACCACTCACCAATTCTAGGCACATGCCCCCCACCACCCCACCTCTGGTCTTTAAGTTCAGGCGTAAAAGAGTCTATGATGAACTGATATTAACATATCAGTGCAAAAAGAGCTAATTCAGAATTTCCCAGGGCTCTGTTCAGTGTTCACTCCTGGGGGGTGGGGCCCTGGGCAGCCTAGTGAGCAAAGTGACCCTACCAGGCTTTGCAAATAATAACAAGCGTTGCCAAGTGGGTCACCTAGACACCCATCCTAAGATATTTGACAATGAACGGGTGTATGGACTCTTTTCAGTACCCCACCTCACCCACCTCCCACTGACAGTGGTGGCTAGTGCCACCACCCGCCCTAGCAGGATAATCAGCAATCATTTCATGTCAGTCTGGAATGGAAAAGTCATATTGTTTGTAGCTGGGTGGGCTTCAAAACGAACCACTTTACCCCCTCCCCCCACCCCCCATCTCACACACGCAATGGTTTTAGCTCAACAGAATTGATTTTACAAATTCACTGGTGTACTGTTTTATATTGTAACTTTTTGCGTTTGCCTCTTGCCATTCCACTTTCTATTTCTACCCCTGATGTGTTCCTTTGGTTGGCCCCCTTAAAATTAGTTGTATGGGAATGCAACCGCAGCGCGTTGACAGAGCAATATTATGGAACGCAGCTTTTTCCCGTGGATATGGACGATTCGGTCTTGGGACGTTTTGGCCTCGGGACATTTTGGACTTCATATATTGAACTAAATAGAATAAGTACTTGGGTTTCGTGTTTTTAGTGGGCCGAAACGTTCATGCCAGAACGACCCAAGACTGAATCGCAGTAAAACCTCTTCCCGGATAAGCACATTAAGGGAGGCAACAGATTTACATCCGAAACATGTGGTGGGGCAGCCCGTGACAAATGTTATTTTCGAATACGACAATGAAATACCAAGACCTTTTTCTGATGTGATATTATTCACTGTCCAACAGATTTTAGATAAGTAATTTTAATTAAACTGATTGACTATTTCAGACAAGCCTGTTCAAAAAACGAAGCCAATTGCGCATGGTATTTCCTGTAATCAGTGAAATGTAGGCATGTTGGCTGCCTGTTTTGTCATTCTCACAGAAAACACAACCCATTTTTACGTCAACGATGTGTGATTGACAACTTGTCATAATCATTCTGGAGTGATCTGGACACGCTGCAGTGATCCCTTTAAACCCAGAATGTGGCGTGCATTCACAACACTGTCATTTCCTGACAAAGCTTGACATTTCAGACGTTGTTAGTGCAAACTGAACAATGAAAACATCTCTTCCCGACATTTTAGGAAAAAAACCGAAACCGTACTCATTTATCAGTTCCACGGTTTCGGTTTTAAAGCAAAACCAAAACCGACTTATAAAACCGGTAAACCGTACAACATTACTACTTGGTACATAATAAAGTATCAATTTATTTATTTATTGGTGTTTGAGGTCACATATGTTTGCAAAATGACTAATGTGACTGCAACACAGATATAAAGTCCAGTCAATCATTTATACCTTTGTTGCTCATTTTAGAGAAATTCCACCCCAAGCATTGTCCTATTTTACCAGTAAAACAGAGGTTTTGTACCATGGTAAACAAGCACTGCTTCAGTTCTTGGGGTTCCCAGTGGGAATAATAGTATCAAACAAATATATATCTTTTTTTGTTCTCTTTTCAGCCCATGTTATGTCACAAAGAGCTTCATTTAACCTTAAAGATTCAGACATTCCTCCCCACTCCATCTTTCAACAAAACAGCTCCTTTACTCTCAATGAGGTAACAACTCCAAAAACATGAAGACAACATCACAATATTCATCAGAAATAATTTTTTTTTAAATTTCATGAAGCAATTGATAGAATGGTGTTTTTTTTTTGCAATTCGATTTCACTACTCCTGAAGAGACACAAGTAACAAGTATATGTCTCACATAGGTCCCTGGGTTGTGACGGGGATGCAGGTTAAATTTTTTTCGGGAAACAATTATATGTCATCCATACTGTATGCCAACTTTGGTTCAAATTGGCCTACCAGTTCTAAAAACGGAAACTATGCATACCAGAAAATAAGTGGTCAGACAAGGACAATGTCAGGTACAAAAAGGCCAATGTCTGACTGAGGTTTAAAATCATCAGACAAAATGTCTGATGCTAAAATTATCAATGAAGTTCAGAGATCAGAACATCATGCATGCTCGAAATCATGTACATAACAAGCAAGCCTAAAATTAATAATTATTGTGATTTCTGGTCCTGACAGGGTGGGAAGTGTGAAGAAAGTGACTGTGCAGCTCATCAGTATTAACAGCATGTGAAGGAATACAATTTGATATAGCCATACATGTATCTAAATTATGTCTGAAGGATAATTCAGTTCCAATTCAGAATGAAACCATTCATACCTTGTTTGGCAGGGCTCACTGAGCCCTGCACAAGGTATGGTTAGATAAATTCAGAGCAGTGTTAAGATGAAGGTACATGTACACCTAAAACACATTATTACGAATACTCAAACTCCATTTTGTAATATGTCAGGTATCATTCTTAAATGACAGACATGATTGATTTGGTGTCTGACATTTAGGCTGGAAGTGCAATGAAAATTATTTTCAGGCCTGAAACTATGGGAGCGGCCAAACATTGTGAGTGCCGCTCCCAAGGCATATCCAAATATTACCTGAGAAACTGTCTTTGAATGTGAATCAACTAATATAAATGTGGCCATACCAGTATATCAAATTTTAAATCATTGCAGCCAGTTATTCCTGAGAAAAAGATTGCTCGGCGTTTTTCCCATTAAAAACAGTGCTAAATGGGGGAATGTATTGGTTGCTTCCTTTTGCAGCTGGTAGCAGTTATTTCTGCCCAGCTGATTCCACTACACCTAAGAAAGCTTCATACCAAATAATGAGAACCTCTCTCGTATTATTCTGAAATTAAGAATGTTTTAATTTTTTTGCATCTATAGCTCATGGTGGAATGGGAATTTCTTTTTTTTCATCAATAATACTCCACTCCAAATTTGATTCAAAATGGTCAAGACAAGTTCTACATTACTGGTAAAGTAGGACCCGCTAACCACCAGCTGTGGTAGAAGTATGCAAATTTGGGCTGTATAGGTAGAAATGAGTGGCTAGTTAATGGCAAATTCTGGACACTGTATGTTAAGTTTATACTTGGCATATGCAAGTTAATTATGTATGCTGATCTGCAATAATCCCATTTTGTTATCATTCATTGGAAAGCTCTCTTTTAGAGAGCTTTCCAATAAATGATAAATCAAGAATTTGGTATTGGTAAAGCATAAACTAAAAGTGGGAATGTTTAAACTGGTTGTGTGCTAGAAGCCACTATAAGGGCTTTCAAAAAAATGAGGGTACGAGAGCAAAAGCCAACATTTTTCTTGCTCATGTTTCATATTTAGTCAAATGCAAATAATATTTTGTTTACTTAATTTGTTTAATGACAAATTATTGGAGAATGCCTGTGGGCACTCTCCTATAATTTGTAATTAAACAAATTTTGAATAACAAATTCACACCACCAAAAATAATCTAGCCCTCAACAACTTAAGTTAAAGGCTTATCTTCTCTTCCAAAAAAATTGTACTAACCATGTCTGGCACAAGTGATTTGGTGACTGTCAAAGGTGGAAGCTGTGCTTGTAAATGGCGATCAAGATGCTTCTTATTTGGAGGCTGGATGGAGTCCACAGATATAGTTATGCTTCCTACTTCAATACTTGCCCCAAGCATCAGTTAGTGTGCCATATTCGACAAGTAAAGCACATCTTGTCAACCACAGTATGAACAGGACATCTAGATGCATAAGACAGACAGTGGGATGGACAGATGAAGAGACAAAGTCATTTCTATAATCCTTTGCCTTTTTTTGCTAGGGACAACAATGCCTAAAGTTTCTGAAAATCAACACATGCAAAAATTTAGGCAATTAGGAACCTCCGAGTTCAGCCCAGGGTTCCATTGACTGATTATTTGCATATGTATCTTGTATTATCCAGGAAGGACTATTCACTCCATTGATGTTAACTGTTAAGTGCTAAATTATTTTTTACAGTTAAAATTTACTGCCAATTAATTGTTTTGTTACAATTTATCAGAGTGACTATTTTAGACATTGTAACAGTCCATGTTAGTATTACCAAATACCATATGCTTCTAGCTGAGTAGGAAATAATAATAATAAATCTTTGGCCTTCCACTGATTTGTCACGGTCCTCTAATTAGGAGGCCTACATTAACCCAGTGCCCCCCAGGGAATTCCTCCACCACTCTCTCTCCTAATCTCCCAGCATTCTGTCAAAAAATGTTTCATAATTCCCCCACTGGTGCCTTCTCAATCTCTCCAACTATAAAATTGACCCTTTTCCTCATCCAGTTATCCTTCATGATTCCATCCCATTCTTCCATTAGTTCCCCAAGGAGTCTTGTTCTACAAGGCAAATATCTGGGGTATTCTAAAATGAAATGTTCCAGAGTCTCTGTTACACCTAAGTTACACATTTGGCACACTCACACTTTGGCACACTCTTTCGTCAACTTTCCCGATTCTCTCCCTCAACTCCAGTGACTTGGATCTCACTTTGAACAACAATGACCCCCCCCCCCCCCCCCCCAAAAAAAAATTATTTTGGACTTAATTCCATCATCCAATTATCCTTCATGATTCCATCCCATTCTTCCATTAGTTCCCCAAGGAGTCTTGTTCTACAAGGCAAATATTTGGGGTATTCTAAAATGAAATGTTCCAGAGTCTCTGTTACACCTAAGTTACACATTTGGCACACTCACACTTTGGCACACTCTTTCGTCAACTTTCCCGATTCTCTCCCTCAACTCCAGTGACTTGGATCTCACTTTGAACAACAATGACCCCCCCCCCCCCTCCCAAATTATTTTGGACTATATGAAGTCAACCTATCAAGTTACAATGAAATCCCTCCATAAATATGACCTATAGACTGTGCTAAAGGTTTTCAGGCTTCGGGCCCCTGTTGCCATCACAGTTGCCCAAAAGGGGACGTTCTCATTTAGACTTTATATGAAGTCAACCTATCAAGTTACAATGAAATCCCTCCATAAATATGACGTGTAGACTGTGCTAAAGGTTTTTGGGTTTTGGGCTCGGGCAGCCATCATGGTTGAATAATCACAACCAAAAGGGGATATTCTCATCTGGGCATCATGTGGATTGATCCTACGAAGTTACAATGAAAGCCCTTATGACCTGTAGACTGTGCTGAAGGTTTTCGGGCTTTGCACCTGTAGCCATCACAATTGCCCAATCACGTCCAAAAGGGGATGTCATCATCTAGGCATTATATGGAATCAACCTAACAAGTTACAATTAAATCCTTCCATAAATACGACCTATAGACTATGCTAAAGGTTTTTGGGCTCGGGCAGCCATCAAGGCTGAATGATCATGACCAAAAGGGGACGTTCTTTATTTGGAGTCATCCTACCAAGCTACAATGAAATCCCCTCATAAATATGACCTGTAGACTGTGCTAAAGGTTTTCAGGCTTCGGGCACCTTTAGCCGTCACAGTTGCCCAATCAGGTCCAAAAGGGGACAATCTCATCTAGACATTATATGAAGTCAACCTACCAAGTTACAATGAAATCCCTTCATAAATATGACCTGTAGACTGTGCTTAAGGTTTTCGGACTTGGGGCTCGGGCAGCCATCATGGTTGAATGATCGCAACTAAAGGGGACAATCTCATCTGGGCATCATCTGGAGTGATCCTAAGAAGTTACAATGAAATCCCTTCATAAATATGACCTGTAGACTGTGCTCAAGGTTTTCGGGCTTCGGGCACCTGTAGCCATCACAGTTGACCAATCACGACCAAAAGGGGATGTCATCATCTAGGCATTATATGGAGTCAACCTAACAGGTTACAATGAAATCCTTCCATAAATATGACCTTTTGCCTATGCTAAAGGTTTTTGGGCTCGGGCACCCATCAAGGCTGAATGATCGTGATCAAAATGGGACGTTCTCATCTAGACATTATTTGGAGTCATCCTACCATCACGTCCAAAAGGGGACTTTCTCATGTAGACATTATATGAAGTCAACATATCAAGTTACAATGAAATCCCTCCATAAATATGACCTGTAGACTGTGCTAAAGGTTTTTGGGTTTTGGGCTCGGGCAGTCGTGACGATTGATAGATCATGCCCAAATGGGGAAATTCTCATGTAGACATCATACGGAGTCATCGTATCAAGTTACAATGAAATCCGTCCATATTAAACATGATCTGCAGACTGTGCTAAAAGTTTTTGGGTTTTGGGCTTGGGCCGCCATCACGGTTGACAGATCATGCCCAAAGGGGGTCGTTCTCATCTAGGCATTATACAGAGGCATTCTAAGAAGTTGCAATGAAATCTCTTCATAAATATAACCAGTAGACTGTGCTAATGGTTTTGGGGTTTTGGGCTCGGGCAGCCATACCGGTTGACCGATCACGACCAAAAGAGGACGTTCTCATGTAAACATGACCTAACACCTGCATATGAAATTTCGTGACGATCAGACAAGAACTACCGGGTATAGCCTATACTTGAAGGTTGAATAAAAAACTTTAACCACAAACTTTAATCAAAACTCCAAATGTCAACTAAACAGGAAACGAAAAAAAAAACCCAAAAAACACTTGAACCTTCAGTAAAAAACTTTAACCAAAACTCTAAATGTTAACAGACGGACAGACGGACAGATGGATGGACAGATGGACAAAACTCATTACTATAGCCCTCACTGTAAACAGTCGGGCTAAAAATGGGACAATAACAAACAGGGACCAGCCTAGGGGAGAATTTTAGGGAGACTTCAAGTCTCCCTCCAGAAAAAATAGGGAGACTGCAGAGTCAAGTAGGGAGACTTCATAGGCAAGTGTGGAAAATTAAGAATATTCATGTACCACCCCCGCCGCCCCTTCATATTTTCAATTTATGGTCCTCCATTAACGTACAAATAATCCAGGTCCAGTTGTCTATGATGCATCTATGCCAGGTTAAAAAATCACAATGTAATTATTGACTGAAAATCCCCCACTGCTACCTTCTCCTTCATGACCCCTCACCTCTTCTTCGTGCCAATCCCCCCTCACCCTCCTGTGGTTGCCTTTCAACAAAGTCTACTAAGCTAATAATTTCCTAAGTCTGAAAGTGTGAACAGGACCAGATGTAAGAAGGTTGCTTGGGAGGTACTTTGTTAGTTAATAAACAAAATACATTCTGGGGTCGAGTATTTTGTAAAAGAAATGTCATTCCGCATCATTTTTATGGCATTCCGGTGTCATTCCGCGTCATTTCATGTCATTCCGATGTTTAGGAGGACCCTTTTTCAAGATCGTCCACATGCACACTTGTGTCCTGTACAAAGCTTTTCTTGACATCACTAAAGCTTTTTTTCATGTGTTTCAATTCCATTCGTGTTTTTCTGGGAATAGACAGCCCAACAGTTAACAGTCGTCAGCAAATCGAAATGAAAATAATGTGATATAAAATACGTCCGTTGTGTATACATTTTCGGCATCCTAAGCGACGTAACCTACTTTCAAACTGGGTTGTTTTGTTGAGTCGCGTAAGTCACTTATTTTCGTTTCGACACTTGAAGCACCGACTGGAACGCAACAAAATAGAAATAAAAAAAATCCGCCGAAAGCGACAATGGACAATTGCTTGTCGTGTGATGTCAAATAAATGGACGTTTATTTGACGAATTAAAATGACCATTTATCACACTCGAGCACATTCGATTTTTGAAAATACTCGTTTTCATGTAAACCTCGCATCACTCAGTTCAGCCTTTTCTCATTTTGGCCAATTTTTAGAGGGCGACTTGTAATCGCCCCGACTATTTTTCTAGGCAACTTTGGGCTTAGAAGGGCGACTTAATCGCCCTAGTCGCCCTCACGGCTGGTCCCTGATAACAAATCTGTCAGAAAAATAGGTGTCTTATAAATGAAGGAAATTACAAAATTGAGTGATGTAATGCTGTGCTTAATATTCAGGCTCAGTTGAAAACTGAAAACCAATAAATCGGCACAAATACAAAGCCAATTTAGGCCAGGGCATAAATAAATTTATGGGGAAACTAACTGTCAGCTTGTTTGAGTCCCAGCTGTATACTCCACAGGCTCGCTTTCGGGTTCGTTCCAGTGACCCCCAGTTGGCAAGTGGAAAGTTTTTGTTTTGTTTGATCTTTTCCTGAATCTATTTTCTCCACCAGCACTGTGCATGTTCCAGCATTTCTGGGGAGTCTGACAATTTTCAGGAACAGACTATAGTTACTTTGTTTTAAGCCAACAATCCCCGACTTTTCTGTGGTGCCATCAAGGTTACAAAAATCTTTGCCACCACCTCCCCTCTCACCCAGACATGTTAACCTCCATAATAATTTTTGGGGGAACCTGAGGGTGATTTTCAGGGAAATGGGATGGATTTCAGGAAAAGTTTGTGATGGGACAAAACAAAAGAAACAAGAGGCCCCAGGGGGCCTGAGGGCGCACACCTGACATGGTAGTCTAAATATCAAACCAGGGACTTGAATAAGCTGCATATGCCCCTCCTAAGAAAAGCATATACCAACTAGAAGAAGCGACTGTGCCCACACAATACCAGGATTTTCCTTCTATTTTCAGTTCCTGCACTTTTACATCCCAAAATTGAGATAAACGCATAAAAAACAGATTTTTTTCCCAAACAAAATATTTTCAGCCCAAATTTTTTTCTTCTTCTTAAAACGCATATAAAAAACAAAAAAACTAATTTCCGGATTTTGGTCCAAAATTTTCTAAGTCCCACCCGGACCCCAAATTTTCAGTGTAAAAAAAAAAAAAAATTTTTTTGTCTTAAAATTCACCGAAACGCATAAAAAACAAGAGGCCCCACAAGGCCTGAAGCGCTCATCTTGTACAGAACACAATTTAAACAGAGTCCAAGAATGAGTCTACATTAAGCAAGCCATCTCCATAGGCTACACTGTCAATCCTTGAGTCCCTCTGGAGTGACAAAAATAATCTGGGCATCATGCCTTTTCTTCAGTTGATCATAAGTAAAATGTAGAGCTCCCCTATGAAGCCCCTTGATACAACCTATGTTATTAATCTTAGTACCTCTAGAGGGTACTGAATCCAAAATTTTTAATTCTTCAGCAAAATGGCCAATTCCGGCTCCCATAGAGAGCCAAAATATTAACCCAGGCTCTTGATTTGAACACAGTTAAATCTGACTTCCCTAGAGATGTTGTGTACTGAATATGAAAGCATTCTGACTGTTGGATCTGAAGAAGAGAAATTGTAAAGAAATTTCTTCGAATTGCACTAAGTTCAAATTTGGGCTACCATAGCGAGCCCAAATATTAACCTATGGATCCGATTAGAACAAACTTGAATCTGACCCCCCTAGAGATGTTGTATACCAAATGTAAAAGCATTCTGACAAGTGAATCTGAAGAAGAAGATTTGTGAAGAAATTCCCTCATATTGTACTAAGTTAAATTTCATGTTCCCATATGGAGCCCAAATATTAACCTAGGCACTCAAATTGAACAACCTGGAATCTAGAGATGTTGTATACCAAATATAGAAGCATTCCGACTGGTGGATCTGAAGAAGAAGATTTTTAAAGAAATTTCCTCATATTGCACTAAGTAAAAATTTGGGCTACCATAGTGAGCCCAAATATATACCTAGGGATCTGATTTGAACAAACTTGAATCTGACCCCCATAGAGATGTTGCATACCAAATATCAAAGCATTCTGACTAGTGGATCTGAAGAAGAAGATTTTTTTAAATTACCCTCCATATTGAACAAAGATCAAATTTGAGCTTCCATAGGAAGCCCAAATATTAACCTAGGGACTTGGTTTGAACAATCTAGAATCTGACCCTCATAACAATAATGTATACCAAATATTAAAAGATTCTGACTGCTGGTTCTGAAGAAGAAGATTTTTAAAGAATATTCCCCATATTACCCTGTGTTAAAACTTTGGGCTCCTGTAGAGAACCCAAATATGAACCAATGAGCTTTATTTCAACAAACTTTTATCTGACCCCCCTATGAATGCTGTATACCAAACATCAAAAGATTCTGATGATTGGTTCTGGAGAAAAGATTTTTTTAAATTTTTGCAAATATGCTGACTCAGCATTTTTTCGATGCCCATTACAGAACACCCTAACATAACCGATGGCAATTTTTTTTTACCATTCAATTCTACTGGTCATAAGGATACTTCATCCTAAAGAAAATCCCTCTGTTCCATGGGGTTTGGGAAATATGGGCGTTTGAAAATATTTCTATTTTTAGCTCCCAGGGTTCCCATGGGGATGCGGGAATTTTTTTTTTTGCATGGGTCAAGTATTTATGACCCAATACTATCACAAACCAAATTTGGTTCATACCGGACCATCAGTTCAGAAAATAGAAATTTTGGGCGGGGCCAAAAATCTTACCCCTCCTATTACAAAGCCAAATATTACTTCACGAACTTCGTTTGAACAAACTTGATTCTACACCTCATATGGAAGCTCCATAGCAAATATCAAGTCATTGTACACACTGGTTCTTGAGAAGAAGATTTTAAAAATATTTTGGAGCATTTTCCCCCACTCCCTCCCTAGGAGGCTGGGCATGCTGAGTTGAACAAAAATGAAATGCCCCTTTGCAGGGACCAGCCGTGAGGGCGACTAGGGTGATTAAGTCGCCCTTCTAAGCCCAAAGTCGCCTAGAAAAATAGTCGGGGCGATTACAAGTCGCCCTCTAAAAATTGGCCAAAATGAGGAAAGGCTGAACTGAGTGATGCGAGGTTTACATGAAAACGAGTATTTTCAAAAATCGAATGTGCTCGAGTGTGATAAATGGGCATTTTAATTCGTCAAATAAACGTCCATTTATTTGAAATCACACGACAAGCAATTGTCCATTGTCGCTTTCGGCGGATTTTTTTTATTTCTATTTTGTTGCGTTCCAGTCGGTGCTTCAAGTGTCGAAACGAAAATAAGTGACTTACGCGACTCAACAAAACAACCCAGTTTGAAAGTAGGTTACGTCGCTTAGGATGCCGAAAATGTATACACAACGGACGTATTTTATATCACATTATTTTCATTTCGATTTGCTGATGACTGTTAACTGTTGGGCTGTCTATTCCCAGAAAAACACGAATGGAATTGAAACACATGAAAAAAAGCTTTAGTGATGTCAAGAAAAGCTTTGTACAGGACACAAGTGTGCATGTGGACGATCTTGAAAAAGGGTCCTCCTAAACATCGGAATGACATGAAATGACGCGGAATGACACCGGAATGCCATAAAAATGATGCGGAATGACATTTCTTTTACAAAATACTCGACCCCAGAATGTATTTTGTTTATTAACTAACAAAGTACCTCCCAAGCAACCTTCTTACATCTGGTCCTGTTCACACTTTCAGACTTAGGAAATTATTAGCTTAGTAGACTTTGTTGAAAGGCAACCACAGGAGGGTGATGGGGGATTGGCACGAAGAAGAGGTGAGGGGTCATGAAGGAGAAGGTAGCAGTGGGGGATTTTCAGTCAATAATTACATTGTGATTTTTTAACCTGGCATAGATGCATCATAGACAACTGGACCTGGATTATTTGTACGTTAATGGAGGACCATAAATTGAAAATATGAAGGGGCGGCGGGGGTGGTACATGAATATTCTTAATTTTCCACACTTGCCTATGAAGTCTCCCTACATGACTCTGCAGTCTCCCTATTTTTTCTGGAGGGAGACTTGAAGTCTCCCTAAAATTCTCCCCTAGGCTGGTCCCTGCCCCTTTGAAACCATCACTCACACAAACTTTCACTTGAATTGGCCCAGTGGCTTTGGAGAAGACCAAAACATGGTGTTGACGGACGACGGACGACAGACAATGGACGACGGACGGAGAGCGATGAGATTAGCTCAGCTTGACTTTGTCAAGATGAACTAACAAAAAAAAAATTTCCGGATTTTGGTCCAAAATTTTCTAAGTCCCACCCGGACCCCAAATTTTCAGTGTAAAAAAAATTTTTTTTTTTGTCTTAAAATTCACCTAAACACATAAAAAACCAAAAAAAAATTCCGGATTTTGGTCAAAAATTTTCTAAGTCCCACCAGGACCCCAAATTTTCAGTGTAAAAAAAAAATATTTGTCTTAAAATTGACCGAAACGCATAAAAAAACCCCAAAAAAATTTCCGGTTTTTGGTCCAAAATTTCTAAGTCTGGAACGGGGCCCCAAATTTTCAGCCCAGGGACTTGGCTTGAACAAACTTGAATCTCACCCCCCTAAGGATGCTGATTACCAAATATCAAAAAGATTTTTATTGGTAGATCTGAAGAAGAAGATTTTTAAAGAATATTCCTCATACTGCACTAATTTAAACATTTGGGCTCCCATAGAGAGCCCAAATATGGACCCAGGCAACTGATTTCAATAAACATGTGAAACAATCTTCCAAAGATGTTATATGTGAAATTTGAAAGCTTTTGGAGCAGTGGTTTGGGAGAAAAGTAGTCTTACATGTTTTTCCCATTACCCACAGTGTTAAAAAATGCTGACTCAGCACTTTTTCAAAGTCCCCAAAGAGTACCCCATGATAAAACCGATAGCAATTTTTTTTGACCAATTCCATTCTGTTGGTCTTAAGAAAGCTTCACAACAAATAAGAATTCTCAGTGAAAATTGGAGATATGGGCATTTTAATTTTTTTCTATTTTTAGCTCCTGCGGTTCCCATGGGGCGACGGGAAAAATTTTGTTTGCATAAATTAAGTACTTATGATCCAATAAGCCCTCATATCAGATTTGGTCCAAATCTGCCTCTCGGGTTGGAAAATAGAAATTTTGGGAGGGGCAAATATTCTTGCCCCTCCCATTACAATGCCAAATATAGACCCACAAACTTCTCTTGTACAAATCTGAGTGTACACCTCAAAAGGAAGCTGCACACCATATATCAAGTCTCTGCTACTGCTGGTTCATGAGAAGAAGATTTTTTAAGATTTCAGCACACTTTTTGGGTGTGGCCCTACCGATGGGCGAGGCAACTTGATTTGAACAAAATCAAATTGCGATGTCATAACAAACTATTATCTCAAATATCGATTAAATTGGTTCAGCGGTTTGGGATGAGAAGACGCAAACACCATGTTCATGGACGATGGACGGTGAGTGATCACTATAACTCTCCTGACTGAAAGTCAGGTGAGCTAAAAACTTGCAAATTTTCAGCTCATGGACCACCATTAACACCAGGTTATATCCAGATCTAGCTGTCAATTATGCTGATGCATTTATGCTATGTTAAAAAATCATAAAATAATTGTTGTTTTGAACCCCCTCCCCAACATCCTCTTCTTCATGACACCCCACCCCCCCCCTCCCCACACCCACAGAAAACCATCACCTGTGGTTTGCTTTTATTAAAGTCTACTAAGCTAATAATTTCCCAAGTCTGGAAATGTTAACAGGAAAAGATGTCCTTATGTTCAGTTACGCCAAGAAGATTAGTACTTGGAAAGTATCTTTATCAAATTCCTTCTTGCATGTGTGGATGCTCGTGCCTTGAACAAAACTTTTCTTTTCATCATTGAAACATTTTTATTTATTTTCTTTTTTTGTAATTCCATTTGAAATTTTCTGGGTACAGACGGCCAACAGCTAACAGTTCTGTAGTCAGCGCAAAGGAATAAATGTAGTGTTAGAAAATAAGTCCATTGTGTATAAATATGCAGTCATAATTTTTCGGCATCCTAAGCAACTTTAACCTATTTTTAAACTGTGTTAAATAGTTGAGGTCAAGGTGTTGTTTATGTTTTGATTTGGAAAAGGGATGAGGATTAATTTAAAGCTATTCTATTTCAATTTTTTTAAAGTAAGTCAGCTATTTTCAATTCGACACTCGCACATTGATCACGAATCTCTGATTATGAAGAAAAAAAACAGAAAAAAACACAAACACAGTTGAAATATATATCATAAATACGCTTTTCTTAAATGGTAAAGCTGAAGAATAGGGGACTTTTCATTTTATGTAAAAACAATGCATATTTCTCATCTTTTTTCGACATTTTCCTATTACTAGTCATGTTTTCGATAAAATGTCCGAACGATATTCACTTATGACTAAGATTAGAGATAATTTAAACTCTTTTAATGTCACGGCGCCGGAGATTCTTCTGCATTCTCGCCATTTTGAAGTGCGTGTTTGCATAACTTTCGTTTTCTCTTTGGCTGGCGATTGTAGGTCTAGGGTCAGTGTAGTGAAGGTTAGGGTTAGCTTACCGGTAAGCTAACCCTAACCCTCACTACACTGACCCTAGACCATGTCGAGAACAGAACAAACAAGTGTACCAAAAACAACCAATACACAGAGCAGACACCGAAAAACACAAAAAACATGGAGGAAAGATGAATGCGAATGTCACAAATCGCACCAGTAAAAAACGTGCGTTGGGCGGTTATAATTGCCAGTAAAAGTGAATATCTTTAGGTCATTTTATCGAAAACATGACCAGTAATAGGAAAATGTAGAAAAAAGGTGAGAAAAGTGCGTTGTTTTTACGTAAATGGAAAAGTCCCCTATTCTTCAGCTTTACCTCTTAAATAAATTTAACTTAAATCCACATTTTACTGCTTCGTGAGTTTTTACCAGAGTTTGAAATACATGTGATTTGACTCCGAACGTTTTACATAAGTTACAATTGGAAAGAAATATTCGACTGTTGTTTTTCAGGCTTTTTTATCCCAAACTGATTCCCGTCCAGGAGGCCAGGAACTACACTGAAATTTCGGGATTTTCCCAGGCATTCTGGGAGAGGTAACATGTCTGACTCCAATAATGTGTGAAAAAATAATGTCTAATATATACCACTCAAAGTTTGCTAAGCACCAAGTATATGCATCTACCTGTTTTACATTTTAGTTGAAATATTGTAATTAAAAGTGTATATACTTTTTATTTAATTATATCTTTAATGATTTAAGTACAGAAATTAAGATTTTATTTGTGTTTGACATTCTTTTTTAACTTTTGAATACGATAACCATGGAAAATGGATATTATTGGTAAAAGAGGAAATTTTTCAGTTTGCCAAAAAGTTGATGGAGCGAACTTCGATATCGAGTATGAGACCCATTACTGTTAATTACAGCTTGACAAAGCCATCTCATGCTCCCAATCAGGTTCCTGGTGGTCCTTTGAGGGATGTTGTTCCAGTCTTGGACCAGCATGGCACCAAGCTCCTGGACACTTCTTGGCTGGACTAGACGGGCTGAAATTGCAAGCTGCAACTCATTCCAGACATGTTCGATTGGATTGAGGTAGGGGATCTTGCTGGCCAGTCCATACGCTCAATCCCCGCCCTCTGTCGGTACTCCCCGACAGCATGGGCAACATGAGGACAGGCATTATCATCCATCAGAATGAATCTATCACCCACTGAACCTGCATACAATCTGATGTGGACATCCAGGATCTCATCAATATATCGCTGTGCAGTCAATGTACCACGTTCAAGGACACAGAGCTCTGTGCGTCCATCCCTGCTGATGCTGCCCCAGACCATGACTGACCCTCCACCACAGCGGTCATACTCAGCAATGTTGGCTGCATGGAATCGCTCTCCTGGTCTTCTCTATACCCTAGACCGCCTATCTGTGTAGTCTAGACAGTACACTGACTCATCTGTAAAAATGACTGGTAGCCAATCTTCTCTGGTCCATCCAACGTGGTCCATGGCCCATTCATATCGCGCCTGGCGGTGGTTCTGGGACAGCGGAATGCGAATACATGGTCTTCTCGATCAGAGACCACCTTCGTGCAACCTTGCCCATATAGTCTGTGTCGAAACATTTACCCCGGATGCATTCTGAAGGTCACTGCAAAGCTGGGTTGCTGTAGCAAAGCGGGTTCTACGGGCCTGAATGATCAAAAAACGGTCTTCAGCTGCAGATGTTGCCCTGTCTCTGCCACCACCATGCCGTCTTACTGGTGTGCCATACTGCTGAAATCTTGCCCAGGCTCTGGTGATCACTGTATGGTGCCCACCAAGGCCTTCATCAACCTGATGATGGGTAGCCCCTTGCTCCTCCATCCCTACAGCCTGTCACATTTCTGCTTCAGACAAATGTCTTCTTACATTTGCATTTGCCATATTCAATCATTAAATCACAAGGGTTTGTGTTGAAGTGAAGCTTGAATACCCTACACATGTCATGTACATGTAGACAGTACACAAAAACATCATGAAAATCAAGGGGTACATGCTTTCCATGACTGTCACGAAAAGTCTACCTCTCAAAAGAGCTAATGTAAACACTGGGGACCACCTCAATACATTCCTCAATCATATCCACTAAAATATCGCAAATATGTCACAAGCAAATTTCACAACGATGTGTCAAATATTTGGTGCGTGGAAAACGTTGGCAAACTTTGAGTAGTGTATGAATAATTGACTCATACTGCAAATTAAAATTGTGTAATAAACTTCCCAGAAAGATGGAATTTTTTTTATAAATGTTGATTATTTATTGTAGATATGTATTATTTAGGGAAAAACAGATTTGGCTCTTTCTTTTCCAACTCCAACTTTCACAACTGCTCTTTTGACTTTCACCAATAAATCTTTTAGAAAACTATAGAAACAGAATTTACTGCATCCAGTAAATTCAGATCTGAGTGAAAAGGGTTAAAGTATCAGGAAAAAACTATACAGAAAGAGAATTTATGCAGGCTTATTTTCGGGAGTAAAATATTTTTTAAACAAATCAGAAATGGATTTCCATTAACAGTATTTACAGATATTCATACAGGAATCAAACAATTTTTATAAGAAACCAGAAAAGGCATAAATGTGCACACCATTTAAAGGATTTGATCAAGGAATCAGAAATAGACATTAGTGGCTCAGCCAATTATTTGAATGATGAGATGCATGGATAATCTTCAGAATTGCATTAGTTGTTATAAAATGCAATTCCTAATAGTTCTGAAAAATATGTACTTAATGACCTCCGTTGACCACATTGAGATGGACCACATTTTGAACCTCCAGCAAGTTTCAACTCATTCGGTGTAGGTCCCATGTCTATATGTCATACCAAGCCGTATGAGCGTAAACCACTTTAAAAATATTGGCTCCACCTACTCCGGATCTGCCATATTTGTAGATGATAGTAAATATTCATATTAGCTAGAAAATGTTAAGGTCGATGGTACCTCTGGAAAATATATTGTGAGTAAAAGAAATCAGTAATGTTGGAATGTAGGCATAAAAAGGCCTTAAAGGCCCCCAAGAGCCTACCTGAAGACTTATAGGCATTGGCAAAATATCAAGGTCCCATCGATGCCCTTGCATGTTTAGAGCAACATTATGAGAACAGAATATTTATTTATTTATTTATTTATTGGTGTTTAAGGTCACATACTTATGCACAATGGCTAATCGCGACCATGAGTTTTATGAATGGAGGAAGCTGGAGTACCCGGAGAGAACCACAGAGCAGCGACGAGCAACTGTCAGCTCAACATTCTAACTCTGTTCAAGATCCGCTGATGCAGGGTTACAGTGGTTGAAGACGTGCACCATCGATGTGAAGTATGCCTTAGTACATGGCATCATTGTGACCTCATGTAGGCAACCGGGATAAATTGCCTTGCCCAAGGACACAACGTGGGTCGTCCCGGATGAGGATCGAACTCGGGACCTCTAGCATAGAAGTCCAACAGTCTACCACTGAGCCACCGTGCTCCCGGTGAGAACAGAAAGTGTCATCATTATTCCTGCATTGCAAAAGTACAATTTTGGGGACCCATATTAAGATTGTGAGAGGGTTAAAATAATCCTTTTAAATACTCCATTTTAACCCTTTAAAAAACGAGCTCATTCCAATTAAAGGTCATAAGCAATATTTTTCAATCAAGAAGAAAAAAATAATAAAAATTGAATGGAAATTTCTGTGAATAATGCTGGCTTGTTTTCGCCATTATGTTGGGTAAAGGGTTAAGAATGCCTTACTTTGGAAGGTACACCTGAACAGGTGTCCCATTTCATTTAGAATTAAATGTTACAGAAAGGAAAGCGTAAAAACATTCCGTAGCCATGAGTTATATGAAAGGTGTTTGTACTCACATTTAAGTATTGAGAGAGTTAAAAACAGACCATTCAAATATTCCGTTTCATTACTTTATAACTGTGATAGGTGCTTCGAGAAAGCCACACACCACTCCATCTCGAAACCTGTCGATCCTGAGTTATGATCAACAATAATAAATTTTAATAATAAAAATGCTTTGAAATGTTTATTCAACATAGTTAGTCTGTGTGAAACACACAGACTATTGTTTTTGCACGGATTCTTTTTCTTTTTTTTTTTTTTTCTTTTTTTTCTTCTTCTTCTTCTTCTTCTTCTTCTTCTTCTGTCTTCTCATTACTTTTTTGTCCGCAAGATAACTCGAAAACGAATTGCCCTATCTCGTTGATTTTTGGCATGCTGATAGACAGCCACAAGTTCTCGGCACTGAATATTTTTCAGATTCCTGGGGCATCAGGGTTATCCGTGGGGGTGTTTTGAAAGTGGGTCACGCCCATATCTCAGGCGTGGTATGACCTAGGGACCTGGGACCAACACCAAATGAGTCGACACTCGATGGACGTTCAAAATATGGGTCAAGGTCATCAAGGGGTCATTGAGTGCATTTTTCAGAATTGCTGGAAATCACATTTTTTGATCCCCTAAGGTATTCCTGACATACACACATGCATTTTGACGTAAAAAAAAGTGGGCGTGGCCAAAATTTTTGAAAGTGGGTCACGCCCATATCTCAGGCGTGGTATGACGTATGGACCTGGGACCAACACGAAATGAGTCGACACTTGATGGAGATTCAAAATATGGGTCAAGATCACGGAGGTCACCTGGGGTCATTGAGTGCATTCTTTCAGAATTTCTGGAAATCACATTTTTTGACCCCCTAAAGTTTTCCTGACGTACATACATGCATTTTGACGTAAAAAAAAGTGGGCGTGGCCAAATTTTTTGAAAGTGGGTCACGCTCATATCTCAAGCGTGGTATGACCTACGGACCTGGGACCAACACCAAATAAGTCGACACCCGATGGAGGTTAAAAATATGGGTCAAGGTCACGGAGGTCAACTAGGGGTCATTGAGTGCATTTTTCAGAATTGCTGGAAATCACATTTTTTGACCCCCCCTAAAGTATTCCTGACGTACACACATGCATTTTGACGTAAAAAAAGTGGGCGTGGCCAAAATTTTTGAAAGTGGGTCGCGCCCATATCTCAGGCGTGGTATGACGTATGGACCTGGGACCAACACGAAATGAGTCGACACTTGATGGAGATTCAAAATATGGGTAAAGGTCACAGAGGTCACCTAGGGGTCATTGAGTGCATTTTTTCAGAATTGCTGGAAATCACATTTTTTGACCCCCTAAAGTATTCCTGATGTACACACATGCATTTTGACATAAAAAAGTGGGCGTGGCCAAAACATTTTTGAAAGTGGGTCACGCCCATACCTCAGGCGCGGTATGACGTATGGACCTGGGATCAACACCAAATGAGTTGACACTTCATGGAGATTCAAAATATGGGTCAAGGTCACAGAGGTCAACTAGGGGTCATTGAGTGCATTTTTCAGAATTGCTGGAAATCACATTTTTTGATCCCCTAAGGTATTCCTGACATACACACATGCATTTTGACGTAAAAAAAAGTGGGCATGGCCAAATTTTTTAAAGTGGGTCATGCCCATATCTCAGGCATGGTATGACGTATGGACCTGGGACCAACATCAAATAAGTCGACACTTGAGGCAGACTCAAAATATGGGTCAAGGTCACGGAGGACATCTAGGGGTCATTGAGTGCATTTTTTCAGAATTGCTGGAAATCACATTTTTTGATCCATAAAGTATTCCTGACGTACACACATGCATTTTGACGTAAAAAAAGGTGGGTGTGGCCAAAATTTTTGAAAGTGGGTCACGCCCATATCTCAAGCGTGGTATGACCTACGGACCTGGGACCAACACCAAATGAGTCGACACTTGATGGAGATTCAAAATATGGGTCAGGGTCAAGGAGGTCACCTAGGGGTCATTAAGTGCATTTTTCATAATTGCTGGAAATCACATTTTTTGCCCCCCCCCCCCCTCCCCAAAGCATTTCTGAGGTTCATACATGCATTTTTATGTTAAAAAAGTGGGCGTAGCCAACATTTTTGAAAGTGGGTCATGCTCATATCTCAATCGTGGAATGATGAATGGACCTGGAACTAACACCAAATGAGTCGACACTTGATGGAAATTCAAAATATGGGTCAAGGTCACGGAGGTCATCTAGGGGTCTGCCTGAAAGAAGTCACCAAAGTCATCAAGTGTGTATTATTTAGAAATACTGGGAAATGAATTTTATTACACCTTAATGCATTTCTAAAGTTTATGAACGTATTTCATCACTCAAATTAGTGGGCAAAGCCAAAAATGTCCATTTCTGATTCGAGTATCAAACCCTTTGAATGCAGGTCACATGTATGCCTTTTCTGGTTTCTTATAAATAACTGTTCTGATTCCAGTATGAATATCTGTAAATACTGTTAACGAAAACCCATTTCTGATTTGTTTAAAAATATTTTACTCCTGAAAATAAGCCTCCATAAATTCTCTTTCTGTATAGTTTATTCCTGATTCTTTAACCCTTTTCACACAGACTTGAATTTACTGGGTGCAGTAAATTCTGTTTCTCTAGTTTCAGAATTAATTTTGTAACATATTAAAAAAATTTTAATTTTATAGTAAATTTCCTTTCTTATTATACCTACCACAATTGTTTACAACAGGCTTGCATTACAGTGGAAGTCCCTAACTCAAAGTATAATCTCTATTTTGATCTTTCCCAAGCGATTTGGGAAAGAAAAGTGGTGCAAAAGCACGAAGAAAAAATTAAAGCCAAAATTGAGTCGAGTGTTAATGGCGCACACCCAGTAGGGGAG
Source organism: Pictodentalium vernedei (assembly GCA_031216915.1). Taxonomy (NCBI): domain Eukaryota; kingdom Metazoa; phylum Mollusca; class Scaphopoda; order Dentaliida; family Dentaliidae; genus Pictodentalium; species Pictodentalium vernedei. The sequence goes on along the minus strand of CM062288.1, from coordinate 158,486,762 downwards.
GCTCTTTTTCTAGTACAAATCCACGACTTCCATACTAGTGTGCAGATGTATAACCAACGTGTCATTCTTATTTGAATCCGCCAACATTGGAGTTATGTGATCAGTGGGGAGGAAGGATTCTTACCCGAATAAGAAGACAGGAGGGCCTCCACGTAAACAATTGTGGTAGGTATAATAAGAAAGGAAATTTACTATGAAATTTTAATTTCTTATCAAACTACCTTACAATTGTTTACAAAGGCTGAATAGACAAGAGGAGAAGGGAATCACATAACCAACCCCCCACATAACCCGACTGCACTGGAACCGTGGACAGAAGAAGAGTTCCCTAGGTCTATAAAACCATAGCATCATAAACATTAGTAAAATACATTGAGAGATGAGGCGTATGGCTCTGTGTGACACACAGACATAAAGGACAGTAATCAAGCACAGGGCTGGAACTGACCTTATAAGAAGCCTAATGGCTAGGGTAGACAACAGCATGAGCAGAAGAAAGAGGGACCAAAGAAAAAAGGTCCTCAGACTGATCCTTCAACTGACACAGATAGAAGATGGAGAGAAAGTAGAAGCATTTCTCCAGTAGGCTGCCTGCATAACATCTGACAACATGACAGAGTTAGCATAAGCCCCGGAGGTAGACAATGCATGTACCTCATGGGCAGAAATACGATTGGTAATACAATTGTCAGTCACTAGATGAGCATATGACAGGCGAATAGCAAGACAAATCCATTGAGAAATGGATTGAGGAGAGATCTTCTGTCGACCAGGAATAGGAGACAGAAAGAATCATTTCCTGCCTTTCCTAATGAACTGTGTCCGGTTGAGATAAATGTGGATTGCATGAACTGGACAGAGCAAAGGGCACTTACCCTCAGCAGAAGGAAGTGCCCTGATACACTATTACAGATAGAAGGTGGAGTAGTTTCTGGTATCTGATTCTTGGCCAGAAACAAGCAATCAGTGGTAAAAGTAACACTGCTGGCGGAGCTCCTGAAAAAAGCCAGATCAACCGAGCGGGCGTGAAGCTCACTAACCCTTCGGGCTGAGGCAAAGCCATCAGAAAAGCTGTCTTGTATGTGAGAAAATGCATATCCACCTGGGATAAAGGCTTAAGTGGTTCAAATGGCACATCCTTCCCAAACAAAGCAGCACCCTAGAAGATTCAATCTTGGGGTAAGCTGCAAAATCCTAGGCCTTTTCAAAGAAAAGTGCCGAATAAGCTTGGAGAGTTATGGTTTAGTGCCGATACGATGCTTTCCCACATATGAAAAGGTCTCTGAAGGGATGGACCTGTACTCCCTCAATGGTAACAGGTTGGAGACCCCAAGAATCAAACAGATATACCAGAAACTCCGCAATCTGTGTTATCGAAGGATCGGCATAATGAACAGAGTGATCAGCACACCATCGACCCTCTTGACCAGTGAAGGGTCACGATCCTCTAGAACACCCGACGCGAGGTGACGGGCGGCACCCGAAACATCTGAATACAGATTTTTATAGGGGTATGAAATACCCCAAGGATCTGAAGTGCTGGAACTCAGGAGAGTCGCCACAGATCTGTGAGGGACAGAAGGTCCAGGCTGCACAAAATGTGAGGGTCCCACAAAACTGGCCAAAGGACCAGAGTACGTGAACGGAAATGCAACAGAGTCCATGGTGACCCCACCATGTGCATCTGAATCCAAGGAAAAACCTGCTGGGCTCGACAGCTGAGAGACCATAGCAGAGGATTCAGCCCCTTCCGACTTTGCCGAGTTGAAGCCTGCAGGGAAGGCTGAGGCCAATATCCCACTTCCAAATTACCAGACATCCCTGCAGGGATAAGCCGTGGCCAGCTAAAACAGTGACCGAAGATGTTGCAGACAGAACACCAGTAGCAGAAGATACACTGGAAGCTGTTGAAACCGGTGGAAAGGCAGAGAGAGCAACCAAGCTCAGCTCCAAAGAAGGAGTCACAATCCTACTAACAGCCTCAGATGTCGACTGGAGAGGGACAACTGTCCCTCTACAGGAATCTCTTCACCAGATATTTCAACAGCTCCCGCAGTATCCACTGTAGGAAAAGGCTGCACATCCCACCTGGAGGGGGTAGAACTCTCACCAGACGTAGTCATGTCGGGAGGCCCGGAATGACAGCATTCCCCTTTCCTGCGGGTGCGGGAGGAACGGCCGCGAGAATGCACCACATGGTTCATGGAAGACAAAAGGTGGACGACAAAGACCCACAGAGCCCACAGGGTCAATCAGAACATCCATTACATGTGGAACATGAAGCATGAGAATCGTCCACATGCTTCAGCAAAAGGCATTGCCCACAAGGAACAGTCCTGGGCATAGCCGAGGTGAGAGAAGTAGAAGGGAAGGTGAACCTAAAAGAAACAAGAGGCCCCACGGGGCCTGAAGCTCTCATCTTGAACAGAACACAATATAAACAGAGTCCAAGAATGAATCTACATTAAGCAATCCATCTCCATAGGCTACACTGTCAATCCTTGAGTCCCTCAGGAGCGACAAAAATAATTAGGGCATCATGCCTTTTCTTCAGTTGATCATAATGTAAAATGTAGAGATCCCCTATGAAGCCCCTTGATACAACCTATGTGGATTAATCTTAGTTACACACCTATAGAGGGTACTGAATACAAAATTTTTAAATCTTCAGCAAAATGGCCAATTCCTGAAACCAATATGGAGCCCAAATATTAACCCAGGCTCTTGATTTGAACACAGTTGAATCTGACCTCCCTTGAGATGTTGTGTACCAAATATGAAAGCATTCTGTCTGTTGGATCTGAAGAAGAGAAATTTTAAAGAAATTTCTTCATATTGCACTAACTCAAAATTTGGTCTATCATAGCAAGCCCAAATATTACCCTATGATTACGATTTGAACAAACTTGAATCTGACCCCCTAGAGATGTTGTATACCAAATATGAGAGCATTCTGACTAATGGATCTGAAGAAGAGAATTTTTGAAGAAATTCCCTCATATTGTACTAAGTTAAATTTCAGGTTCCCATATGGAGCCCAAATATTAACCCAGCCTCTTGAATTGAACAAACTGGAATCTAACCCCCCTAGAGATGTTGTATACCAAATATGAAAGCATTCCGACTGGTGGATCTGAAGAAGAAGATTTTTAAAGAAATTTCCTCATATTGCACTAAGTAAAAATTTGTCTACCATAGTGAGCCCAAATATATACCTAGGGATCTGATTTGAACAAATTTGAATCTGACCCCCCTAGAGATGTTGCATACCAAATATGAAAGCATTCTGCCTGGTAGATCTGAAGAAGAAGATTTTCAAAAATTATCCCCCTTATAGAACAAAGTTAAAATTTGGGCTTCCGTAGGAAGCCCAAATATTAACCTAGGGAGTTGGTTTGAACAATCTTGAATTTGACCCTCATACCAATGATGTATATCAAACATTAAAAGATTCTGACTGATGGTTCTGAAGAAGAAGATTTTTAAAGAATATTCCCTACATTACCCTACTAGTGGGTGTTACCCGGCATTGCACGGGAGAAGATGGTTATATCAATATACCCTCAGATATGATCGACTCAGCCGTTTTCTAAATAGATTGCCAAGGTCACCAATTTCAAGGACAAGGTCACCCCTATAAAGTCAAAATGATCGATGGGTCAATATACCCGCACATATGAAATTTTAGCCCGATCGGCCTAGCCGTTTTCGAAATAAAAGGTCAAGGTGACCAATTTCAAGGTCAAGGTCACCCCATACGGGCACTCCGATAAAGTCAAAATGATCGGTGGGTCAATATACCCGCACATATGAAATTTTAGCCCGATCGGCCCAGCCGTTTTCGAAATAAAAGGCCAAGGTCATCAGTTTCAAGGTCAAGGTCACCCTGCACAGGCACGGCACCCATCCCATGTTACTCGTAGGAACAAATTACTCCCTTGCAGAAAATTTGAGATCGATCGGTCGAGAAACGGAGGAGTTCACCCGGAACAAAGATAGAGAGAGAGAGAGAAAGATACAGACATTCGTATTTATATATTAGACTAGCGGGTGATACCCGGCGTTGCACGGGAGATGTTTATATCAGCCGTTTTTGAAATAGAAGGTCAAGGTTACCAATTTCAAGGTCAAGGTCACCCCATGGGGGCACCCCGATAAAGTCAAAATGATCGGCGGGTCAATATACCCGCACATATGAAATTTTAGCCTGATCAGCCCAGCCGTTTTCGAAATAAAAGGTCAAGGTGACCAATTTCAAGGTCAAGGTCACCCCGAATGGGCACCCCGACAAAGTCAAAATGATCGATGGGTCAATATACCCGCACATATGAAATTTTAGCCCGATCGGCCCAGCCGTTTTCGAAGTAAAAGGTCAAGGTCATCAATTTCAAGGTCAAGGTCACCCCGCACGGGCATGGCACCCATCCCATGTTACTCACAGGGACGAATTACCCCCATGTAGCAAATTTGAGATCGATCAGTCGAGAAACAGAGGAGTTCACCCGGAACAAAGACAGGTAGAGAAATAGAGAGAGATATAAATACAGACATTCGCATTTATATATTAGATGTAAAAAATTTGGGCTCCTATATTGGGCCCAAATATGAACCAAGGGGCTTTATTTTAACAAACTTGCATCTGACCCCCCTATGAATGTTGTATACCGAATATCAAAAGATTCTGATGATTGGTTCTGGAGAAAAGATTTTTTTAAATTTTTGCAAATATGCTGACTCAGCATTTTTTCTGTTGCCCATTACAGAACACCTTAACACAACCGATGGCAATTTTCTTTTACCATTCAATTCTACTGGTCCTAAGGATACTTCATACCAAATCACAGCTCTCTGTTCTGTGTGGTTTTGGAAATATGGGCGTTTGAAAATATTTCTATTTTTAGCTCCCAGGGTTCCCATGGGGATGTGGGAATTTTTTGTGCATGTGTCAAGTACTTATGACCCAATAATGCCACATACCAAATTTGGTTCAAACCAGACCATCGGTTCAGAAAATAGAAATTTTGGGCGGGCCAAAAATCTTACCCCTCCCATTACAAAGCCAAATATTGTTTCACAAACTTCGTTACAACAAACTTGATTCTATATCTCAAAAGGAAGCTCCATAGCAAATATAAAGTCATTGTACATACTGGTTCATGAGAAGATTTTAAAAAATATTTTTGGAGCATTTTTCCACCACTCCCCCCCCCCCCCCCCCCCTCATGGGGTTGAGCATGTTGAGTTGAACAAAAATGCAATGCCCCTTCGGGACCATCACTCGCACAAACTTTCAACTGAATTGGCCCTGTGGCTTTGGAGGAGAAGACCAAAACATGGTGTTGAGAGACGACGGATGGAGAGCGATGAGATTAGCAGGAATCAGATAAATGTTTTCCAGCATAGAAAGGGTTCATTCAACATGAAATCAGTAGAGAAAGAGTCCATCATGAGAGAAAAAAATCTTTGGAAAAAAACACACTGAAGTCATGAGAGGGTTAAATTAAAGATATTCAGACAGGAATCGGATCAATTTTTTTCCAAGGAACCAGAAAAAAATACCGTCTACAGTATTGAAAGGGTTTTTTGTTTGTTCGTGGCATCAATAAAAATCTTTGGAACCCACACTGCAGCCTTGAGAGGGTTAAATTAAAGACATGCATACAGGTATCAGATGTTTTCCAGCATTGAAATGGTTCATTAAACATAAATAAAAATCTTTCGAAAACATACAAAAGTCCCCCCACAGAATTGACAGATTGTAATAACAAGATTAAGTCTTCATAACAGAATTTTTGTTAATTTAAGAACACAATATGTCAATCAAAAATTTCTGTGAATGAAATCCTCCAGGGATGAAACTACTGCAAAGATGCTGACTCATCATTTTTTCAATACCCTCTACCAGGCACCCTGATTGAACTGGTGACAATTTTTTTAACAAATCCCTCCTTCTGGTCCTAAGGATGTTTCATACCAAATACCAGTTCTCTGTTCCTTCGGGTTTGGGATGTATGGGCTTTTGAATTTTTTTCTGTTTTTAGCCCCTGGGGTTGTCACAGGGCTGTGAAAATTTTTTTTTTTTAGGCATCAATCAATTACTTAGGACCCACTTAACCCTTTGATACTTTTGTACATCGTCTTATGACGTACGAAATGAAACAGCGCATTAATACTTTTGTACGTCTTATGACGTACGAAATCAAACAGCTCCTTGATATTTTGTGGTCATTTGTTTTGTAATTATTTTTCAATTTTTTAAAGTTTTAACCTCAATTCCTATTTTCTCCTGAATAGTGCTCATTGACAACCGTTGAGCCAAATATTATAGCAGCTTAAAATACTGATATAACCCTGCTGTCAAGACGTCTTAACTGGTTAAGTACAAGAAGCCACTATCAGGGCTTTCAAAAAATGAGGATACCAGAGCAAAAGCCAACACTTCCCTTGCTTATATTTCATATTCAGTCAAACACAAATAATATTTTGTTCATAAAAAATTGTTTTATTACATATTATTGCAGAGTGCCTGTGGGCATTCTGCAATTATTTGTAATAAAACACGTTTTAAATAACAAATTCAGGACACTAAAAATAATCTAGCCCTCAACCAGATAATCACAAAAGTGAAAAATATCTTACTTGTATTTTCCGACGTTTGACGTCGCATTTTGAAAAACGTTGAAGAAACTGAATTCCCAATGACGTTTGGACATCAGAATAATTAAAGTCTCAAAGGGTTAAACTACATGCCAAATTTGGTTGAAGTTGGCCCACCGGTTCTTGAAATAGAAATTTGGGGTGGGGCAAAAAATCTTACCCCTCCCATTAAAGCCAAATATTCCTTCACAAACTTTGTTTGAACAAACTTGATTCTACACCTCAAAAGGAAGCTCCATAGCAAATATCAAGTCATTGTACACACTGGTTCATGAAAAGATTTTAAAAATATTTTGGAGCATTTTCCCCCACTCCCTCCCTATGGGGCTGAGCATGCCGAGTTGAATAAAAAAGCAATGCCCATTCGGGACCATCACTCACACAAATTTTCACTTGAATTGGCCCAGTGGCTTTGGAGGCGAAGACCAAAACATGGTGTTGACGGACGACAGACGAAGGACGGAGAGCGATGAGATTAGCTCAGCTTGACTTTGTCAAGATGAGCTAAAAAGAAGTAGAACACCCCCAACTACTAGAGGAAGGTGGCAAGAAATAAAGGCCCGTTGGGAACACAACCAAACCCAGAAAGGGACCCAGAAAGCAGAAGGGGAGAAATCCTGTCAGAACAGCCCCCACTGACACTTAACTCCAAAAAAAATATCCAAAAGGATAGCATAAATTGTCAACCAAAATGATAACTGAACTGCACGGTAAACGAAAGTATCGTGCGAACACGAAGAATATAAAAATTAAAAAAATGCAGTTGATTGTAATGAGAATATACAAAAAACACAGCCCTGTTATTAAAAGATCAGCAGATCCATAATTCAGTCACAGAACATGGTGTAAACGTGGTGAATTATCACTGTTTTATCAGAGCAAACGGAAGCACATCTTCCTAAGATGGCGGATGAGAAAAGAGTGACATGTTGGTTATATGTTTGCGCACTGGTACCGGAAGCCAGAGATTTGTATTGGGAGAAGAGTGTCCCCTATAGGGTGTGCACCGGTAGCACTCGACCCAGTTTTGGCTTATTTTTTCTTGGAGCTTTTGCACCTCCTTTCTTTCCCAAATCGCCTGGGAAAGATCAAAACAGAGAGTATACTTCTGAGTTCCACTGTAAAGCAAGCCTGTTGTAAACAATTGTAAGGTAGGTTGTTAAGAAATATACAATGCTATTCTATGTAACAGCTACAGCTTTCTCTCTGACCTCTTTGTTTAAGAAAGATACCCTGAAGTTTTAAATAATGGCTATTGCTTCAGTGAACTCATTTGCCAGTACAGTCTATCAGTACAACAAAAACATTAAGATATGATTGATTGTATTCGGGATATCATGTTGACAAACAATGCATAGAAGACAGAAACATTACAACTACACCATCAAGGATTGCCTTCTATGAATGTCATTTATTTACTTATTGGGTTTAACGACTCTTTTGACAGCCACTGTCACCATGTGTCGGACAGTTTTACGGGTGGAGGAAGCCAGAGTACCCTGAGAGAACCACCAAGCAATGGCGAGCAACTGTCAGGCTCCCCAACAGACTGACGCCACACAAGCAGGGTTAGCATTGGTTGAAGACAAGTACACCATAGTTTTAAAGAAATCAGAAATAGGTTTTCGTTAACAGTATTTAAATATTTTCATTCAGGAATCAGATCAATTTTTCCAAGAAACCAGAAAAGGCATATATGAGCACAGCATTCAAAGGGTTTGATCAAGGGAATGCATTAGAGGTCCAACAATGTAATTTCCAGCAATTCTGAAGAATGCATTCAATGATCCCTGGGTGACCTCAGTGACCTTGACCCATATTGTGAACCTCTATCGAGTGTCGACTCATTTGTGTTGGTCCCAGGTCTATACATCATACCATGCTTGAGATATGACCCACTTTCAAACATTTTGACCATGCCCACTTTTCTCATGTAAAAATACATGTATGAACTTCGGGAATGCATTAAGAGGTCAAACTTGAGGCTCTACTGAGCCTGTAATCGCTCACCTGGAACTACATATAAAAATGTGATTTCCCATAGGCTTTCCATGGTAACTATGAGCTGCAATTGTGGCCATATTTGCAACATTACATCAACATTACATGAGAATCATTGGTAGGTGTCCCAGGCTTCAATGACGTGAAGTTTCAAAACATTTGAATCCATCAAACAGAATCATAGAATGTCTCTGGTGGCCATATTTTCCAACCATCGGGAACATAAAAAAGAGGATTGTTTGTAGAGGGCCTCCTATAGACCATTCTTGCCAAGTTTTGGTTCACGCCAGCTCAGTAGTTCCAGAGAGATGAAAATGTGATTTCCCATAGGTTTTTTCTATAGTAACTATAAATCGCAATTGTGGCTGTGTTTGCAATATGATCAACATTAAAATGAGGAAGGTTGGTGGAGGGTGACCCGGTTATCAACCATGCAAAGTTTCAAAACATTTGGCCCTGTGGTTTCAGAGGAGAAGAGTTTTCAAAATTGACCCAACAGGAATAAAATGAGTACCAGTTGTAGAGAACCTCTCATAGACATTGCCTGCCAAGTCTGGTTCACATTGGCTCTGTACTTTCAGTGAAGATGATGAAAATGTGATTTCCTATAGGGTTTCTATAGTAACTATAAGCCACAATTGCAGCCATAGTTGCAACCCAATGAAGATTGAAATGAGGATCATTGGTAGAGGGGGTTACAGTCATCAGTCACACTGAGTTTTCAAACCATTTGGCCTTGTAGTTTCAAAGAAGATTTTCTTGAAAATGCACACATTTATGAATTCTGTTTCAACAAAAAAAAAATCAGTAAGAGGATGTTAAATATTTTGAAAATTACAATTTTTTCTGACAGTATTCTCTTTCAAAATAGCTTTGGATAGGTAAAGGGTTACAGTCAAACACATTTTACATTTTACATTTTACTTATTTTGTCAATTCTTAAAAGATATAATAAGATTACTGTCATCTAAGCTGACATGATGGGAAGTGAATTTATTACATTCCTCAGTTCGTTTTGCATTGAATTTAATGTTGATTAAAAAGTGGTAATGTCATGAGTGAATTATGTCACTTCAATAGTAACTTTGGAACGACTGACGTATATAAGCCATGCCCCCACCAATTTGTTGATGTTTTGTTTTCCAGTTCCACATCAGTTAATTAAAATGAATTTTCCTTCTGAATATTTTTAAAAATCCTTTCTTTCCTCTATGAACAGGTTTGTTAGCACAGTTGACAAAATCCAAATAGAAATGTTTTTATCTTATGGCTGAATGCCATTCCCCAAATGCGACTGGAACGCCACATAAAATAGTAAAATATCCAACGAAAGTCACAAAAATAAAACTGGGCCATTTCCAATCGAAGATTTGACATAGAAAGTGATGTATTCATACGCGCTAATTTCAGAAGTATTTCAGAGTTGCATTTGCGAATATTTTGTGTTGAATTATTTTTAATGAAAGACATTTTGGTCTAAAATGTCATTTACTAAAGAGAGTGACCCATTCTTACGGCAAGTTATGGTATATAATTCGCCTCGAGACAGGACTATTTCGTATTTCCTTCCTGCTAATTTTAGAAATGTTTCCGTGTTTACACTAAATTGGATTATATCTGACAATAGTTTGGGTTGAATTATTATAGTAAAAGACCTCTTTATTCCAAATGTCATGCAATAAACTGAGTAATCAATTTGTTTTGAGCGTTACGGTAAATAATTCATCTTGAGACGGTACTGTTTCGTAAATCACTCGGGCTATGCCCTTGTGATTTACTCACGTCCTGTCTCTCGATGAATTATTTACCGTAACGCTCAAAACAAATTGATTACTCTCTATATAAACAAAAACTTCCCTGGTTTTCCAAACACCTGTCATCAATCAGTATTTTCTGATAATTAACTTGAGACAAATAATACATATATCAACATACAGTTGCACTTGTTTACAGTACAAGTCAAAATAAGTTGTAGGATAATCCTATAAACTATGTATCTTTCTCTTCCAACAATGATAAGACCAGAAGCTGACATCATTTTCTGGAAAGCTCTCACTGATAGCTTTCCAGAAAATGTCAGATTCTGATCTTGTCAGTGCAGGAGCAGCAGTTTACTTAGTTTATTGCAGTTATGCTACAGCTTATTTTGACTTGTACTGTATACACAATATATTTGGGGTTTTTTTTGTTCTCAGTGGAGAAAACTGGAAGCAACCCTTACCAGATTTTAAAAAAAAACAAGTATTTTGCTGACAGTACCGATCTTCCTGCAGACAGGAGAGGCATTCGGTTAAGCATTAGAATATAGCCTCTGGCAGCCACATATTTCCATCCTCTCATAGACCATTCCTGCAAAGTTTGGTTCACGTCGGCTCAGTAGTTCCAGAGAAGAAGATGAAAATGTGATTTCCCATTGGGTTTCTATCGTAACTATAAGCCGCAATTACGGCCATGTTTACAACCCGATCAACATTAAATGAGGATCATTGGTAGAGGGGGTCCCAGTCATCACTTATGTGAAGTATCAAAACAATTGGCCTGGCAGTTTCAGAGGAGAAGATTTTTGAAAATCCTCCAATCAGAATCAAAGAATGCCTATGGCGGCCATGTTTTTCAACCCACAGGAACAAATGAGGATCGTTTGTAGAGGACCTCCCATAGACCATCCCTGCCAAGTTTGGTTCACGTCGGCTCAGTAGTTCCGGAGAAGAAGATGAAAATGTGATTTCCCATAGGGTTTCTATAGTAACTATAAGCCGCAATTGTGGCCATGTTTGCAACCAGATCAACATTAAATGAGGATCGTTGGTAGAGGGGGTCCCAGTCATCATTTATGTGAAGTATCAAAACATTTGGCCTGGCAGTTTCAGAGGAGAAGATTTTTGAAAATCCACCAATCAGAATCAAAGAATGCCTCTGGCGGCCATGTTTTTCAACCCACGGGAACAAAATGAAGATCGTTTGTAGAGGACCTCCGATAGACTATCCCTGCCAGGTTTGTTTTCACGTCGCCTCGGTTTTTCAAGAGAAGAACAGGAAAATGTGATTTCCCATAGGGTTTCTACAGTAACTATAAGCCACAATAGCAGCCATGTTTGTGACCCAATCAACATTAAATGAGGACATTGGTAGAGGGGGTCCCAGTCATCGTTTATGTGAAGTTTCAAAACATTTGGCCAAGCAGTTTCAGAGGAGAAGATTTTTGAAAATCCACCAACCAGAATCAAAGAATGCCTCTGGAAGCAATGTTTTTCATCCAACGGGAACAAAATGAGGATCGTTTGTACAGAACCCTGGGGCATTAGGGATGTTCCAAGTTTGGTTCACACCGGCGCAGCGATAACAGAGAAGAAGATGAAAATGTGAAAAGTTTACGGACGACGACAGATGCCAAGTGATGAGAAAAGCTTGCATGGCCTTGTAGGCCAGGTGAGCTAAAAATGTGATTTCCAGCAATTCTGAAAAATGCACTCAATGACCCCTAGGTGACCTCAGTAGACATGACCCATATTTGCTGCCCCTCCCCCTCCCCCCATTGAGTGTCAACTCATTTGTTGTTGGTTCCAGGTCCATTCATCATACCATCCTTGAGATATGAGCATGACCCATTTTCAAACATTTGGCCACTCTCACTTTTTTTTACGTAAAAATGCATGTATGGACTCTGAGAATGCATTAGGGGGTTCAAATATGTGATTCTGAAAAATGCACTCAATGACCCCTAGGTGACCTCAGTGACCTTGACCCATATTTTGAATCTCCATCCAGTGTTGACTCATTTGGTGTTGGTCCATAGGTCATACCTGCCTATGGGCGTGATCCACTTTCAAAACACCCCCATGGACATCCCTAATGCCCCAGGAATCTGAAAAAGGTTAGGTGCCGAGAACTTGTGACTCTCTGTCAGCATGCCAAATATCAACATGATAGGACAATTCACTTTCGAGTTACTGTGCTGACAAACAAGAGGCCCCAGGGGTGCCTGAGGGCGCTCACCTGACATGGTAGCCTAAATATCAACTCAGAGAATTGATTTCAACAAGTTGCATCTGCTCCTCCTAAGAAAAGCTTAAACCAAATATCCAAAGATTCTGACCAGTGGATCTAAAAAAAGAAGATTTTTAAAGAATATTCCTCATATTGAACTAAGTTATAATTTGGGCTCCCACAGGGAGCCCATATATGAACCCAGGGACTTGGCTTTAACAAACTTGAATCTCACCCCCCTAAGGATGCTGCACACCAAATATCAAAACATTCCAACTGCTGGATCTGAAGAAGATTTTTAAAGAAAATTCCTCATTTTGAACTAAGTTACAATTCGAGCTCCTACAGTGAGTCCAAATATGGACCTAGGGACATGTCTTGAACAAACTTGAATCTCACCCCCCTAAGGATGCTGCATACCAAATATCAAAACATTCTGACTGCTGGATCTGAAGAAGACTTTTAAAGAAAATTCCTCATTTTGAACTAAGTTATCATTCGGGCTCCCACAGTGAACCCAAATATGGACCTAGGGACATGGCTTGAACAAACTTGAATCTCCACCCCCCCCCCCCCCCCCCCCACCAACCCCCAAGGATGCTGCATACCAAATATCAAAACATTCCGACTGCTGGATCTGAAGAAGAATTTTAAAGAAAATTCCTCATTTTGAACTAAGTTATAATTCGGGCTACCACAGTGAGCCCAAATATGAACCCAGGGACTTGGCTTGAACAAACTTGAATCTCACCCCCCACCCCTCCCCTAAGCATGCTGCATATCCAATATCAAAAGATTCTGCCTGCTGGATCTTGAGAAGAAGATTTTCAAAGAAATTTGCCTGAAATGCACTAAGTTCAAATTTGGACTTCTATACTGAGCCCAAATATAGATCCAGGGGTCCGATTTGAATAAACGTGAATCAGATCCACCCCACAATGTTGCATACCAAATATCAAAAGATTCTGCCTGCTGGATCTGGAGAAGAAGATTTTTGAAGAAATTTGCCTGAAATGCACTAAGTTCGAATTCGAGCTTCTATAAGTGAGCCCAAATATGAATCTAGGGAGCCGATTTGAACACATTTGAATCAGATCCACCCCACAGTGCTGCATACCAAATATCAAAAGATTCTGCCTGCTGGATCTGGAGAAGAAGATTTTTAAGAAATTTGCCTGAAATGCACTAAGTTAAAATTCGAGCTTCTATAATAGACTGAACCCAAATATAAACCCAGGGGGCCAATTTGAACAAACTTGAATCAGATCCACCCCACAATGTGCATACCAAATATCAAAAGATTCTGCCTGATGGATCTGGAGAAGAAGATTTTTTAATGTTTTTCCCATTGCCTAAAGTGTTAAAAAGTGCTGACTCAGCACTTTTTCAAAGCCCTGAAAAAAGCACCTTGTGATCAAATCGATAGGGATTTTTTTTAACCATTCTATTCTACTGGATAAAAGTAAGCTTTATACAAAATAAGAATTCTCTGTGACGTGTAGTTTTGGAGATATGGCAGTTTTAAGGTTTTTCCTATTTTTAGCTCCCGAGGTTGCCACGGGGCAATGAGAAAATTTTTTTTTGCATCAATCAACTACTTATGACCCATTATCATCTCATATCAAATTTGGTTCAAATCGACCTCACGGTTCTGAAAATAGAAATTTTAGGCGAGGCCAAAATTTTTGCCCCTCCCATAACGAAGGCAAATAATGCCCGACAAACTTCTCTTGAACAAACTTGTTCTAAACCTCAAAAGGACTCTGTATACCATATATCAAGTCTCTGCTATTGGTGGTTCATTAGAAGAAGATTTTCAAAAAATTTGGCCATTTTTTCCCACCCCTCTGCTCAATATGAGTCGAAACCTAATTTGCATAAAAATCAAAATGCCCCTATATAACCACTACTTACATGAAATTTAATTAAAATGTGGCCAGTGGTTTAGGAGAAAGAGGCTCAAACACTACCTCCACGGAGGACGATGGACGACAGACGACGGACAGACGGTAGACGAAGAGTGATCAGAAAAGCTCACCCTGACTTTCAGTCAGGTGAGCTAAAAAATGCTTAGAAGACAGAAGACAGGAGAATATGAAGAAGAAAAAAAAGAAAGAAAAAAGAAACCATTCAAAAACAATAGTCTGTGTGTTTCACACAGACAAATTATACAGGTAATACCAGAAAATTACTTGACCCGGTTTGAAAATAATATTCAACTCAATAGAACATATGTGTTATGTCTGTTGTGGTGAATATGTCAGGTTTTGAATTAGTCTGTGCGAAACACACAGACTATTGTTCTTGTACAGTTTCTTTTTTTTTTCTTTTTTTATTCTTCTTCTGTCTTCTAAGCACTTTTTTGTCTGCATGATAACTCGAAGAGAAGGCAGAGTGGGAAGCCATTACCATTTCCCTACCTCCAGCTCCTGCAATCCCCATCCACACTCCAGCTGCTTTTCCTTGGTGGGGGGGGGGGGGGGAGGAGGCAACCTGGAGGATGGAGACATCAGTGTGACAGAGACGGAAATGGAAACTGGCTCTCCAAAGCCTCCTACTCCAATCTCTCCCCTCCCTCCAGATCAGGAGCAGGATCAAGGACTACCAGATCTCATGGCAGTACTGGAAAGCTTGATGCAAGAGGTTAGAGAAACCATCAAGGAGCCAACAGAAAGCAACAACAATGCGATGGCACTTCTGGCAGATCACAGCACCCATAGAACTCCTGAGGCACCTAGGACTTGACTGTTCCATCCAAGTCAGTCCTCCAATCAGAACATCAATAGCCCGACAACACCAACAACCACTACAGTCTCACCTTTGCACCCACATCCACCCAAAAAGAAAAACAAGCGACACAAATGCCGCTAAACAGCCAAAGAGGGGAGAAAGGGGTTTGCCCCAAACCGCCCATGTGTGCATTTGGCAGGCGAAACCATTGGTTCAGATATTGATAGAAAGAGAACACTTTAAATTCTTCATATAAAAGTAAGAAATTACTATTTTGGATGGACCAGCCCTTTCACATCATAATCTCAAAGAGTTTTTAACTTTATAAACCTTTAACTGTAACTTATTAACCCTTTACCCAACGAATCACACGCATCCGCCAGCGTAATATGCAAATTGAGCAGTTGAAAAAATTTAATTTTTCAAAATATTTCAACAAAACCATATCATGTGACCCCTCATTGGAACGAGCTCATTGAGCTCGTTTCAATGAGGGGTCACATGATATGGTTTTGTTGAACTTTTTGGAAAAATTAAAAAAAAATTATATTCAAAATAATAAATTTTGAGATCGTCTGCATTGGTTAAAGGGTTAAACAAATGCCTTTGTACTTGTATTAAAACTGAATTAAAATTTTTAAAAAGTTGAAAAATCAATTCTTCTCCATTTCTGCAATAAATATTCTCTGTTTCGTCATTCACTGGCTAGCAAAAACCTCAAGCATGTAATGAGAGACCACCTGTCTTGAAAGACAACTTTTGCTCGGCAAAAAGGGCGGCCTCTCAAGACAGGTTCTACTGTACATGATAAATTTGGTTAAAATCAGCCCATTGGATCTGGAAAGAGAAATTTTGAGTGGAAGCCCAAATTTGGAAGCCCAAATCTTTACCTACTGAATTCCTTAGAAAAAAAATGAATCTGCATCACTAAAGTAAGTTCCATAGCAGAAATCTAAGCATTATTGTGAGTGGCTTATGAGAAGATGATTTTTAAAACATTTTAGGCTTATGGAGCATTAACCCCACCTCAAACTTTTTTGGAAAAAATCAGAAGAGTAAACTCCACCAAAATGCTTTGCACCAAATCAGTTTAGACTTGGCCAAAAGGTTCTAAAGAAGAACACTTAGTTGATGGAGCAGAAGAATGATAATGACATGGCATTTTCCCATTGCCAACAGTCTTAAAATGGGCATTCCCATACGGCACCCCATGACAAAATCGATAGCAATTTTTTTGGGTCCATCTGATTCCACTTGTCCTAAGGAAGCTCCATGCTAAAAAACAATATTCTGGTCGATGCAGTTTTTGAAATATGAGCATTTTAATTTTTTCTATTTTTAGCTTTTGGGGTACCCATGGGTCAGCAAAAAATTTTTTATGACATAAATCAAGTGGTTATGACCCCCTTATACTACATGCCAAATTTGGTTCAAATCAGTCCATTGATTCATGAACTAGAAAATTTGGGTGGATCGAGCCCGAGATAGGTATGCTTCAATCTCCACCACCAAAGGAAGTTTCATACCAAATATCAATGCATCCTCTGTGGTAGTTCATGAAAAGAACATTTAAATTTTCTTTAGGCTTTTGGGGCATTAACCCCACCCAGCCCCAAGGGGAGTAGCAACTTTTTGGGAAAAACTCAGAAGAGTATACACCACCAAGATGTTTTCTACCAAATTAGTTTAGATTTTGCCCAAAGGTTCGGAAGAATACTTAGCTGATGGATCACAAGGTAGATGATCATTGCCAAGAGTGCTAAAATGGTCATCCCCATATGGCCCCAGTTGTGGGAATTCAATTTAAGGCCATGACATCCCTACGTTGGTTCACAACTTTCACCCAGGTGATGTTATCATCGATTGCAATGGCTGCAGGCACATGTACCAAATCGGTTTCACTTGGCACACTGGAGACGTGTGTTATTCACTGACACTCGGCTCACACTTTACAGGACAGATGGATGACAACGTTGCTATCGATGTCGAGTTGAGCAATATTCTGACATGTGCGTTAAAGAAAATAACAGATTCAGGGGAGGGTCTATTATGATTTGGGGGTGGGATTTCTTATGGTGTGAAAACACCTCTCATGGTCATCCAGGCAATCTTACAACCTTAAGCTATCGGGATGAGGTCCTCATGCCTCACATCCTTCCACTTATCCATGCACGAAACCTTATGCTGCAGCAGGAAATGTGAGGCTGCACATTGCTAGGGTTTGTCATGACTTCCTCAACCAAAACACTGTCCCAGTTCTCAATTGGCCACCCTACAGTCCAGATTTGTCCCTGATTGAGCCTTTGTAGAATGAGCTGGACAGGAGGGTTAGGAAGTACGTCAACATTCCAAACAATGTCGCTCAGTTCACGCAGGCCCTTCTTTAGGAGAGGAATAACATCCCATAAAGGACCATAAACAACTTGCTGGGGTCAATGGTAAGGAGAGTTAGAGCAATCACAGACTGAAGCACGGAATGAGCACACCCACTATTGATTTTTGAGCAGGAAATGGCATAGGGTACCCACGTTTGAAAGTTATGCATGCAAACGCCGTCTGTGTTAAGACAACAAAACTCATCAAACTTTAATCAGTAATGAAGAAATAACATCAAAATCCAAACAATGAAATAATCATCCATAACACATTTGAAATATTTACCACAGAAAAAAACTTGCATTTCTCTTTTCCGCTAGTCTATGTTAGAATTTGGCCCAGTGGTTTTGAAGAAGAAGACAAGATTCAAAAGATAACGGATGATGGACGCCAAACAACGGACGTTGGATGCCAAGTGATGGAAATAGCTCCCACTGACTTGCAGTCAGGTAAGCTAAAAATGCCTGTCCACATGCATTTTTATAAAACAAAATGACAGAACCAGAAGACCTATTTTGAGTGGCCAAACTGACGATATATGGACGATGGACACTGGATGCCAACTGTCACTCTGATGGCAATAACTCATACTAACATTCAGTCAAGTGTGCTTAAAAAGTCCAAAAGAGTGAAGTAAAAGAACATAGCTTTCAATATTTTACTGTCTCCACTTGATGTTCCAGCTCTTAAGATAAAAGCCCTACATCCCCATTTGAGCTCACCAATGCATGGCATGCAATAAACCTAGGCTTATTACAAATCTGCAAAAAATGTCTGATCAAGGGTTAATGTTGACTTAAATTCATGCATTTAACATGTAAATGAAATATAAAAGCCACAGCATACTGGTGATAGCACCCACTCATGTACATGAAAAGCATAACAGTCCACACTTACAAAAGAGTCAAACACTGCATTAAAAAAATCCAAAATCTCTGAAAAATGTCTGGCCAAGGGTTAATGTCATCTTATATTGATGCATTTAACACATATATGAAATAGAAAAGCCACAGCTTACCGGTGGTAGCCTCCACTCATGAGCATGTACAGCAAAACAGGTCAGAATTTTGTTTTAGGTCCATACTTACAAAAAAGTCTAACATTGCAAAAACACTCTAAACATCAAAAAAATATCACTGGGTAAGGGTCTGTGGGTAATTGTAAGTCATAGAAACAGTATGAGGTGCATAGTAACAGGTGGGAAAATAAAAGTGGACTCTTACAATAACTTTAACACAAGTGTTGGCGTCGACGCTCCTCGGGTCATTATATAATCTCACATAACTTCATTGGTGAGCTAAAAATGACAGAGGTGGACAAAAGCCCAATAATGTTGTGTATGTATTTTTAGGAAAAAAAAAGTGTTGTATTCTAATTACATGACTAAATGGACCAAACATAATTTATTAATTTTTTAAAAATTATTTTTATCACATAGAAAAACACAATTGTCACAAAAAAAATAGAGTAGCACACAAAGACATTTAACCATTTGTATACTGATGTCAAAATAACAAAATTTCAAGTAACAAGGTGGGCAATGCAGGGATGTGCCAATGCCCCTGACCCGCCAAAAAGTTTCTAAGTTGAAAGAATGAAAAAGGACGATAATTCTTGAAAAAATGTGTGTAAAAACACACGCTATACAGGTATTGTTCCCCCATGATGCTCTATCACAACACCAAATATCATTCAAATCGGAGTAGCAGTGGCTGATATACAAGAGAAAATGTGACGGACAGACGGATGGACAGATAGACGTCTCCAATAGATAACCCTTTGACTTTTCAAGTCGGGGGCATAATAATTTGTTCCCATTATGCAACTGGGAATTTAACCAATTCAGTCTTATGTGACAGAGCTCAGTGAGATTTGACAAACAAGACTGAATTGGTTGAATTCCCAGTGCCATTACACGAAACATTTGCAGGAAGAAATTTTGATATTTTGAAATCAGAGTACCGAGTGTTAAACAAACATATCAGATGATTATTTACAAAGTTACGTATTTCTGATAACTAAACGTTTTAACTGTTAGAGTGTTGAAGCCACTATCAGGACTCTACTGAAAAGTACTGAAAGCCACTTTAGTGGCTTTATACAGTGAGCATTATCTTGTCATTTCTACAGCAGGAGATTAAGAAATGTTCATATAAAATTGTATTGTTACAATTTATTGGAGAGTGCCAGTAGGCACTCTCCAATAAATAGTAACAAAACAATTATTGACGAAAAATACCTTTCTAAACTAAGACTCCCCTTGCTGGCAGTATTGTATCTTTGAAAAAAAATACCCTTGTTACAAATCACCTTTGAAAAATAAGTTAGCACTCTGCCAGTTAATGGAAGTTCACAATACTTTTGGGAATGAATTTATTGGGCATAAAAAGTAATTATTAATATTTTCAACCTGCAGCCATAAAGCTGCAAGTTGAGAACATTAACTGATCTATTCCTTACAGGAATGCCTTCCACAAAGATGAAAGTGTCAATGACACTGCAGCTCAACTTGTCCAAGAAGGGACTGAACTAAACGGAAAGATCCAGTAATGCCAAGTCATTTACTCAAGTTTCTACAGACAAGACATCACACCAAAGCTACATATGAAATTTGAAAAAGACTGGATGAGAGGTGCAGCCTGTAGGCTTGGCTAATGGAATGCTGACAATTTATATGCCAAATCCAAGATGGCCACTGAAGGCATGTTTTTCAACAAAATTCAGAAAATTTTGATAGCTTCCATCTAGACATCACATCAAAGGTACATGTGAAATTTCAAACTTGAGGTACTGTGAGCAAACTCACAAAGTGATACCCTCCCCCCCTCCCACGCCTGAAATGTATAAGTTAGATTATCTCCCCTTGGAAATGTCAGAACGGAATTATATTGCTTCATGCACATCTTCATATGGAGTTCTTCCATTGTGTAAAGTTTCATGAAAATTCTTCAAACGGTTTAGGAGGAGTTGCGCTTACAAGGATGGACAGACGGTATAAGTTAGATTATCTCCCCTTGAAAATGTCAGAACGGAATTATATTGCTTCATGCACATCTTCATATGGAGTTCTTCCATTGTGTAAAGTTTCATGAAAATTCTTCAAACGGTTTAGGAGGAGTTGCGCTTACAAGGATGGACAGACAGTATAAGTTAGATTATCTCCCCTTGGAAATGTCAGAATGGAATTATATTGCTTCATGCACATCTTCATATGGAGTTCTTCCATTGTGTAAAGTTTCATGAAAATTCTTCTAACGGTTTAGGAGGAGTTGCACTTACAAGGATGGACAGACGGTATAAGTTAGATTATCTCCCCTTGGAAATGTCAGAACGGAATTATATTGCTTCATGCACATCTTCATATGGAGTTCTTCCATTGTGTAAAGTTTCATGAAAATTCTTCAAATGGTTTAGGAGGAGTTGCACTTACAAGGATGGACAGACGGACGTTCTAATAAATGGGTACTTAGGTGACTATTTTTACGGGACTACAATAAAATGCATGTCCATTATACTAAAACAAGTGATTTTGGGAAAAAATTTTGGTGTGGTAGCAAACCCTGACCCTACCCTTTACTGACCCTAACCCTATACCCCCAACCCTCTATTCTAAACCCCACCCTAGACTAATGAAAATGGCTATTTTTTTAGGCTACGTTATCATAAAATGCATGTCCATTCTATTAAAACAACTTTTGGGGAAAAAATGTTTTGGGGTAGTAGCAAACCCTAACCCTACCCTTTACTGACCCTAACCCCACACCACCCCAACTCTAAACCCCACCCTAGAAAATTGGGATTTACTTGTGGGACTAGCCACCTAAATCACGGTAGTCACCTAACCCCCGTTTATACCGATAATTAGCCCCCTAAGTAGTCATTTATGAGTGAGTAAATCCCAATTTTCTAGGGTGGGGTTTAGAGTTGGGGTGGTGTGGGGTTAGGGTCAGTAAAGGGTAGGGTTAGGGTTTGCTACTACCCCAAAACATTTTTTCCCCAAAAGTTGTTTTAATAGAATGGACATGCATTTTATGATAACGTAGCCTAAAAAAATAGCCATTTTCATTAGTCTAGGGTGGGGTTTAGAATAGAGGGTTGGGGGTATAGGGTTAGGGTCAGTAAAGGGTAGGGTCAGGGTTTGCTACCACACCAAAATTTTTTCCCAAAATCACTTGTTTTAGTATAATGGACATGCATTTTATTGTAGTCCCGTAAAAATAGTCACCTAAGTACCCATTTATTAGAACGGACAGATGGACAGACGGACGGATGGACAGGGTGATTCCTATATACCCTCCCAAACTTTGTTTGCGGGGGCTATAAAAAGATGGGGTGAGGGATGTGGTCTGTAGAGTGTGCCAATTGTTGACAATTTATATGCCTAATCCAAGATGGCTGCTGGCAGCCATGTTTTTCAACAAATTATAGAAAAATCTGATAGCTCCCATCTAGACATCACACCAAAACTACATATGAAATATGAAAAAGATTGGATGAGAGATGCAGCCTGCAGGGTGTACTAATGGAATTGCTGACAATTCATATGCCAAATCCAAGATGGCTGCTGGTGGCCACAATTTTTAACAAAATTCAGAAAAATTAGATAGCTCCCATTTAGACATCACACCAAATCTATATATGAAATTTGAATAAGATCAGGTGAGAGATGCAGCCTTTAGGGTGTGCTAATGGAATTGTTGTCAATTTATATCTAAATCCAAAATGGCTGCTGGTGGCCATGTTTTTGAACAAAATTAAGAAATATTCGACAGCTCCCATCTAGACTTCACACCAAAGGTACATATGAAATTTAAAAAAGGTCGGCTGATAAATGCAGCCTTAGGGTGTGCTAATGGAATTGTTGTTAATTTATATGCCAAAGCTTGCAGCCATGTTTTTAAATTCGAAAAAATTTGATTGCTCCCATCTAGACACTGCCCTAAAACCACGTATGAAATTTGGAACTGATTGAGTGAGAGCTGCGGCCTGTAGGGTGTGCTAATGGAATTGTGGATGGACAGACGTATGAACAGTTGGACGGACGTACAGATGTTTCCATAGATTGAACACTATTTCAGCCTGCAGTCATTATCAAAAGGTTGAAAGAAAAAATCAAACATGTAGTAACAAAAATTAAAATATAATGCTGACATATGAAATTATTTTTATAAACATTAAATCAAATTAAATTAATATAGAAAATCTTTCGCAGAGGTTTTGTCAACTTTTGTTACTTGTCTGTAGCACTTTAATCTGGTAGGGGTTTTGTTCATAGCACTTCAGTTAATAATATCACTTTCAACTGATATTTTATCTCTTATCTTCAAAAATTTATATCAGGCGAAAGTTCTTACAAGTAAAGTCACATTAAACAACATTACCTGTTAATTACAACATCAGTTTGGAAGAATTTGATACACTGTTAACTACTTCATTATTTGCAAAGAAGTGGAACATAACATCAATGAACACGGTGACATACATACCAAAATAGAAGAAATTGGCTAATAAATGCTGTCTCACCTTCATAATTATTATTATCATCTCTCAACCAGAGAATGCAAAACATTTTATCACATGTAACAAGAGAGCTTTAAACTCTTTACCTGCTAAGTATTTTCAAGATATTTTTCATCAAATCTAGTCATGGCTGCTACAGAGCAGCTATGACCAGATTTGATGAAAAATTCATCTGTGTTTGACTCAATGAATCATTGGTGAAAAAATCTAATCAATTTACTGGGGGGAAATTTGATTAAATGTACCCAAATCATACTTATTTCAGTGGCAGGGGCACAGTGGCATCGTGGTGGCATCTCGGTAACCGGTTCTCGTCAGATCACCGAAGTTAAGCAATGTCGAGCACGGTTAGTAGTTGGATGGGTGACCATTTCAGCGACTGATTTGCATTCCCACGTTGTGTCCTTGGGCAAGGCACTTAACCCCGATTGCTGTGTACTAAGGCGTACTTAAACCAATCTAACCCTCTCTGTGCCGTGGTGCAGAGTTCAAAATTACGATGTTGGAAAGCTGGCAGCCGCTCGTCGTTGCTCGGTGGTTCTCTCTGGGTACTCCGGCTTCCTCCACCCGTAAAACTCACCGACATGATATGACCCTGGCTGTTAATGTGTCGTTAAACTCTAATAAAAAAAAAAAATATTTCAATGGCAAGAAGAAATCCTTGCTGGGCAGGAATATACACCAGCAGCATGCAAGAAGTTAAACCTCACAACACAAAAATGAATGCTCCATACTTTAACTCACAGGTATTTATTTATTTAATTTATAAAATCATGTTCAGCCAATCGTTTATGGTTACAATCAGACATGTTAACCTGAGAACAATTTTTTCAGGGAACTTGAGAGTGATTTTCAGGGAAATTAGATGAATTTCAGGGAAACATATGTGCTCAAGCAATATACATAAGAACTAAAACATTTCAGCACTTGGACCACCACTGGCACTCGGTTGCACCAAGCAGTTCATGGGCTAAAAATTTGCCATGTTAAAAAATCATTGGTTCAAATACTTCATCCCCCTCCCTTTTACCCCCTCATCCTTTTTCTGCCTCACCCACCCCCCCCCCCCCCTCCCACACACACACACCACCACCACCACCACCACCACCTGTAGTTACAAGTTGGCCCAAGTGCATAGTCATATAATTCTCTTCTGGAATGGGCAATAAAGTGTATTCCATGTTTCATGACGCACACACTTTTACCCAACTTCCCTTTATTTTGTGTTGTTTGTGGTGTTTCGTTATATGCACCAATTTCTGTGTGGGGGCATTTTGGCATTTGGGGATCGAGATTTTTTTCTCATCATCAGTAGGTAATTCATAATTCTGTTTGAACTGTGCAAATACCATTCAGAGCTTTCCGGAAATAGACGCCTCAACTGTGGCTCATGAAGCAGAACAATGATCAGTGTTACTGACTTTTAAAAAATACGTCCGTTGTGTATCAATTTTAAGCTGTAATGTTTCGGCATATCACGGAAGCAAGGTGAATTTCTCAGAGCAAATTGGCCCATTTCAAACCGTATTCTACTTTGCCGAAGTGGATAAAAAATCGAGTGGATAATTGAATTAACTTAGATGTGAGTCTTCCATGGAAGACATGTGTTGCCTGGCATTTCAGACAGAATTCTAAGTGGAAAAGGGGCATAACTCTGGAAAAAATACAGCGGATCAAAAAATAAAATAGGAGGTGCACAATGACATGATGTGATAAAGAATCACTGAAAGTTTCATCAAAATCCATTCATAGGTTAAAGAGGAGTGGCGGATAAGAGAAGCCTGGCGTTTCAGACAGAATTCTAACTGGAAAAGGGGCATACCTCTGGAAAAAATACAGCGGATCAAAAAATAAAATAGGAGGTGCACAATGCCATGATGTGATAAAGAATCACTGAAAGTTTCATCAAAATCCATTCATAGGTTAAAGAGGAGTGGCGGATAAGAGAAGCCTGGCGTTTCAGACAGAATTCTAAGTGGAAAAGAGGTATAACTCTGGAAAAAATACAGCGGATCAAAAAATAAAATAGGAGGTGCACAATGCCATGATGTGATAAAGAATCACTGAAAGTTTCATCAAAATCCATTCATAGGTTAAAGAGGAGTGGTGGATGAGAGAAGCCTGGCATTTCAGACAGAATTCTAAGTGGAAAAGGGGCATAACTCTGGAAAAAATACAGCGGATCAAAAAATAAAATAGGAGGTGCACACTGCCATGATTTGATAAAGAATCACTGAAAGTTTCATCAAAATCCATTCATAGGTTAAAGAGGAGTGGCGGATTAGAGAAGCCTGGCATTTCAGACAGAATTCTAAGTGGAAAAGGGGCATAACTCTGGAAAAAATACAGCGGATCAAAAAATAAAATAGGAGGTGCACAATGCCATGATTTGATAAAGAATCACTGAAAGTTTCATCAAAATCCATTCATAGGTTAAAGAGGAGTGGCGGATAAGAGAAGCCTGGCATTTCAGACAGAATTCTAAGTGGAAAAGGGGCATAACTCTGGAAAAAATACAGTGGATCAAAAAATAAAATAGGAGGTGCACAATGACATGATGTGATAAAGAATCACGGAAAGTTTCATCAAAATCCATTCATAGGTTAAAGAGGAGTGGTGGATAAGAGAAGCCTGGCGTTTCAGACAGAATTCTAAGTGGAAAAGGGGCATAACTCTGGATAAAATACAGTGGATCAAAAAATAAAATAGGAGGTGCACAATGCCATGATGTGATAAAGAATCACTGAATGTTTCATCAAAATCCATTCATAGGTTAAAGAGGAGTGGCAGATAAGAGAAAGTGTGACGCGGACGACGCGGACGACAAAAGTAATCCCTATATGTCGCTCCCCACTTCGTGTGGCGGCGACACAAAAATGAATGGATGTTTGAACCAAATAAATAAATACATATTCTTTAAGTCTTTTTCATACATTTTATTCACCAGGAATCATAAAGTGAAGGTGGGTGTCAATGAGTTATGTACTCAAGTCACCTACTTTCACTTCTGCAATCGTAAATTGGTCAGTCAGCAAATTTGAAAAGAATAAAATAAAACGAGGATATAAGTTATTTATTTATTTATTGGTGTTTAAGGTCACATATTTATGCACAATGGCTAATTGTGACCATGACAGTTTTATGGGTGGAGGGAGCTAGAGTACCCAGAGAGAACCACTGAGCATCGACAAGCAACTGTCAGCTCCTCAACATTCTAACTCTGTTCAAGATCTGTTTTCCCACAAATGAGCTTGATGAGCTTAGGAGACAGGAAAATGTTAACACAGTCACCAATGCAAATCATTTAGTGTATTGTAACCTTATACCCATGGTGCCCTGAGAATTTCATCAATTACTTCTTGTATGAGGGCGCTTACCCAATTACATTACTGAAAAAAGATTGATTTAAATGGTAATTAAGAGTGCTCGGCTAATTTTGTTGTCAGAATACATGTGGGTTTGCCTTGTAACAATTTTATTGGAGTGCAACTATCGACACTCTCCAATACACTGTGACAAGATAAATTCAAATGAATGGAATTTAATTTTCCTTCCTATCAAATGTGAAGCAGATATGTCATTAAATCAAACTTTGCAAAAACAAAAAGATGGATATCTCACATGCGCACTTGTAATTAACTGAACTAATTACACAATAATACTGTGCATAAATGACTACCCTTAGGTAATTAGATCAAAGGGATGAGACAATAATCCGTGAATGGTAAGGATCATTGCGCGCTTGGCACGCTGTTGTCAAAGGTATGAACAATACTTGAAAGGAAGAACACGTGATGTAGTACAGCTGTGTCCAAAACGTATGATACAAAATGAATTCAAACTTGAGCAACCCTGTTGGCATTCACAAATTAGGCCACCAGAGTGCTGCTAGCTGGCCCGATAATTTTTCCAAACTTTGACTCATAATTCCCAATCCCACCTGTCACGAAAGCAGCTTGGGTATGGTTTTGTCTTTGATCAGTGAGACATATGTTCATGTTTCCTTGGTAGATATAATTAACTGAGTTCAAGTGCAAGGGGGCACGTGGTTTGCTGTTTCAACTATATAAATAAATGGTTGATGAAGCTCTTCTCTTTGATGTGGAGTGTTTGATTAGCACAAATCACTGTCCTGGGCTTTTACAACACACTGTGCTCAGCCCTACTTCAAAGACTTTAACTGGTAGAGTACTGGAAGCCCATATTT
Organism: Pictodentalium vernedei; assembly: GCA_031216915.1. Taxonomy (NCBI): domain Eukaryota; kingdom Metazoa; phylum Mollusca; class Scaphopoda; order Dentaliida; family Dentaliidae; genus Pictodentalium; species Pictodentalium vernedei. The sequence continues at coordinate 158,459,284 of CM062288.1, read as the reverse complement.
GGGCCTTAGTCTGAAGTACAGTTACCCCAAACTAAAGGCATCATACTTAGTGGGTTTACTTTGTATTGTCTTTGAAGCAAACTTATTTAGTCTACAAGAATTTGCCTGGTTATAATCTATGGGAGAGCACCCACTGGCACTCTCCCATAGATTGTAACAAGGCAAAGACACCTGGACAAATTTAGATGACCCAAAATAATTTAGCACTCCACCGGTTAAAGATGCAGTTTGAATTGTTTCCATGTATTGCTGTTTAAATTTTTGTTCGTGTTTCAAATTATATAAGTATCAAACAAAATATTATTTCTCGTGTTATTATTCAAGTATTGTTTCTGATTATTGTGAACAGTCCTCCCCGAATGATGAAAACATTTCTGTGCTTAAATGGGAATTGGCCAAATGGGAATTGGTCAAACAGGAAATGATCAAAACAAAATTGGTCAAACGGGAATGTACCCACTGATATTGATTTCTTTAAATTATGCATGCATGGCTAAAGGGTGCTGTTTAAGGAATAGTGCATGGCTTGGAGTTGACTATGCCCATATAGTGCCCAGTGAAGTGGTGTAGTTCCCGCCGCGAAGCGGAGAGAACTACACCACCTCACTGGGCACTATATGGGCATAGTCAACTCCAAGCCATACACTATTCCTTATATTGTATCGAACATCCATCAAGAAAAACATCTGTCCGATTTGTTAATCAGTTACCAAGGTAGCAGACCTACCATCCAGCGTTATATAGAAAAAATACCATGTAGTTTGTAAAAAGCATTTTCTTCTTCCAAAACACGGCTAACTTGGATTATTGATATGAGCAGAAGACAGATTTTGAATCAGTCTGCAAGGGTAAACAAAATATTTCCCCCAAACGGAACTGTGTACTCTAGAATCACGCAACTCGCGAATGAAAACTAAAATTTTCGAAATTTGACAACGCAGTTTGATAATTTCCACACATTTGTCACACATATACATTACCGAATGGGTCAGCATGGGATACAAACTCCGAAGATTCAACTGAATTCCATTATTTATTTGTTTACTGCCCAAAACATACAATTAAATAGCGAAATAATATGAGCAGCAAAACAAACGATTTTTCATATCCGGACGCGTTCTCATGAAAGTTGGACCCAGGTATGGATCATTCTCTTCGAAACGAGATATGGATCATCTTCTCAAGGAATAAAATGAACGCCTCGAAAAATGTGACTTCAACAATGGAAAAGCGATACATTTTTCCACAAAGATTTCTTTCCGGGTTGTTTTGTGGATGGTGGATGTTGTGCCTCTGTGAATCGATTTTTAAATTTAGCCTGATCAGTTTTATTCGCCCAGTATGAAAAGAAAACTGATATAGTAGTGTGCTAAAAATAGAAAACGTGTAGTGCCTGGGTGTAGTGCCTGGTCAGTTCTGTGGATGCAAACTACACGAAATAGGGTATCATCTTTCAGCCAATCAGAATGCAAGGACGCCACGTGAGATATAATATTATATAATAGGATACCTTATGAATTCATACATGAATATCAAAGTCCTATTTTAATGAAAGTGTCAATGATGCTTCTGCTCAACTTTACTGTGTGTAGTGTTTGAAGAAAAGGATAATGTTCCATGTTTATGAAAGGATTGTGAAATAAGACAAGATTTGTGATAAATGAGAATATGTTCTGTGCCCTACATGCTATGTTTTCAACAAGAATAATCTGAGGTGTAGACTGTACTGAAGAATTGAGGCCTAGGTTGATGTGACCCTCACAGTTTAACGTTTTTCAACCAAAATTTCCAAGTTACAGTAAAATCATTCCAAAAGGAGTCATCCTACCAAGTTACAATGAAATTCCTTCATAAATATGACTCGTAGACTTTGCTAAAGGAATGTAGGTCACATGCCAGTCCAACGGTCATGTTGACCGATAATGATCAAAATAGGACAGTCTCATCTAGATATTTATTTATTAGGGTTTAACGACACATTAAGAGCCAGGGTCATATCATGTCGGTGACAGTTTTATGGGTGGAGGAAGCCAGAGTACCCAGAGAGAACCACCGAGCAATGGTGAGCAGCTGTCAGCGCTCCAACATCGTAACTCTGAATTCTGCACAGTGGCACAGGCAGGGTTAGATTGGTTGAAGACATGTGCACCATCGACATGCAGTATGCCTTAGTATACAGCATCATTGTGCCCCCATGTAGGCAATCGGGGTTAAGTGCCTTCCCCAAGGACACAATGCGGAGTACAATCAGTCGATGAAATGGTCACCCATCCAACTACTAACCACGCTCGATGTTGCTTAACTTCGGTGATCTGACGAGAACCGGTTACCGCGATGCCACCGCATTCCCGTCTCATCTAGATATCATACTGAGTTATCCTACCTATGAAATTCCTTCATAAAAACAACCTCTAGACAGTGCTAAAGGAATCTAGGTCACATGCCCAAGCGGTGGTAACGGCGGATTGATTGTAACCAAAATAGGACACACAGTCTCATCTAGACATCATACCGAGTTATCCTACCTAGTTACAATGAAATCACTTCATAAACATCAACAGCAGACTGTGCTAAGCAAATCTAGGTCACGTGCCAGTGTGGCCATCAGGGGTGACCAATCGCAGCCAAAATAGGGCATTCTCATCTAGACATTACACCATGTCTTCCCACCAATTTACAATGAAATCCCTTCATAAATGCAACCTGTAGACTGTGCTAAAGGAATCTAGGTAACGTGCCCCTGTGGCCATTGTGGCTGACTGAACCCAACCAAAATATGACGTTCTCATCCAGACATTATACAGAATCATCCTACCAAGTTACAATGAAATTCCTTCATAAATATGACCTGTAGACTGTGCCAAAGATTTTTTAGGTTTTGTGCCTGCACAGCCATCCCAGTTGACCGATCGTGACCAAAAAGGGACATTCTCATCTAGACATGATCCCGAACCTGCATATGAAATTTTGTGAAGAAAGAACTATAGGGTGTAGCCGGTTTTAAAGAAAATATCAACAGACTCACAGACTTCCGCACACATTATGGCAATAGCTTATCCTGACCTTGTCAAGTAAAGCTAAAAATGACATTCAGAATTAACTGGTACAGTACTAGAAGCCACTGGGGAGCACGGTGGCTCAGTAGGTAGAGGTGCAGCCTGCAAGCCGCGAGGTCCTCGGTTCGAATCCCACCTGCGGCAACCGCGTTGTGTCCTTGGGCAAGACACTTCATCTCCATTGCCCGCATGGGGGCACGATGACGCTGTGTACTAAGGCATACTGCACGTCGATGGTACGCATGTCTTCAACCAATCTAACCCTGCCTGTGTTGCAGTGCGGAGTTACGATGTTGGGGAGCTGGCAGCTGCTCGTCGTTGCTCGGTGGTTCTCTCTGGGTACTCTGGCTTCCTCCACCCATAAAACTGTCACGGTCATGATTAGCCATTGTGCATAAATATGTGACCTTAAACACCACTAAATAATATAACTAAATAAATACTAGAAGCCACTCTACTGAAAAGTGCTGAAAGCCACTATAGTGGCTTTACACTGTTTGCACCAATTTGTTGTTGGCTCAGCTGTAAAAAAAAATACTAATATGAAATTATTTTGTTACAATTTATTGGAGAGTGCCAACTGGCACTCTCCAATAAATTGCAACAAAACAATTATTTGTGAGCAATAATATTGCTAAAACTAAAGTTCTGTTTATTGGAAGAGTGACATCTTTGAAAAAACAAGAAAGATGTTACGAAGGTAACACATGCTCCCCCCCCCCCCCACCTTGTGACCTTCACCTTGCAGATGCGGCAGAAACTATTATACGCGACACACCTTCTGACTGTCCTTAAAATTTGTAAAAAGTTTAACAATTGTACTATTATTTGTTTCCGAGTTATGGCCAAGACACGAATATTGACCAATTTTTAGTGTGACATTGACCTTAAAGGTACGAACCCGGCTATGGTGTGTGACACATCCTCCCATGGTCCTTTATAATTGTGTGAAGTTTGATGACTGTGGCCCTACCAGTGTTCAGTGTGACCTTGAAATGTGACCTTGACCTTACGGATCTGGCTGTGGTGTGCGACACATCCACCCATTGTCCTTTATAATTGAGCGATATTAGATGATTGTAGCCCTAATACTTTTGGAGTAATGCTTGAGACGCGATTTATGACCCTGAACATATGAAGGTCAATTGTGACCTCCACCTTGCAGATGCGATGGAAACTACTATACGTGACACACCTTCTGACTGTCCTTAACATTTGTGAAAAGTTTAACAATTGTACTATGATTCGTTTTTGAGTTATGGCTGAGACATGAATATTGACCAATTTTTAGTGTGACCTTGAAATGTGACCTTGACTTTGAAGGTACGAACCCGGCTATGGTGTGTGACACATCCTCCCATGGTCCTTTATAATTGTATGAAGTTTGATGACTGTGGCCCTAACCGTTTTCGAGTTATGGGCTCGGACACACACACACAAGCAGACGGACGGACGGATGGGCACATGCACACTTTAATTACTATATGCCACCCGACATAAAAATACTAAAATGACCATTGAAAAGTAATTTAACTGGTTGAGTGATAGAAGACACTAACATTGCTCAATTAAAAAGTGCTAAAAGCCACTGTAGTGACTTGCTTCATGGCTTACTCTCTTCTTCGCAGTAGGAACGATAAAATTCTTTACATGAGATTGTTTTATTACAATTCATTTATTATGGAAAAATCTTGCACAAGTAAGGTTCCCATTGTTGCTAGCATGAAATCTTTGAGAAAAAATACTCATGTTACAAATCACCTTTGAAAAATAATTCAGCACACTACCAGTTAGAAAGGCCTTTTCAGCTGTACAGACAGCACATTTGACCTTTTCATGATACTAATGAATGAAAACCGGGTGTGTCAGTTCTCTACTTGTAATCATATTAGTTCTGCAAGATTATTTTAGTTCAGCAAGATTTATTTTAACCCTCTGCACTGTCAAAATATTAAACTTTCTACCTTTTTTTCCATAATGGAACTAGGAATTTAATCAATTCAATCTTGTTTGACAAAGCCAATGAGCTTTGTCAAATAAGATTGAATTGGTTAAATTCCTGGTTGCATTATGGGAAAAATAGCAGCCTGAAATCAGAGATCAGTGTTAACCATATACTGTCAGATTTTCAGTTCTAAAAAAAGTACAATGCCATAGGATGGCCAATCCCATGCCACCAATGTCCAAGATGGGCAATAATGCACAAAGAAATACTTAACTTCTTAATGGTGCTGATGACAGATATTCCTGTCCAGGATGGGATTTATCTTGCCACTGAAATAAGTAGAATTTGGGCACATTTAATCTATTTTCAACCTGTAAATTGAATGGATTTTTTTGTTAATGGTTCCTTGAAGTTAGATGGATTGTTCATCAAATCTAGTCATGACTGCTTCTCAGCAGCCATGACTAGAATTGATGAAAAATATCTTGAAAATACTCAGCAGGTTAAGAGTTAAATACTTAGACACAGCTAGTTCACAATCTCCTTCATGGTATTACCTTTCGTATTTATTTATTGGGGTTTAATGACACCTTTGACAGCCAGGGTCACCTCATGTTGGACAGTTTTACAAGTGGAGGAAGCTGGCGTCCCTGGAGAGAACCATTGTCATTGGCAAGCAACTGACTCTCCAACGTACTAACTCCACACAAGCAGGGTTATCATTGGTTGAAGACAAGCGCACCATCAACATGGAGTATACCTCAGTACATAGCATCACTGTGCGCCCACAAAGGCAATTGAGATTAAGTGCCTTGTCCAAGGACACAATGCAGTTACCCCTGCTCTTGGCGAGAATCGAACCATGGACCTTTCAGTTTAAAGTTCAATGCCATCATCACTGAGCCACCATGCTCCCTTCATGAGATTATCACAAAAAGGTTAAATTTAGAAAAAAATGTTGAAGAGATTTCTTTGAATGTGCTGACAATAAATGGTAATGCCATTTCAAGACATTTAGTTTAAGGGCCTATATAAGTAATGAAATTTTGTTTATTTTGAAAATTTTCACCTCTCATATTCCTTCAATTCAAATTAAATATACACAAAATATACATCAAAATGAAGATTGAGATGTATAGAACACGAAACACATGTGTAATCAACTCATAGAGTCGAATGCAGGCACCACTGGTTCCTGGAAGTCTGCTGCTATACTCGCACCAGAACTGATAATTTAATAATATTTCACGAAAAACAACCAGTGGCCAAATGTGCTTTACATATCCAAGAACAAAGCTAGGGGATCAACATTCTTCAAAACACGTCGACAGAGCTGCATGGGGGTAAATTCCAAAGCCTTTGCTTTTGTTTACGTATGAATATACTTTCGATTTCCGGTCGACGTCATCAGACGGAAAAAAGCATGTAAAAACAACGCCGTATAAATCAAAGAATGAAAAAGATCGCCTTCATACAGTATATTGTTATTAGATAGAGATTGCACAGTTGCCATATTCAATGCAAGGTATCATGATACCTGTTGAAATTTCTTAGAAGTTGATTACATATGTGTTTCGTGTTCTATACATCCCAACCTTCATTTTGGTGTATAATTTTTGTATATTTAATTTGAATTTAAGGGATATGAGAGGTGAGAATTTTCAAAATAAACAAAATTTCATTACTTGTATAGGCCCTTAACCCTCTAAGACATTAATTATCCTGACTTTCAACGTCACTGGGAATTCAGTTTCTTCAACGTTTTTAAAAATGCGACGTCAAACGTCAGAAAGTACAAACAACAAGATATTTTTCACATTAGTGATTAATTGGTTGAGGGCTAGATTATTTTGGGTGGTCTGACTTTGTTATTCAAAATTTGTTTTATTGCAAATTATTGGAGAGTACAAACAAATTTATATAAACAAAATATTATTTGTGTTTGACTGAATATGAAATATAATAAAGGAAAGCATTGGCCTTTACTCTGGTATCCTCATTTTTTGAAAGCCCTGATAGTGGCTTCTAGCACTCAATCAGTTAAGAAGTCTAGACAGCAGGATTATATTCGTATTTTAAGCTGCGATAACATTTGACTCAATGGGTGTTACAGAGCACTATTCGGGAAAAAATAGGAATTGAGGTTGAAACAAAGGTACATATAAAGTATTATAATGGTCAGTACATAAATACTGACCGTAGCCTGTAACAAATGTATAGGTAGAGTATTGTAAAGGTGGGTGACAGTCAGATGCTAAACTAGAAAAGAAATCTTTGAGTCCCAGAGTGGGTCTGACTGAACCCCAAAATATTTGTTCTCATAGCACAGTGATAACAAAGGCACCCCAAAACACACTCATTCCTGTCCCAAGGTGAAAACAAAGGTACCCAAGAAGTTTCGTGAAGATCAGTTCATAAATACGAGCTGTATAGAAGTTGTGACAAAAAACTGATTGGACCTAATTTTGGTACAAAATGGCCACTGGCAGCCATCTTGAATTTTGGACCGCACCCAGAAACACTCGTTCTCATCCCAAGATGATAACAAAGGTACCCAAGAAGTTTTGTGAAGATCGGTTCATAAATACAGCCTCTAGCCCGAGCCGTATTGACATGTGCACTTACAGTGTATAAGTAGCACTGAATAAATCAAAGTTCATCTAATTTGCATAATTTCTGCACGAGAAAAAAACCCGTACTATATGTGATGTATTCCATGTTACTAAACATTCATACAAAAATTTATTCAAATCAGAACTTTCATACAGAAGTTCTGTACAAAAGACTGATTGCACTAATGTTGGTACAAAATGACTGCTGGTGGCCATCTTGAATTTTGGACCACATGCAAAAACACTCGTTCTCATCCCACGGTGATAACAAAGGTACCCAAGAAGTTTCGTAAAGATCGGTTCATAAATACGGCCTCTAGCCTGAGCCGTATAGAAGTTGTGTACAAAAAACTGATTTGACCTAATTTCGGTACAAAATGGCCACTGGCAGCCATCTTGAATTTTGGACCACACCCAAAAACACTTGTTCTCATCCCAAGGTGATAACAAAGGTACCCAAGACGTTTCGTGAAGATCGGTTCATAAATACAGACTCTAGCCCAAGCCGTATTGACATGCGTACTTACTGTGTGTAAGTAGCACTGAAAAAATCAAAGTTCATCTAATTTGCATCATTTCTGCACGAGAAAAAAACCTGTATTATATGTGATGTATCCCATGGTACTAAACATTCACACAAAAAATTATTCAAATCAGCACTTTCATACGGAAGTTCTGGGCAAAAATCTGATTGCACCAAATTTTGTACAAAATGGCTGCTATCGGCCATCTTGAATTTCGGACCGGACCCCAAAACACTCGTTCTCATCCCACGGTGATAACAAAGGTACCCAAGGAGTTTCGTAAAGATCGGTTCATAAATGCGGCCTCTAGCCCGAGCCGTATTGGCATTTGCACTTACAGTGCTGAAAGTAACACCAAAAAACATCAAAGTTAGTCTAATTTGCATAATTTACGCACGAGAAAAAAACCCGTATTATATGTGATGTATCCCATGGTACTAAACATTCATACAAAAAATTATTCAAATCAGACCTTTCATATGGAAGTTCTGTACAAAAAACAGATTTCTGCATCGTCGGGACAAAATGATGGCTGGCAGCCAACTTAAATTTCGGACCACACCCAAAAACACTCGTTCTCGTCCCACGGTCATAACAAAGGTACCCAAGAAGTTTCGTAAAGATCGGTTCATAAATACGGCCTCTAGCCCAAGCCGTATCCAATTGTTGACGGACAGACGGCCAGACGGACGACGGGCCATGGCATAAGCTCAAATTTGGCTTCGCCAAAGTTGAGCTAAAAATCTGATTGCACCTAATTTTGTACAAAATGGCTGCCATCGGCCATCTTGAATTTCGGACCGGACCCCAAAACACTCGTTCTCGTCCCACGGTGATACCAAAGGTACCCAAGAAGTTTCGTAAAGATCGGTTCATAAATACGGCCTCTTGCCCGAGCCGTATTGGCATATGCACTTACAGTGCTGAAAGTAACACTAAATACATCTAAGTTAGTCTAATTTGCATAATTTATGCACGAGAAAAAAACCCGTATTATACGTGATGTATCCCATGATACTAAACATTCATACAAAAAATTATTCAAATCAACACTTTCATATGGAAGTTCTGCGCAAAAATCTGATTGCACATAATTTTGTACAAAATGGCTGCCAGTGGCCAACTTGAATTTCAGATCGGACCCAAAAACACTCGTTCTCATCCCACGGTCATAACAAAGGTACCCAAAATATTTCGTAAAGATCGGTTCATAAATATGGCCTCTAGCCCGAGCCATATTGAATTGTTGACGGATAGACGGATGACTGGCCATGGCATAAGCTCAAATTTGGCTTCACCAAAGTTGAGCTAAAAATCGAAAAATAATAACAAAACAAATGACCACAAAGTATCAATGCGCTGTTTGATTTCGTATGTAATTAGAAAATACAAAAAATATCAATGCGCTGTTTGATTTCGTACGTCATAAGACATACAAAAGTATCGAAGGATTAAACAATATTTATTCAGCAAGACTGATGTTATACATACTACAATATAAGTTCAAACACAAGATCAAAGTAACTGTACATTATGATGATTAACAAAGTATGTAATAATACCAAGATAAGTGAAGGAAACTAGGTAGATATGGACAGGATTCAGCAGGAAGCTAAGAGGTGATTTTGAGCCCTCTCCCTATATAAACAATGTACTTAGAAACTGAAAGATTTGGTCATACGCTGCAAGTAATATTGTTTAACTCTTAACCTGCTGAGAATTTTCAAAACATTTTTCATCAAATCTGGTCATGGCTGCTGTGAGGCAGCCATGATTAGATTTGATGGAAAATTCATAACAATTTAACTCAAGAAATCACTGAATTAAAAGTTTATTTAATTTTGAGGAGAAATGTTTGTTAAATCTACCCAAATTATACGTATTTAAGTGGCCAGAAAATCTCTGTCCTGCGTAGGAATATCCGCCAGCAGCATGCTAGGAGTTAAACCTTAGAATATATATGAGAGAAATGGAAGATGGAGCAGAAGAGAGAGAGGAGCAAGAGAGAGAGAGAAAGGAGAGAAGGATGAGATGAAGAACCTGAAGGGAAAAATACTTGAACACAAAGCATTTCCATGGAAACAAGTACAATCTTCTAATGTTAGTTACCAAGTTCAATCAACTTCATAGCCCCTTTGTGCACAGTGTAGATCCCACATAACACACATCTTGACACAACATTAAGAACGTACCAACAGTCACAGACTAATGTAGCATTATAACAACAGAGATTGAAACCCATGAGGGCACCTAAATGCCACGCCAAAGCAGCATGCTAGCTGGGGTTTAACTTTGACCTTTTCTAAAAAGTATAACCTCAGTATGTGACACTCGTTAAAGTAGAATATCATGCACTGCATCTGTTCTCAGGTCTGATAGACCATGGAGACAAGACCTGGAACTTACCTTATGCCTAAATGGAGCAATGATTAAGCTTAATCAACCATTATAAAACCGTTTGAATTCAGTGGAAGTGTTCACTCAGTAAACTGTCTTGTACTGCTCTGAAGACTTGGGAGTTTTCTAAATTATTCAATCTCTCCAACCCAAAGAGAAGTGTAGAAAGTGCAACAGAAAACAGAAGAACATGCAACAAGAAATATTCAGTTGTTTCGTGCTTATCACACTGACAGAAGAGAGAGAAGAGGAGATGATTATTGTATAAGTGGGCATTAATATGACTACAACACAACCTTAATCTACGATGGTAAATTTCAGCTGGTCGTGATTTGGCTCCAGTGTAAAATGAAAGTGTCAATGACACTGTAGCTTAACTTGTCTGTGTGTTTTGAAAAGGATAATGTTCAATGTTTATGAAAGGATTAAGAAATAAGACAAGAATTGTGATAATTGGGAATATGTTAATTTCTGTTCCCTGTATGCTATGTTTTTAATAAAAATAATATGAGGTGTACACTGTACTAAAGAGCTGAGGGGTGGGTTAATATGACCTCACACTTGATGTATGTGGCCCTCACAATTAACGTAATTCAACCAAAGTTACCAAGTTACAGTGAAATTATCCCAAAACGAGTCATCCTATCAAGTTACATTGAAATCCCTTCATAAGTATGGCCTGTAGACTGCGCTAAAGGTTTTCGGGCTTCAGGCCTGTGTAGCCATGACGGTTGACCAATTACAACTAAAAGGGGACGACCTCATCTCGACATTATACTGAGTGATTCTACTAAGTTACAATGAAATCCCTTTACAAATACGACCTGCAGACTGTACTAAAGTTTTTCGGGTTTTGGGCTTGGGAAGTCATCATGTTTGAATGATCACGACCAAAAGGGGACGTTGTCATCTGGGTTTCACCTGGAGTGATCCTACGAAGTTACAATGAAATCCCTTCATAAATATGACCTATAGACTGTGCTCAAGGTTTTCGGGCTTTGGGCCCCTGTAGCCATCACAGTTGACCAATCACGACCAAAAGGGATGTCATCATCTAGGCATTATATAGAGTCAACCTACCAAATTACAATGAAATCATTCCATAAATACGACCTATAGACTATACGAAAGGTTTTGGGGCTCAGGCAGCCATCAAGGCTGAAGATCGCGACCAAAAAGGGGATGTTCTCATCTAGACATTATTTGGAGTCATCCTACCATGTTACAATGAAATCCCTTCATAAATATGACCTGCAGACTGTGCTAAAGGTTTTCGGGCTTCGGGCCCCAGTAGCCGTCACATTTGCCTAATCACGTCCAAAAGGGGACGTTCTAATCTAGACATGACCCCAAACCTGCATATGAAATTTCGGGATGATCAGACAAGAACTACGGGGTGTAGCCTGTGCTAAAGTCAACCTACCAAGTGACAATGAAATCCCTCCATAAATATGACCTGTAGACTGTGCTAAAGGTTTTCGGGTTTTGGGCTCGGGCAGTCGACAGATCGTGACCAAATGGGGAAGTTCTCATTTAGACATCATACGGAGTCATCCTACCAAGTTACAATGAAATCCCTCCATATTAAATATGACCTGCAGACTATGATAAAAGTTTTTGGGTTTCAGGCTTGGGCAGCCAGCACGGTTGACAGATCATGACCAAAAGGGAACGTTCTCATCTAGGCATTATACAGAGGCATCCTACCAAGTTACAATGAAATCCCTTTATAAATACGACCTGTAGACTGTACTAATGGTTTTCGGGTTTTGGACTCGGGCAGCCATACCAGTTGACTGATCGCGACCAAAAGGGGATGTTCTCATCTAGACATGACCCCAAACCTGCATATGAAATTTCGGGATGATCAGACAAGAACTACGGGGTGTAGCCTGTGCTAAAGGAAAATGTGAACAGACTCACAGACTTCCGCATGTGGGATGGCAATAGCTTATCTTGACTTTGTCAAGTTAAGCTAAAAATGGCAGACGTCGGCGGCCATTATTAAGGAAACTCTTAAAATGGCTAATAGAGGAGTTTTCTCTCACTGGAATAGGTATGCTATTCCACTGGTTGGTAACAGATGGGATGAAGGAAGTCTGGTACAGATTTGTGTGACATATTGGAACACAATGATTTAGATTTGATCGAAAATAATGGCCTTGACTGATGGATGATGTAATGGGTGGTACCTTGTTGGAATTGTATGGAGGAGTAAGCTGATGATACAATTTGAAGAACTGGAGAAGATTATGCTTCCGGCATCTTTCTCGGAGAGTGTCCCAGCATGTTTCAGTATAGAGTGAGGAATTGCTGGCACTGGTGGTGATGCTAGTAATTATTCTTCCTAAAACTCACAGGATTTTTTCCAAGTCCAAGGCTTTAGTTATTGAACAGTTATCTCAAACACAGGCCGCATGCTCTAAAAGGGGCCTAATAAATGCAAAGTATATCTTTTCCAAGCTCTTACGATCAAGAGTGAACTTCTGCACTATTAACATATCTGCTTTAAAGCAGATGTGTTCAATATGGTTATTCCATGTACAGGTACTATTCAGGATTAGTCCCAGGTGCCTATGATCATTAACTTCAAATATTTGGCTTCCCCCCTAGGAATAAGGGTGGGTATGTCGATGGGTTGGTTTTGTATGATAAGAGCATAGTTTTGGTTTTTTGAGGACTGAACTCAACCAACCATGTTTTAGCCCAATGCTCAATTGTTGCCAAATCATGGTTGATCAAGATCAAAGCCTGACTGAGGCACTCCACTATAAGATATAAAGATGCGTCATCTGTGAAGAGGCATATATTGCTAAGTAAGTTATCGATGATATCGTTAATATAGATAAGAAACAGCAGAGGACCAAGGATTGACCCTTGGGGAACACCAGAGTTAATAGGTCTCCAAGAGGATGTCTCAGAAGCTATCAAGACTCGTTGATATGTATCAGATTTCAAGAAGAGTAGATCCCCTGATTCAATTCAATTTCAATTTATTTCACAGCATACAAATACAAACATGAGGTGAAAAAATAAGGTTACAAAATCAAAGACAGATGTATACTGTGGGGAATGACATAGTCTTACGACTGTCTTCCTGTCACCCCCTGGACAATCTAATAATGTGAATTAAAAGAACAGAATGGCAAATGGCAAATGTTAAAGTTAAATAAACTATATCTGGACAGCAAGTAGTTGTTACCTTTATTTTGAGATCGAGTTGATTGGAACTGGTTATTATTTTCTTCATCATGGATCAAACTCCAAAATGTTCTATCATTCATTATTTTGATTTGGCCCATTGAATGAGTAATCGAGTAATTGGTTAATCAGTTGATCAGTCAATTGAACAATTGGGCACTCAACTAATTAACCAGATAATCAATTAATAAACTGACCGTGTTTCTGAATAAATGATATAATAATAATATATTTTTGCAAGTAGACCTGTAGACCAGTAAGGTAAAGTAATGGGGTGATGTATAATCGGAAAACCGTAAATCGTATATTGGAGGGGAACATGTTCCTGAGCTCGCGAGGAGTAAAAGAAGTCAATAACAACCCGAGAGTCTACTTATTAAGCAGCAGTTGGTAATTAAATAATCAACTAATCAATCAATTAAGCAATTAATTAATTGGCTGTATTTCCGAATAAATGAAATAATATATTTTTGCTGAGTAGACCAGTAAGGTAATGGGTGATATATAATCGGAAAACTGTAAATGGCAAGGTAATATGTTCCTGAGCTCTCAAGAAAAAAAGGCGATAACAACCTAGGAGACTAACTATTAGGCAGCAGGCAGTCGGGACATCTCGGGTAAGAACAGCTGATATCAGCGTTATATGTGTTCAGAAATTGATGCTCCTCCTAAGAAAAGCTTATACCAACTAGAGGTACTGTGAGCAAGCTCACAAAGTGATACCCCCGCGCCTGTCAGAACGGAATTATATTGCTTCGTGCACATCTTCATATGGAGTTCTTCCATTGTGTAAAGTTTCATGAAAATTCTTCAAACGGTTTAGGAGGAGTTGCACTTATAAGGATGGACAGACAGACAGACGGACGGACGGACAGGGTGATTCCTATATATCCGCCCCAAACTTTGTTTGCGGGGGTATAAATATCCAAAGATTCTGACCAGTGGATCTAAAAAAAAAAATATATTTTTAAAGAATATTCCTCATATTGAATCCCACAGGGAGCCCATATATGAACCCAGGGACTTGACTTTAACAAACTTGAATATCACCCCCCCCCCACCCCCCCCCCCCCCCTAAGGATGCTGCACACCAAATATCAAAACATTCTGACTGCTGGACCTGAAGAAGATTTTTAAAAGAAAATTCCTCAAGGATGCTGCACACCAAATATCAAAACATTCCGACTGCTGGACCTGAAGAAGATTTTTAAAGAAAATTCCTCATTTTGAACTAAGTTATCATTCGAGCTCCCACAGTGAGCCCAAATATGGACCTAGGGACATAGCTTGAACAAAATTAAATCTCCCCCCCCCCCCCCCCCCCCACCCTAAGGATGCTGCATACCAAATATCAAAACATTCCGACTGCTGGATCTGAAGAAGAAGATTTTTAAAGAAAATTCCTAACTTTGAACTAAGTTATAATTTGGGCTACAACAGTGAGCCCAAATATGAACCCAGTGACTTGGCTTGAACAAACTTAAATCTCACCCTCCTAAGCATGGTGCATACCCAATATCAAAAGACTTTGCCTGCTGAATCTTTAGAAGAATCTGCTGAATCTTTAGAAGATTTTCAAAGAAATTTGCCTAAAATGCACTAAGTTCAAATTTGAGTCCAAATATAAACTCAGGGAGCTGATTTGAACAAACTTGAATCAGATCCACCCCACAATGTTGCATACCAAATATCAAAAGATTCTGTCTGCTGGATCTGAAGAAGAAGATTTTTTTTAAGAAATTTGCCTGAAATGCACTAAGTCCAAATTCGTGCTTCTATAGTGAGCCCAAATATGAATCCAGGGGGCCGATTTGAACAAACCTGAATCAGATCCACCCCACAATGTTGCATACCAAATATCAAAAGATTCTGCCTGCTGGATCTGGAGAAGAAGATTTTTTTTTTTTACGAAATTTGCCTGAAATGCACTAAGTTCGAATTCGTGCTTCTATAGTGAGCCCAAATATGAATCCAGGGGGCTGATTTGACCAAACTTGAATCAGATCCACCCCACGATGTTGCATACCAAATATCAAAAGATTCTGCCTGCTGGATCTGGAGAAGATTTTTTTAAAAATTCACCTGAAATGCACTAAGTTCGAAATCGGGCTCCTATACTGAGCCCAAATATGAACCCAGGGGGCCGATTTGAACAAACTTGAATCAGATCCACTCCACAATGTTGCATACCAAATATCAAAAGATTCTGCCTGCTGGATCTGGAGAAGATTTTTTAAGAAATAAAGTTAACGTAATGTCTCGAGCGGCAGAAAATTTTTGGCTCTTCTCAGAATATAAATTTCCCTGAATAGCTTTGTACAGAGATCAGAAACATGCTGATTAAATTTAAGATTCTAGTCCAGGTTAATTCCCAGAAATTTTATGAATTTGTCCTGACTTTTATTACCTGCAAATATTATGTCTGAGTTGTTCAAGGAAATTTTGGGCTGTGCGTTGTTGTTATAGTTGTTGTTTTGAGGGTGAAGAAGTATAACTTTTGTTTTTTTAGCATTTAACGATAACTTATTTGCTAAACACCAATTGTTGATTTTTGATAATTCATTGTTGGCCATCTCCATTAGGAGATTGAGGTCGTTCCCAGACTTATAAGCTGTTGTGTCATCCGCGAATGATAGGATGCTCATGTCAGTAGACTCACAAATGTCATTAATAAATAGTACAAATAAAAGAGGGCCAAGTACAGAACCTCGTGGTACCCCTGTAGTAATATTTATTAGGTCAGAGGATTCACTCGTGAATCGCACATATTGGAACCTCCCAGAGAGGTAGTTCTGAAACAGTTCTGAAACCAAGAATTAGCTGTACCTCTAATGCCGTAATGTTTGAGTTTCCTAATGAGTATATCGTGGTCAATGGTATCAAAGGCTTTAGAAAAATCTAAAAACATGGATAGTGTGCAGTCTTTAGATGCTTTGTTATTCATTATGGAAACATGGTTGATAAGATGCATTATTGGATGAAATGTTGATTGTCCCTTTCTGAATCCGAACTGGTTGTTATAAATAACGTTGTCATCTAAGAAATTTGTTAGCCTTTTATGCATTAATTTCTCTAGGATTTTTGAAAACGAGGGAAGAATACTTATTGGACGGTAGTTGTCGAATGACTTGTTTATGGCCAAATTTAAAAATTGGTATTACTTTTGCGATTTTCATTTTGGATGGGACAATTCCAGTCGAAAATGACGTATTTATAATATGGGTTAAAGGAACGACTATTTCGTGTATAATTTCTTTAAGTAGTTTATAGGAGAAATGTTGTCCTGGGCAGCCGAAGTTTTTGTGGAAAGGCTTTTTATGGAGGATACGACTTCTGCGATGCTTGTAGGTGATATGAAAAATGAATCGGAGACACTGTTTTTAGGTAATCAGAGAATCGATGAGTGGAGCTCGCCATATTGTTGATTACTCGATTTCCAACAATATTGGTGAAGTAACTGTTGAATTTCTCAGCAATGTGGATGGGGTCACTAAACTCCACGTTATCTTCAATAAATGATGATGGTAGGGAAGGAGGAAGGTTTGACTTATTTATTACTTTACAGAGAATTTCCCATGTTTTCTTAAAGTTACCCTGATTTTCTAATAGTAATTGACTATAATAATTCTTTTTTTGTTTACATTTAAGCTGATTAAAAATTTGGCAATAGGTTTTGTATCGCGTAATATTGTGGTTAGTCGGGGATCTGTACTTTCTTTCCAGAAGTTTATGTTTGTTCAGGGAGGATTCTAAGAGGCCAGAAGTCATCCATGGTTCTCGTTTGATGTATTTTTTCGATGTCTTTATTAATCTCCATGGGAAGGCTTGGTCAAATGTTGTGTTGAGAATTGTTATAAATTTCTCATACGCTTCATTTGCACTGGTCTCTTGGCATACATGGCTGAAGTCAGTCTCGGATAGCAGTTGTTTAAATAAGTTGATGTTCCTTGTGTTGAAAATTCTCTTAGGTTGGTCTGTGTCAATAGGATGGGTTGTGTTGAGACTTTCGATATAAAATGTGGCGAAATGATCACTCACATCAGAAATAATTATAGCAGAGGTGTTTGGGTTTAGTTTGTTACAAAATATATGGTCAATTATCGTGGCCGAGTGACTTGTTACTCTTGTTGGTTTAGTTACCATGGGCGTGAATCCAGTGCTGAACAGAGATTCTAGATAATGATTAGTTTTTTGGTGTTGGTTAAAATTTAATAAATCTGTGTTGAAGTCTCCCATCAAGTAAGTTGTCTTCTTTTTGGAATTGATTAGTTCAAGAATATCTGAATATTGAGATAAGAACAGGTCCAAATCAGCTTTTGGTGCAGTGTTAGGTCGGTAAATAATTCCTACAATTACTTTGGATTTTCCAGTAAGTTCGATGAACAGTGATTCGAAAACATGAAGAATGAAAATACTTAAGTCATTTCTTACTTTGAATGGTATAGAATCTTTCACGAAGACACCAACACCTCCCCTACCATCGTCACCGGCAGGACGAGAACGCAAAACAAGTGGCTGATAGCCATCTAAGGTGTAGGATATATTTTCTTTTACGCTGAATGTTTCAGTGATACCTATGATGTCAAAAATATTTACAGTTGTTTGGAGGTCACAAAGCAGACTCTGCAGGTGTTCGAAATTGGCATTCAGGCTCCTGCTATTAATGTTGAGTAAGGCGAAGGATTTCTTACACGTGCCAACCCTTGAGGAAAACTCTTCTGATGTGTAGTATTGGCAGTTGTTCGCATCGGCATTAAGTGGGGTGAGAGGATCATCTTCAGAAACATGGTCGATTTCATGGTTGAATTGTGCAACAAAGTCAAAGGCAGCATCATTCTGAACTTCATTAAGTAAGACAACATTAGTCATTATGGAGTCTGACGCACAATGAAGGAAACAGGGAGCTTTAAATAACACAGGTGATCTGGTCTGCTGTCCAGTGTTTTGGGACTTAGGGTATAGTTGGACAGCTTAGGGCAAGGCTACATATGCTGATATATTGGCTGTGGAGATATGTCTATTTTTTCCATGAGTTAAGTGGACGGGCTGCAAAATACTGAGTTTATATAGCTAAATAATAATGTTAACGTAACTTGCATTTATCATCAACTGGACGGGAAAGTAGAGGGATAAAAAAAAAGAGAGAAAAAAAAAAAAAATACCAAGAGTTCAAGTTGAATGGAATCTTCAAACTCTCACAGTGTTATCGGTCTGTGTTCAAGCTACATCATGGCTGCACTGCAGCAGCCATGTTGTAGCCCAAAAACAAACGGTAACACAAGTAGTTTATTAAAACATAGATGTGTCTAGTAGGTGAATGAGGAAGTAAATTTACACAACAAGGGATATACTATCGTGTGGGTATGAATGTATAAATCATCAAATGCACGAGAGCAGGGTACACAAGAAAATAATATTACTGTGCATAATAGTTAGCAATGGAAAAATTGGTTTAACTAGGTTTATACCATTTTTGGTGAGCACTGATGCAGCGTGAGATGAGAACAAACAGTGACACCAGTGGTTTTAGTAAGTATACATGCAGCATTTAACAGATACGGGAATTAAATGTTTTGTAAAGTAGGGATATCATAAGGAGTCGCAATGGGTAAAATTGGATATAAAGGTACAAGAAGGCAAGATAATTGAAATGCAGGATCAATTGGGTATCAGTTTTTCAAACAGTTATTCACACAAGGGGTTTGTCTCATGTCTCAGTCTATGAACAAGTGACAAAACCAGTTGGTTATGTCTATATTCATTGTTAATAAGGGTGTGTGAAACTTAAAGTTCATTGCAGAGAGTATTTTCATACGAATTGCGAATTCAGAGAAACGAGGGCAAGATAGAATAAAAGCACAGAATAAAGGTCATTAAAATGTAAAAGTAAATAACCAAAACCGGAAACGCATCCGCATAAACTCCGTATTACAATTTGTTGGGGTGGGCACTGTTTGTCTGGGACTTGAGTGGAAAAGCTGCAAAATACCGAGTTGATATAGCTAAATATTTAACGTAATTCACATTTATCATCAAATGGATGGGAAAATAGAGGGTTAAAAATACTAAAAAGTCAACTGGTTTTCGGAATCGCTATTCCATTGTGGTCTTGCTCTCACAACATTGTAGGCTTGTGATCAAACTGCAGCATGGCTGCACTACAGCAGCCATGTCACAGTTTGAGAACAAACACTAACGCCAGTAGTTTGTTAAAAAGTCGATATGTCTAGGAAGTGTGAGTGGAAGTAAAATTACACTAAAGAGGGGATGTACTATTGTGCGGATAAGAATATAATTTGGTACTTAAGAACATGAAAGTATGTAGGCCACACTTAACATACCTATCACACTTGTTTACAATCAGCACATATTATGGGGCATTACTGTGTGGGTTGAACTTAGTATGAGTATTCCATCTAGTTAAACACTTAGTACACATTATATGGCATTACAGTGTAGGTTGAACTTAGTGAGAGTATTCCATTTTAGTTTAGCACACTGGTGTTTTCATTTTCTCCAAAAACTGCACCATGACTGCTCTGCAGCAGCCATGTCGCAGCATGTGAACAGCTGATAACACCAGAGAATTATGTAGTTATTCTCTGGAGTGTTGGAAACTGATTTTAACTAATGAAGAGATGGTAAAATGGGGATATATTTGATGGTAGGAATATATTTACATATATTATTTACACGAAAATTAAAATTTTTTAGTAAATTTTGTTTCTTAACATACCTACCACAATTGTTTACAATTGGCTGTAACGTAAGTGCAAGCCCTACTTCGGAACTAACTCAAGCTTTTAAGAAACTTTTCCAAACAAGCTGGAAAAGTAATAGAGTGCAAAAGCACGAAAAAGATCGAAAAAAGGGTTCGAGCGAGACCAGCACTCGAAATTACAGGTACTCTCTCTGCACACCTCCTGCGTTTACCGTGCGCATGCGCAACAATCGTGACGTCAATTCCATATTTCTGCCAACGAGAAGTTTGTGATTTAGCGGGGAGGCATCAATATCAAGGATATCCCCAAGGAGGGTCGGTCTCCGGTAAACAATTGTGGTAGGTATGTTAAGAAACAAAATTTACTAAAAAATTTTAATTTCTTTTCAACCTACTCACAACTGTTTACAATTGGCTGAATAAACAATAGGAGGAGGTGAATCACATAACAAATACCAACAAGAGCAAGGAGGGCAAAGAACAACAGTGAAAACCTGTAATGAAGATAGAGAGAAGGCACCAGAAAAAAACAAGGCTGAGCGAAACACAACCTTGATAACTATTTTAACGAGGGTGCACAACAGCCTGTGCAGCAACGAGAGGGCCTAAAGAATAAAGGTCCTCAGATTGCTGCTGTAGGTGGCAGAGATAAAAGAAGGAGAAGGTAGAAGCATTCCTCCAGTAAGCCGCATTCATAACATCCCGGAGCGAAACAGAATTGGAGAACGCCCAGGATGTAGAAATGGCACGAACCTCATGAGCATTAAACCGGTATCGAAACAAGATCCGAAGCAGACAAGCGGGAATAAGCTAGCTTGATTGCAAGACAAATCCACCTGGAAATAGAATGAGAAGAGATAGACTGCCTCTTAGGAATGAGAGACAGAAAGAATCTCTTCCGAACCCTCCTAATGAACTGAGTGCGAGTAATGTAAGTCTTGATCGCACGAACAGGACAAAGAAGAGGTCTCCGACCATCGACAACGGGAAGAGCCCGAATGCAGATGGGAGGAGGTACTGAATCAGGAAGTTGATTCTTAGCCAGAAAAGAGCAATCAGTAGTGAAGGTGACACTGTTAGTCTCATTTCTGAAGAAAGCAGAATCAACAGATAGCGCATGAAGCTCACTGACTCGTCGAGCAGAAGCAAACGCTAGAAGGAAAACCGTCTTATAGGTGAGAAAATGCATATCGGTCTCAGATAAAGGCTCGAATGGCGCCCTCTCCAAACAGTGCAACACCCATGCCAAGTTCCAATTGGGTGTAAGACGCAAAAGTCGAGGCCTCTTCAAAGAAAAGTGCCGAATGAGTTTGGAGAGAAAAAGATTATGACCAATGCACCGCTTTCCCACATAAGAGAAAATATCAGACAGCATAGACCGATAGCCCTTAATAGCCGTAATAGGCTGGAGGCCTTTGGAGTCAAAAGAAAAATCCGTAATTTGAGCGATTGATGGATCACAGCAATCCACATTGTGATCTGCACACCAGCGGCAGAAAACCTTCCACTTCGCAGCATAAGTCATGCCAGTGGAATGTCGCCGCGATGCATAAATGCACTCCACTGACTGTCTCGAAAAACCTCTAAGTCAGAGACAGGACCTGATAAAAGACAGGCATGAAGGGACAGGCTCACCAGGTTATTGTGATACTTCCTGGGATGACCCTGGGAAAGAAGATCGCGATGTAGAGGTAGACGAATCGTTCGATCGGCCAACAGAGGCCGCAGCAGATTGATCCACACCCACTGTGGAGACAGGGGTGTGATCAGAATGATCCTGCAACTGCAAGCACGAATCTCCGCTAATACTTGTGAAAGAATCGGTGCAGGAGGAAAGGCATAGCCGATGCAACCTGTCCAGTCCAGAGACGGAGCGTCTACTGCAAATGCCAGAGGATCTGGACAAGGGGAGACAAAGGTCTCTACCTGATGATTCCAGCGAGTAGCGAAAAGGTCGACCTGAGGACGGCCCCACTGCTCACAAATCGCCTGAAACACCGACCGATGTAGCATCCATTCGGTTGGAAGGACACTGTCGCGTCGGGACAGGGAGTCTGCTAGGATGTTGAGACACCCGGGAATGTGTCGAATGGACACCCGAGCGTTCACATCCCGTGCCAACAGAAGAAGATCCCGAGACAGCCGATACATGGGAATCGAATGTGTGCCTCCTTGATTCCGTATGTAGGCCACTACTGTTGAATTGTCCGAAAGAAGTAGGACAATATGGTCCGACAGATGAGGGATCTAAAGCCGAAAACTCAGCAGAGGAGCAAGGAGCTCCTTCTGGTTGATATGAAGGCCCACCTGCTCGCTGTCCCACTCGCCGTGAGTAGACAGACCGAGAGGATCCAACGTCGCAAGACCAGCCCTGATCGCTGGCATTCGCAGTAAGGATGCGATCGGCCAAAGGAAGATCCAACGGAACACCCTGTGTCAGCAAGGGAATATCGGCCCAAGGGTGGAGGTGACAAAGCAGAGACCGAGGAATAGTGAGTTCCAGGTCCAGCAGATCTACATTCGGACTCCAATGATCCAACAGGAAGTGTTGGAGAGGTCGGACAAACAAGCGACCGAGCGGAATGAGATCTGTCACCGAACTGCAAAGGCCCAGCATCCGAAGGAAAGTCCTGGCCGAGACCGAGGAAGATTGAAGTAGGTTCCGAGTCAAGGTGGAAAGAATTGTCGCCCGAGCATGGGGGACCGACACTACATTGTGAAGAGTATCGAAATCCATCCCCAAGTGACGGAATTGCTGAGAAGGAAGGACTTCTCTTCGACTTCTCACGATTGACTCTGAAACCCAGCGACGCTAGCAGACAAAGAAACTGCCGGACATCGAACTCCAGAACAGCAGCATCGTGGTGCCATTGGAGGATGTAGTCCAGGTAGGCTGACAAAGTCACAGCCGACTGAGTACGGTGGAAGGCAAGCACATGTGACATCAGTCGGGTGAAGGCCCAAGGAGCCAGGTTCAAACCGAACGGGAGAGCTTTGAATTGAAAGACTCAATCCCGAAACGAGAACCGAAGGTATTTCCGTGACGCCAGATGAATGGGTACATGGAAGTAGGCATCCTTCAGGTCGATACTGGCAGCAAAGTTGCCCTGATGAACTGAACGTCGAACCGACCGGAAAGTCTCCATACTGAAACAAGGAGCAATAATGTACTCATTCAGGATACTCAGATCGATGACAGGACGACATTGGCCTGTTTTCTTCAGCACCAAGAAAAGTCTCGAGTAAAACCCCGGTGAAAGGGTGTTCCTGACCACCTCGATCGCCCCTTTGGAGAGGAGATTGTCAATCTCCTGCACCAGAAGGTCCCGACGTAGAGAATCGGAAGGGACCCGAGTCGGGAGGGGCACCCGAGATAAACTGGGGTGCCGATGGAAGGACAGTCGCAGACCGGAATGTATAACGTCGAGGATCCAAGTGTCCGACGTTATCTCTGTCCAACGGTCGTAAAACTGCGACAGCCTTCCCCCGACTGGAGGCGAATCGAGGTGAGAACCTTCACTTGCGGCCTCGACGAGGCCTCTGAGAGGAGAAACCACCACCTCGGGAAGTGACAGAGTCCTGAGACTTTTCTGTCTGAGACTGCCAGCAAGCCTGGCCACGTTGGCGCATCTTCTGAGCAGAAGGAGCAGACAGAGCCGAAGGCGTAGCCGACGTCGCCGACGAGGCAGACGCAGCAGGACGCTTGGCGGGCCTGGAATGACCAGCAGCAGGTTGGTCCAGCTGTGGCAGCAAAAGCTGGTCCTTCGAATGACGAAGAACCTCACTATGGACAGCTTCCACAGAACCATGGAACAACTGAGGTCCAACCAGAGAGGCAGACCTCAGAACAGCACGCTACTCAGATGGAAGGGATAGAGAAGAATCCAACACCGCATCCCGTCGTGCCAGCTCCAAATTAGTCGTGTTACAGGCATGAGCGTGTGTCAAGTTCATGAGAGTCTGTGACAAAACGCGAAAATGCGCCTGAGCATCATCAAACTCCCCTGGTGGAAAATACTCTGCCAGGGCAGCGACGACATGGTCCGCGAGAGATAACATGCCCAGCATCTCTTGGGACAGGCCCACTATAGATTCAACTACCGACATCGGGAGAACTGCTGACTTAGGCTTAGTTAACCCGAGGGAAGAAGAATCCTCATCCACAGTAGTCATCCTTTGGAAGACTGGTGGAGAGACGGAATCGTAAACACGAAACTGCGATGGAGGCAGAAAAGCATCCGCTCTAGAAAAGAAAGAACCCTTGAGGGCCTTAGAACGCATTTTGGCGTCTAAGCCCTGGAAACTCAACAGCCTGAGCCGATTGCAGAAGACGCAAAGCCCCGGAGCTAGATGGCTCAACAGGGTTACGGCACTCCACAGTGGAGAGCGGCCGGATGGTCACAGATGGTTGGTCGGAAGGTTGAACGACCGGCAATAAGCCAAAGACGAAATCCAAAGCCTGCCCCAAGACTAAAGAGGGGGGGGCCCATCACCTTCAAGATACTCGTCATCGTCCGTTGCAGAGAAGACGTAGCCCAACTTGGGCTGACCAGCAGAAACCTCCTGTGAATACTGTGCAGTATCCAAGGGGCAAGGCAAGACATCTCGGCGACCGACCAAAGGAGGTTGTGCCTCATGAGGCACAGGAAGGCCAACTTGAGGGTTGCTAGAAGCAACCAGGTGAGCGCCAAAATGGCCTGACACAGATCACCCTGAGAATCTGTCGCAGCATCGCCTGACTGAGTGTCCTCCCAATGGACCCTTCTAGTAGAAGAACCCAAATACTCAGAAGAGACAGAAATCGAACGTCGATCGGCAGACAGGATAGGGAGACGGTGAGAAGACACCGGAGGATAGTCCCGATTGTGATGCCCAGGGGCCATCACTGACCTCTGCAGAACAGAAGGTCCTGCCTGCAAATCCTCTAAAGAGACCGACGGCGCACGTCGATCGATAGCTGGACAAGGGATATGGTGAGAAGACACCGGAGGATTGTCCCAAGAATGACAGGAACCTGTCATTGGCCTCTGCGTGGCAGACGGCCCCAACTGCCCATCCTCTGAGACCGACGGCAAGCATCGATCGACATCCAAACTTGGAACACAGTGAGGAATCACCGGAGGAAGGTTCCAAGAGTGACAGCTAACCAGGGCTGTCACTGACCTCTGCCAAACAGCAGGCTCTGGATGCCAATGTTCCAACCCCATCCTGCGGCACACTAGCAGGGGAAGGAGGAACAATAAACGATTCACTCGAGGGGCGAGGAATCGCTGCCGAAGCGACAGACCGGCTCGACCGACTAGGAGCAAACCTAGCCAGATGAGGTGGAGCAGACAGCAAACCCGCACAGCTTCGCCGCAAAGCTAGGGGAGGCTGAGAGCTCACAGACACACCAGCAGATACAGCCTCGGTCCCCCGAGACTGTAGACCACCCCCAGAGGAGATGGAAGAGCCACCATCACACAGAATAGGAACTGTAGTAACAACTTCCTCAGCAAGTGTCGATGGCGTAGGAGGCAGATTGGAGAGGGTCACCGAGCTGACCTCGGAGAAGCTCTCATGAAAACAGACGCCTCAAGATTGACATCAGAAGACAAAGAGACCACGGTCTCCACATCAGGTATCACTGAACTAGCACCGTCAACAGTTGCAGAGGAACTCGCCACAGAAGACAGATCAGAATCCTGTGTGACAGAGTCACCACGTGCACCAGCAGAAATGTATGCTATGGCACGGCTACCCTTACCCCGAGAACGAGGGGTTCTAGCTCTGGACAGAACCACCTTGTTAACAGAAGCCCAGAATTTAAAGGACCAAACCCCACAAATACAACATGATTGGGCCTGAGTGCAATTGTTGCAAGTGACACATGTGGAATGAGAGTCGTCCACATGCTTCACTTGCAAGCAAGAGGTACAAGGAATAGTCTTTGGCATTATATGAATGAAAATAATGGAATCAAGCTTCCCGTCGATGGAAAACAGCACAAAGGTTGTGTTCACACGTGGGGGAAAAACAAGATTAAGTGTGAAGAAACAAGCAATAATGATCAAAAATAACATTAATCAATAACAATTTGGATAGCTTGACAAAAGGATACAATCCACTTGCACACAATTAAATGCAGATAGCACATATAAGTTGTTCACGAAGAAAAACAGCAAAGTAGCATGAGTCACAAAAATTTCCGACCATGTACAAATGGCGGAAATAAAAGGAATTGACGTCATGGTTGTTGCGCATGCGCTCGGTAAATGCAAGAGGTGTGCAGAGAGAGTACCTGTAATTTCGAGCGCTGGTCTCGCTCGACCCTTTTTTCGATCTTTTTCGTGCTTTTGCACTCTATTACTTTTCCAACTTGTTTGGAAAAGTTTCTTAAAAGCTTGAGTTAGATCCGAAGTAGGGATTGCACTTACATTACAGCCAATTGTAAACAATTGTGAGTAGGTTGAAAAAAAACAGGATAATATGGCTGCACTTAATGAGGAGCATTAAGATGAGTTGACCCGGGGATCACTTTTCCCAACATGCTTGGGCACTCTGATTTTTGGCTTTGTTCACAAACACAAACTGCAGCATGGCTGCTCTACAGTGGCCAGGTCATAGTTTGAGAGCAAATCACAAAACTAGTTGGTTGTGTATATTAATCATCTGGCATTATTAAGGGAGTGAAAAACTTGGTAATCACTTATGAGAGTATATTCTTACATTGTAGAAGGAATATATAGGGTATTCAGAAACACCAGGGTAAGATACAATGAATGCATACAATATAAGGCATTAAAATGTAACAGTAAATGATCAAACTCGGAAAATCATCCTTAAACACTCACCAACAAATTGTAACAACTGAGATCCATAAGGGCCTTATAAGCTTTATACTTGTTAATATTTTCATGAAGAGTTTGAAAATAACAAGTCTCGATGCCTTCCTGATTGTTGATAGTTGTTATAATCTGTTAAGATATCTTTCATATAGGGTTTGATTGTGATCTGTCTCAAGACATTCCTTGAAACCCTGATATATTCATTGAGGGTATAATACAGAGGGGGTATGTTTGTGGGTAGGGATACAATGGAATAAATACACGACAGCAGGATAATATGCCTGAATTCAGTGAGAGGCATTAAAATGTAGGTTGCACCGGCTATCACTTAACCAATATGATTAAGCTCCCTCAGGGTTTTCAATTCATGCACAAACTGCAACAGCAGCCAAGTCACAGTTTGGGAACAAACAGCAACACCAGTAAGTAAATATACAGGTTACGTTTAGCAGGTATGAAAGAACTGAATTTTCAGTAATGAAAAGGATATTGCCACATTTGGGCGTGGGAGTATATTAGGACATTAGAGTACACAAACGAAATATTATGACTGCGTATAATAGATGGCGTTGAAGTATAAGTTCACTAGGTATCAGTATTTCATGTTGCTGAGCACTCACAGGGTTTCAGTTAGTGCATAAATTGCTACGTGGCTGCTTGGCAGCAGCCATGCCACAGTCTGAGAACAAACAGCAACACCAGTAAGTTAAGTAGTTATACATGTAGAGTTTAACAGGACTGACGTGTATGAAGCTGAATCTTTGCTAATGTGAGGATATTGTAATGGAAGGCTATGGATGTAATTGGATATTAGAGTACTCGAAGGCAGGATAATATGTCTGCACGTAACAGAGAGCATTAGATGTAGGTTCGACTGGATTTGAGAGTTCCATAATAGTTTGGCTGGATATCAGTATTCCATATCAGTTGAACACACTGAAATACTGATCTTCTTGAGTTTGTGAATAAGACTGGCATGACAAACCTTGTCTAATGCTCTACTAACGTCACAGAATACAACCTGAACTTCTTTGCCTTCATCAAGAGCATGACACAACTCATTATAAATATCCGTTAGTTGCAGAACCATTGAATCACCTGGAGTGAAACCTGAATGAAACTGACTCAGATGTTATATTCCATCAAATTCTTCCAAAGTCATTTGAAAATGCATTTTTCAAACACAGCTAATCAGTGAAATTGTACGGTAATTTGAAACTATGTTTGAAGGGCATTTTTTCAAGATGGGTATGACGTTGGCTTTTTTGAAGTAGAAGGAAAATATGAATTACGACTACATTCCTTCAGGAGACATGGACTTATCAAGACGGGACCCGAGGCTTTGGATATTTTGATAGATTTGATTGCTTCGTAAATTACAATAATTTGAAGGCATATACTGTTAATCGTTTGTGGAGTATGGGGAAGGGAGTCTGGCAAGGAGGCATCAGAGTCATCATTTGTAGATTTGGAACAAAAGTACTCATTAAATACTTCAGCTTTTTCTATGTTAGTTGAGTACATATTGTTCAAATGGTGAATAGTCGGAATCTCTGAGACATTGTTACCAATGAATATTTTGGGGATTTTCCACCACCAGGATGAAGGGGTATTAGAACTGCTTCAAGTGTTCTGAACTTTTGCTAAATATGCGGTTTTGGCCTTCCTAACAGCTGATACAACTTCATTCTGTTTGTGTTTGTTATTCGCCCAGGCATATGGTAGGACGGAATGCTTAGCTACATGATATAAACATTTCGTCTGTCTGATCAGAAGGCATATCTCGTTGTGCATCCATTTAGGCTGATTTGCCCTTGACATAATTAGTTTGTTTGGAATGTATTTAGATGCTGTTTCAAGGAGCTTAGAAGTGAAGTCAGAGACTACAGTATCTAAGCATGGATATCAAAGAGGGTGTCCCATTGTTCGTCATGAAAGGCTATGTTTAATGCCTCATATTGTCCTTGAGGTTACAATCATACATGCCTCTTGAAACTCAAAGGCTGTGGCTTTGTAAATGCAATTTCAATAGAAATTGGACAATGGTAGCAAATTAGGTCGGTGTTATTGGGTCTAGCACCTCACATCTTAATACACTGATAGAGCTTCTAACAGTAAAGAGATCAATCAGGGAAGCAGACGACTTGGTAAAGCATGTTGGTTCATTAACAACCTGCCTTAAGTTGAAATAATCAGTTATATTCTGGAAAATGGCTTCTTGGAAAGTTCTTTTGGTTATTGTTAAAATCACTGGTTATAACTAAATCTGAAATTGATGTATCTTTTACTTCTTAGATGGAAGCAAAAATAGTATACCATATGTCTACGGGGCTACTGGGTGGGCAATAGAAAGCGCCTAATAATAATTATCCCCATGCTTTGTGAACACTTCTGCCCAAAGGCACTCTGTGTTTGGCATTTCAAGATCATCTCTGCATAGATACTGAAACACATATTATCTTTAATATAAATGACAACACCACCTCCCCTCAACGAGCAGTCAAACCTCAAGGTTCTTGTAATCCGTGGATCATAATATCAGATGTTAGATCAGAGCTTTGTAGCCAAGTCTCAGTGGAGGCTAGTATATCAGGGCATTATGAATCACACTGTATGATGTCTAATTTGGGCTTTAGGCTTTGTATATTAAGATGCAAGATTTTTAGTGTATTCAATGTGTTCTCTAGGTTTACGTAACTTAGGCCAGAGTTAGTTTCGACGTCACGTGACATCAGCAGAATCATAGTCAGGACTGTAACTATGGGTAACAGCAAGTAGACTTCACAGGCCCTAGGCGTTACTTCAGAAAACCGTTGGAATAATGAGGATTCTTTACTTGCGTGCATTATCTGATGTGAGAAACAGCATCACTGGTGGACCATCAAGATTCAAGCAGAACCCAAGTCTTGAAGGTTCAGCAGTATAAAACTCAAGTCAGAAAATAAGCAGACTGTCATCAGAAAAATGAGGTCCCCAGAGGGTACATTTAGTGATTCTACCCTGCACAGCAGGGAAGCATCACTAAATTTACCCTCTGTAAACCTCAATCTGAATCAGGGTCTCAAAATTAAACAGAAAGAGGTACCCAGAGGATAAATTGGCCCACTGTATGGGAAAGCATCATCAAATTCACCCTCTGGGGACCTCACTCTGCAAATGTCATGCAGACTGATTATTTTCAGGCCTGATAACGTTGCATCCCACAGTGGGTAGAAAGAACAGGAAAGTCATGATTGAGAAGCATTTAGGTAGTTTACCACCCTAAAGTTGCAAGTACGAGTATGTTAAAGCACATAGGAATGTATGTTTTGTTAATCTATGCCTTAGGTTGTGCCAGTAAACTGCTGTGATGATTGTACTGATCTGAACAAAACATTTGAAGTCCAACAAGATTAGGAATTTAATTCATGGTTCGATCCCCACCAGGGATAACTACGTTGTGTCCTTGGGCCAGGCACTTCATCTTGATTGCCAATGTGGGGGAATGGTTGCACTGTGTACTAAGGCATACTGCACAATAATGGTACACTTGTCTTCAACCAATGCTTACCCTGCTTGTGTGGAGTTAGTACATTGGGGAGTCTGACAGTTGCTCATCATTGCTCTGTGGTTCTCTCTGGGTAGTCCAGCTTTCCTAACCTCTTCCTCCCCATAAAACTGTCAGACACGAGGTGACCCTGGCTGCCAAAAGTGTTGTTAACCCCCAATAAATAAATAAATAAATTACTTTGTCACAATCTGTAGTTCATTCATATATTTTCAGCTGAAGTAACCTACCATGTAACCTAACAGACCATTTACAGGTTATTTCCAGAACTGTATTTGCCCCTGATGTTCTCTTTATGTACAGTTAAATTTATCAATGGAAATTTCATCACAGGTGTGGACATCTTGACAACATCATCCACATGGACTCACAAGCATTTCGATTAGGTGAAAGTGTGTGTGAAGAAATTACCAAACTCTTAACTTGTGATCGATACTTCAGTTATGACACAAAACGTTTTTGCCGAAAAGAAATCTAAACAATTTCAAAGCCCAACAGGTGCTTTTATTGTGGTAAAAATGAAAGTGTCAATGACACTGTAGCTCAACTTGTGTAAGACATGTACATGTATCGTATGTGACACAACAATGACACACATCTAGGTAATGGCCTGATAACAAAGGCTACATGTAAAGTATTGTAAAGGTCTGTATATAAATACTGACCGTAGCCTGTAAGAAATGTACAGGTAAAGTATTGTAAAGGTGGCTGACAGTTAGATGCTAAACTAGAAAAGAAATCTCCATGGGGTTAATGTTACAATGGGGATCCTTGTATGGTGCACTATAAGCCAAATGTTTTGGCCTGTTTGATTCAAAATCTTCTAAGGTTGATTCATACTAATTAATAAATATTTGTCCAGTCCTTCTTAAAATATAGATAGGTATTTGAATTTTTTATCTTTTTGCTCATAGGGTTCCCACGGGTGAGGTGGTTTTATTTTTTCTCATTGGAAATAGAAAATCGGATTGTGCTAATGTTTACCCTCCCCAAACAACACCAAATATTAACACAGGAACTTGGCTTCAACACATCTGAATATACACATACTAGGGATGCTGAATTCAAGAAACTTTATATTTGTCTGGTGTTTTTGGAAAATATTTTTAATTATCTCCCTTTTTGAGTCCCTGAGTGGGTCTGACTGAACCCAAAAATATTTGTTCTCATACCACGGTGATAACAAAGGCACCTAATAAATTTATAGCAAACATACTGACATAAAAAATCTTCTTTACAGGTTCTGTACAAAAAATGTAATGCACACAATTCCCGTAAATATGACTGCCGACAGGCATTTTGAATTTTTCTCCAAGCCCAAAAGCACTCGTTACCATCCCATGATGATAACAAACGTAGCCCTCGAAGTTCTGTACAAAAAACTAATTGCACCAAATTTCAGTATAAAATGGCCAGTGGCAGCCATCTTGAATTTCAGATCGCACCCCAAAACACTTGTTCTCGTCCCAAGGTGATAACAAAGGTACCCAAGAAGTTTCATGAAGATCAGTTCATAAATACAGCCTCTAGCCCGAGCCATATTGACATGTGAACTTACTGTGTACAAGTAGCACTGAATAAATCAAAGTTCATCTAATTTGCATAATTTCTGCACGAGGAAAAAATCTGTATTATATGTGATGTATTCCATATTACTGAAGTTCTGTACAAAATTCATTCAGAAATTTATTCAAATCAGAACCTTCATATAGAAGTTCATATAGAATTTTGGACCGCACCCAAAAACACTGGTTCTCGTCCCACGGTGATAACAAAGGTACCCAAGATGTTTCGTAAAGATTGGTTCATAAATACGGCCTCTAGCTCGAGTTGTATAGAAGTTGTGTACAAAAAAATGATTGTACCTAATTTCGGTACAAAATGGCCATCAGCATCCATCTTGAATTTCGGACCACACCCAAAAACACTCGTTCTCGTGCCAAGGTGATAACAAAGGTATCCAAGAAGTTTCGTGAAGATCGGTTCATAAATACAGCTCCTAGTCTGAGCCGTATTGACATGTGTACTTACTGTGTATTATTAGCACTGAATAAATCAAAGTTCACCTAATTTGCATAATTTCTGCACAAGAAAAAACCCTGTATTATATGTGATGTATTCCATGTTACTAAGCATTCATACAAACATTTATTCAAATCAGAACTTTCATACAGAAGTTCTGTACAACAAGAGGCTCCAAGGGGCCTTAATCGCTCACCAGCCAAAGTGGTTCAAAGAAGTATGTGGGGTCACATTCACTTAGACATGATTCATCAACACTACAAAGGAATGAAGTCATGAGAGGCAAATTTTATGGAAAAACACTAAGGAATGGATTTGAACAAACCTGAACGTAAAATGCCCCCCCCCCCCCTCCCCACCCCTGCCCATAGAGCCCAAATATTAAGCCAAGGACTCAAATTTAACAAACTTGAATCTGATCCCCCTTGAGATGTCATATACTAAATAGGAAAGAATGCTGACTGATGGATATGAAGAAGGTTTTTAAAGAAATCACCTCACATTGCACTAAGTTAAACTTTGGGCTCAAAAAAATCATTTTGTTATTAATTACTCTTTCCCTGGATGTGGAATTCTACCGGTATACTGAGTTGGACAGCATTAAACATGTTCTCTATAAAGGAATCAGAAATGGATATTTTTGACTCTCCCCATGTTTTTGAGAGAAGAAATACATGTATGAACTTCCAAAATGCATTGGGGTTATAAAATGCAATTTCAGGCAATTCTGAAAACTGCACTTAATGAGACCTGTGTGATCTCAGTAAAGTGGACCCAAATTATTAACTTTCATGGTGTTTTGATTCATTTTGTCCCCCAAGTGCCAGTAGGCACAGAGAACACATTGGAACTCAGGGGACAATTTGGTGTTGGACCCAGGTCTGTATGTCATATCATGTTTGAGATATGAGTATGACCAACTTTTAAAATTTTGGCCCCTACCCAATTTTTTGAGGATAAAATACGTGTTTGAACTTTGCCAATGCATTAGGGGGTCATAAAATGTGATTTCCAGCAATTCTGAAAAAAGGCACACAATGATCCCTGGGTGACCTCGGTGACCTTGACCCATATTTTGAACTCTTATTGTATTGTCGACTCATTTGGTGTTGGTCCCAAGTCTATACTTCATACCATGCTTGACATAAGAGCATGACCTACTTTCAATATTTTGGGTGCCCACCCATTTTTGAGAGTTAAAATACATGTATGACAAGAAGCCACACAAAAACAATAGTCTGGGTGTTTCACACAGACTAACAAGAGCTTTTACTCGGTAAAAAAAACCTAGTGAATAAGACCAGCCATATCTTAATAGACTGTGTTGTGTTACATATTTTGTGGGCCCTGGTAGCCTTGTCTAACATGTGTGGTCCATTTGGGACCATGCTGCCACTGGGACTGGGGGTGCGTATACTAGTGTATCACTCATGGTGGCCCCAGTATACCATCACCATATATGTATTGACTAGCTGGGCACCAAATGAAGGATAGTAAAATAGCTACCCTGACGTACAAGGAAAGAAAAGTAGCCCAAAACATATCAAGGAGATAATCAATGCAGGTATTCCTAACTGGATAGAATCACAGACTTACTATTTATATAATAGATACAGCTCTATGTTCTCTATCTCCCACAATATTTCTCCTCTGCATGGTTTCGATGAAACAGAAAGTTTCCCCCAACTGGTAGAGTGCTCAAATTTTTTGGGTCTTAAAAATTTGTTCACATGTTTTTGCCTTGTAACAATTTATGGGAGACTGCCTACAAAGTTAAAACAAAGTTAGGTGACTTGGTGAATCCCAGATGCATTAACCCTTTGCCTCATAAATTGGACGCATACACCCACGTAATGTACAAATTGAACAGATGAAGAAACAATCTTTAAAATAATTTCATCAAAACCATGCCATGTTTGTTGAGCTCATTCCAATGAGGGGCCACATGATATGGTTTTGTGGATTTTTTGTTAAACATTTTAAAACAATATAATTAAAATGCCAAATTTTGATATCATGTGCATTATTGGGTTAGGGGTTCTTTGTTGTTGTAACAATTTTCCAATATGGCTGTCATCGATACTGTCTTCCAAAGTCAGGGAATGGGCTAACTTACAAGGAGGGGACTCCGAAACTTAAATCTGAAAAGTTGATCGCTTGGATAATTTTTGACTGAAGTACTTATTCCTGGGTCTGAGTATGATTAGCATTCTTGCTTAACCCTTTACCTAACGATTCGCACGCATCCGCCCGCATAATTTGAAAATTCAGCAGTTAAAAGAAACAAATTTTTCAAAATAATTTGATAAAAGCATATCATGTGATGCCTCACTGGAACGAGCTCATGAAACTTGTTGCAATGAGGGGTCACATGATATGGTTTTGTTGAAATTGTTTTTTTTAAATTTAAAATGAAAGTGTCAATGACACTGTGCAGCTCAACTTGTTAAGACATGTACATGTATAGTATGTGTCACAGCAATGACAAATATCTAGGTAATGACCTGATAACAAAGGTACATATAAAGTATTGTAACGGTCTGTACATAAACACTGACCGCAGCCTGTAACAAATGTATAGGTAAAGTATTGTAAAGGTGGGTGGCAGTCAGATTCTAAACTAAACAAGCCAAGACCAATTCCGGGTCTGGACCTGCGTCGCTGCATGCAATTGAATCGGCAAACAGGAAGTGGCTGCATGGCAGATCTGAAAATTGCATACACGATACAACTGATCATTATCAAGCTCCAGATGAAATATAAAATCAATCCCTTGCATAGAAGCCAAGAAAAGTTTGACGAAAAATTTCAATGTTCAGTGGGTACAGTAAAATTTCAAAGTATCGGCAAACAGGAAGTGGCTGCACGGCAGATCTGAAAATTGCTTACACGATACAACTCATCGTGATGAAGCAGCAGACCAAATATAAAATCAATCCCCTGCATAGAAGCCGAGAAAACCTTGATGGAAAATTTCAATGTTCAGTGGGTACAGTAAAATTTCAAAGTATCGGCAAACAGGAAGTGGCTGCACGGCAGATCTGAAAATTGCTTACACGATACAACTCATCATTATGAAGTAGCAGACCAAATATAAAATCATTCCCTTTCATAGAAGCAAAGAAAACTTTGACGGGAAAAGTGTTTTGGACGGACGGACGGACGGACGGACGGATGGACGGACTGACAGATGGATGGATGGACGGACGGACGGACTGACGGACGGAGTCGAGCGGTTACTAGACCTGCTCTGCCGCTGGCGACGCAGGTAAAAAGAAATCTTTGAGTCTCAGAGTGGGTCTGACTGAACCCCAAAATATTTGTTCTCATAGCACAGTGATAACAAAGGCACCCAAGAAGTTTCGTGAAGATCGGTTCATAATTACAGCCTCTAGACCGAGCCGTATTGACATGTGCACTTACTGTGTATAAGAAGCACTGAATAAATCAAAGTTCATCTAATTTGCATAATTTCTTCACGAGAAAAAAACCCGTATTATATGTGATGTATTCCATGTTACTAAACATTCATTCAAAAATTTATTCAAATCAGAACCTTCAAATAGAAGTTCTGTACCAAAAACTGATTGTACCTAATTTTGGTACAAAACGGCCACTGGCAGCCATCTTGAATTTCAGACCACACCCAAAAACATTCGTTCTTGTCCCAAGGTGGTAACAAAGGTACCCAAGAAGTTTCATGAAGTTCGGTTCATAAAATACAGCCTCCAGCCCTAGCCGTATTGACAATTGCACTTACTGTGTATAAGTAGTACTGAATAAATCAAAGTTCATCTAATTTGTATAATTTCTGCACAAGAAAAAAAGCCCGTATTATATGTGATGTATTCCATGTTACTGAACATTCCTACAAAAATTTATTCAAATCAGAACATTCATAAAGAAGTCCTGTACAAAAAACTGATTGCATTAATTTTGGTACAAAATGGCTGCTGGTGGCCATCTTGAATTTCGGACTGCACCCAAAAACACTCGTTCTCATCCCATGGTGATAACAAACGTACCCAAGAAGTTCCGTAAAGATCAGTTCATAAATACGGCCTCTAGCCTGAGCTGTATAGAAGTTGTGTACAAAAAACTGATTGGACCTAATTTCAGTACAAAATGGCCACTGGCAGCCATCTCGAATTTTGGATCGCACTCAGAAACACTCATTCTCATCCTAAGGTACCCAAGAAGTTTCATGAAGATCGGTTCATAAATACAGCCTCTAGCCCAAGCCGTATTGACATGTGCACTTACTGTGTACATGTAGCACTGAATAAAGAAAAGTTCATCTAATTTGCATAATTTCTGCACGAGAAAAAAACCTGTATTATATGTGATGTATTCCATATTACTAAACATTCAGACAAAAATTTATTCAAATCAGAACTTTCATACAGAAGTTCTGAACACAAAACTGATTGCACTAACTAAAGTACAAAATGGCTGCTGGTGGCCATCTTGAATTTCGGACCGCACCCAAAAACACTCATTCTCGTCCCACGGTGATAACAAAGGTACTCAAGAAGTTTCGTAAAGATCTGTTCATAAATACGGCCTCTAGCCCGAGCTGTATTGAATTGTTGATGGACAGATGGACGACTGGCCATGGCATAAGCTCAAATTTGACTTACGTCAAAGTTGAGCTCAAAATGGTAATTAAAATAATAAATTTTGATATTGTCTGCGTAGGGTAAAGGGTAAAATTGTAACAAAGTAAAGCCATAGAGTCTAAATAATTTCACTTCAAAGATATTATGAGACATGTCCAAAGAGTATAAAGACTTTAGGTTGGGATACCTGCATTGCAGAATAAAAGCCCAATACATAAACCCCAAATTCAGAAAAAAGGCCCAAATATGGGTTACCTGCACTTAACCAGTTAAATATTATGTTTCCCCCCCCCCCAAAAAAAAATGAAAGTGTCAATGACACTGTAGCTCAACTTGTCAAGACAAAGACATGTACATGTATAGTATGTGACACAGCAATGACAAACATCTAGGTAATGACCTGATAACAAAGGTACATATAAAGTATTGTAACGGTCTGTACATAAATACTGACCGTTGCCTGTAACAAATGTATATGTGAAGTATTGTAAAGGTGGGCTACAGTTACTTGCTAAACTGAAAAGAAATCTTTGAGTCCCAGAGTGGGTCTGACTCAACCCCAAAATATTTGTTATCATAGCTCAGTGATAACAAAGGCACCCCAAAACACACTCGTTCCTGTCCCAAGGTGAAAACAAAGGTACCCAAGAAGTTTTGTGAAGATCAGTTCATAAATACGAGCTGTATCGAACTTGTGACAAAAAACTGATTGGACCAAATTTTGGTACAAAATGGCTACTGGCAGCCATCTTGAATTTTGGACCGCACCCAGAAACACTCATTCTCGTCCCAAGGTGATAACAAAGGTACCCAAGAAGTTTTGTGAAGATCGGTTCATAAATACAGCCTCTACCCTGAGCCGTATTTACATGTGTGCTTACATTGTGTAAGTAGCACTGAATAAATCAAAGTTCACCTAATTTGCATAATTTCTGCACGAAAAAAAAAAACCTTACAATATGTGATGTATTCCATGTTACTAAACATTCATACAAAAATTTATTCAAATCAAAACCTTCATACAGAAGTTCTGCACAAAAGACTGATTGCACTAATTTTGGTACAAAATGGCTGCTGGTGGCCATCTTGAATTTTGGACCACACCCAAAAACACTCGCTCTCATCCCACGGTGATAACAAAGGTACCCAAGAAGTTTTGTAAAGATTGGTTCATAAATATGGCCTCTAGTCTGAGCCGTATAGAAGTTGTGTATAAAAAACTGATTAGACCTAATTTCGGTACAAAATGGCCACTGGCAGCCATCTTGAATTTTAGACCGCACCCAGAAACACTCGTTCTCGTCCCAAGGTGATAACAAAGGTACCCAAGACATTTTGTGAAGATCAGTTCATAAATACAGACTCTAGCCCGAGCCGTATTGACATGTGTACTTACTGTGTGTAAGTCGCAATGAAAAAATCAAAGTTCATCTAATTTGCATAATTTCTGCATGAGAAAAAAACCCGTATTATATGTGATGTATCCCATGGTACTAAACATTCACACAAAAAATTATTCAAATCAGCACTTTCATATGGAAGTTCTGTGCAAAAATCTGATTGCACCTAATTTTGTACAAAATGGCTGCCATCGACCATCTTGAATTTCGGACCGGACCCAAAAACACTCGTTCTCGTCCCACGGTGATACCAAAGGTACCCAAGTAGTTTTGTAAAGATCGGTTCATAAATACGGCCTCTAGCCCGAGCCGTATTGGCATTTGCACTTACAGTGCTGAAAGTAACACCAAAAAACATCAAAATTAATCTAATTTGCACAATTTACGCACGAGAAAAAAACCCGTATTATATGTGATGTATCCCATGGTACTAAACATTCATACAAAAAATTATTCAAATCAGAACTTTCATATGGAAGTTCTGTACAAAAAACAGATTTCTGCATCATCGGTACAAAATGGCAGCTGGCGGCCATCTTGAATTTCGGACCGCACCCAAAAACACTCGTTCTCGTCCCACGGTCATAACAAAGGTACCCAAGAAGTTTCGTAAAGATCGGTTCATAAATACGGCCTCTAGCCCGAGCCGTATCCAATTGTTGACGTACAGACAGACGGACAACGGGCCATGACAAAAGCTCAAATTTGGCTTCGCCAAAGTTGAGCTAAAAATAAAAATCTGGGGCCCTCAGGATTTACTCCATCCTGTTTCAATGGGTGAGCAACCACTATAAGGGGTTCATAAATAACACGTAATATGCAACAGTAAAGCTTCCCACATTGATCAATAAACAAATGTGCAATTAATCTTCCAAAATGAATTACGTCAGTGATTGCAAATTTACCTGGGGCATGTCTGTCACATTTAGCCTGAACATGGTTTTACAACAGATATTCTTGCTGGCAATAATCATTCTCACCTAATTATGCGTAAATTATTTTCCTCAAAACAAAACAAAAAAATACACAAGAACTAATATCACATTCAGCAAAGAACAGGAACAGTGGAGCCCACTTAATTGGATATCTCTTAATTGATCAACTCCTTTAATTGAATATAACTTCCAACCACAAAACCATTTACCATGCCTTCAGTACAAATTTGACCTGTTAATTGCATGCAGGTTAAAGAGTAAAATTTTGTTATATGTCAAGAAATTACCTGAAAACCACTGGATTCCCCTTGTTTATAGGTCTATCTGGCTTCAAAGCATCCAATTTTTTTTTTTTGATTCTTTTTTTATCAATATTTAATGACACATCCAACAGCCAAGGCCACCTCATGTCAGACAGTTTTAAAGGTAGAGCAAGCCCGAGTACCTAGAGAGAATCACCAAGCAAGCAACTGTCAGACATCCTAACATACTAACTCCACACAAGCAGGATTAGAATTGGTTGAAGACAAGTGCACCATCAATGTTCTGTATGCCTAAGTACACTGCGCCACCACACCCTCAAGTGGGCAGTTGGGATTAAGTGCCTTGCCCAAAGACACAATGCAGTTGACGACTGCGATCAGGGTTGTTCCTGGCCACATCCTCTCAGTAAGTCGTTTGGTAAACACTGAAATCCAAATATACAAAATGCATGATTAATACATTATTTGGTGCAGATGGAGGTTGCGCAAACTCAAGCAATATTTTTATGGTATGTTACTCTGCACTGTAATGCTGCAACTATGGTCGGTGAGAAAAATCAGAAAAAAATACCTGAATTGTATTCTATTGAAGCCATATGCCCACCCAAGTACGTTTTGTGACATTTAAACCAAACTTTTCAACACCATTGTTAAACAAAGGGGTATCCATTGATCCAAAAAACCATAAATGTCTATGATATATACTTTCAATTAACAGAAAAGTTTTGTGTTTCAGAAGTATGAGTATGCATTATTCCATTATCGATTTCTTCTACACACCAAAATACGCTGCTTTTTTTCAAAAGTTTGTGCTACATTTTTTGCGTATTGATGAATGTGTGTATGGCTGACCAAGTAATTCAGCGGAATAATTGAGAATATTTATTACAGAAGAAACAAATGAGAAGTCAGCTGTTAAAACTGACATTTTTACCTAAATTATGATATATTGTCACGTGGGCAATTGGGATTACATGAGCACTTACCCAAGGACACAATACAGTTACCCCTGGTGGGGTTCAAACAGTGGATCTTTCTGTTTGTAGTCCAATGCCGTAACCACTGAGCCACCACACTCCCTCAATATTCTACTTAAACTTAACCCTAATGTCCTCAAATTAATTTTATATTATTAATTACCATATATACATTTACATAGCTGCAGATGACTGAAACTGTTTCTACATCATTGTTGGCTGCCTGTACAGGCAGCCAACAATGATGTAAAAACACTGTCAATAAGAATGCATCCTTCCAATAGAGTTCTCAAGGAAAAATACACTTGGAACAACTTTTTCAGGGCAATATAAAAGGGGCAGTTTGTGGCTGTATACAGACCTTATTTATTTATTTATTGGTGTTTAAGGTCACATACTTATGCACAATGGCTAATCATGACCATGACAGTTTTATGGGTGGAGGAAGCCCGAGTACCCGGAGAGAACCACCAAGCAACGACGAGCAGCTGCCAGCTCCTGAACATCTTAACTCCACACTGCAGCACAGGCAGGGTTACATTGGTTGAAGACATGTGAATCATCGACGTGCAGTACGCCTTAGTAGACGGCATCATAGTGCACCCATGTGGACAACCGGGGTTAAGTGCCTTACCCAAGGACACAACGTGGGTGTCCGAATCGATCGCTCAGACAGTCACCCATCCGAGTACTAACCGGGCTCGATGTTGCTTAACTTCGGTGATCTAACGAGAACCGGTTACCGCAACACCACCGAACCCCCGTATACAGACCTAAGGATTAATAAGTGCAAGCGACAAATTATATCTCTTTATGTTAATTTATTTATTGAGATTTAATGACACTTTCGACAGCCAGGGTCGACTCGGGTCAGACAGTTTTATGGGTGGAGGAAACTAGAGTAGGCCTACCCAGAGAGAACAACTGAGAAATGGCCAGAACTGCCAAGACTCCCCAATGTGCTAACTCCACACAAGCAGGGTTAGCAGTGGCTGAAGGCAAGTGTACCATCAATGTGCAGTACGCCTTTGTACACAGCGCCACTGTGCCCCCACATGAGCAATCAGGATTAAGTGTCTTGCCCAATGACACAATGCAGTTACCCCTGGTGAGGATCGAACCGTGGCACTTCTGGTTTGAAGTCCAATTCTGTAACCACTCAGCCACCGTGCTCTCTCTTTATGGTAATAAACTCCAGTCACAATGTTAGAGCAGAGCTAAAAACTAAAAGGGTTTGCGGACACACAGGAATACCCAAACATTCATTTTATTATTCCTTTTTCATTTCGAGAACAAATTCCATCCACATGACAGTTCATAAAGAAAATCATCAAAATGTATAGAAGACATTTGTTACCTTGAAATATGTGAAAAGTGAGGTGTCTTTTTCTTAGTGTCAGAGCATATATTTCATTCTCTCGAAAGTTATTGCTATATAAGTTTAATGGAATGAAGGCAAATCACGGACATCATATGATATCATAACTTGCCTGCATGAGAACTTCAAAAGATTAATAATGATAATCAAAACGTTGAAAGAAAAATTAACTTGGCTAATGTTTAACCTTTTAACTGGTAGAGCATTAAATTATTTTTGGCCATCAAATCTTATACATATGTCTTTGCCTTGTTACAATTTATGGGAGAGTGCCTATGGTAGTAATGAACTGATAATTGGAATCGGAAATCGGAGCCGGTCAGTTATGGGGCATCGGCCGATTATGACAATCGGCAGTTTCCGGTTATTCTATATTTAACACTGACTATCAAAAATCCCTTTGATATCTGGCCATTTCAATAAAGTTTCCCCATAAAAAACGTGTGTAGTGCATAGCAGAAAATTTAGGGATTTGCAGAGCAGAGATATTACGGAATTTAACAACTGCAATCGGTACGAGTTCGCCACCATTTCCCGAAGATTGTAGAGTTCATCTGAACATTAGAGAAACACATCAAGGGAGGTAACACATTGAAAAAAAGAACATTGAATAATACATTCTGACAAACATGTAAACCATGCGTCATATGATTTCACAACACACATTAACATCAAAATTATTATTCATTTAAGACACAAAGTAGGTGTGCTCAGAAAATTCCTGGTTAATACAGCCAAGTGTATTGTATCCTTACACAAAACCGTATTAACACTATTTACCAGAATAAAACACAATCTTCACGAGAACAATATTGCGTGATTGTATCGTTAATAACGATCTTTTCCCCACACCCCAACCAAAATGCATACATTATTTTGGCAAATATTGCCCAGCACTAAGTATGCATACTCTGAGAACTTATGTAGTATTAAGCTTTCGTAATTGATGATTTATCAACAAAATTCTGTAGTATAACAGGCACCAACAGATTTTCTTCAGTGTCCTACTTCAGCCATCGTAATCGGCATAATCAGAAGAGAAATAACTGGTAATCAGTTGATAGCAAGTTTTGATAATCGGTTCAACACTAGCCTAGGGGCATTCTCCCATAAATTTTAAGAAAGCAAACCCTTACAGACTAAATAAGATCACTTCAAAGATAATAAAAAGCACATGTGCACTGAATATGAGCCTTCAAGCTATGATTCCTGCTCTTCAGAATAAAGCTCAAATATAGGCTTCCAGCACTCTACCAGTTAACTAATGTAACAGCTATAAACAGCCAGCCCACATCACAAAAATTGCCAATCCTTTCTTTTTTTTAATTCTTGCCTCAAAAAAACATACCTTATGACACCATAATCTTTTGCATAGTTGTCTGATATTCTTAAACATAAGGTCACACATTTAGTCGGGAGCTTGGTGGCTCAGTGTTTACAGCACTGGACTTCAAACCAAAAGGTCCATGGTTTAATCCCCACCAAAAGTAACTGCTTTGTGTCCTTGGGCAAGGTACTCAATCCTAATTGCCCACATGGGGCACACTGACACTATGTACTAAGGCATACTGCACATCAATGGTGCACTTGTTTTCAACCTATGCTAACCCTGCAGAGTTAGTTCGTTTGGGAGTCTGACAGTTCCTTGTCACTGCTTGGTGGTTT
Source organism: Pictodentalium vernedei (assembly GCA_031216915.1). Taxonomy (NCBI): domain Eukaryota; kingdom Metazoa; phylum Mollusca; class Scaphopoda; order Dentaliida; family Dentaliidae; genus Pictodentalium; species Pictodentalium vernedei. Next base: position 158,415,195 of record CM062288.1, on the reverse strand, counting down.
GCTCCTGTTATTCCAGCTTCTAAAGTTATGTCCACCCATAAAACTGTCCGTCCCAAGGCAATCCAGGTTGTCAAAAGGTTCATTAAACCTCACTAAAAAAAATAGATAAAGTCAAACAGATGCATTACCAAGCCCACTGTTTAATAGTCAGACCTCAGGTATTCTTAGGACTTTTGGGTAGCCAAGACATTTTGAAGAACTTTCAAAGCATGAAATTTTCCAAATTTCAAGAACCTGTGTCTACAATGTTTAATATTAAAGGAAGCTAGCAAAACAAATTCAGAGCAACTAGGAGGCAGGGATCATGAGAGGTTTAGAGCCAAGCTCTCAGGCCACCAGTCTAATTCTGTAAGAAATTTGGTACTGTTATGGCCTTCAATAAGTCCAGCCCTCAAATAGATAATTGCAGATGTTTAAATTAATTCATCTGGAATTTTTTAGTTGATTGGAAAAGCAATCTATGGTTCATGCATTACACCTCACTTAGTATACAGTGTCACCATGCTCCCACATGGGCAATCAGAATCAAGTGTCATGCCCAAGGACACAATGCAGTTATCCCTGGTGGGAATCGAACCATGGACCTTTCAGTTTGAAGTCCATTACGGTAACCACTGAGTGACATCTCCAAAAATTTGATTAACCCTTTATCCAATATAACAGACAAAAATCACTAGATTATTTTTGTTTGTCAAAATTTGTTCATTAATAATTTTTTTTTACTATTTATCAGATGATGCCTCACTCTCTAATTGATTTATTTATTGGGGTTTCATGACACTTTTGACTGCCAGCATTACCTCGTGTAAGACAGTTTTACAGGGAGAGAAAGCAGAAGTATTAGGATAGAACCATTGAGCAGCAGCAAGCAACTGTCAGCCTCCCCAACATAATAACTCTGCACGAGCAGGGTTAGCATTGGTTGAAGACAAGTGCACCATCAACGTGCAGTACACCTTATTACACAGTGGTACCGTGCCGCCCCCCCCCTCCACCTGGGCAATCGGAATAAAGTGCCTTGCCCAAGGACACAATGCCGATACCCCTGGCAGGATTCAAACCACAAGCCTTTTTGATTCGAAGTCTGATACCATAACTACCGCACTCCCTGCTCAACTGGTTAAGTTAACCTTTTACCCAACACAGACGATATCAAAATTTTTTATTTTAAATATCACGAGCTCGTTCCAATGAGGGGTCACATGATATGGTTTTGTTGAAATTTTTTGAAAAATAATATTTTTTCAACTGCTGAATTTGCATATTACGTGGAAGGATGCAGCCGATTCGTTGGGTAAAGGGTTAAACTGTGTTCTCGAAAGGTGAAACATGCAATCAGTCTGATCTTAACTGCCTTGCATCAAATCATCCCATCCAAATCATAATTAATGATTTTATGTTTTGTTTTGTACAGCAGTCTCAGTATAGTAAGTTTTTATTGCTATTCATAGCAAGACTCAAATTACAGATATCCTTGATTTAACCCTTTGAACCCTGATGGGGTATCTTCCATGTTATTTCAATGACAGCAATCAGGAGAGTTCATATTGATTATTTGGGGGTAGACCAATTAATATTTTCAACATGCCACCTTTTGGGCTGCACATTTAAAAAATTGATCGATCTACTCCACACATTCACTTAGCAGCTATCAAACTTAATGCAATTATGACGCATCATTTTGTTAGACTAGAAAAGTGGCCTCTCGTGTTCAAAGGGTTAAAGATCATACTGTGCAGCGATGACATCCCATTTGTCCCACTTTCCTAATTTAAGTAGAGAAATACAGTGGGACGATGAGGAACTGTTAATTAATTCTCTATCACCTTGATCAAAAGTTATGAGTAAAAGTTAATTTCACTTTAGTAAGTGTCAGGTTACTGAATAATCACTTAACTATTTGACCAAATTTTTCTTCTCTATTTTTTTTTTTTTTTTCCTCCCTGAATTTTGTCTGTTGAACTGCTCAAAAACAAGCTGTACAATTTTAACGAAATTTGGCATACTTATGTAATGTCATAAAATCTAGTGAAATGCGTTATCGTCATGTCTGTGAAAACGCATATTTTTTTCAAAATATTCTGCCAAAACCTTCACAATTTCACCATTTTTCGAATGTCTTAAAATTGTTTACTTATTTAGCTCAAATTTTCCACACATTTAGAGCATAATATGATACACCACAATCACCACTCAAATCTTTCAATATTAACCCCTATTGGCCAAAAATTACATTAATGTAACTTTTTTCTTCAAAATTGACCAAATTCAAGGGCAAATTTCTCTAATTATAAGGTTGTTGTAACAATTATTTTGGTATAGATAGATGCAACAATGATTGTGGAAGAAAGTTACTGTTACTTTTTAATCTCAGATTTAACCCTCATGCACAATGAGGGCGAGAATAAGAGTACCGTTTGATAATGCCAAAATTGGCCAACTTTGGTTGCTTTTTCTATCATTTTGGAAAGGGTTAATTTCAAACACTTTTCATGTACGTATTCACAATTGACTACCGAGCATATTTGCTGTTGTAAGTTTGGTAGTAAAGTTTAATCCTATCCCATTGTGGTTGCATAAAAGTAGGTACCCCCGCCCCCCAAAAAATCCAATTTTTTCAGAATTTGGTACGTTTAGGTGACAATTTACTCCATTTTTAATTGAATGAGCTCTGAATGTTTTCTATAGCTGCATGCAGCAGTCAAAGTATGACAAATTTTGTTCTATATGTTATTATTAGAAGTTTAACCCTTGGCAGATTTGAGACTTCCTATAAGGGAACTGTCGGAATAATTGTCATTTTCGCCAACATTTACATGCAATTTTTCAGCACTGGAGTCATATTGTCTCAAAACCTTTCCCATGAGAAGATAGGGCATTCATCCAAGAACAATTTTGCTGTTATATGTTTTATTCCAAGTTTTAACCCTCACCCAGTTGTCAGGCCTTGAATTGTAGTACCCTCAACTTGTACATGTTCATTCGAATACCAAGATTCAAGATTAGTCCATGTCTTTTTTCAGACACTCAGTCTGTGATTGATGTCCACACATTAAGAGCATAATGATACACTAAAATCACCACACAAATATTTCAAAATGAACCCCTATATATATTGGCCACAAATGATATGAATATATCATTTTATCTTCAAGATTTACTAACTTCAAGGGTAAATTTCTCTTAATTACGAGGTTGTTGTAACAGTTATTTTTGCATGCATAGATGCAACAATGCTTGCAGAAGAAAGTTACTGTTTACTTTGTAATCTCATCTTTAATGCTCAAGCAAATGAGGGAAAGAGTACCATCTGAAAATGCCAAAAGTAGCTAACTGTGGTTGCATCTTCCTGTCATTTTGGAAAGGGTTAATTCTGAACACTTTGTTTTGCTATAGGTAGAGATGCCTAATGACCAAATCCTCTGCTGTAAGTTATGCTTTGGGGCTTAACACAATATAAGCGTTGGCCATGTAAAGAATAGTACTGTTAGAAAAAAATTGATTTTCAGTGAATTTTGTAAACATCTGTACTCATTTCCTCTAATTGCAAGGTTGTTGTAGCAATTATTTTGGTATGGATAGATGCAACAATGACTGTAGAAGAAAGTTACTGTTTACTTTTTAATCTCGAGATTTAACCCCCAAACAAAATGAGGGAGTGAATAAGAGAACCGTGAGAGAATGCCAAAATTAGCCAACTCTGGATGCTTTTTGTCTATCATTTTGGAAATGGTTAATTTCAAACACTTTGCTTTGCTATATGTAGTCTGCATTTTCATATTGAAAAGTTGGGAAAGCCCGTAATTTGTCCAACAAATTACAATTCTCTAGTTTATATTGTAATTTGCATATCCAATCAATAACAAAATGTAAGTTCACACAAAGAGTACAAAAACTGATCAAAATGTAAACAAAATTTATATGTCCTTGGGAAAGGCACATAATCTGATTGCCCATGTGGGGGCATGGTGGCATTGTGTACTAAGGCATATTGGAAGTCGATGGTATGCTTACCTTCAATCAAAGCTAACCCTGCTTGTGAAGAGTTTGTATGTTGGGGAGTCTGATAGTTGCTCAGTGGTTCTCTTCAGGGTACTCCGGCTTCCTCCACCTGTAAAACTGTCCAACATGAGATGACCCTGGCTGTCGAAAGTGTTGTTAAACCCAATTAAATAAATAAAGAAATACGAGTTAAAGTATGGAGCATTCCTTTTTGTGTTGTGAGGTTTAACTCCTTGAATGCTGCTGGTGGATATTCCTGCCCAGAAAGGATTTCTCTTGCCACTGAAATAAGTATGATTTGGGGAATTTAATCAAATTTTCCCCCCCCCCCCCCCCCCCCCCCCCCCCCCCCCCCCCCCAGTTAATTGAATAGATTTTTTCACCAATGATTCCTTGAGTCAAGCTCGGATGAATTTTTCATCAAATCTGGTCATAGCTGCTCTGCTGCAGCCATGACTGGATTTGATGAAAAATATCTGGAAAATACTTAGTGGGTTAAGAGTTAAAGCTCTCGTTACATGTGATAAATTTTTTTGGGTTTTTGCATTCTCTGGTTGAGAGGTGATAATTATTATGATGGTGAGACAGCATTTATTAGCCAGTTTCTTCTATTTTGGTATTATGTCACTGCGTTCATTGATGATATGTTCCAATTCTTTGCAAATAATGAAGTAGTTAACAGTGTATCAAATTCCTCCAAACTGATGTTGAAATTAACAGGCAATGTTGTTTAATGTGACTTTACTTGTAGTAAGAACTTTCTCACCTGATATAATTTTTTGAAGATAAGAGATAAAATATCAATGGATATTAAATAAATAAATAAATAAATAAATAAATAAATAAATAAATAAATAAATAAAATTTATATTGAAAATACCATATCTAATATGGTAAAAATAAATATTGATAAATTGTCGACAAACACAAAAGTCTAGTCCACAAAATGTCACAGCTTTTTTGCAAATCGTCTCTTGTGTGTATCTAGGTGCCATCTGCAATGCTTTAGCATTGCAGAAGGCACCTTGATGCACTCATGGGAAGAAATAAAGATATAATAATATACAACTCAAAGTTTGCTAAGCACCAAGTACATCCAACTACCTGTTTTACATTTTAGTTGAACTATTGTAATGAAAAGTGTATATATTTTTTATTTAATTATATCTTTAATGATTTAAGTACAGAAATTAAGATTTTATTTGTGTTTGACATTATATTTTAGCTTTTGAATACGATAACCATGGAAAATGGATATTATTGGTAAAAGAGGAAATTTTTCAATTTGCCATCGAGTATGAGACCCATTACTGTTAATTACAGCTTGACAAATGCCTTCTCATGCTCCCAATCAGGTTCCTAGTGATCCTTTGTGGGATGTTGTTCCATTCGTGAACCAGTATGGCACCAAGCTCCTGGACACTTCTTGGCTGGACTGGACGGGCTGAAATTGCAAGCTGCAACTCATTCCAGACATGTTCGATTGGACTGAGGTCAGGGGATCTTGCTGGCCAGTCCATACGCTCAATCCCCTCCCTCTGTCAGTACTCTCCGACAGCATTGGCAACATGAGGATGGGCATTATCGTCCATCAGAATGAATCTATCAACCACTGCACCTGCATACAATCTGACGTGGACATCCAGGATCTCATCAGTATACCTCTGTGCAGTCAATGTACCATGTTCAAGGACACAGATCTCTTGTACATCCATCCCTGCTGATGCCGCCCCAGGCCATGACTGACCCTCCACCATAGCGGTCATGCTCAGGAATGTTGGCTGCATGGAAGCGCTCTCCTGGTCTTCTCCATACCCCAGACCGCCTATCTGAGTGGTCTAGGCAGTACCTTGACTCATCTGTAAAAAGGACAGGTCACCAATCTTCTCTGGTCCATCCAACGTGGTCCATGGCCCATTCATATCGTGCCTGGCAGTGGTTCTGAGACAGCGGACTGCAAATAAACGGTCTTCTCGATTGGAGACCACCTTCATGCTACCTTGCCCGGATAGTCTGCGTCGAAACATTTACCCCGGATGCATTCTGAAGGTCACTGCAAAATGGGTTGCTGTGGCAAGGCGGTTCCTATGGGCCTGAATGGTCAAAAACTGGTCTTCAGCTGCAGATGTTGCCCTGTCTCTGCCACCACCATGTCATCTTACTGGTGTGCCATACTGCTGAAATCTTGCCTAGGTTCTGGTGATCACCGTATGGTGCACACCAAGGGCTTCACCAACCCGACGATGGGTAGCCCTTGCTCCACCATCCCTACAGCCTGCCACATTTCTGCTTCAGAGAAATGTTTTCTTACATTTGCATTTGCCATATTCAATCATTAAATCACAAGGGTTTGTGTTGAAATGAAGATTGAATACCCTACACATGTCATGTACATGTGGACAGTACACAAAAACATCATGAAAATCAAGAGGTACATGCTTTCCATGACTGTCACGAAAAGTCTGCCTGTCAAGTGAGCTAATGTAAACACTGGGGACCATCTCAATACATTCCTCAATCATATCCACCAAAAATATCGCAAATATGTCACAAGCAAATTTCACAATCATGTGTCAAATATTTGGTGCTTAGCAAACTTTGAGTAGTATATAAATATAGATATAATGCAGTCAATATTTTTCTCCTTTATCCTTTCCCTGCTCCAAGGTGAATCTGAAGAAACCTCGCCACAATGGTGATTTGGGAGTAGTCCTGAGTGGCGTATCTGTTAGTTTCACATTGTTTATAAGATAGCTGCATTGCAATCACATTAACGTTAAAAAGGACAGACCTATAGTTTGATAATGTTTGTATGTTTACTATCATTTATAATCTGAAATGCAAACAATATGATAACTATACTTATGTTACCTAATTGAATCATGAGGACTAGCAGATAGAACAAAAACAACACTGTCAAAGGTAAGTAGAGTCCAAATTATGAAAGTAACTTTAAAATGTTGTCTTGAGCAAAGTGGAAAGTGGGATAACAAGGAAGCACAATCAGTAGGTGGTAAATTCAGAAACTTGTGCAGCATATTGAGAAGAAAAATAGTTAACTCATTATCTCACAGCACAAATAGATGGCACTTGCAAAAGAAAAATCTTGAATAACAATAAAATAGTTATTTCTTGCGTCAAAACATAGATTCTGACCCATCCATATATAGCAAACTCAATCTTATTATTCCCATGTGGTTGGGGGGGGGGGGGGGGGGGGGGGGGGGGGGAGGGGGTAAATGATATGTTTTTAGGCAAAATAATAAGTTTGAATGGTGGTTTTTAGAAATATATAGTTCAGGCTGGATATTTATTTATTTTGGGCACTGGATAGTTTGGGCTGGATATTTATTTATTTATTTATTAGTCTCCTACGGGAACCGTAAGGGGGCTATAGTATTGCAACGTCCGTCTGTCTGTCCATCTGTCCATCTGTCTGTCTGTCTGTTTTTTATGTTACCACCTTTCCCTCCAACATGCTTTAAGCTACACCTTTCATATTTGGTACATGGATAAATGGTTCTGAGGGGATGATGCACGCGCAAATTTTTTTTTTCAAAATCCAAGATGGCAGAATGGCGGCCATTTTTGTTGTGTTTTTTAAGCTTGTTTCTCTATTTTATGTTACCACCCCTCCTCCAACATGGTTCAAGCTACACCTTTCATATTTGGTACATGGATAAATGGTTCTGATGGGATGATGCACGCTCAAAATTTTTTTTCAAAATTCAAGATGGCGGAATGGCAGCCATTTTTGTTGTGTTTTTTAAGCTTTTTTCTCTATTTTCATGTTACCACCCCTCCCACCAACATGGTTCAAGCTACACCTTTCATATTTGGTACATGGATAAATGGTTCTGAGGGGATGATGCATGCTCAAAAATTTTTTTTCAAAATCCAAGATGACGGAATGGCTGCCATTTTTGTTGTGTTTTTTAAGCTTTTTTTCTCTATTTTCATGTTACCACCCCCTCCCACCAACATGGTTCAAGCTACACTTTGCATATTTGGCACATGGATAGAGGGTTGGGAGGGGATGATGCATGTTCAACATTTTTTCTTCAAAATCCAAGATGGCGGCATGGCGGCCATTTTTGTTGTGTTTTTTAAGCTTTTTTCTCTATTTTATGTTACCACCCCCTCACTCCAACATGGTTCAAGCTGCACTTTTCATATATGGTACATGGATAAAGGGGTTGTGAGGGGATTATGCACGCTCAATATTTTTTTTTCAAAATCTAACATCTGTCTGTCTGTCTGTCCGTCTGTCTTTCTATCTGTTTTTATGTTACCACCTCTCCCTCTAATATGCTTCAAGCTACACCTTTCATATTTGGGTACATGGATAAATGGTTCTGAGGGGATGATGCACAGTCAATATTTATTTTTTCAAAATCCAAGATGGCAGAATGGTGGCCATTTTTGTTGTGTTTTTTAAGCTTTTTCTCTATTTTATGTTACCACCCCTCCCTCCAACATGGTTCAAGCTACGCCTTTCATATATGGTACATGGATAAAGGGTTGTGAGGGGATTATGCACGCTCAATATTTTTTTTTTCAAAATCCAAGATGCTTATATACTCTAGTGTCTTCTGTGACAAAAACACCTTATGTCACAAAAGCGCCGTAGGGGACTAATACCACCTCGGTGGTCAAACACTTATTTATTTATTTATTTATTTATTTATTTATTTATTTATTTATTTATTTATTCATTTATTCGTTTATTTTGGGGACTGGATAATGCCATAATGTTTTATTTATAATTTCACTTCAAAGATAGTATGAAGCACATCCATAGGACATGAAGTTTCTAAGGCATGTACACTTTAGAACAAAGCCAAAATATCAAGGTCACTTTCAGCATCTGTGGCTATATCATGACTGCACCACAAATATAAAGTCAATTGAAGCAAATCGTTTTTACCTATGCTGCCCCCTTTGGAGAAATTCCACCCAAGGCGCTGGTTATCAGACCCAATTTTACCACAAAATTTCTAACTGTAGTCAAGAAGCACTGTTCCACCTTCTGGATTTATTAATTTATTCACTGGAGTTTGACGACACTTTTGACAGCCAGGGTGACATCATGTCAGACAGTTTTATGGGTGGAGGAAGCCGGAGTACTCAGAGAGAACCACCGAGCAATGGCGAGCAACTGTTAGACTCCCCAACATACAAACTCCACACAAGCAGAGTTAGCACTGGTTGAAGTTAAGTGCACCATTGACATGCAGTATGCCTTAGTACACAACACCACCATGACCACACATATGGGCAATTGGGATTAAATGTCTTGTCCAAGGACACAATGTGGTTGCCGCAGGAGGGATTCGAACCAGGGACCTCTTGGCTTGCTGCCTGCATCTCTACCTACTGAGCTACAGCTTTCTGGATTTCCATTGGGAATATGCTGCTTTTATATGCAGGTCTTTAAATTTGAGGTGCATGGCAGTGTGTGTGCTTCAACATGCTTCAAAAAGGTTGGTTGGGTGCTTAGTTAACCCTACACCTTGACACCTCTGTTTGAGTGGAACACAATAACACATGCTTTCTCAAGCATTGGATCATTTTCATTAGTACATGGAATATACATTGCAATCAAATGTATGAAATTCCAGTGAGAGTACATTCAGGAAAGTAACATATTTTATTTTGTCATACTGCAAAGAAAAATGTCAAGGTGTGATTGACCACCTTGCCGATGTACATAAAGTTTATGTACAGCTTTTTACCAGGGTACTGAAGAACACAAGACATTCTACAAAGTCAAATGCCAAACATTTAAATTAAGCTTGAAAAATTAGTTTATTACATCCAAAAATAAAGTTACTTGCAGTTTGAAATGTACAGAATCAACTAAACATGAAAAGATTTATCAACCATACAGCCTGAAATTAGTGATAACTACCAGTAATACAAAAATAATTATAACTAGGCAGCTGAAAGGTTTTGTGAATATTTGAGTGACAATAATCTAGACACCATCTTTGAAAGGTATTGAAAAGAGCAATGTGATGAAGTATACTTGATTATTTTCACTTTGATGCCAGGAAGGAAGATCAGGGTTCCTGCACTGAAATGAACAGTAAATTCAAGAACTTTCAAGGCCCTTTTCAACATAAATTCAAGGATTTTCAAGGACTGATAGAACCCTCAATTTAAGAACTTCGATGACTCAAACCATAAAAACTGTTACCGAAAACAATTAAAAACAGTAACTCTATTAATAACCACAAATTTTCGACCACATGGCCTTTATGAAGTGGAATACATCCTTTAATTTTTCGACCACATGGCCTTTATCAAGTGGAATACATCCACTTGATAAAGACCACGTGGTTGAAGAGTTGTGGTTATTAATAGAACGATTTTGTTTTTAATTGTGTATCAACTTCCATCTGGAGGATATTTAATTTGAAGAATTACCATATATATTGTAGTTTAGGCAGCCCCTCATTACCGCATTGATGTCTTACAATTTTCAAGCACTTTTGAGTACTTTCTGGGTCTGATAGGCAAATTTAAGGACTTTTCAGGAATTGCATCCTGATTGTCAAATTCATGGACTTTCATGGATTTTCAAGGACCACAGGAACTCTGAAGATGGCTAAGATAAGAAAATCACTGCACTTGGAATATATTAAGGCAACAAGATGAAGTGAAATAAAGATACATGTAACTAACAAGGGGTATAACTCCAGTAATTATACATGGATAATTAAACTTTGTCAAGTATTTACTAAAGTACAGTATGGCTGCTGTGGACTGGTCACTTTCCACGGGTGGGCAGTATTTCCACGGGTGGGCAATATATCCACGGATGCAATAATATTAGATACCAAACACTAATTATAGGAATATTAAAAAAAAAATTAATTAATGAAGCAGCTGGTATATGCATGCGTGGACATCACTGCATTAGTGTGGATTATGAGCAGTCCATGGCAACTGTCAAGGTTCAAATGAATTGCATAATCAATGTAGGAATGATTGTGTCACAAAAATAACTGACAAGATGAAGCAAAATAAGGAGAAATTCAACAAACAAGGGGGTATATAAATCTGTATGTAAGCATGGATAATGGTGACAGCTGAACTTTGTCAAGAACTTACTAAAGGATATATAAATTTTATAGTAAATTTCCTTTCTTATTATACCTACCGCAATTGTTTACTAAAAGTTACTACAGGCTTGCACTACAGTGGAAGAACCTAACTCGGATAAAATACTCTCTATTTTAATCTTTCCAAAGAGATTTGGGAAAGAAAAGTGGTGTAAAAACACAACGAAAAAATAAGCCAAAACTGGGTCGAGCGCCATTGGCGCACACCCAGTAAGGGATGCTCTTCTCTTAGTACAATTCCATGACTTCCGTTAACCAGTGTGCAAGCAGTAATCAAAACCATTCTTCTGAGTCCGCCAACATAGGAGGTATGTGATCAGCAGGGAGGAAGGATTCTTACCCGAATAAGAAGACAGGAGGGCCTCCATGTAAACAATTGCGGTAGGTATAATAAGAAAGGAAATTTACTGTAAAATTTATATTTCTTATCAACCTACCTTACAATTGTTTACTACAGGCTGAATAGACAATAGGATGGAGGGAATCACATAACCAACCCACACATAACTCAATTGCACTGGAACCTTGGACAGAGGAAGAGATCCCTCGGCCTATCAAACCATAGCATCACAAACATTAGTAAAAGACAATGAAAGATGAGGCGTATGGTGAAGTGTGACGCACAGACAGAAAGGGCAGTAACAGCACGGAGCTGGAACTGACCCTGTAAAAAGCTGAATGGCTGGGATAGACAACAGCCTGAGCCGAAGAAAGAGGGACCGTAGGACAAAAATCCTCTGTCGGCTCTTGCAACTGTCGCAGATAAATGAAGGTAGCATTTCTCCAGTAGGCTGCCAGTATAACATCCGACAACATGACGGAGTTAGTAAAAGCCCTGAGACGAAGACAATGCATGCACATCGTGGCAGAAAAGACAATTGGTAATACAATCACCAGTAGCTAGACGAGCAGAAGCTGCACGAATAGCAAGACAAATCCATCGAGAAATGGATGCAGGAGAGATCTGGCATGTGAGAAAACGCATATCCATCCAGGATAAAGGTGCGAATGCCCCCCCCCCCCCCAAGCAGAGCAGCACCCAAGAAAGTGTCCATCTTGGAGTAAACTGCAAAGTCCTAGGCCTTTTCAAGGAAAAGAGCTGAACAAGCTTGGAGAGGCAAGGATGAATGTCGAAACAATGCGGTACCACATATGAAAAAGGTCTCCGAAGCATGGACTTGTACCCATTGCTGGAGACCCCCAGAAACACAAACATATACCAGAAACTCCGCAAGCGGTGTGATCGAAGGAGTGACAGAAGCAACAGAGTGATCGCACACCATCGACAGAAGAACCTTCTACTTAGCCACAGAGGTTAAACCAGTGGTGTGAGTGCCTCCTTGAAGAAGAAGAAAAGCAACTCCGCTGCTTGTCTCTAAAAACCACTAAGGAGGAGACAGGACCCGATAAAAGACATGTGCGAAGGCACAAGAAAGTCGGATCAACTTGAAACCTCCTCGGGCGACATTGGCAAAGAAAGTCGCGATGTAGAGGGAGACATGCCGGAACCGCCATTAACAGAGAGTGGAGCAGATTGATCCACACCCACTGAGGCAACAGGGGTGTGATCGAAAGGATTCGACGACTGCAGGTTCATATCTGGGCTAGAACCTGAGGCGGAATCGGAACCGGCAGGAAGGCGTAGCCGACAAGACCGTCCCAAAGGAGGGCCAGAGCATCCACGGCGAAAGCCAGAGCATCTGGACATGGGGACACGAAAGTGTCCACCTGATGGCTCCAACGAGTCGCAAAGAGATCGATGGAACACCGCCATGTGGAGCATCCACTCGGTGGAAAAGAACCTGCCCCGTCGGGACAGGGAGTTGGCTAGGACATTCAGACGACCACAAATGTGACAACAACCACCCCGGCGTTGACATCCTGAGCGAGCAGTAGAAGATCCCGAGCCAATTCATACACTGGAACAGAGTGCGTGCCGCCCTGGTTCCGAATGTAAGCAACCACTGTCGAATTATCGAACAACAGAAGGACCTGACGATTCGACAGGTGAGGGATCCACTGCCTGAAACTCAGAAGAAGTGCAAGAAGCTCCTTCTGGTTGATGTGTAGAGAGGCCCGATCCTGGTCCCACAACCCGTGAAGGGAAAGACCTAGAGGATCCAATGTCGCACCCCATCCGAGATCGCTGGCATCTGCCGTCAGAACGCGATCGGACATGGTTAAGTCCAACGGGACACCCTGCATTATCCATTGGACATTTGTCCAGTGGAGAAGGTGAGGATAAGAGATTCTGGTAACTGAAGCACCAGATCCAGAGAATCGACATTCGGCCTCCAACGACTGAGCAGAAAGTGTTGGAGAGGTCTGACATGCAGCCGACCTAGAGGAATGAGATCCAACACCGAACCACAGAGACCGAGCAGCCCGAGAATACCCCGTCCTGTCGCGGATGTGGAATGGGAACAGAATCAGAGAAAAAGCTGAGAGAATCACAGCCCTGGCCTAGGGAACCGCCACCGTATTGAACTGAGTGCGGAAGACCATCCCCAGATGACAAAACGACTGAGAAGGGACCAGATCCGACTTCTCCTCGTTGACTCTGAAACCTAGCGACGTGAGCAAGCTCAACTGAGTGCCGACATCCAAATCCAGTAAGGCAGCATTGGAATGCCTCTGGGGAATATTGTCTAGATATGCCGAAGTAGTCACCCTGGACTGTGTGCGATGGAAGGCTATCACATGCGATATCAGTCGGGTGAAGGCCCAAGGAGCCAGGTTGAGGCCGAAAGCCATGGCCTTCAACTGGTAAACTCGCCCCAGAAAAGCAAACCTGAGATACTTCCACGACACCCGATGAATCGGAACGTGAAGGTAAGCGTCTCGCAGGTCGATGCTGGAAGCGAAATCTCCCTGGTGAATGGAAAAGCGGACCGACCTGAAAGTCTCCATGCTGAACTTGGGAGCAATGATAGATTGGTTCAGGATACTCAGATTGTTAACCGGTCGGAGTCGGCCGTCCCTCTTCGGCACCAAGAACAGGCGGGAATAAAACCCCACTGACTGAATGTTCTTGATGACCTTGATCGCCCCCTTGGCCAAGAGATTGTCTATCTCCGTGGACAAAAGCTCCCGACGTAAAACCTCTGAAGGAACTGTGGTTAGAAGAGGCACTCTGGGCAGAGTGGAGTGCCTTTGGAAGGACCGAACAACATCTAACACCCAAGGATCAGATGTGAACGGTCTGCGAACTCTGCTATCCTTCTCCAACCTGGACGAATCGAGGTGAGGACCTTCAGTTCCAGCCCCAACGAGGCCCGCGAGAGGAGAAACCACCTCCTCTACTGAATGAAGAATCCTGAGACTTCCCTCTAGCCTGCCGACGCTTACCCTTACCCCGTGAGTAAGAAGTAGAAGCGGTGGCAGAAGGATCAGCCCTTTGCTTCGCAGAGGAAGCAGAAGGGTACTTGTTAGGCTTTGAACGGTCCCTGCCTCCCCTAGAAAGCTGATCAAGCTGACGAAGCAGCAGCTGATCTTTGGAATGACGTAGGACGGCATCCTGGACCGTCGACACAGAACCCATGGAACAGTAGAGGACCTGCCAAAGAAGCAGATCGAAGAGCAGCGCGCTGCCCCCAGGAAGGGATCTGCCTGTGTCCAGCACAGAGTCCCTTCGAATTAGTTCCAAAATAGCCATGTCACAGGCATGCGTATGAGAAGATGCATGAGTGCCTTGGACAGCACACGCAAAGGAGCCTGTACATCATCAAACCTATCTGGAGGCAAATAGGCAGCTAAGGCAGAGACAACGTGATCGGAGAGAGAAAGCAACCCAGCATTTCTCTCGATAAGCCCAACATGGACTCCAGAGTCATCATAGGAATGACGGCAGACTTGGGCTTGCAGTCCTGATCCAAAAACCGTCAAAGTCTGGCAGACTGACGGATTGGCAAAATTGTAGTAACGATAATGCACCGGAGGCAAAAAGGTGTCAACCCTGGTGAAGAATGGAGCCTTCATAGCCTTGGAACTCAGCTTAGAGTCCAAGGCTGAAAATGCTTCAACCACCTGTACTGACTGGCACGGTCGAAATTGGCCAGAAGCAGGTTGCTCCACAGGCTGTAGGCACGCGACCAATGATCGCGGCCTGGCTGACACTGTCGGCTGGTTTGAGATCCGGAAGGAACCCAAACACAAAGTCAAGAGCTGCCCCCAAGTCAGAAGACTGCTGGCTCTCGACATCAAGGATGTCCAACTCCTCGCCAGAGGCGGAAGACACATAGCCCATCGTGGGCAAACCAGCCGACGCCTCTCATGGTGAAGGCTCACCAGGGGCATCAGAAAGCGGCCTGTTTCCAATCCCGGAAGGCGGCGCCATAGGGGGCGCCTGAAAACCACTCGCTGCCTCGCTGGAAGCAACAGGAAGGCTCTTGAACAGAACCTGAGTGAGTAAGGAGAGGGCCTCCCTATGCTCACTGCCCGTACCGGCCGGTTAGACATGGGGACGAACCAGCAAAGTGGCTTCACACCTGATCCTCTTAACCAGAGAAGGGTCACGATCCTCCAATACACCTGAAGCGGGGCGACGGGCGGCAGCCGAAACATCTGAGGGCAGACGTGTGTATGGGTACGACACACCCCGAGGATCAACATAGCGGGAACTCAGGAGAGTTGCCGCGGACCTCTGCAGAGCAGAAGGTCCAGGCTGCACAGAAGGCATTGGTCCCGCAACACTGGCCATGTGTCCAGAATGAGTGGACGGAAAACGCCAATGACAAAACTGTGGTACTCGACGGTGCAGAGACCACAGTAGAGGGTTCAGCCGGCAGCCACTTCCAACTTCGCCGAGTTGAAGTCAGGGAAGACTGAGGCCGACACCCCACGTCTACACTACCAGACACCGCTGCAGACCACTGCAGGTATAAAACTGCTGTGCTCAACGGCTGAGAGGACACAGCAGGGGGTTCAGTCGGCAGCCACTTCCGACTTCACCGAGTTGAAGTCGGGGAAGGCTGAGGCCGATACCCCCACAACCACACTACAGACATCCATGCAGACCGACCCTTGCAGGGATAAGCTGAGGCCGGCTAAAAACGGTGCCCGATGAAGTTGTAGACGGAACAGCAGTAGCAGCAGATACGATGGGAGCTGTTGAAACTGGCGGAAAAGGGGAGAGAGCCACCTAGCGCGGCCTCCAAAGGAGGAGTCACAACCCTAGTGACAGCCTCAGATGTCGACTGGAGAGGGCACATAGTCCCGGAACCAGGCATCTCTTCACCAGAAAACCAACAGCTCCCGCAGTATCCACCACGGTAAAAAAAACTGCACATCCCCCACGGATGGGGAATAAATCTCAC
This sequence comes from Pictodentalium vernedei, assembly GCA_031216915.1. Lineage (NCBI taxonomy): Eukaryota > Metazoa > Mollusca > Scaphopoda > Dentaliida > Dentaliidae > Pictodentalium > Pictodentalium vernedei. The sequence continues at coordinate 158,398,751 of CM062288.1, read as the reverse complement.
CAGACGTGGTCGAGTCGGGAGGCCCCAAAACGACAGCGTTCCACACCCACCGTGGGTGCGGGAGGAGCTGTACATCCCCCACGGAGGGGGAGTGACTCTCACCAGATGTGGTCGAGTCGGGAGGCCCCGAAACAACAGCATTCCCCACCCCCCACAGGTGAGGGAGGAGCTGCACATCCCCCACGGAGGGGATATAACTCACACCAGACGTGGTCGAGTCGGGAGGCCCCAAAACGACAGCGTTCCACACCCACCGTGGGTGCGGGAGGAGCTGCACATCCCCCACGGAGGGGGAGTGACTCTCACCAGATGTGGTCGAGTCGGGAGGCCCCGAAACAACAGCATTCCCCACCCCCCACAGGTGAGGGAGGAGCTGCACATCCCCCACAGAGGGGGTATAACTCACACCAGATGTGGTCGAGTCGGGAGGCCCCAAAACGACAGCGTTCCACACCCACCGCTGGTGCGGGAGGAACAGCCACGAAAACACACCAAAGGCGAGGGCAAAAGGAATTGCCCTAAAGGAACCGAACTAGAAATAACAGAGGTGAGAGCAGTAGAAGAAAAAGGTGAACTCAACAGATACAGAAAGTAGAAGAACACCCTCAACTACGAGAGAAGGTGGCAGAAAAAAAAACGGTGGGTACACGACAGAACCCAGACGGCCGACAGGGACCGAAAAAAAACAGAAATTCAGCCCTCAACAGAGTGAAGAAATCCTGTCCAGACAGTCCCTCATTGACACCTAACTCCAATAACAATTAAATTTATCAATCGAAACATTTCATTGTCGAACCGCGTTGACACGATGTCGAAAAAACATTCGCGAAAATGGAATATATAAACAATATACAATGAGAATGTGGTTGAAAATATTAGTGAGAATATATAAAATACAATCCTGTTATTATACGGTCTTCAGATCCATAATCCAGTCACAGGAAAACCATTATCGACGAGTTGAATTATCACTGTATCATAATGCAAAGATGGCGCAACACGTCAACCACGCTGCACGGACAAAAGAAGAATGGTTTTGATTACTGCTTGCGCACTGGTTAACGGAAGTCGTGGAATTGTACTAAGAGAAGAGCGTCCCTTACTGGGTGTGCGCCGATGGCGCTCGACCCAGTTTTGGCTTATTTTTTCACCACTTTTCTTTCCCAAATCTCTTTCTTGGGAAAGATTAAAATAGAGAGTATTTTATCCGAGTTAGGTTCTTCCACTGTAGTGCAAGCCTGTAGTAAACAATTGTAAGGTAGGTTGATAAAAAATCATCATGCCAAGTGTGACGACAATTCACAGAAAATTAAACAAATCACAGTGTTAATCTACAAGAAGTTGAAATGAAAAAAAAAGGATAAATTTATTTATTTATTAGTGTTCAGGGTCACTTTCAGCATCTATGACTATATCATAACCACAACATAGATATGAAGTTAAGTTCAGCCATTTGTTTATACCTATGCTGTCAACTTTAGAGGACTTCCACCCAAGGCATTGATTACTGAGTCCTATTTTACCAGTACAAAACAGAAATTGCATACCACAGTAATCGAGCACTGCTCCACTTCCTGGGGTTCCCACAGGGATACATATTACCAAGTCCTATTTTACCATTATAAAACAGAAATTGCATACCACAGTAAGCGAGCACTGCTCCATTTTCTGGGGTCCCCGCAGGGATAAATTTAGCTAACAAGGGACATAATTCCAGTAACTATGCATGGATAATGGTGAAAATGGAACTTCATCAAGAACTTAATTACCAAACTTATCAACATATCAAGTTTTAAATGAATTAGTGAACACAGTATGTAGAGAGTGTATTGTCACTAAATTACCCACAGAGTGGAGATTCCATCCAAGCAATAATTGCAAATTTGTTGCAAAGCATAATAAGCACAAGCAAAGTTCTAGACAATGGACCTCCGGGTTGACCCATAAATGTAGGAATGCCACAAACTCACTGTGTACATAAAGGTAACGGATGCACAGGCACACAGCCATATAGACAGATGCACGGCTAATGGACAGAGCCCATTTTAAAGACCTTGTGTCATCTTGTGAAAGAGCTAAAAAATTAGCCTTTGAGGTAGTTATTGCGCATGGCAAATTAAGTCTGAGGTGCACAGTTTAACGTGTGACTACGGTTTCTTTATGTATGGTTAGGTGGGCAAAGGCTAATTAAATCTTGCCACAGCAATCAGTGTGAAACAGCTTTGAATGGATTTGCCTCATGCAGAGTTTAAACATGAACATGTTGTCTGCTCTTGCACTCCACTGATAGTGACTTAATTTTTGTTGCCGAATTTAGTTTTCTCATCACTTTATTGATAGCAACCCAGTCAGTTCCACCAATAATTTTCTCTAAAATCTCTCACTGTCTGTCAAAGTGCAAATGAAATGATAAAAGACTTTACTTCAATATTGACTATTTCACAAATATTAAATCTAACAGCCTGATCCTATTAGTGGTTTATTGGCAAAAAGGTTAACCCCTTTCAAACATCATAGAGCAAAAAAAACAGTAGTTTGAGGTGTGCAATTTCATTGCCTGCCTACCGCCTATGTAAACACGATTCCAGGAGGGCAAAAAAAACACTTGCACAAATTGGTCAATGCACAAAATGAAAGATGGTCAAATGCCTTTTGAGACCTAGTTCACTGTAATCTGTTATGCACCCCCCCCCCCCCCCCCCCCAATATAATATCAGAATTGATTTGTCTTTAGTTAATGAGTATAAACAATTAATATTTTCTAAAACTAGTTTTTAATAAGAATAAACAGACTCTGACTTGTGTCATCACTTATTTACACTGAGTGACCTTTAAATGTACTTATAAACATGTTTACAGATACTGTTAGACAGAATCTATTTTTAGCTCACTGATTGTTTATTTGGATCACACTTGTTTACTTGAAATAAGAGAGGACTGTCTAGAAATTTAATGAGGTGATTTAATTCAACCAATCAGTATTTATTTGGTGGATTAAACTAACATTGGAGAAATTTCTCATTTTGGTACTTTCTTTTCGAAGATAAGAGATAAAATATCAGTTGATATTAAATAAATAAATAAATAAATAAATAAATAAAAAATAAATAAAATTTATACTGAAAATACCATATCTAATATGGTAAAAATAAATATTGATAAATTATCGACAAACACAATGAAAGTGTCAATGACACTGTAGCTTAACTTGTCTGTGTGTTGTGTTTGATGAAAAGGATAATGTTCAATGTTTATGAAAGGATTATGAAATAAGACAAGAATTGTGATAATTGGGAATATGTTCATTTCTGTTCCCTGTATGCTATGTTTTCAATAATGAAAGTGTCAATGACACTGTAGCTCAACTTGTCAAGACAAAGACATGTACATGTATAGTATGTGACACAGCAATGACAAACATCTAGGTAATGACCTGATAACAAAGGTACATATAAAGTATTGTAACGGTCTGTACATAAATACTGACCGTTGTCTGTAACAAATGTATAGGTAAAGTATCATAAAGGTGGGTGACAGTCAGATGCTAAACTAGAAAAGAAATCTTTGAGTCCCAGAGTGGGTCTGACTGAACCCCAAAATATTTGTTCTCATAGCACAGTGATAACAAAGGCACCCCAAAACACACTCGTTCCTGTCCCAAGGTGAAAACAAAGGTACCCAAGAAGTTTTGTGAAGATCAGTTCATAAATACGAGCTGTATAGAAGTTGTGACAAAAAACTGATTGGACCTAATTTCGGTACAAAATGGCCACTGGCAGCCATCTTGAATTTTGGACCGTACCCAGAAACACTCATTCTCATCCCAAGATGATAACAAAGGTACCCAAGAAGTTTTGTGAAGATCGGTTCATAAATACAGCCTCTACCCTGAGCCATATTGACATGTGTGCTTACATTGTGTAAGTAGCACTGAATAAATCAAAGTTCATCTAATTTGCATAATTTCTGCACGAAAAAAAACCCCCTTACAATATGTGATGTATTCCATGTTACTAAACATTCATACAAAAATTTATATAAATCAGAACTTTCAAACAGAAGTTCTGTACAAAAGACTGATTGCACTAATTTTGGTACAAAATGGCTGCTGGTGGCCATCTTGAATTTCAGACCACACCCAAAAACACTCGCTCTCATCCCTCGGTGATAACAAAGGTACCCAAGAAGTTTCGTAAAGATTTGTTCATAAATATGGCCTCTAGTCTGAGCTGTATAGAAGTTGTGTACAAAAAACTTATTAGACCTAATTTCGGTACAAAATGGCCACTGGCAGCCATCTTGAATTTTAGACCGCACCCAGAAACACTCGTTCTCATCCCAAGGTGATAACAAAGGTACCCAAGACATTTCGTGAAGATCAGTTCATAAATACAGACTCTAGTCTGAGCCGTATTGACATGTGTACTTACTGTGTGTAAGTCGCACTGAAAAAATCAAAGTTAATCTAATTTGCATAATTTCTGCATGAGAAAAAAACCCGTATTATATGTGATGTATCCCATGGTACTAAACATTCACACAAAAAATTATTCAAATCAGCGCTTTCATACATATGGAAGTTCTGTGCAAAAATCTGATTGCACCTAATTTTGTACAAAATGGCTGCCATCGGCCATCTTGAATTTTGGACCTGACCCCAAAACACTCGTTCTCATCCCACGGTGATACCAAAGGTACCCAAGAAGGTTTGTAAAGATCGGTTCATAAATACGGCCTCTAGCCTGAGCCGTATTGGCATTTGCACTTACAGTGCTGAAAGTAACACCAAAAAACATCAAAATTAGTCTAATTTGCACAATTTACGCACGAGAAAAAAACCCGTATTATATGTGATGTATCCCATGGTACTAAACATTCATACAAAAAATTATTCAAATCAGAGCTTTCATATGGAAGTTCTGTACAAAAAAACAGATTTCTGCATCGTCGGTACAAAATGGCGGCTGGCAGCCATCTTGAGTTTTGGACCGCACCCAAAAACACTCGTTCTCATCCACTGTCATAACAAAGGTACCCAAGAATTTTCGTAAAGATCGGTTCATAAATACGGCCTCTAGCCTGAGCCGTATCCAATGGGATTGACGTATGGACAGACAGCCAGATGGACAGATGGACGAGAGACGACGAGCCATGACAAAAGCTCAAATTTGGCTTCGCCAAAGTTGAGCTAAAAATAATATGAGGTGTAGACTCTACAAAAGAATTTAGAGGTGGGTTAATGTGGCCCTCACAGTTAATGTATGTGGCCCTCACAGTTAATGTAAATCAATGAAAGTTACCAAGTTACAGTGAAATTATTCCAAAACGAGTCATCCTATCAAGTTACAATGAAATCCCTTCATAAATACGGCCCGTGAAGCCATCACGGTTGACCAATCACAACCAAAAGGGGATGTCCTCATCTAGACATTACACTAAGTCATCCTACCAAGTTACAATGAAATCCCATCTCAAATACAACCTGTAGTCTGTGCTAAAGTTTTTCGGATTTTGGGCTTGGGCAGCTGTCATGGTTGAAAGATCATCTGTGAGAACTACCAGGTTACAATGAAATCCCTTCATAAATATGTCCTGTAGACTGTGTTAAAGGTTTTCGGGATTCAGGCCCCTGTAGCCATCAAAGTTGACCAATCACGACCAAAAGGGGACGTTATCATCTAGATATTATATGGAGTCAACCTACCAAGTTACAATAAAATCCATCCATAAATACGACTTAAAGACTGCGTTAAAGGTTTTCTGGATTTGGGCTTGGGCAGCCATCACGGTTGAATGATCGCAACCAAAAGGGGACGTTCTCATGTAGACATTATCTGGAGTCATCCTACCATGTTACAATAAAATCCCTTCATAAATCTGACTTGTAGACTGTGCTAAAGGTTTTCGGGCTTCGAGCCACTGTAGCCATCACAGTTGACCAATCGTGACCAAAAGGGGACGTTTTCATGTAGACATTATATGAAGTCAACCTACCTAGTTACAATGAAATCCCTCCGTAAATATGACCTGTAGACTGTGCTAAAGGTTTTCAGGTTTTAGGCTCGGGCAGTTGTCATGGTTGACAGATCGCGACTAATTGGGGAAGTTCTCATCTAGACATCATACGGAGACATCCTACCAAGTTACAATGAAATCCCTCCATATTAAATATGACCTGCAGACTGTGCTAAAAGTTTTTGGTTTTCGGGCTTGGGCAGCCGTCACGGTTGACAGATCATGATCAAAAGGGGACATTCTCATCTAGATACTACACAGAGGCATCCTACCAAGTTACAATGAAATCCCTTCATAAATACGACCTGTACACTGTGCTAAATGTTTTCGGCTTTTGGGCTTTGGGCTCGGGCAGCCATCTCGGTTGACCAATCGCGACCAAAAGGGGACGTTCTCATCTAAACATGACCCCAAACCTGCATATGAAATTTTGTGATGATCAGACAAAAACTACGGGGTGTTGCCTGTGCTAAAGGAAAATGTGAACAGACTCACAGACTAACAGACCTCTGCACGCGTCAAGTTAAGCTAAAAATATAGCCCACAAAATGTCAGCTTTTTTGCAAATCGTCTCCTGTGTGCATCTAGGTGCCATCTGCAATGCTTTAGCATTGCAGAAGGCACCTCGATGCACTCAAGGGACAAAATATAGATATAATAATATAAATATAGATATTCCACAGTCAATATTTTTCTCCTTTATCCTTTCCGTGCTCCAAGATGAATCTGAAGAAACCTCACCACAACGGTGATTTGGGAGTAGTCCTGTGTGGCATGTGTGTTAGTTCACATTGTTTATAGGATAGCTGCATGGAAATCACATTAACGTTAAAAGGACAGACGTATAGTTTGATAATGTTTGTATGTTTACTATCATTTATAATCTGAAATGCAAACAATATGATAACTATACTTATGTTACCTGATTGAATCATGAGGACTAGAAGATAGAACAAAAACAACACTGTCAAAGGTAAGTAGAGTCCAAATTATGAAAGTAACTTTAAAATGTTGTCTTGAGCAAAGTGGAAAGTGGAATAACAAGGAAGCACAATCAGTAGGTGGTAAATTCAGAAACTTGTGCAGCATATTGAGAAGAAAAATAGTTAACTCATTACCTAACATCACAAATAGATGGCACTTATTTATTTATTTATTGGTGTTTAAGGTCACATATTTCTGCACAATGGCTAATCATGACCGCGACAGTTTTACGGGTGGAGGAAGCCGGAGTACCCGGAGAAAACCACCGAGCAATGGCGAGCAACTGTCAGCTCCCCAACATACTTACTCCACACAAGCAGGGTTAGCATTAGTTGAAGACAGGCGCACCATCGACGTGCAGTACGCCTTAGTACACAGCGTCACCGTGCCCCCACGTGGGCAATGGGGGTGAAGTGTCTTGCCCAAGGACACAACGCAATTGTCGCAGGTGGGATTCAAACCGAGAACCTCTCGGCTTGCAGCCTGCACCTCTACCTACTGAGCCACCGCGCCCCCAGATGGTACTTAATTGCAAAAGAGAAATCTTGAATAACAATAAAATAGTTAATTCTTGCCTCAAAACATAGATTCTCTGACCCCTCAATAACGCAAACTCAACCATATTATTCTGATGGGGGTGTGTGTGTGAGGGGGGGGGGGGGGGTGTAGATGATATGTTTTTGAGGCAAAATAATAAGTTTCAATGGTGATTTTAAGAAATATATAGTTTGGGCTGGATATTTATTTATTTATTTATTTATTTATTTATTTATTTATCAGGCTTTCCCAAACCCAGTTTGGGAAAGACTCTTGTTATTCTTCTTTTTCAAAATTTTTCTTCTCTATTTTTTTTTTCTTTTTGAAAACGCGTATCCTCAAAATATTCTGCCAAAACTATCAAAATTTTAACATTTTTCGAAAGTCTCAAAACTGTTTACAGTTATTTAGCTCAAATTGTCCACACATTTAGAGCATAATATGATACACCACAATCACCACTCAAATCTTTCAATATTAACCCCCATTGGCCAAAAATTATATTAATATAGCTTTTTTTCTTCAAAATTGACCACCTTCAAGGGCAAATTTCTGTAATTATAAGATTGTTGTAACAATTATTTTGGTATGGATAGATTCAACAATGATTGTGGAAGAAAGTTACTGTTTACTTTTCAACCTCAGATTTAACCCTCAAGCACAATGAGGGCAAGCATAAGAGTACCATTTGAAAATGCTAAAATTGACCAACTTTGGTTGCATTTTCTATCATTTTGGAAAGGCTTAATTTCAAACACTTTTCATGTACGTATTCACAATTGACTACCGAGCATATCTGCTGTTGTAAGTTTGGTTGTAAAGTTTGACTCTATCCCATTCTTGTTGCATAAAAGTGGGTACCGTCCAAAAAAACTCCAATTTTTTCAGAATTTGGTACGTTTAGGTGACAATTTACTCCATTTTTAATTGATTGAGCTCTGAATGTTTTCTATAGCTACTTGCAGCAGGCAAAGTATGACAAATTTTGTTCTGTATGTTATAATTAAAAGTTTAACCCTTGGCAGATTTGAGACTTCCCATAAGGGTACTGTCAGAATAATTGTTATTTTCGCCAACTTTTACATGCACTTTCTCAGCACTGGAGCCATATTGTCTCAAAACCTTTTCCATGATAAGATAGGGCTTTCATCCAAGAACAATTTTGTTGTTATATGTTTTATCCAAGTTTTAACCCTCACCCAGTTATCAGGCCTTGAATAGGAGTACCCTCAACTTGTACATGTTCACTCAAATACCAAGATTCAAGATTAGTCCATGTCTCTTTTCAGACACTCATTCTGTGATTGATGTTCACACATTAAGAGCATAATATGATAACCTAAAATCACCACACAATCATTTCAAAATTAACCCCTATTAGCCACAAATGATATGAATATATCATTTTATCTTCAAGATTTACTAACTTCAAGGGCAAATATCTCATAATTGCGAGGTTGTTGTAACAATTATTTTTGTATGCATAGATGCAACAATGCTTGCAAAATAAAATCTCATCTTTAACCCTCACGCAAATGAGGGTAAGACTACCATCCGAAAATGACCAAATTAGCTAACTGTGGTTGCATCTTCCTGTCATTTTGGAAAGGGTTAATTCTAAACACTTTGTTTTGCTATAGGTAGAGATGCCTAATGAACAAATCCTCTGCTGTAAGTTATGCTTTGGGGCTTAACACAACATAAGCTTTGGCCATGTAAAGAATAGTACTGTCAGAAAAAAATTGATTTTCAGTGAATTTTGCAAACATCACTCATTTCCTCTAACTGCAAGGTTGTTGTAGCAATTATTTTGGTATGGATAGATGCAACAATGATTGTAGAAGAAAGTTACTATTTACTTTTTAATCTTAAGATTTAACCCCCAAGCAAGGGGTGTTAATAAGAGAACTGTGAGAGAATTCCAAAATTAGCCAACTTTGGATGCTTTTTGTCTATCATTTTGGAAATGGTTAATTTCAAACACTTTGCTTTGCTGTATGTAGTCTGCATTTTCACACTGGAAAGTTGTGAAAGCCTGTAATTTGTCCAACAAATTACAATTCTCTGGTTTATTTATTTATTTATTTTGGGGACTGGATAATGCCATAATTATTTATTTATAATTTCACTTCAAAGATAATATGAAGCACATCCATAGGACATGAAGTTTCTAAGGCATCTACACTTTAGAACAAAGCCAAAATATGAGTTTCTTGCACTCAACAAGTTAAGGTCTCTTTCAGCATCTGTAGCTATATCATGACTGCACCACAAATATAAAGTCAATTTAAGCAAATAATTTTTACCTGTGCTGCCCCCTTTGGAGAAATTCCACCCAAGGCATTGGTCATCAGATCCAATTTTACCACTAAATGTTTTTTTAACTGCAGTCAAGAAGCACTGTTACACTTTCTGGATTTATTTATTGGAGTTTAACAACACTTTCGACAGCCAGGGTCACCTCATGTCAGACAGTTGTACGGGTGGAGGAAGCTGTCATACCCGGAGGAGAGAACCACCAACTAACACCACTAACTCCACACAAGCAGGGTTAGCATTGGTTGAAGACATGTGCACTATTGACATGCAGTATAAATTAGTACACAACACCACCGTGCACCCACATGAGCAATTGGGATTAAGTGTCTTGACCAAGGACACAACGTGATTGCCGCAGGTTGGATTTGAACCAAGGACCTCTTGGCTTGCAGCCTGATCTCTGCCTACTGAACTACAGCTTTCTGGAAAATCTGTCTGAGTGGAGCACTATAACACATGCTTTCTCAAGCCTTGGATCATTGTCATTAGAATATGGAATATACATCGCAATGCAAATGTATGAAATTCCAGTGTGAGTACATTCAGGAAAGTAACATATTTTATTTTGTCATACTGCAAAGAAAAATAAGAACACAACACATTCTACAAAGTCAAATGCCAAACATTTAAACCAACCTTGAAAAATGAAGCATGTTTATTACATCCAAAAATAAAGTTACGTGTGGTTTGAAATGTACAGAATCAACGAAACATGAAAAGATTTACCAACCATACAGCCTGAAATTAGTGATAACTACTAGTAATACAAAAATAATTATAACTAGGCAGCTGAAAGGTTTTGTGAATATTTGAGTAACAATAATCCAGACACCATCTTTGAAAGGAGCAAAGTAATGAAAGTAGTATATAACATGGGGTCACCAGGACAGAACCCCCTAGACCCTCGTATACCCCATAAACAGTTACCAGGACAGACCCCCATATTTAGCCTCTAAGGGCTATTAGGACAGATCCTCAAATTTCACCTCCAAGGGCTCTTAAGGCAGAACCCATGTTTCGCCTCATAGGGTCACCAGGACAGAACCCCCTAGACCCTCGTATACCCCATAAACGGTCACCAGGACAAAACCCCCAAGGCCCCTCGCCGAGTGCGGCACTAGGACAGAATCCCCAAGGCCATAAGCTTATCCTCCATAAACAGCCTGTGTTGTTAATTTGGCCTCCAGTGAAGACCGTTGCTATGCTGATGTTTACCTTAGAAACGGCGTTCCTCTATGAACGCTCAGGCTGTATAGTTAAATGTTTCTCACCTCGCTAAATATATTTGACTGATGTTATTGATTGATTGATTAGAGTGTGTGACACTCAATTACGACAGTATGTTTTGGAGTTATCTCCCTTAGTTTACTGTTCTCTTCATTTCCATTTAGAGAAATACATTTTCTTAGTATATTTATACAGACTCACTACCTGCTCGAATCAGAATAAGTCTTTCGGCAGGCAAAAAAAACAGCGATTAGAAATTTCCATTTAGAGAAATACATTTTCTTAGTATATTTATATAGACTCACTACCTGCTCGAATCAGAATAAGTCTTTCGGCAAGTGAAAAACAGCGATTAGAAATTTCCATTTAGAGAAATACATTTTCTTAGTATATTTATATAGACTCACTACCTGCTCGAATCAGAATGAGACTTTCGGCAAGTGAAAAGAAACAGCGATTGGAAAGAGATGAACAGAAATACAAGGCTGCCATAAAAAGGCTAGCCACGGCTGAGCAACTTGAGGCAAAAAGAACTCACCGGTTGTTCCTGGCTGAGATTAAACACCAGATCACCACAATGAAATGCAAGTCTGTTCAAAAAGCTGGCGGGCTTAATGAAAAAAGGAAAAGGCTGAGATTGAGAGCTAAGCACCGACAGACAGCAGCTAGGAAACTTAAAAATAGAAGGACCAGGCTCAATGTGAGAGGTGAGAAACTCCAGCAAAGAAGGAATAAATCATTTCCTCCCCAGAGGCCTACTTCCATTCTATCAAAACATGCTCTGAAGGGGTACACCAAGTCATACAGTGTCTCAATTATCAATCCTAAAAGTTTGATTGAACAGCTCAACAACACTTCTACAGTCATAAATGAAACCCTCTCTCGTGAGCTGGAGCAAATGATTGGGTTGAAATTTGTGATCGTCGTTAAAATATTATTTAGCAAACCAACTGGGGCTGATGAAGTTACATACAAGTCTGCATATTTCAACAGCAAGGCTGTTTCCATTATAAATGAACATGAAATAGCCAAAATTCTTCGAACCGTTAATAATGAAATTCAGGCAAAATGTGATCGGTGGGTGGGTGAGGGATCAGGATGGACTATTAATGAATTAGGGGGTCATTGGTTAAATATTAACATTTATCAACCATTAGCTGGTTCCTCTTACATTCAACTACCTCAAGAGCTACGAAATCCTAAAAAGAGCATCATTAACATTAAAAATGAAAATGATAATGAGTGCTTCAGATGGTGTCACTTAGCTCACAAATACCCACCACCCCACCATGCTGAACGAGTTACTCACTATAAAACCCCCAAACTCATTCAAACATTAGACTATAGAGGAGTTAGTTTTACAGTAAAGACAAAGGATTATAAAAATAGTGAACTGCAAAACAAAATCTGTATCAGTGTCTTTGGCTATGAAAAGGGGCAAACCTATCCTATCTATGTGAGCAATGAACAATTTGATGACTACATGGATTTACTTTTGATCACCCAAGGCGAAACTCAACACTATTGCTTGATCAAAGACTTCAACAGTTTCATGTTCAACAAAACTAAACATAGGGAGAAAAAACATTTCTGCAGATATTGCTTACAGTGTTTCTCATCACAAGGTGTTCTTCAAAACCACAAATTCTTATGCCTAGAGATCAATGGAAGACAGGCTGTAAAGATGCCTCCAGAGAACTCCAAAGTAAAATTTTCTAACTTCTATAAGCAGTTGGAAGCGCCATTCATTATTTATGCAGACTTCGAATCCCTCACTGTGAAGATTGATGGTCGTGATTCCAATGAGGAAAAGTCCTACACTAAAGCTTTACAGAAACATATACCATGTAGCTATGGTTACAAAGTTGTGTGCTGTTATGATGATAGTTTCAGTAAGCCGACACAAATCTACAGAGGAAAGAACGCTGTATACAAGTTTCTCCAGGCAATGGTTCAAGAAGTCAGTTACTGTACTCGAATTAAAAACAATCTCTTCAATAAGCCTCTCAAAATGTCAGTTGAAGATGAGCAACTCTTTCAAGCATCTACACACTGCCACATATGCTGTGGTAAATTAGGTACCTCAGACGATGAGAAGCCTGTAAGAGACCACTGCCATGTTACAGGCAATTTCAGAGGGGCCGCCCACAATGTATGCAATATAAACTACAGGTTGACTGATAAAATTCCAGTGGTGTTCCACAATTTGAGAGGCTATGACAGCCATATATTACTCCAGGAGATGGGTAAGTTTGTAAAGGAGAACCCATATGTGGAAAGTAAAGGTGGGAAGATCACCCGCAGAGAGATGAATCTAAATGTCATTCCCAACAACATGGAAAAATACATGGCACTTATGATGGGTCAGCATATAGTGTTCCTAGACAGCTTCCAATTTATGAGTTCATCCTTGGACAGACTTTCCGCCAATCTGACCAACTTCCCCATTCTCCGGATGGAGTGTCCAAAACATTATGAGCTACTTACCAAGAAAGGTGTCTATCCTTATGACTTCATGGACTGTTGGGAGAAATTTGAGATGACCACCTAAGGAAGCTTTCTACAGTCAGCTGAATGATGAAGATATTTCAGATGCAGACCATCTCAGGGCACAGAATGTTTGGAGCAAGTGTGGCCTTGAAAACATGGGTCAGTATCACGACCTCTACCTCACAGCCGACGTGCTCCTTCTTGCAGAAGTGTTTGAAAATTTTAGAAAAACCTGCCTCCAATATTACAAGCTAGATCCAGCCCACTACTTCACCAGTCCCGGGCTTGCTTGGGATGCTGCACTCAAGATGACTGGCACTGAACTGGATTTGATGAGTGACGTTGATATGTATCAATTCATTGAGAAAGGCATGAGAGGTGGTGTAAGCTATATTGCTAAAAGATATACCAAAGCAAACAACAGGTATCTATCAGACTATGACCCATCTCAACCATCGAAATATATAATGTATCTGTATGCAAATAACCTGTATGGATGGGCAATGAGCCAGCCTCTTCCCACCGGCAAATTCATGTGGGTAGATCCGCCCAGCTTCAACTTGGAAGACTACACACAAAATTCAGAGCGAGGTTGTATACTTGAAGTTGATCTCGAATACCCAGAGGAGATTCATGATCTGCATAATGACTACCCACTAGCACCGGAGCAGATTGAGACGAAGCAGGATATGCTGTCATCTTACTGTAAATCCCTCAAGAAGAAGTTCAATATTAAAGTAGGTGGCGTTCAGAAGTTGATACCAACCCTGGCTACTAAGAAAAAGTATGTGCTCCATTATAGGAACTTGCAACTATATTTGTCCTTAGGGCTTAAGCTCACAAAAGTCCATAGAATCATAGAGTTTGACCAGTCTGCCTGGCTTAAGGAGTATATTGACTTCAACACTGTAAAGAGAACTGCTGCAACAAATACGTTTGAAAAGGACTTCTTCAAGTTAATGAACAACAGCGTGTTCGGAAAGACGATGGAGAATCTCAGGAAGAGGGTTGATGTGAAACTTGTTGTAAATGAAGTTAAGTTGAGAAATCTGACCAGCAAGCCGATCTTTGTCTCCTCAAAGATTATAAATGAGGATCTTGTTGTAGTACATAAGATCAAGCCGTGCATCCTTCTGAATAAGCCAGCATATGTTGGAATGAGCATCTTAGACCTAAGCAAGACACTGATGTATGACTTCCATTACAACTATATCAAGAAGAAGCACAAAGCCAATCTAATATTCACAGACACTGATAGTCTGACATATGAGATACAGACAGAAAATGTGTATGCCGACCTGTGGAAGGATAAGCATCTCTTTGACAATTCAGAATACTCACCATCTTCTCCTTTCTATGACCCCACCAACAAGAAGGTTATAGGTAAGATGAAAGATGAGACCATAGGCGTGCCAATCACTGAACATGTTGGACTGAGGTCTAAAATGTATAGCTACACCACCACGGCCGATGGAGGCGGTGAAAAGAAGGCCAAGGGTGTCAAGAAAGGTGTTGTCAAAAAAGATATCACACATGAGAACTACAAGGAAACGCTATTCCAACAGCTTCAGCTCCACCACAAGATGAAAGCTATTAGATCTCAAAAGCATCAGCTTCATTTATATGAAATCAACAAGACCAGCCTGAGCTGCTTTGATGACAAACGATACATACTGGACGATGGGGTGAACCCACTGGCTTATGGACATTATACGTGTATATAATCCACATTTAGAGATATGTGTATGTATGTATGTATATATATATATATATATATATACATACAATGGACCCTGTCCTCCTTTCAGAGTTTATTAAGAATTGGGAGAGAAGTTTGAAAGTCAAAGCCTGTTTAGTGGCGAGAGATGATAAATGTAATGAATGTGGTGATGAGATGATTATCGATGAATATGAAAGGGTATGTAGGGGCTGTGGGTGTATAGACACTAATTATCAAGAAGTAGCCCAAGGATATACCGAGAATTACACTATAAAACCAAAATACAACCCATATGAACACTTTGAAGCTGCTCTGAAAAGGTTACAAGCTTCGGAGAGCAAAGCATGTTCACGATTTGATGATGACTATATGGAGAAGCTGAAAGCCAATTTGAATGGTGATTTTACGCCACCCAACATTCACAAACACCTTCCTAACAAAGACCAAAAATATCTCAACTACCTATATTTTAAGCTGACTGGTAAGAAACTATTCATTGAGATCTGTCATAAAGAAATGAAGAAGAGAATGTTCACCATTTGCTATAATGAATATTCCAACCTACAGAGGAAAAGACCTTGTGCCTTGCTTATTTTGAAAGTCGTGGTTGATTGCTGCGAAGCTCTAAGCTACATCAAGCCATTCATATACACCCCATTTAAACTGAGTAATAATGTATACAATAAGCTGAAGGATGTCTGCACTAACTAATTTCTACAAGCAAGTCCAAGGGAGTGGCATCCCTTATAATAACCCAAACAGTGATAACTATTTAATCAAACACCCCTTTCGGTGTCTCATCAGTGGGGCATCGGGAGGCGGTAAAACCAATGCTTTGCTCAATCTAATTAACAATCTAAACTGCTTTGAAAGATTTTACTTATTCGTCAAGTTGATGAGCTGTGATCCTTTATATGACGAGGTGCTAGTGCCTAAGCTACGAGCTGTTGAAGAAAGGCATAATATACCCGTTCTAATGGAATATAGTTGTGATTTGGATGACCTCCCTGAGGTGACGTCAACTGAGATTGACAGTGACTATCAAAACTTGGTGGTATTTGATGACATGTTGGATGAAGATACCAAAATCTTGAAGAAAATCTCTGCCTATTTTAGTAAAATGAGAAAGAAAAATTGCTCTCTTGTCTTCATTGGACAGGACTATTTCCAAACCCCAAAACCCATCAGAAGGAATTGTAATCTCTTCTTATTCACAAGGAACACCTCAGAAAAAGATTTGCAGCAGATTCACCAAGATCTCGCGAAGGAAATGGACTTTAACACCTATAAAGATATGTTTCGAGAAGCCACAGCTGATCATTCTGTTCTAATAATTGACCCCATCCACCCGGATGCTAAGTTTAGGAGAAATTTTACCCAGGTTTGGTCTACTGTGTGACACTACCCAGTGAGTAAGATTATACACAAAAATATACAGAAAGCTAAAATACAACACAGACCTCAGTTTCCTGTGTGATACTACCCATTGGGTAAAACTGTATATGAAGATAGACCGTGTGTAAAACTACCCAGTAGGTAAAAATACACATGGATTTTAGTTGAGTATATAATATAGCATAATTATGCCTTTCAAAGATATTGACTACAAAAGGCTTAACCAGTCAAGAGAGCTGGAGACAGCGCTAAAGAGAAGGATAGCAGTGAGTAATAAGTCTATAGACTCTACATTAAAACCCAATGATAAAATAGCCTCGGTTGAGCTAGTTACGGGTAAGAAAATTTTGCCAAAAGTTCATCCAATTAATCAGCTGATCAGTCAACAAAAGACTGTGAAAAGCCTAGCTCCGGTAATAGCCGAGATAAATGCTTTGAAAGATGAAATCAGTAATCAAACTACAGTTTTGGATGATCAACATAAATTACTATTGACTCCACCAACAGCCCCACCGGCAATAGATGGTCCAGAACCAGGAATAGACCTTTATGAGCGCTTCAATATAACTGAGAGTGATAAAGCCTATTACGATGAGAAGAGCCTTAGGAATTTAAATGATTTAGCTAGAGAAAATGACCAAAACCGTGTTCAGGAATCCCTTCGTCGACTCTCTAGGCTTTCAAAGACCTTAGGTGCTCAGAAGAGTGGAATCAAACGAAGACATCACCCTGCAGAGCAAGACATAGAGAGACTTGCCAGTATTGAGCAAGAATTGACCTCTGTAGGTAAATACAGGGATATATTGAAGAGACTACAGACAACAGGGAAAGGCCTATCCATAGGAAATTACACTATCCCACTAAGAAGATTAAAAAAACATAATATTTTATCTATGAGATATGCCAATAAGCCTAATAAAATAGTACCTGCTTTTGGAGTTAAGAGGGTGACCAACAATCTAAAAAATGTGTTGCTAAAACCAAATGCTAAGCAACATCCACACCTATCAGCTGTTGAGAAGGAATTTCTGGACAAAATCTTTATGAATGCAGGGCAAAGGCTATCCTCTTCTCAGGCCGAAGCAATCAGAGGTTCTGGTGTCTTTACTTCAGTGCAGGAGATAATAGAAAGGATTCAAGTGCTGTTGGGTGAACTAGCAGCGGGTAATACATCAATCCAACTGAAGAATGAACTGGCTGACTTGCTTCACTACCTCTTCAAGCACAGAAAAATTAAGAAGGCCGATTACAAGTTAATGCTTAAGGAACTTGGTATTTAGTTAGAATATAGATATAAACATGAATACTCTACAAATCTCAACAGTCAACGCCAAGACTGAATCAAACAGCAGACTTAGGTGTGTTCTCAACACCCCTATGAATCTTAACAGCTACATAGCACTGAGCAATATAAATCTGTGGTATAATTGGCGGAATATTACTCAACAAATGAACAATAATGCTTTAACATATAAAACGCCTGACGGTGGTATGTACCAAGTCAGTCTCCCTGATGGGTCATACACGGTAAAGTCTATTAACAACTTCCTACATCACATAATGGAAAACAATGGGCATTTTGATACCACAAAGAGCAAACAATCAGCTGAGAGATATGTGATTCATCTTTATGAAAATGCTGCCTACAACAGAATAACTCTTAAAATTAGATCCGGGTATACAATAAGTTTCGGCGAAGGGCTGAGTAAGGTGTTGGGTGCCGATGCAAATATATTCTACAACCAAACAGAAAACTTTTCCTATATACCTCAGGTTGAAAATGTAACCAGTGTTCAAGTACATTGTAATTTGGTTTATAATGAATATCAAACCGACTCATCTCTCCTCTATAGTTTTTCACCCAATAATTCATTTGGCTCTCTTCTAACAATCACACCAAGATATCCTCAGTGGAGAAACACGAGAAATGCAACAGAGAATGAGTTTGAGGTACGGCTTACTGATCAAAATGGCAAATTACTACCTCTGGAGGATAACTGGGGTGTAGTTTTACAAGTGGCTAACAAAGACCTTGTAAGGATTTAATCTTGAGAATTGTTATAGACTAAAGATGCAGTACACAAGGTACTATAGTAACTATGGATATGTCAGTCAGACAGGCAAAGGCATTGGTGATGTGATTAGACTTCTTAGAACTGGTATCAGTCAGTTGCCTCCATCCCTCACAGCAGCCACAAAAAAAGCAGCCACAAGTATTGCCTCACAGGGAATCACAGCAGCTGGAGACAGAATCGGTAGTCAGTTAGCTAATAGAATTACACCAAAGAAACAATCTTCAAAACAGCCTGACAGAAATGAGATCTTAAAAGATTTGAAGTTAACACCACACTCTGATCAATATGCACCAACCCCTGACCAATATGGGTTTGGAAGAAAAAAGATGATAGGCAAGGGAATCAAAATACTGGTTTAATCAGAACTATATAAATAAACAAGTATGGACTACCAGGAGCTTGCTAATTTGTTTGAAAAAGAAATCAGTTTACCTAAATATTCACACAAAAGGTGGATCAAAATACACCCCACCCAGAATGCTATTAGCGATAATGGAAATGGCTTGACGGATGCTATCAACTATAACTGTAAGACTGTATCAGACAAGCTGGTGAATTATGGAAATGGATATATCATACTCACCGCTGTGGCTTCCAGAACTGCTCTTGTTGATAAAAAAGTAGCACCTAAAGGTTCGTTCGCTTTTATCAATCAGGCTGTAATAAGAATTAATGGAGCAGAGGTAGATAATTCTAGGCTGAACTTTCTCAGTGTTCCAATTCTTAATAGCTTGGAATACTCCAACGATTATGTAAGTGTGGCAGCAAAATATTGTTTCAGCAAAGACACCTCAAAAAATCATGAAAATAATACTGGACATTCCATTAGAAAGCAGCAAATCCCAGACCCTGACAACAATCAAATACGATTCAGTGTGAAAATCCCTTTGTCTTACATATCGACTTTCTTTAGAGCGCTAGATTTTCCGTTGATTAATCAAGTGTTTGAGTTTAATATCACGTATCGCACTAAGAATGCGTTGTTAAGAGAAGATGTCGATGCTATCGATTGCAGTATTAACTCTGCTGTTCTGTATCTTCCAAGGGTTGAGTTGCCAAGAGAGTACGAGGAAAAACTGTTCAAGAGAATGGAAGAGGGATCTATGGCAAAAACGCTTGTATGGAATCGTCTTGCTTATCCGGCAGAAGTTGTTGGTGCGAATGGTGACCAAGATATACAATTGGAGGCTTCTTTGGATGGAATTAGGAAACTGTACTGTGTAGCCATACCAACATCGAGATGGAATAACCAGCAGTACATAGAGAGCACTTCAGACATATCAATTACTACTCTGAACATTGTTATAGATAGTGAGAACTTTTTTCCACAGAACATCCAAAATGATGTTGAAGCGTATGAAGTAGTTGCAGAAAATTTTAACATGGGAGGAAAGGACAAAAATACGGGGGTAATACTCGACTACAATGATTGGTTAGCAGTTCACAGATATTATGTGTTTGACTTAACAAGGCAGAAGGTATTTGAAAGTGATCCCAGGAAGTCTCAATCAATCAGGTTTAGAGGCACACTGTCGGGTAACTCAAGACTGCAGTTCTTCATAGCGAGAGAAAAACAGACTACATTTGACTTTACAAATCCCTCAGCAACCAGGACTATTTAATCTGAATATTATTATAACCATGTATAACCCAGTTGGATTTGCTTTAATAGAAAGTCAAATTGACAAACTTAGAAAGGGGAAAGGAAATGGGCAGGCCATCACTTTGGAATTATCTCCACAGCAAATTGGTGGTCAGCATCAGCTGTACTTGACAGAGAGGCAAATTAATAAACTTCAAAAAGCGTCCGGAGCTGTTAGAATTAGGTTCTCCAAAACACAGATGAGGGCACAGAAGGGAGGTTTTCTTGGAGCTACTTTGAATGTTGCTAAGACTTTGCTTCCCAAACTTTTGCCTACGCTTGGCACACTTGGACTTAGCGCAGCATCAGGGGCAATTTCTGGTGCCACACACAAAGCTAGTGCTGGGGGAGGTGTAATACCCCTCTACTTTACAAAAAAGGACACAAATGATCTCTTGGGTGTTGTAAAAGCGTTGGAGGAAAGGGATGTGTTACCCCCAGACACCTGCCAAAATTGTATGCTTTCTATTTCAAAACAAGAAGGAGGGTTCATTGGCACTCTGTTAGCATCACTCGCTGGCAGCTTACTACCTACACTTTTAGGTGGCAAAGGTTTAAGAAGAGCGGGACGTGGAAGGGGGTTGAGAAGGGTGGGACAATTTAAAAAAAGATGAAAGCTCCTATTACAAGCCTCGATTTCATGAAGTACTATGAAGGAAATAACTACCTTGGAGGTGTTTTTGCAAGGGATAACTTGCCAGAATTTGATGAATTGTTTTACATAGTGAATTTAGATAACCAGGACGGACCTGGAACTCATTGGGTAGTCGTCTTTAACATAGGCTCCTGTTGTATTTGTTTTGATAGTTTCGGAGTCCACCCGCCAGAAGAGATTTTGAATAGGATGAGACAGACCAGAAAGCAAATGGTTCAAAACATCTATAGAATCCAAGATATAAACTCAGTCAATTGCGGCTTCTTCTGTATGTATGTGATTGATGAGTTGCTCAACGAAAGTCAGTTTATTGGCATACTGACCGACTTCAGCCCAAACGATTACAAGGGAAATGATAAATTAATCAGCGCATATATATATCAAAAATGAACTCATACTGTGTTAAGTGTAAGCGACCCACACCCACTGTCAATGTACAAGTTGTTAAAACTAAGAATGGAAAGTATCTCGCAAAAGGTATCTGTGGTGTGTGTGGTAGCAGAAAAAGCAAGTTTGTGTCTCTCAAAGAAGGGCAAGGACTGCTAGGAAAAGCGTTGGGGATTGGTAAAGTACCTATCTTAGGTGATATTCCTGTGTTTGGTGCACTGTTTTAATATACTATATGATGAATGATTCTATAATCAATAGGTTTGTCAATAATCTCCCATTCGAAATGCACTTATGGGACCCAATCGTAGGAACATATTCAGCGGCTGGCCCAGGCACTAGGCATAAGGCTCGCCTTGAAAAGTATTTACAAACAGGGGACACAAGCTGCATATTCAAGATGAATTAGATAGAGCTTGCTTTTACCATGATGCCGCTTACAATGAATATAAAGATGTAGCTAACCGACATATTGCTGATAAAAAACTAATGGATGAGACTATTAAAATTTCCAATGACACCAATTTGGATGGGTATCAGAGAACACTCGCAGCCGCTGTTTATAAATTCTTTGAGAAGAAGATTCAATTGGGTCAAGGTTTAAAAAGAACAGATAGAATTAAGCTGAAAAAGATTTATTATGATCCAGCGCAGGGATTTTCTTCAATAGCTGAACTATCCCGAAGAACTGGCATAAAATCTGGAGATGTCCTTAACTGGTTGCAGGAACAACAGACTTATACCAAGCACAAACCTTATAAAGGCAAGCACCCCACTAGAAGAGTGATAGTGAGAGGTGTTGATGAACAATTTCAGGCCGACTTGGTTGATATGAGAAGTCTTTCAGCTGCTAATGAGAACACAAACTACATTCTGACGGTTATAGACGTATTTAGCAAATATGCATGGGCACTGCCTATCAAAAGAAAGACTGGAAAGGAGATATCACAGGCATTCCACAAAATATTTAAACAAAGAAAGCCTAAAAAGTTGCAGACAGACAAGGGTACAGAGTTTATTAATAAAGAGACCCAAGAGCTGTTAAAAAAGGTCGGTATCCATTGGTTTGCTACAGAGAATGAAACCAAAGCTCAGATTGTTGAGAGGTTTAATAGAACATTAAAGGACAGAATGTTCAGGTATTTCACTGCTAATAAGACTAAGCACTGGCTTGGCGTATTACCCAAACTTATTGAGAACTACAACACCTCCCACCACAGATAGATCAAGATGACACCTATAGAAGCCAGTAAAAAGAAATATGAGCCTACGGTTTGGGAAAATTTATACGGAGATATGCCTCCAATATCTCAAGGTTTGCTGAAAGTTGGGGACCAAGTGAGAATCTTCAAACTGAGAGGCAAGTTCAAGAGGGGGTTTACTGCAAATTTTACAGATGAGGTCTTTACTATTGCACAAGTACTTCCAACAGCCCCACCAACTTATAGGATAGTAGATGCTAATGGGGATATTGTGCAGGGTTCATTCTACAAAGAGGAGTTGTCTAAATTTAGCCAGGATTAATGTATATGTATAATGTCTGTAATTGTGTTTATACCGCAAGAGTGGGAAACTAATGAAAAGGTTGGTTCAGATGAATATGCTAGCAAATCAGAACTGCTTAACTATGTGCAAAGGGAGGCTGATGGTTCAGTAGATCTGAGGGGTAAGCGGCTCTCTGGATTGGCAGGGCCTGCCAATCCCGAAGATGCAACAAATAGAAAATATGTAGACGGGAAGCTTACAGAAAGAGTAGCAAAGGAAGGTGGTAGTGTTATGAATGGTGTTATAAATATGAATCATAACAAATTACTGAATCTCCCACAACCTACTCAGGATGGAGATGCGGTGCCGAAAAGCTATGTAGATGCTAAAGTCCTTTTGAAGTCGGATGGTGCTATGTCAGGCCCCATAGACATGGGCGGCAATAAAATAACTAATATTGCTGCGCCTGAGGAGCCCAAGGATGTGATTAGTAAGGAATACCTCCAACAGTCTCTTCCAAAACCAATGATTTGCATAACAGCTGAAGCTGTTGGAGAAATTAGTGCTAAAACATATAATTTTTCTTTTGGAGCTAAATCGTATCGATACGCATCTTGAAATAAAGCAGACAATAGTAAAAATGGAGTGGTAATGCCCACATCTGGCAAAATTAAATATTTCACAGTATGTTCAACCGACGCCAGTGGTAAATATCATAAAAAACACATGGGTCTCAGTTTTTGTATCGTGATTAACGGTTTTGCAATTATCGATCCTCGGTTTACCGCAACGATCCAGGAGGGTAACATGGCAGCGATTAAACAATTCCATCCTCCTTTAGCATTTAAAGCCATTGATAGAATAAACTTCTTCAGCAGAAGTGATAATGAATTTGGCCTAATCACTATAGCGTCTGCTTTTATAGAACTAGATGTATAGTTTAGTCTGTATTATTATATATTGATTGGTATGGAAGAAAAACCAAGGTTATATCCCGAAGTCCCAAGTGCCCCTCTTCGTGGGGATGATTATAGGCTTCAGAGAGTTAGTGAGATTGAGCAGATGTTGAAAAATGAGGTAAATATTAGAATAGGATTGTATAAGAAATATAAAAGGGGTTTGAACACTTTACAGGCTGTTGATGGTGCATGTCTCAGTCTCGGCATTGGAGCTACCGTTGGAAGTCTTGCTTTTCTAACCACTGGAGTCGGAGCCCCTCTTGCTTTACCGTTGCAGGCTGTAGGTATTTCTACAGGGGTATTGGCTGTGATTGGGAAGGTGGCAGAGAGGAAGATTAACGCCAAGATTAAAAAACATGATGAAATTAGAGCCTTGGCACAAGCGAAACTTAATACAATAGCCGCGAAGGTTGCTAACGCATTCGATGATGGACACATAACAGACGAGGAATTTAGAAACATCACTAATGAACAAAAGCAATATCAGGAAATGAAGAAAACAATACAGAAAAAGGCTGTACTCGCAAAGCTGACAGGAGCACAAAAAAAACAAATTGTGCAGGATGCCCTCCAGTATATGTTAAAAAGTGGAAAATCGCAGTAAAAATTACAAAAAAATATAGCTGTCAGCCACCGCCATACATGTGAATACGATAAATGAGCTCATTCCAGCTCAAAACTATACAGGATTTGAAGAGAGAGACTCTTATCACAGTAAACAAGCACTATCCCACTTCCCAGGGTTCCCACGGGGGCACAGTGTGAACTGATGAGGAGCTGTCTTGTAGCAATTTGAGGCCTCAAAGGGGACTGTATTAACCCCTCAGTATGTAAAGAGTTAATCAAGAATGTGAGATCTAAAAAAAAAAGGAAAATGAAAACAAAAGCAAAACCAAAGAATGAAAAAAAAAAAAAAATCAACCTGTTGATACCTTGAATTTGGTGTATTTGTTAAATAAATATACCTTATCTTAACCACTAATCACAAGCATTTACTTCACTTGTTGGAATACAAGCTCCCTATGTGGGCTGATGTGTGAGGACGTTCCCGGCGTAGCCCGCGTTAGTAGCTGTTCCTCCCATATCGATGGTGGAACAACGCAGCTAACATTCACACAATGCTTTAGTGTTGAGCAGGCGTTCATAGAGGAACGCCGTTTCTAAGGTAAACATCAGCATAGCAACGGTCTTCACTAGAGGCCAAATTAACAACACAGGCTGTTTATGGAGGATAAGCTTATGGCCTTGGGGATTCTGTCCTAGTGCCGCACTCGGCGAGGGGCCTTGGGGGTTTTGTCCTGCTGACCGTTTATGGGGTATACGAGGGTCTAGGGGGTTCTGTCCTGGTGACCCTATGAGGCGAAACATGGGTTCTGCCTTAAGAGCCCTTGGAGGTGAAATTTGAGGATCTGTCCTAATAGCCCTTAGAGGCTAAATATGGGGGTCTGTCCTGGTAACTGTTTATGGTGTATACGAGGGTCTAGGGGGTTTTGTCCTGGTGACCCCATGTTATATACTACTAATGAAGTATACTTGATTATTTTCACTTTGATGCAAATCACCGCACTTGGAACATATTAAGGCAACCAGATGAAGTGAAATAATGATACATTTAACTAACAAGGGGTATAACTCCAGTAATTATACATGGATAATGGTGAAAATTAAACTTTGTCAAGAATTTACTAAAGTACAGTCCAGCCACCATGGACTGGTCATTTTCTACGGACGCAATAATATTAGATTCCAAACACTAATTATAGGAATAATCATAAAAAAAATTAATTAATGAAGCACCGGGTACAACCCAGCAAGCCAGAAAATAAACAGACTGTCATCTGCAAAATGAGGTCCCCAGAGGGTGAATTTAGTGATGCTACCTCATTTTGCAAATGTCAGACTGCTTATTTTCAGGCCTGCAACCCGGTGCTTCATTAACTGGTAGAGTGCTGGAAGCCCATATTTGGGCTTTACTCTGAGGTGAAGGTACTGCAACTTGAAGGCTTCATACTCAGTGGATGTGCTTCATATTATCTTTGGAGTGATATTATTTAGTCTGGAGGGACTTGTCTTGTTAGAATTTATGGGAGAGTGCCTGTTGGCACTCTCCCATAAATTGTAACAAGGCAAAGACATGTGAACAAATTTTGATGGCCAGAAATAATTCAGCACTCTACCAGTTAATTAAAATTTTTATTGATGATGATTTTTATTACCTGGTATATGCATGTATGGACATCACTGAACCGACGTGGATTATGAGCAGTCAAAAAGAAATGAATTGCATAATAAATGTAGGAATGTCTGCGTCACAAAAGTAACTGACAAGATGAAGCAAAATAATGATAAACTAACTGACAAGGGGGTTGAAATTCAGTAAGTAACCATGGATAATGGTTACAGATGAATTTTATCCAACAACTTACTAAAGGATATCACCATGCCAAGTGTGACGAAAATTGATTGAAAATTGAACAAATCAGTGTTAATCCACAAGAAGCTGAAATGAAACAAAATAAATTTATTTATTTATTAGTGTTCAAGGTCACTTTCAGCATCTATGACTATATCATGACCACTACACAGATATGAAGTTAAGTGCTGCCCACTTTAGAGGACTTCCACCCCAGGCATTGATTACCAAGTCCTATTTACCAGTGTCAAACAGAAATTGCATATCACAGTAATCGAGCACTGCTCCACATCCTGGGGTTCCCACAGGGATAAATTTAGACAACAAGGGACATACTTCAAGTAACTATGCATGGATAATGGTGAAAATGGAACTTCATCAAGAACTTAATTACCAAACTTATCAACATATCAAGTTTTAAATGAATCAGTGAACACAGTATGAGGAGAGTGTATTGTCACTAAATCACCCACAGAGTGGAGATTCCACCCAAGCAATAATTGCAAATTTGTTGCAAAGCATAATAAGCACAAGCAAAGTTTCACCCAATTGACCTCTGGGTTGACCCCGGTGGTCCATTGGCTGGGACTTTGTGTTTTTGTCCATATGTACAGACTTTGAAAGTGACACTTTGGGTGATAACTCCACTCCACTGGGTGATTTAGTTACAAACCACTTTCCATGTACTGTAAATGTAGGAATGCCACAAACTCAATGTGTACACAAAGGTATCGGATGCACAGGCGCACAGCCTCATAGATAGATTCACGGCTAATGGACACAGGCCATTTTAAAGACCTTGTGTCATCTTGTGACAGGGCTAACAAACAAATTAACATTTGTGGTAGTAATTGAGCATGGCAAATTAAGTCTGGGTGAACAGTTTAATGTGTGACTATGTTTTTTTATGTATGGTTAGGTGGGCAAAGGGTAAGTAAATCTTGCCACAGCAATCAGTGTGAAGCAGCTTTAAATGGATTTGCCTCATGCAGAGTTTAAACATGAACATGTTGTCAGCTCCAGCACTTCACTGACAGTGACTTAATTTTTGTTGCTGAATTTAGTTTTCTCATCACTTTATTGATAGCAACACAGTTAGTTCCACAAATAATATTCTATAAAATCTCTCACTGTCTGTCAAACTGCAAATGAAATGCAAAAAGACTTTACTTCAATATTGACTATTTCACACATATTAAAGCTAACAGCCTGATCCTATTAGTGGTTTATTGGCAAGAAGGTTAACCCCTTTCAACCATGATAGAGCAAAAAAAAACCAGTAGCTCCTAAAGTACAACCACAGAACAGGCCTGAAGCATTTTGTGGGCAATTTCATTGCACTGCCTACCGCCTTTGTAAACACGATCCCAGGAGGGCAAAAAAACATTTGCACAAATTGGTCAATTCACAAAATGAAAGATTGTCAAATGACTTTTGAGACCTAGTTCACTGTAATCTTTTATGACCCCCCCCCCCCCCCCCCCCCCCCAATATAATATCGGAATTGATATGTCCTTAGTTAATAAACTAATTTTTAGTAAGGATAAGCAGACTCTGACTTGTGTGATCACTTATTTGCACTGAGTGACCTTTGAACGTACCTATAAACATGTTTACAGATACTGTTAGACAGAATCTGTTTTTAGCTCACTGATTGTTTATTTGGGTCACTCTTGTTTACTTAAAATAAAAGAGGACCATCTATAAACTTAATGAGGTGATTTAATTCACCCAAGCAGCATTTGGTGGAATAAACTAACATTTCTCATTCTGGAACTTTCTTTTTGTAGACTGTATAATAACCTCTGTCAAGACACTTCAAACATTTTTTTCATCTCATTTTTTTCATATCACACAGCATTGAGAAGTGACTGACTATTGTTTATGCATTCAGCATTGGAGATTATTATTACAGGATAGTGCATTATTCTAGATAGCAGATAGCGGGGAATGGCAGGTAGACAGCCAATCTGGATATGTCATTCACTGTGGCACATGTACTTCATTTTATATTGGTAGATAAATTGCTATATAATGTTCTATTTGAAACTATGATGCATTCAATGAATTTGTATATAAATATATGCACGTGCTGCAAATAAAGTCAAGTAAAAAAATTTAAAAAATAGCAGTTGAAAAAAATTAATTTTTAAAAATATTTCACCAAAACCATATCATGTGACCCTTCACTGGAACGAGCTCATCGAGATCCTTCCAATGAGGTGTCACATGATATGGTTTTGTGGACATTTTTAAAAAAAAATTAACAAAACAGAAATAAAATAATAAATTGGATATTCTCTTCGTTGGGTAAAGGGTTAATATATATTTTACGAAATATCATTTTGTGATCTGAGCATCTTTTGTGTTGGAAAAGTGTTACCAAAACTGGAAGAGAATTCAGTCTTCTTGTGTGAACCATGATTTATTGCTGTGAAAACCCAGGATCCAATTGGATAATTTTCAAACCAAGGGAAGAGCAAATATTTGTTGGATATTAATTCCATTTGAATTTGCTTTATTGGAATTTATTGAAGGCTGCTGAACTTTGAGTGAACATTTCATTACATCATTATTGGATACTGTTTCTGCCGATGCATTCTTGGACATTATAATACCAGCTGGAAAGTTTTTTCATCACCAGATTACAGGATTCTATTGAACTTTATTTGGGACTAACTGATAAGTATTTCTGTTTTATTTTTCTGTGAACCATACAGTGTAAAAGATATTGTATCATTTTCTTGTCATATTATTTATTTATTTTTTTAAAATTCAGGATAGTTAACTGGTTGAGTACTAGAAGCCACTATCATGGCTCTATTGAAATGTGGCTTCACACTGTATGCATTAGCTTATGGTTTGATCAGAAGAAATTTTTTTGTATAAAATTGTTTGGTTGCAATTTATTGGAGAGAGCCTATTGTAATAAAACAATTATTTATGAACAAAATTTTGCTAAACTAAGGCAACTAAATTGTGCTGGTAGCAGGATATCTTTGAAACAAGAGCCCCCATGGGGCCTGAAGCACTCACCTTGAACAGAACACAATATAAAGAGAGTCCAAGAATGAGTCTACATCAAGCAATTCATCTCCATAGGATACACTGTCAATCCTTGAGCGCCTCAGGAGTGACAAAAATAATCCGAGCATCATGTCTTTTCTTCAGTTGATCATAATGTAAAATGTGGAGATCCCCTATGAAGCACCTTGATACAACCTATGTGGATTAATCTTAATTACACACCTCCATAGGTTACTGAATACAAAATTTCTAATTACTAAATACAAAATTTCTAATTCTTCAGCTACATGGCCAATTCGGGTTCCCACAGGGAGCCCAAATATTAACCCAGACTCTTGATTTGAACAAAGATGAATTTGCCCTCCCTAGCGATGTTGTATACCAAATATGAAAGCATTCTGACTGTTGGATCTGAAGAAGGAAAATTTTAAAGAAATTTCTTCATATTGAACTAAGTTAAAACTTGTGCTACCATAGCAGGCCCAAATATTAACCTACAGACATGATTTGAACAAACTTGAATCTAACCCCCCTAGAGATGGTGAATATCAAATATGAAAGCATTCCGACTGGTGGATCTGATGAAGACGATTTTTAAAAATTATTCCCAATATTGAACTAAGTTAAAATTTGGGCTTCCATAGGAAGCCCAAATATTAACCTAGGGACTTGGTTTGAACAATCTTGAATCTGACCCTCATAACAATGATGTATACCAAACCTTAAAAGATTCTGACTGGTGGTTCTGAAGAAGATTTTTAAAGAATATTCCCCATATTGCCCTAAGTTAAAAAAATTGGGCTCATGTATTGGGCCCAAATATGTGAAGCAATGGGCTCTATTTCACCAAACTTGTATCTGACCCCCCCCCTAGGAATGATGTATACTGAATATCAAAACCTTCTAACAATTGGTTCTGGAGAAAAGATCTTTTTTTTATTTTTACAAATATACTAATTCAGCATTATTTCAATGCCCTCCACAGAACACCCTAACATAAGCGATGGGAATTTTTTTTCACCATTCAATTCTACTGGTCCTAAGGATGCTTCAGACCAAATACCAGCTCTCTGTTCTGTGTGGTTTGGAAAATATAGGCATTTGTAAATATTTCTATTTTTAGCTCCTGGAGTTCCCATGGGGACGCAGGAATATTTTTTTTGCATAAGTCAAGTACTTATGACCCAATAATACCATAAACCAAATTTGGTTCAAATTGGACCATCAGTTCAGAAAAAAGAGTTTTTGGGTGGTGCCCAAAATCTTACCCCTCCCATTACAAAGCCAAATATTGCTTCATGAACTTTGTTTGAACAAACTTGATTCTACACCTCAAAAGAAAGCTCCATAACAAATATCAAGTCATTGTACCCACTGGTTCATGAGAAGAAGAGTTTAAAAATATTTTGGAGCATTTTTCCCCACCCCCTTCCTATGGGGCTGGGCATAGTGAGTTGAACAAAAATGCAATGCCCCTCCAGGACCATCACTCACACAAACTTTCACTTGAATTGGCCCAGTGATTTTGGAGGAGAAGACCAAAACATCGTGTTGACGGACAATGGACGGCCGGACAGATGGATGGATGGCAGATGGTGAGCGATGAGATTAGCTCAGCTTCACTTTGCCAAGGTGCCTGACATGGTAGCCTAATATCAACCCAGGGAATTGGTTTCAACAAGCTGCATCTGCCCCTCCTACGAAAAGCTTATACCAAATATCCAAAGATTCTGACCAGTGGATCTAAAAAAAAGAAGATTTTTAAAGAATATTACTCATATTGAACAACTAAGGGAGCCCAAATATGAACCCAGGGACTTGGCTTGAACAAACTTGAATCTCACCTCCAGTGGGATGCTGTATACCAAATATTAAATGACTCTGACTGGTGGATGTGAAGAGGATTTTTGAAGAATATTCCTCATATTGAACTAAGTTATAATTTGGGCTCCCACAGGGAGCCCAAATATCAACCCAGGGACTTGGCTTGAACAAACTTGAATCTCACCCCCTAAAGATGCTGCATACCAAATATCAAAGCATTCTGACTGCTGGATCTGAAGAAGAAGATTTTTAAAGAAAATTCCTCATTTTGAACTAAGTTATAATTCAGGCTCCCACAGTGAGCCCAAATATGAACCCAGGGACTTGGCTTGAACAAACTCCCACAGGGAGACCAAATATCAACCCAGGGACTTGGCTTCAACAAACTTGAATCTCACCCCCCAAGGATGCTGCATATCAAATATCAAAACATTCCGACTGCTGGATCTGGAGAAGAAGATTTTTAAAGAAAATTCCTCATTTTGAACTAAGTCACAATTCAAGCTCTCACAGTGAGCCCAAATATGAACCTAGGGACATGGCTTGAACAAATTTGAATCTCACCCCACAAGGATGCTGCAAACCAAATATCAAAACATTCCGACTGCTGGATCTGAAGAAGATTTTTAAAGATAATTCCTCATTTTGAACTACGTTATAATTCGGGCTCCCACAGAGAGCCCAAATATGAACCCAGGGACTTGGCTTGAACAAACTTGAATCTCACTCCCCTAGGAATGCTGCATATCAAATATCAAAAGATTCTGATTGGTAGATCTGAAGAAGATTTTTAAAGAATATTCCTCATACTGCACTAATTTAAACATTTGGGCACCCATCCCATAGAGTGCCCAAATATGGACCCAGGGATTTGTTTCAATAAACTTGTGAAACAATCTTCCAAAGATGTTATATGTGAAATTTGAAAGCTTTTGGAGCAGTGGTTTGGGAGAAAAGTAGTCGTAAAAGGTTTTCCCATTACCCACAGTGTTAAAAGATGCTGACTCAGCACTTTTCAAAGTCCCCAAGAAGTACCCCATGATAAAACCGATAACAATTTTATCTTTACCATTCCATTCTGTTGGTCCGAAGGAAGCTTCACACCAAATAAGAATTCTCAGTGTCGTCTAGTTTTGGAGATATGGGCATTTTAATTTTTTTCTATTTTTAGCTCCTGCAGTTCCCATGGGGCAACGGGAAAAATTTTTTGGCATAAATTAAGTATTTACGACCCAATAAGCCCTCATATCAAATTTGGTTCAAATCTGCCTCTCGGTTTGAAAAATAGAAATTTTGGGCAGGGAAAAAATTCTTGCCCCTTCCATAACGAAGGCAAATATAGCTCCTCGAACTTCTCTTGAACAAATCTGAGTCTACACCTCAAAAGGAAGATGCACACCAAACATCAAGTCTCTACTACTGCTGGTTCATGAGAAGAAGATTTTTAGCTGCGACGAGCAGCTCTAAATGTGGCAATGTCGGTCTGTCGGTCAGTCTGTCAGTCGGTTGGTTGGTCTGTCACCGAGTTTAAAAAACACCATAACTCCTAAAATACTTGATGGAATGACACCATACTTGGTATACAAGTGAATCTTCATGATGTCTACACCCTCTCAAAAGTGCATGTCATTCAGATAGTTTCTGTCACATTTATGGACTTGTCACCAACAAGTTTTTTTGTCACAGAGTTTTAAAACATCATTGGCATTGCATGAATCGTTGCAGCTTCAGCACTGTGACAGTGCTTCTAGTTTAAGATTTAAGCACACTTTTTGGGGGTGGCCCTACCGAGGGGCGAGGCAACTTGATTTGAATAAAATCAAATGCAATGTCATAACAAACTAATATCTCAAATATCAATTAAATTGGTTCAGCGGTTTGGGAGGAGAAGACACAAATACCATGTTCACGAACGACGGACGATGTACGACGTACGGTGAGTGATCACTATAGCTCCCCTAACTGAAAGTCAGGCGAGCTAAAAATACCCATGTTTCATATCACCCTTGAAAAATAATTTAGCACTCAACCAGTTAAATTGGAGTTATGGTTGTTGATTCTCAGATTTCTTTCTGTTATCATTATTCTTATTACATACCATATATACACAGAATGATACATGCACGTGAAGGGGTTAATCAATATGGCATGAGTGCCAGCACGGAAGGATAAAACGAGAGGCTGAAGACCTCGAGTTATATCCTTCTGCGATGGCATAAAGTCTAGTCATACAGATGTCCATTTCTGAAAGATTCTCTCGATCGTTTGACAATATTCTGAATATTGCCGAAAGATCGAGAGAATCTGTTGGAAATGAACATCAGCATGACATTATCTCCTCTTCTGCATTACAGTCTAGCTACAAAACACCTGATTCCTCACTCATTCTCAAAGGCACAGAAAAACCACCTTATCTTAACCATGCCAAATTGAGCTGCTAGAAAAAACGGATATCTTAAGCCAAGATATTCTGGAATCATTATCAGAGGCTATAAAAAAGGAGGGAGGGTAATGCACCTATGTGGGGAAGAGTATGGAAGAGCATCATCCCTGAGGGGTGGGTCAATCCCCTCCAATACTCCTCTCCCACCTCTATGTCAGGTGATTTTAACGCTCCTAGCTTTGAGCCTGGTCCAGAACATGAATGCAATCTCTTCAATTCTAACTGACAAACAAATGGCAATAGAAATAAATAATGAAAGTGTAAATGACACTGTTGCTCAACCTGACAAACTTGAATTTGGTAAGTTATAAGTGAAATGGCAAAATTGAAGATCATTGGTACCAATGTTATTTGATGAAATTTCAACATAACAGCATTGTGTGTGCACAACATCAGGGTAATCCATGCATTTTTAAATGTAAACTGTAAGATTGGCTAAAGGAAGAATGTTGATACATAAATGCAGTATGTTCAGAGGTTATTGTAAATGGCAACTTTTTTCACAGAAATGAATGCTAATCAATAGCTCTTATCTAAAGGTCTTGCCTAATGAGCGTACCAAGTTCAAAAGCAAACCTATGATAAATGTGGCCTGTAGGCCATGTCAAAGAATGTTGATGCACAAATGCAATAAATTCAAAGATTGTTGCTAACAGCAACAGTTTTTGATGGAAATGAAAAGAAAATCAATAGCTCCTATCTTTGTCACCCTGCATAAGCATACAAAGTTTCAAAACAACCTGATAATGAATGTGCCCTCTGAGGCATGCCAAAGGAAGATGTTAATGCATATATACACTAAGTAGAAGGTCATTGCTTGTGGCAATGGTTTTTGGGTTTTTTTATGGAAATTCATAAATATACCCTGCAGAGAGTGCAAAAGGAATAAGTTGATGCACAAATGCAGTAAGTTCAAAGGCTGGTGATAACGACAAAAATTTTTTATGGAAATGAAAAAAAGCAATCGCTCAAATCTAGAGGTCACCCCGAACACACATACCAAGTTTCAAAGTGATCCAATCATAAATGTGCCCTGAAGGGTGTGTTAAAGGGAAATATTGAGGTCTGCCTAAACTAAGTTCAAAGGCCAGCGGCAACATTTTTTAACAGAAATGGAAGAAAATCGACGGCTCCCATATAGATGTCACCCCACACAAGCACACCAAGTTTGCAAGGGATCCAATCATAAATATGCCCTGCAGGGAGTGTCAAAGGGAAATATTGATGCTTAACTGCACTAAGTTTTTACTAAGTTCACCGAAGGTCATTGCTAGTGGCAACATTTTTTGACAGAAATCGAAGAAAATCGATAGCTCCCATCTAGAGGTAACCCCAAACAAGCATACAAAGTTTCAAACCGATCTGATCATAAATGTGCCCTGTAGGGTGTGCCAAAGGAAAATATTGAGGTTTGACTAAATTAAGTTCTAAGAACGTTGGCCACGGCAACATTTTTTGATAGAAATTGAAGAAAATCGATAGCTCCCATCTGGAGGTCACCTCAAATAAGCTTACCAAGTTTCAAAGCAATCTGATCATAAATGCGACTTGTGAGGTGTGCCAAGGAAATTGTGGACATACGTATGTACGTACGAGAAGTGATGGCAATAGCTCAGCTTGATTTTGTCAAGTTGAGCTAGAAATGTCACAGGCAGATGTTTTGAATCAGCATTTTTATGCTTGGTTTGTTTGTTGGGGTTTAAAATGACACTTTCAATAGCCAATAATATAC
This sequence comes from Pictodentalium vernedei, assembly GCA_031216915.1. Classification (NCBI taxonomy): domain Eukaryota; kingdom Metazoa; phylum Mollusca; class Scaphopoda; order Dentaliida; family Dentaliidae; genus Pictodentalium; species Pictodentalium vernedei. The sequence continues at coordinate 158,363,422 of CM062288.1, read as the reverse complement.
CAGATTAAAAGAACATGGTAAGGCATAGGAAATTTCTACCTCAGGAATCAATAATGTAGAGAAAAGAGCCTTTTAAAATGACGTTTAAAATGACACTTTCAACAGACAATGATATACAAGATTGTATGAGCAAGGTTAAGGCATAGGAAATTTCTACTCAGAATCAATAACCATGTATTTCAGAGAAAAGAGCCTTTTATCTCTTAACAACAATGGATTATGCAGTTGTATCCAATTTCCGTTTTCAAAGAATGCACACATGTTTAGAAAAATCAGTTTATTTCCTGTAACAGAAACTTCTTTATTTACAAAGCAGCTGAGGACAAATGGGTACTTGTAAAATGCTGAACACAGTCTTGTGATTCAATTAACTGTAATAGAAAGGATAATGCATAACTTCATGATTCTTACTTGAAACAATTAAGCATTTTTGCATTAAATTTAACCCCATACCTGCATGACAAGCAGACATCACTTGTCATTACAGTGGAACCCTATTAATTGAATAGCCAATTTGCCAATGGTAATTATTCAATTAACCAGAGTATTCAATTAACAAGGATAGTGTCAATTTCCTGTATCCTAGAGATGAACTTAGCATTTATTCTATTATATCTTGTTTGACAGAGCTCCATGAGCTCTGTCAAACAAGATAATAGATTAAATGCCTGTATTGGATTTACTGAGTCCAAACAGGTCTATAAACAAAGGAAAACTGGGGCAAGTCTGGGTAATTTCTCAACAGGTTACAAGAGTTTTTATTCAATTAACAGGAGTTTACTCTGTAACCTATATTCACTTAACAGGTCAAATTTGTACTGGAGGTATGGTAAATGGTTTTGTGTTGAGAAATTATATTCAATTAACAGGGTTATTCAGTTAAGATATCCAATTATGTGGGCTCCACTGTATTCGCATAAAATTTTCTAAAAACTAAAATCTTAAATTTTTGATTTGGAAAGAGACCATCCAGATCATTCCAAATCAAAGGTAATAAGTTATGTTTTGGAGGCTATGCCTGAAAAGCAATTTCAATATTGATTTTCATGAATTATGATGGTCAGATTTGGCTATGATGTAAGAAATAGGTTAACCCTTTACCCAACAAAGACAATATCAAAATTTATTATTTTAAAGATCATTTTTTTTAATTTTTCAAAAAATTCCAACCAAACCATATCATGTGACCCCTCCAGGCCTGGCCTTTTGAAAAATCCAGGGGAGCCACTATGGCCCTCCTAAATCTGCTTCAGGGGAGCTATTCTACACTAATATCAATTATACAAGGTTATAAATATGAAAATTGAGGAGAGCCATTACAGTTTAAGGAGAGCAAATATGGTTCTCCTCAATTTGCCTTTAGGAGAGCCAAGGAGAGCCGGAGCAATAGCTCCCCTCAAACGGCCAGGCCTGCCCCTCATTGGAACGAAGAGGGGTCACTTGATATGGTTTGTTGAAATTGTTTTCAAATTTTTTTTTTTTCAGCTGCTGAATTGGCATGTTACGTGTGCGGATGTGGCTGATTTGTTGGGTAAAGGGTTAAGCAGCATGTTCTCATAGACCAGTCTTGAAAGACACAGAAATAGAAACATTATAAGCACATAAATATCAACAATGAAAGTGTCAATGACACTGTAGCTCAACTTGTCAAGACAAAGACATGTACATGTATAGTATGTGACACAGCAATGACAAACATCTAGGTAATGACCTGATAACAAAGGTACATATAAAGTATTGTAACGGTCTGTACATAAATACTGACCGTTGCCTGTAACAAATGTATAGGTAAAGTATTGTAAAGGTGGTTGACAGTCAGATGCTAAACTAGAAAAGAAATCTTAGTCCCAGAGTGGGTCTGACTGAACCCCAAAATATTTGTTCTCATAGCACAGTGATAACAAAGGCACCCCAAAACACACTCGTTCCTGTCCCAAGGTGAAAACAAAAGTACTCAAGAAGTTTTGTGAAGATCAGTTCATAAATACGAGCTGTATAGAACTTGTGACAAAAAACTGATTGGACCTAATTTCGGTACAAAATGGCCACTGGCAGCCATCTTGAATTTTGGACCGTACCCAGAAACACTCATTCTCATCCCAAGGAGATAACAAAGGTACCCAAGAAGTTTTGTGAAGATCGGTTCATAAATACAGCCTCTACCCTGAGCCATATTGACATGTGTGCTTACATTGTGTAAGTAGCACTGAATAAATCAAAGTTCATCTAATTTGCATAATTTCTGCACGAAAAAAAACCCCTTACAATATGTGATGTATTCCATGTTACTAAACATTCATACAAAAATTTATTAAAATCAGAACTTTCATACAGAAGTTCTATACAAAAGACTGATTGCACTAATTTTGGTACAAAATGGCTGCTGGTGGCCATCTTGAATTTTGGACCACACCCAAAAACACTCGCTCTCATCCCACGGTGATAACAAAGGTACCCAAGTAGTTTTGTAAAGATTGGTTCATAAATATGGCCTCTAGTCTGAGCTGTATAGAAGTTGTGTACAAAAAACTGATTAGACCTAATTTCGGTACAAAATGGCCACTAGCAGCCAACTTGAATTTTAGACCGCACCCAGAAACACTCGTTCTCGTCCCAAGGTGATAACAAAGGTACCCAAGACATTTTGTGAAGATCAGTTCATAAATACAGACTCTAGTCTGAGCCGTATTGACATTTGTACTTACTGTGTGTAAGTCGCACTGAAAAAATCAAAGTTCATCTAATTTGCATAATTTCTGCACGAGAAAAAAACCCGTTTTATATGTGATGCATCCCATGGTACTAAACATTCACACAAAAAAATTATTCAAATCAGGGCTTTCATATGGAAGTTCTGTGCAAAAATCTGATTGCACCTAATTTTGTACAAAATGGCTGCCATCGGCCATCTTGAATTTCGGACCGGACCCCAAAACACTCGTTCTCGTCCCACGGTGATACCAAAGGTACCCATGAAGTTTCGTAAAGATCGGTTCATAAATACGGCCTCTAGCCCGAGCCGTATTGGCATTTGCACTTACAGTGCTGAAAGTAACCCCAAAAAACATCAAAATTAGTCTAATTTGCACAATTTACGTACGAGAAAAAAACCCGTATTATATGTGATGTATCCCATGGTACTAAACATTCATACAAAAAATTATTCAAATCAGAGCTTTCATATGGAAGTTCTGTACAAAAAACAGATTTCTGCATCGTCGGTACAAAATGGCAGCTGGCAGCCATCTTGAATTTCGGACCGCACCCAAAAACACTCGTTCTCGTCCCACGGTCATAACAAAGGTACCCAAGAAGTTTCGTAAAGATCAGTTCATAAATACGGCCTCTAGCCCGAGCCATAGCAGCTTGGCACTTACAGCTCTGAAAGTAACACTAAATCAGTCTAATTTGCATAATTTACGCACGAGAAAAAAACCCGTATTATATGTGATGTATCCCATGGTACTAAACATTTATACAAAACTTTATTCAAATCAGAACTTTCATACAGAAGTTCTGTACAAAAAACTGATTTTTGCATCGTCGGTACAAAATGGCCACTGGCAGCCATCTTGAATTTCGGACCACACCTAAAAACACTCGTTCCCATCCCAGGGTCATAACAAAGGTACACAAGAAGTTTCGTAAAGATCGGTTCATAAATACGACCTCTAGCCCGAGCCATAGCCAATTGTTGACGTATGGACAGACGGACAGACGGACGACGGGCCATGACAATAGCTCAAATTTGACTTCGTCAAAGTTGAGCTAAAAATGCAAAGAGAGGTGTCTTTTAACTGGTTGAATGCTAGAAGCCACTATCAGGGCTTTAAAAAAAATGAGGGTACCAGAGCAAAAGGCCACATTTTCTTTGCACATGTTTCCTACTCATTCAAATACAAATAATTGTTTGTTTATATAAATTTCTTTTATTACAAATTACTGGAGAGTGCCTGTGGGCACTCCAATAATTTGTAATAAAACAAATTCTGAATAACAAATTCACGCCACCAAAAATAATCTAGCCCTCAACCAGTTAATGCTTCCCTCAGTATTTCTTGAATTTCAATAAAATTGCATTATGGCTACTACAAGCATGATTCACTTCAATCAATCAAGCCTAGCATCAAAAGTTCATTAACTGGTTGGATGCTGGAAGCCCATATTTGGGCTTTATTCTGAAGTGAAGGTATGACAGCTTGACAGCTTGATATTGAGTAGCTGTGATTCATATTATCTTTAAAGTAGTATAATTTATTCAGCAAGGATTTGTCTTGTTACAATTTATGGGAGAGTGCCCAAAGGCACTCTCCAATAAAATGTAACAAGGCAAAGACATGTGAACAAATTTTGATGGTCAAAAATAATTTAGCACTCTACCAGTCAATAAGAGAACTAAACCTATTTAATCCACAGCTTCCTAATATTTCTTTTGTTCTCTGTCATGAAAACAAGCCCTATAAAATCACACCAAGTACGGTTTTGATGAGAACAGCTCAGTAAAACAGTACCAATATCTGGATATTGGGACGGTTTTGAAACAGTCCCAATAACTAGATATTTGTACGATTGTCATGGTACTGTAATCATAACCATTCAAAAGTAAAGATGCTGTAAAGGAGGTGTGAAAAACTTTCTAACACATGAATTATCGACAAGCTTTTCTCGACAGAGCTACTGAATTGAGTGTACATCGTGTCCAAATTATAATGTACTTTTTAATTTTTTGTTGCTTGTAATAACCAACAGCCCTGGTAACCTAAAAAGGACTCCTGTGGAAACCTCGGAAGTGAAGCAGTGCTTGTTTGCTGTGGTAAACAAGTTCAGTTTTACTGGTAAAATAGGACCTGGTCACCAGTGCCCGGGGTAGAAGTCCCCTAAAATGGGCAGCATGGGTGCAAACGATTGGCTAAACTTGACTTTACACCTTTTTTTGCAGTCACAATTAGCCATAGCTGCAGAAAAGTGACCTTAAATACCAGTAAATAAACTAGAGGTACTGTGAGCAAACTCACAAAGTGATACCCCCCCCCCCCCCCCCCCCCGGCGTATAAGTTAGATTATCTCCCCTTGGAAATGTCAGAACGGAATTATATTGCTTCATGCACATCTTCATGTGGAGTTCTTCCATTGTGTAAAGTTTCATGAAAATTCTTCACACGGTTTAGGAGGAGTTGCGCTTACAAGGATGGACAGATGGTATAAGTTAGATTATCTCCCCTTGGAAATGTCAGAACGGAATTATATTGCTCCATGCACATCTTCATATGGAGTTCTTCCATTGTGTAAAGTTTCATGAAAATTCTTCAAACAGTTTAGGAGGAGTTGCACTTACAAGGATGGACAGACGGTATAAGTTAGATTATCTCCCCTTGGAAATGTCAGAACGGAATTATATTGCTTCATGCACATCTTCATATGGAGTTCTTCCATTGTGTAAAGTTTCATGAAAATTCTTCAAATGGTTTAGGAGAAGTTGCGCTTACAAGGATGGACAGACGGTATAAGTTAGATTATCTCCCCTTGGAAATGTCCAAATGGAATTATATTGCTTCATGCACATCTTCATATGGAGTTCTTCCATTGTGTAAAGTTTCATGAAAATTCTTCAAACGGTTTAGGAGGAGTTGCGCTTACAAGGATGGACAGATGGACAGATGGACAGACGGACACTCTTACATTTCGGGTTTATGGGCTACCAAAAAACTATTTTGTATGTCCAAAACCTTATTTTACCCAGAACCCCCCTCCACCCTAGAACTTATATTTAACCCTAACCCCACCCCTCCACCCAAAAACCACACCCTAACCCTAACCCTACCTCACCCTGACCCTAAACCCCCACCCCAGACCCTAAACCCCACCCACTCCCAGGACCTAACCCCCCTAACCTTAAGCCCAAATCTGGGGCTACCCCTAACCCTAACCCCCACCCCTGACCCAACCCCACCCTAGTCAAACCAATAGGATTAGGAGCTATTTTTTTGGTTTAGGGGCTACTAAAACTAAAACCCCACCCCTGACCCCAACCCTAACCCCCAGGGACCTAACCCTCCCCAACCTTAACCCCTACTCTGGGGGTACCCCTAACTCCTAACCCTAACACTACCTTATTTTGGAGGTAGCCCCTAATAATAATATCCCCTAAACCCCCAATGTTGGCCCGGACAGACAGACGGACAGGGTGATTCCTATATACCCCCCCAAACTTTGTTTGCGGGGGTATAAATATATATGTATCGCAACTATGCTGATTTTTCAACGTATCATAGCCAAGTTCTTGCCCCTATGAGCAACATCCTGATGAATAGAGATGAATCCATAGGAATAATAAAGAGGCTGTGTTGCAGCAATTCAGATACAAATTAAATGCAATTATATTCTAATCTTGGCATGGGCTAGCATGTTGCAGAAGAGTATGGCATATCCATAATCACTATTTGTGGCAGACATGAATTACTGCCATTTCATGATTTTGTACCTTATAATGTTACATTTTAAGATGATCAACAGTTTAAAATGATGTTGAGCATCAACTAATCATCAGCGAAGGTGCTTGCATCTGCCTGAGGTATAACTGCTCTGTTGGCCAATAATTGGCCAACAGAGCAGCTATACTTCAAACAGATGCAAACACCTATGCAGGTGATGATTGGTTGATGCTCAACATCATTTCACTATTCATTCATACCAGATCATTCAACCTGGCAAAAATTTTGCGAGACCCGGCGACAATCTTGCGCGACCTGTTTTTTGTTCGCATGTTTTTTCATTTTTGGTAACCTCCATGTGTCCTAAACGGCTGTTTGCCTCAAATCGACAAGCCTGTACTTTCTAAAATTGTGTATCCTGTAAACAGTGGAATCCTGTTGACTGAATAATCACTTTGCCATTGAAAATTATTCACTTAACAGGAGTATTCATTTGACATGGATTTGGTAACTTTCCTGCATTCTAGGATATAATAAACAATGCATTTATACTTTTGTAACTTGTTTGACAAAGCTCATGGGGAATTTGTTGATTGTCAGGGTAATTTCCTGACATGTATTACAAGACATTTTATGGAATTAACAGGAGTTTACCCAATAACCTCCATGCAATTAACAAGTCAAATTTGTATTGAAGGTATAGTGAATTTATTTATTTATTGGTGTTTAAGGTCACATACTTCTGCACAATGGCTAATCATAACCACAACATGAAGATAAAGTCAAGGTCAGTCAATCATTTATACCCCAAGTTGCCTATTTTAGTGGACTCACACTCCAAGCCTCAGTGACTGGGTCCTATTTTACCAGTGAAACAGAGCCTGTTTACCAGAGTAAACAAGTACTGCATCACTTCTCAGGGTACCCATGGGGAAGGTATGGTAAACAGTTTTGTGTTTGGAAGTTGTATTCAATAAACAGATTCATTCAATTAAGAAATATTTAAGTGCACATCCATTAAACTGAGTTTCAACAAAGCATAATTTAAATTTTCAGCCAACTCTAGTTGAAATATCAACATTTGTTCCTATGTGAATTTCACTTTGTCATCCTTGACCATAACTTGTTTTATGTCCAACTAACAGTATTTTGAAGCGGGAACAAATAACATAAAATTATATTCTAATGTCATTAATTGACTATAATAATATTAGTTATCCTTGTGTTTTCCAGGGTGTATGGGAATTTACACTGGTTTGGGAACCCATACACCCTGAGGTGAAGAATTTTTGGTGTACTTAATACTTTAACCTACACTGTGGGCAAAAACTGACAGAAAAATTGTACTTTGCAAGTTTCTTAAATAAAACCAGACAAATATGGATGTCATTGGAACTGGCTCATTGCACATAAATATTAAATTTCCTGTATTTTTATTTTTGTTCTAACATAACTGAGCAGAAGGTATGAATTTATAATTATTATTAAAAATGGGTACTTTTTTAGCCATATAGCTTGCTCTTGTATATTCTTGTTTTTACACCATGGTTAAACACGGTGTGAAAAAAAAGCCACTGTGGATTGCAAGTTACACCGTACCTCTCAGCCAACCAAAATGCAGTATTTTGTTTCATTTGGAAATAATTCCAGTTCAGAAATTTTTCATGTAAGGGGACAATCTCATCTGGGCATCAGCTGGAGTGATCCTGCGAAGTTACAATGAAATCCCTTCATAAATATGACCTGTAGACTGTACTCAAGGTTTTTGGGCTTTGGGCACCTGTAGCCATCACAGTTGACCAATCACGACCAAAAGAGGATGTCATCATCTAGGCATTATATGGAGTCAACCTAACATGTTACAATGAAATCCTTCTATAAATATAACCTTTTGCCTATGCTAAAGGTTTTTAGGCTTGAGCACCCATCAAGGCTGAATGAAAATGGCCAAAAGGGGATGTTCTCATCTAGACATTATATGAAGTCAACCTACCAAGTTACAATGAAATCCCTGCATAAATATGACCTGTAGACTGTGCTTAAGGTTTTCGGGCTTCAGGCTCGGGCAGCCATCATGGTTGAATGATCACAATCAAAGGGGACAATCTCATCTGGGCATCATCTGGAGTGATCCTACGAAGTTACAATGAAATCCCTTCATAAATATGACCTGTAGACTGTACTCAAGGTTTTTGGGCACTTGTAGCCATCACAGCTGACCAATCACGACCAAAAGGGGATGTCATCATCTAGGCATTATATGGAGTCAACCTAATACGTTACAATGAAATCCTTCCATAAATATGACCTTTTGCCTATGCTAAACATTTTTGGGCTCGGGCACCCATTCAAGGCTGAATGGTCGTGATCAAAATGGGACGTTCTCATCTAGACATTATTTGGAGTCATCCTACCGAGTTACAATGAAATCCCCTCATAAATATGACCTGTAGACTGTGCTAAAGGTTTTCGGGCTTCGGGCACCTTTAGCCGTCACAGTTGCCCAATCATGTCCAAAATGGGACAATCTCATCTAGACATTATATGAAGTCAACTTACCAAGTATTATGAAATCCCTTCAAAAATATGACCTGTAGACTGTGCTTACGGTTTTCGGACTTCGGGCTCGGGCAGCCATCATGGTTGAATGATCGCAACTAAAGGGGACAATCTCAACTGGGCATCATCTGGAGTGATCCTAAGAAGTTACAATGAAATCCCTTCATAAATATGACCTGTAGACTGTGCTCAAGGTTTTTGGGCTTCGGGCACTTGTAGCCATCACAACTGACCAATCACGACCAAAAGGGGATGTCATCATCTAGGCATTATATGGAGTCAACCTAACAGGTTACAATGAAATCCTTCCATACATATGACCGTTTGCCTATGCTAAAGGTTTTTGGGCTCGGGCACCCATCAAGGCTGCATGATCGCGATCAAAATGGGACGTTCTCATCTAGACATTATTTGGAGTCATCCTACCAAGTTACAATGAAATCCCTTCATAAATATGACCTGTAGACTGTGCTAAAGGTTTTCGGGCTTCGGGCCCCTGTAGCCGTCACAGTTGCCTAAACGCGTCCAAAAGGGGACTTTCTCATCTGGACATTGTATGAAGTCAAGCCACCAAGTTACAATGAAATTCCTCAATAAATATGACCTGTAGACTGTGCTGAAGGTTTTCGGGTTTTGGGTTTGGGCAGTCGTCACGGTTGGCAGATCATGCCCAAATGGGGAAATTCTCATCTAGACATCATAAGGAGTCATCCTACCAAGTTACAATTAAATCCCTCCACATTAAACATGACCTGCAGACTGTGCTAAAAGTTTTGGGGTTTTGGGCTTGGGCAGCCATCACAGTTGATAGATCAGGCCCAAAAGGGGACATTCTCATCTAGGCATTATACAGAGGCATCCTACCAAGTTACAATGAAATCCCTTCATAAATACGACCTGTAGACTGTGCTAATGGTTTTCGGGTTTTGGGCTCGTGCAGCCATACCGGTTGCCCGATCGCGACCAAAAGGGGACATTCTTAACTAGACATGATCCCAAACCTGCATATGAAATTTCGTGATGATCAGACAAGAGCCCATGCTAAAGGAAAATGTGAACAGACGTCACAGACTCACAGACTAACAGACTTCCGCAAGTGTGGTAACAATAGCTTACCTTGACTATGTCAAGTTAAGCAAATAAGAAGTGAATTTGTTCAAATGCCACTGCAAGTGGGAGTACCTGCACCCATCCCTGCATTAAAAACCAGAAGGAAAAACTGTTCTTACATAAAAAGTTTGAAAAAGTATGGGAAGATATTAATAATATTTGCAAATGAACTCCCAAAAACAGATTTAGTAAAGAAACTCTGGAGCAATCTTGGAGGATATGTACAAATGAACCAATGAGCACTGAGGACAATGTGGCTACCAGATGAGACTGTGAACTGAATACCTGGGAAAGATTTATTTATTTATTTATTGGAGTTTAACAACATTTTTTCAACAGTCAGGGTCACCTCGTCTCAGTTTTATGGGTGGAAGAAGCTGGAGTATCTGGAGAGAACCATCAAACAGTGACAAGCAACTGTCAGACTCCTCAACATACTAACTCCACACAAGCAGAGTTAGCATTGGTTGAAGACAGGTGCACCATTGACATGCAGTACGGCTTAGTACACAGCACACCATGCCCCCACGTGGGCAATTGGGATTAAGTGCCTTGTCCAAGGATACAACACAGTTACCCCTGGGGGATCAAACCGTGGACCTCTCGATTTGAAGTTCAATGCCCTAACCACTGAGCCACATGACTACCTGGGTGGGATAACTTTACAACAATTTCTCCAATTGTTACAAGTAATGGTTGAAACAAAGGAATGATTAATCCTGCTAGAGGGGACACTAAGTAAGAATTTGATCCCCCCTCCCCCTCCCCCCCCCCCCCCCCCCAGCAGCCATGACTAGATTTGATGAAAAGGTTGTCAAGAAATCTTTGGTGAACAAAATCCATTCAATTTACAAGAGAAAGATTTGATTGCATGTGTTCAAATTATACTTATTTCAGTGGCAAGGGAAATCCTGTCCTGGGCAGGAATATCCCACATCAGAATCAAGGGAGTAAACTGACTGAGTGCTAGAAGCCACTATCAGGGCTTTCAAATGAAAGTGTCAATGACACTGTAGCTCAACTTGTCAAGACAAAGACATGTACATGTATAGTATGTGACACAGCAATGACAAACATCTAGGTAATGACCTGATAACAAAAGCACATATAAAGTATTTTAACGGTCTGTACATAAATACTGACCGTTGCCTGTAACAAATGTATAGGTAAAGTATTGTAAAGGTGGGTGACAGTCAGATGCTAAACTAGAAAAGAAATCTTCAAGTCCCAGAGTGGGTCTGACTGAACCCCAAAATATTTGTTCTCATAGCACAGTGATAACAAAGGCACCCCAAAACACACTCGTTCCTGTCCCAAGGTGAAAACAAAGGTACCCAAGAAGTTTTGTGAAGATCAGTTCATAAATACGAGCTGTATAGAACTTGTGACAAAAAACTGATTGGACCTAATTTCAGTACAAAATGGCCACTGGCAGCCATCTTGAATTTTGGACGGTACCCAGAAACACTCATTCTCATCCCAAGGTGATAACAAAGGTACCCAAGAAGTTTTGTGAAGATTGGTTCATAAATATAGCCTCTACCCTGAGCCGTATTGACATGTGTGCTTACAATGTGTAAGTAGCACTGAATAAATCAAAGTTCATCTAATTTGCATAATTTCTGCACAAGAAAAAAAAAGCCTTACAATATGTGATGTATTCCATGTTACTAAACATTCAAACAAAAATTTATTCAAATCAGAACTTTCAAACAGAAGTTCTGTACAAAACACTGATTGCACTAATTTTGGTACAAAATGGCTGCTGGTGGCCATCTTGAATTTGGGACCACACCCAAAAACACTCGCTCTCATCCCACGGTGATAACAAAGGTACCCAAGAAGTTTTGTAAAGATTGGTTCATAAATATGGCCTCTAGTCTGAGCTGTATAGAAGTTGTGTACAAAAAACTGATTAGACCTAATTTCGGAACAAAATGGCCACTGGCAGCCATCTTGAATTATAGACCGCACCCAGAAACACTCGTGCTCATCCCAAGGTGATAACAAAGGTACCCAAGACATTTCATGAAGATCAGTTCATAAATACAGACTCTAGTCTGAGCTGTATTGACATTTGTACTTACTGTGTGTAAGTCGCACTGAAAAAATCAAAGTTCATCTAATTTGCATAATTTCTGCACGAGAAGAAAACCCGTATTATATGTGATGTATCCCATGGTACTAAACATTCACACAAAAAATTATTCAAATCAGAGCTTTCATATGGAAGTTCTGTACAAAAAACAGATTTCTGCATCGTCGGTACAAAATGGCAGCTGGCAGCCATCTTGAATTTCGGACCGCACCCCAAAACACTCGTTCTCGTCCCACGGTCATAACAAAGGTACCCAAGAAGATTCGTAAAGATCAGTTCATAAATACGGCCTCTAGCCCGAGCCGTATCCAATTGTTAATGTACGGACAGACGGACAGACAGACGACGGGCCATGACAAAAGCTCAAATTTGGCTTCGCCAAAGTTGAGCAAAAAATTAGGGTACCAGAGCAAAGGACAACACTTTCTTTGCTCATGTTTCATATTCAGTCAAGCATAAATAATATTTTGTTTACTTATATTTGTTTTGTTACAAATTATTGGAAAGTACTGACAAGCACTCTCCAATAATTTGTAATAAAACAAGTTTTAAATAACAAACTCAGATCACCAAAAAATAATCTAGCTATCACCCAGTTAATTAAAATGTTGCACATTGAATGACAAGTAATTTAACCTTTTGAATCTTGTATGATGACAGATCTTAAAGACCTCTGTCAAACAAGATAGTTGATTTGCAATTTGAAATTTTAATATTTTGACACCAGTGTGCAGTGAAATAAAAATATTAGAGATGGGTGGTTTTCAAATTTTATGTCGGTTCCGGTCGTTTTTCATTGTACAAACATAACAATACATTGTGTTTGCATGTAGGAAGATGTATTTGGCTCCAGTCAGTGTTACAGGGACTATCTTTCCATGGTAATGCACCTGGGTAATATACCGGTACTCTGGAGTGCGGTGGCTCAGTGGTAGACTGTTTGGACTTCTATGCTAGAGGTCTAGAGTTCAATCCCTGTCTGGGACGACCTGTGTTGTGTCCTTGGGCAAGGCACTTTATCCCGGTTATGATGATGCCGTGTACTAAGGCGTAATGCACGTCGGGGGTGCCCTGGTGTAACCCTGCTTGAGCGGGTAAAACTGTCATGGTCACGATTATCCATTGTGCATAAGTATGTGACCTTAAACACCAATAAATAAATAATATACAGGTACTCTGATTTCCTGAGCATAACGTATTTGCATAAATTATCTCAAGAATTATTTTTGCCTTGAGTCTGTAGCAAAATTAGCCCCCCTCCCTCAGCCCCCCCCTTACCCCCTCCTCCCCCACCCCCTTCAAATAACTGTGTTAAGGGTAACCCGACCGACTCTAAAAAATTATGCCGACCATAAAAATTTTGTTGAAAAGTCGCTCATATAGGTCATTGTAACCCCTAAATTTCCATCCAACTTCAACTGTGATTTTGACACTGGCTTTGGAGTTCAAGCTTTCCAAATTTTGTGTAGAAATAAATATATTTGTCATTATAAATGTGAAATAAGTGACAAGTTCCAGTTCTGCAAAGGAAATCACATTTGCTGAACAGATTAACGTTTAAAACACGATGCGTGAGAAGTAATTTTGACGCTTATTTTCACGGTAAATGATACGCTCAAATGCAATACCGATTAGTGCAGCTGTTCTCAAAAAGGGGTATCACGGCTCTGAAGTTTGAAAACAGGATTAACTTTAGGTTGTTTCTCTCTTTATTCTGAGAAGTGAGACCTGATTAGAGTTTTTGAAGACTGAAGTTGAAAACCGTGACGACGGGTTTTCTGTAATTGTTTCGGTTTTGGTTTTGATAACAAAGTTTAAACCGAACAGAATTTTTGGTTAACTGCCCAACTCTAAAAAAAATATTACCCCAAATATTGTTGTAATACAGTTCTCAAGATTTAGAAATATTAACAAAATTTATAAGTCTCTTATCAGGTTCAACAGAACATTTATTTTGAGATAGTAAGTACTCTTGATGAGGGCAGCTGTAGACAACCATTAATGACAAAAAAAAATTGAAAACACTCCAATATAATTTTATGTTGGCTGTTTGTGCCAAATATAAGAAGAAAATCATTGAAAGCCAAATATTTTACTCATCAGAATGAGTTTGATTGTTATAAAATTGCTCATCTTTTCCATTCATCAATTCTCTACCCATATTCCATTCCATCTCCAGCTTTAGAAAATATTCACATAGTGGGGGGAGGAACATTTTACCTTGATAAAGGCCACAGGATCAAAAATTTGTAGATTCTGATTGAATGACTTTGTTCTGAATAATTCAACTTGCCTTTGGTGGACTTTCAATGTGGAGATATATATTGAAAAGTTTCAAAACAGGAAAAAATAGGATGTTACTATGAGAAAGGGAGATTGGGTATTAAACCAGTCCTGGTAATTCATCCTTGTTTCCTCGGCCAAAAAATTGCTGTGGAAAACTAGTGCTTTTACGGCAGTTCGTGTGAAGCCTGTTTGATTGTGTAAAAATCATTAGGGGGCAGGACATAGTCTCAATTGCCATGTATATGTAGTATGCGGTGAAGTGAAATCTTTAAAGTAACTTTAACATGTGAAAGTAGTTTGAGATACATGTGTATATAATCACAATCAGTGTGCAGAATCTTTAGCTCAGTTAGGTTATGCCAATATCATGAACCATGTGAATGCTGAGAAAAAATCTTGGAAGTAAGCAGGCGACTTGCTCAATATGTATGGGTATGAGTGAAAATAAGGAGCATCATAACCACAAACGAAGTATCTCACTGCTTCTATGTTGATAACACCAGACTCTGGTATCAGTTTCTGGAAAGCTCTGTAAGAAGAAGCAGAACACATAGTTTCTAGTGGTTATGTTGCAACTTATATTGTAAAATAAACAATACAGCGTAGTGTAACCCACATGGTTTGGTTCCTTGTGTATAACCTGGAAGTTGTGCAATTTCTACCACCACAAGGCTTTCTGAAGAAGTCATCCTCGGCAGTATTTTTGCTGTGGATATTTTTTGTTTCCTCTGCATTTTCCTTGACGCTGCTGATTGTTGAGGGTGAATTACCAGGGCTGATTAAACTAAGAGTCTCTGTATGCCCTCATTGAGACGTGTCAAAAGAAAAAGCTCTTTGTACAATAGATGGAACCTCATCAATGATATTCACATCTCTGTGATAATCACCAATAACACATGTGATTAGTAAAATTCTTCAAGAACAATAATTACATAAGTTCACTGGAAGAATGATTGTGATTATATGACAAACTCTTGAACAAGATGATCAGTGAAAGAAAATATGACCCGATACAGACCATACTCCAATAACATGTACAAAGACTACATGTTGAAACCATCTGCATCAACAGCATTTATTCTTCAAAATGCAAAGCAAGCATTCTAAGATCCACTGTCAGAGGGGATCAAGACATTTCTCTCAGAACAGTTGCCCTGTGGAATCTCCCCATGGAGATTACCTCTACAGATAACTGAAACCAGAGGTTGAAGTGATCCAAAAACACACACTTGGATCAAGTTGTCTACAAGCAATAAGGGTATTAGCGTTTCAGGATCAGAAAGACAGCTGGAGGCAGAAAGAAACCACCACCTTGTATGTGTGCGCACTTCAATGACGGTCACCACAAAGGCTCATAAAAATTAGGTCTATTTTTTAACCTCCAGACCCATCTCTCAGCATACATCTCACATTAAGCTTGAGATTATGTTGAATGAAAGTGTCAAACACTGTAGCTTAACTTGTGTGTTTGATGAAAAGGATAATGTTCAATATTTATGAAAGGATTATGAAATAAGACAAGAATTGTGATAATTGGGAATATGTTCATTTCTGTTCCCTGTATGCTATGTTTTTGATAAAAAATAATATGATGTGTACACTGTACTAAAGAGCTGAGGGGTGGGTTAATATGACCTCACAGTTAATGTATGTGGCCCTCGCAGTTAACGTTTATCAACGAAAGTTACCAAGTTACAGTTATATGAAGTCAACCTACCAAGTTACAATGAAATTCCTTCATAAATATGACCTGTAGACTGTGCTAAAGGATTTTGGGCTTTGGGCTTGGGCAGCCATCATGGTTGAATGATCGCAACCAAAAAGGGACATTCTCATCTGGGCATCATCTGGAGTGACCCTACAAAGTTACAATGAAATCCCTTCATAAATATGACCTATAGACTATGCTCAAGATTTTTGGGCTTCGGGCACCTGTAGCAATCACAGTTGACCAATCACGACCAAAAGGGGATGTCATCATCTAGGCATTATATGGAGTCAGCCTAACAAGTTACAATGAAATCCTTCCATAAATACAACCTATAGACTATGCTAAAGGTTTTTGGGCTCGGCCAGCCATCAAGGCTGAATGAACGCGACCAAAAGGGGACGTTCTCATCTAGACATTATTTGGAGTCATCCTACTAAGCTACAATGAAATCCCTTCATAATTATGACCTGTAGACTATTCTAAAGGTTTTCAGGCTTTGGGTCCCTGTAGGTGTCACAGTTGCCCAATCATGTCCAAAAGGGGACGTTCTCATCTAGTCATTATATAAAGGCAAACCTACCAAGTTACAATGAAATCCCTTCATAAATATGACCTGTAGACTTTGCTAAAGGTATTCGGGCTTCGGGCAGCCATAATGGTTGAATGATCGCAACCAAAAGGGGACATGCTCATCTGGGCATCATCTGGAGTGATCCTACAAAGTTACAATGAAATCCCTTCACAAATATGACCTGTAGACTGTGCTCAAGATTTTCGGGCTTCGGGCACCTGTAGCCATCACAGCTGACCAATCACGACCAAAAGGGGGTGTCATCATCTAGGCATTATATGGAGTCAACCTAACAGGTCACAATGAAATCCTTCCATAAATATGACCTTTTGCCTATGCTAAAGGTTTTTGGGCTTGGGCACCCATCAAGGCTGAATGATTGCGATCAAAATGGGACGTTCTCATCTAGACATTATTTGGAGTCATCCTACCATCCTAGACTGTGCTAAAGGATTTTGGGCTTTGGGCTTGGGCAGCCATCATGGTTGAATGATCGCAACCAAAAAGGGACATTCTCATCTGGGCATCATTTGGAATGATCCTACGAAGTGAAATGAATTACATGCAATTTCCAATAAAAATGGCTGCCAGTCAGCCATCTTTAATTTTTTTCAGAAAAATATTGACGTGCATCAATTTTTCCTAATGCCCCATCAAATCTGAAAATTTTAAACAAAAGCACCAAGGCATCTCTGAGAAACAGGTGGTAACAGGACAGACGAATGGACAGACAGACGGATGGATGGATGGACAGACAGACAGATGGACAGACGGAGTGCAATCCAAAAGTCCCCTTCACAGTGAAAACGTAGGGGGACTAATGAGCATATTAGTGAAATTATTTTGGAAATCCAAATTTTTTCATCTGCTACAGATGTACATGAAATTAGCTTGTGCAAGCTCGTAAAGCTGATAGCATGCACAAGCTCACACAAGCTTGTATTTGTTCCAATTACGGGCTCGCAATGAGCTGGCACTAGCTCGCAGCCTGCTCGCACAAGCTTGCAATGAGCTTGCAGAAGCTCTCAATGAGCACCCACGGGGGAACCCCAAGAAGTGAGGCAGTGCCTGTTTACTGTGGTAAACAAGCTCCATTTTACTGGTAAAATAGGACCCAGTCACTAATGCTTGAGGTGCAAGTCCTCTAAAATAGGCGACATGGGATATAAATGACTGACTGACCTTGACTTTATCTCCATGTTGTGGTCACGATTAGCCATTGTGTAGAAGTATGTGACCTTAAACACCAATAAATAAAATAAATACTGAAAATGAACTCACACAAGCTAGTGGTTATGAGCTTGTGCACAAGCTTGTATTTGTTCCAATTACGAGCTTACAAGCTCGTGACAGAATCTCATGCGAGCTCGCAACAGAAGCTTGTGCGAGCTCGGCAATTAAGCTGGATTTTTTATAAGGGAGTGCCTTAAATTAAGATTTGGGCTTCTGCACTGAACCCAAATATGATCCAAGGGGCTGAAAATTTCTTCTCTGCATATATGCAACTATGCTGACCCGGCATTTTTTCAATGCCCCCTCCCCCCCCCCCCCCCCCCCAAACAGAACACCCTGACAAATCCGATGCCAATTTTACCATTCCATTCTACTGGTCCTAAGGATGCTTCATACCAAATAACAGTTATCTGTTCTGAGCAGTTTGGGAAATATGGGTGTTTGAAAATATTTCTAATTTTAGCTCCTGGGGTTCCTACAGGGAACATAGGAAATTTGTTTTTGCATGAATCAGGTACTTATGACCCAATAATACCATATACCAAATTTCATTCAAATCAGACCATCGGTTCAGAAGTTCGAAATTTTGGGCAGGCAAAAGGCAAATATTGCTCCACGAACTTCATTTGAACAAAGCCGATTCTACACTTCAAAATATCAAGTTATTGTAATCAATGGTTCATGAAAAGAAGGTTTTTTTTTTAATTTTGGAGCATTTTCCTCCACCCCTCCTCCAGGCCTGGACATTTTCCCCCTCCCCTTGTCAAAATATTTATCAACCGTAAAAACAAATGTTGGAATGCTGTACTAATTTTGTACACTAATGAACAGCTTATCTTGGAACCTTTGTAACTTTTAAAAAGTTTTTGACAGGGTGGGGAGGAAGGTGAACTGTTTCTAAAATTCTGTAATTTTGTACACAGATTCAGCTGTTTAATATCAAATGTAATAAATATTGTGAAATAAACTAAATTAGATGAGTACATTAAAAAATTTAGGTGGTGGTGGGGAGGGGAGGGAGATATCTAGAGTGTGTGGGGGGGAGGGAGATATCCTAGGATATTGTACCCCAGGGGAAGATGCCCAGGAGGGTAGATATCATTCTATACCGAGTTTAAGCTTAGTACTAAAATGCTTTTTTAATAGACTATAACTTTTGAACTTTAAAGGTCTTTTAAACCCTTTGAACCCTCATTTCCCGGAATGGTATCGCCTTTGTAAACACTTACATGCGATGGGTCAGTCCAATATCAATATACAGGGAGGATAAAATAATAACTGCAGTCTGCAGCCATTTGGCTGCAGACTATGGTTATTATTTTTTGATCAATGCCCAGTGTATAGGCCTCTTATAATAAGACAAAAAATGGGACGAAATTATGCCTAGGACTGAAAAATCGGTCTTACGAGTTCAAAGGGTTATATTTATTGATTTATTGGTGTTTGAGGTCACATATTTTTGCACAATGGCTAATCATGACCACAACATGAGTATCAACTCAAGACCAGGGGTGAGCGTTAATAAGCCATGTTGCCCATTTTAGAGAGGGTTTCCACCTCTCAAGCATTGGTGAGTGGGTCCTATTTTATCAGTAAAACAGAGCCTGTTCAAAGGGTTAATCTTACCTGTTTAACTCAAAAGAATTGAAAATGATGTTTAAGTCATACCAAGTGTTCCCTTGCATCCTTCACACACAAGCCACTGGCCAAATTGATCATTTAAAACAAAAATCCAGATAGGTATGACTTTCAGTGATAATATATAGTCAACAATAAAACAGGGTCACTGTGTACTTTAGAAAAAGATATGTCACTAGATCATTCAGTCAAGAAATTATAATGTATTTTATTTTGTTCTCTTATTAGGCTACCTGTCATTCAACAATGGTGTTGATCAATTGCTAATACATGCCTCTTTTCAATTTATGCTTCTGCCTGTTCTTATTGCCACCAAATATAACTGGTTATTAACTGAATAATTACAAACTTTTTGATGTTTCAATTGTGGATGCAAGAGCAATATTTAGATCACTTGAGGAATACTTTTTTTTTATTTATCAAAGCAGACCTACTTGTTATAGTTCAACAGAGGGTTTGTTCTTGAAATCAACCATTTGCTAAATATGAGTAGAAACAGGCCTGAAGCTAGTTGTGTGTGAGTGTTGGGTGGTGAGGGAGAAGGGATGTAGTTCCCTCCATGACACTGTCTGTCGGAAATTTTTGTAGTCTGTCAGAAAAATTGTTGGATGTTGAAACGATCACATTTTCACTAAAAGACAATAATGGCTAATTTGGAAAAAAAAGTTGACCATTTGGCAAAACCACAATTTTTATTAATCCTTTACCGAATGCACAAGATATCAAAATTTATTATTTTAATTATTGTTATTTTTTCAAATTTAAACAAAAATTTCAACAGAGCCATATCAGGTTATCCCACACTGGGATGAGTTCAACACGCTCATTGTAATGAGGCATCACATGATATGGTTTTGTTAAAATTTTTTGAAAAATATATATATATATTTGACTGCCTAATTTGTAAATTATGTGGACGGATGCAGCTGTTTCGTTAGTTAAAGGGTTAAGGAAAAATACCCTTTTGTTTCAAATATCCTTTATATGAAAGCGTAGATTATAAGTACAGTGGAACCCTGTTAACTGAATAGCCACTTTGCCAATGAAAATTATTCAATAAACAGGAGTATTCAATTAACAGGGACTGTGTCACTTTTCTGTACTCTACAGATAAACTTAGCATTTATTCTATTATATCTTGTTTGACAGAGCTCATGGAGCGCTTTCAAACAAGATATAATACATTCCATGTCTGTATGGATATACAGAGGCCAAATAGGTCAACAAACAAAGGAAAACTGGGGAGAGTCAGGGTAATTTCTCTACAGGTTACAAGATTTTTTGTTCAATTAACAGGAGTTTACTCTATAACCTATATTCAATTAACAGGTCAAATTTGAACAGGAGGTATGGTAAATGGCTTTGTGTTGGGAAATTATATTCAATTAACAGGATTATTCAGTTAAGAGATATCCTTTGTGTATAACAACTGAGTAGTCATGTACATGAAAAAAGAAGTTATTGCTGTCCAGTTTAAATCTATCCCACATCATTCCAGTTTCCCTATCCATAAGTGTGTGTGGGTGTGGTGGTGGTGAGAGAGAGAGAGAGAGGTTTAAAAAAACTGTGTGCTGTTCAAGGGGATATTTAGTCTGGAGATTTTTATATTCAACTTCAAATATTTTGTTGATATGGTTTTGCTTTCTTACATTTTTCAACAAGTTTCAAAGAGTGCCTGTGGGAGTGCAGTCGCTGAGTGGTTACAACATTGGACTTTGAAGCCGAAGGTCGAAAGTTCGATCCCACCAGGGGTAACTTTGTTGTGTCCATAGGCATGGTACTTCATCCTGATTGCCCCTGTGGGGCAATGTGTACAAAGGCATACTGCCTGTTGATGATTTAACTTGCCTTCAAACCATGCTAACCCTGCTTGTGCAGAGTTAGTACATTAGGGAATCTGGTAGTTACTCATTGCTTCTTGTGGTTCTCTCCAGGCACTCTGGCTTCCATCGCCTGCAAAACTGACAGACCTGTGGTGATCCTGGCTGTCAAACGAATTGTTAAACCCCAGTTTGAACAAGAGCAACACAAAGCATGGCATATGCCCCTGACGGTGTCCTATAAGGGTAGGTAAGTCTCTCGGGTGCAGGAATCTTCCTGTAGACACCAATAGTCCATCAACAAATATGGAAGTGTCAATGACACTGTAGCTTAACTTGTGTGTTGTGTTTGATGAAAAGGATAATGTTCAATGTTTATGAAAGGATTATGAAATAAGACAAGAATTGTGATAATTGGGAATATGTTCATTTCTGTTCCCTGTATGCTATGTTTATGAAAAAAATAATATGAGGTGTACACTGTACTAAAGAGCTGAGGGGTGGGTTAATATGACCTCACAGTTAATGTACGTGGCCCTCACAGTTAATGTATATCAACAAAAGTTACCAAGTTACAGTGAAATTATTCCAAAACGAGTCATCCTATCAAGTTACATTAAAATCCCTTCATAAATATGGCCTGTAGACTGTGCTAAAGGTTTTGGGGCTTCGGGCCCGTGTAGCCTTCAGTTTCCCAATTGCGTCCAAAGGGGACGTTCTCATCTAGACATTATATGAAGCCAACCTACCAAGTTACAATGAAATCCCTTAATAAATATGACCTGTAGACTGTGCTAAAGGTTTTTGGGCTTTGGGCTCTGGCAGCCATCATGGTTGAATGATCGCAACCAAAAGGGGACATTCTCATCTGGGCATCATCTGGAGTGATCCTACAAAGTTACAATGAAATCCCTTCATAAATATGACCTGTAGACTGTGCTCAAGGTTTTGGGGCTTCGGGCTCCTGAAGCCGTCACAGTTGACCAATCATGACCAAAAGGGGATGTCATCATCTAGGCATTATATGGAGTCAAACTTACGGGTTACAATGAAGTCCTTCCATAAATATGACCAACAGACTATGCTAAAGGTTTTGGGGTTTTGGGTTCGGG
This sequence comes from Pictodentalium vernedei, assembly GCA_031216915.1. NCBI lineage: Eukaryota > Metazoa > Mollusca > Scaphopoda > Dentaliida > Dentaliidae > Pictodentalium > Pictodentalium vernedei. The sequence goes on along the minus strand of CM062288.1, from coordinate 158,340,853 downwards.
CAGCCATCAAGGCTGAATGATCGCGACCAAAAGGGGACATTCTCATCTAGATATTATACAGAGGCATCTTACCAAGTTACTATGAAATCCCTTCATAAATACGACCTGTAGACTGTGCTAAACATTTTCGGGTTTTGGGCTCGGGCAGCCATCACGGTTGACCGATCATGACCAAAAGGGGTTGTTCTCATCTACACATGACCTCCAATGTGCATATGAAATTTTGCGATGATCGGACAAGAACTACAGGGTGTAGCCTGTGCTAAAGGGAGATGTGAACAGACTCACAGACTTATAATAGACTTCCGCACTCATGATGGCAATAGCTTATCTTGACTTTGTCAAGAACGTATGTAACATCTGTAACATACAAACTTATGAAAGTACGAATGAATAGATGCAGCTCTCTACTAGATACCCCTCTGAACAGATCAGTCCAGGGCATAACAACAGCTGGGCCATGGTCCAGAGCATACCCCCACCATTGCATACCAACTCACCACATACTGGTCCTCTCCAGATACTCCAGCTTCCTCCACCTGTATAACTGTCAGGCATGAGGTGGCTGTCAAAAGCATCGTTAAACCCCAGTTTAAACAACAGCTGGGCCACGGTCCAGTGCAGACCCCCACCGTTGCATACCACATACTGGTCTTCTCCGGGTATTCTGGCTTCCTCTGCCTGAAAAACTGTCAGGCATGAGGTGACCCTGGCTGTCAAAAGCATAGTTAAACCCCAGTTTAAACAACAACCGGGCCAAAGTCCAGTGCAGACCCCCACTGTAGCATACCACCTGACCACATACTGGTCCTCTCCCTGCTTCCTCCACCTGTAAAACTGTCAGGCATGAGGTGAACCTGGCTGTCAAAAGCATTCTTAAATACCAGTTTAAACAACAGCTGTGCATGCCCACACCCTTACATATTGCCTCACCACATACTGAATTTCACTGAAATTCATCCATTCACTACTGAGATATGGTTCTGAACGGACGGAAGGACACCCTTAAAACTGATCCTTAATTAAGTGGTCTTCCTTTTGTTGCAAATCCACCCCCCTACCACTTAAGGAAAAAGAAATTACCACTTAACCCTTAACATAATGAACCAGCCACATCTGCCCGCATAATTTACAAATTAATCGATTGAAAAACATTTATTTATCAATAAATGTTAACAAACTATATCATGTGACCCCCTCATTGGAACAAGCTCACCAAGCTCATTCCAATGAGGTGTCACATGATATGGTATTGTCAAAATGTTTTGAAAATTCCTAAACACAATAATTAAAATAATAAATTTTGACATCCTGAGTGTTGGGTAAAGGGTTAAGGAAACAATACTTGGCACTTAGACAATGGAAATCTATTGTGTTAGGCCACACCTCCTACCACCTAAGGTACTAAATATATGCCCAGATGGACAGATGGATGGACAGATGGATGAACAGATGGACTGAAACATGTAATCCAGTATACCCTCCGATCTCTTTGAGAATGGGGGTATAAAAAAACAAAAGGCCCCCAAGGGGCCTTAATCACTCACCTGATAAAGTGGTTCAAATAAGTATCTTGGGTCACATTCTGTTCATCAACTATACAAAGAAATGAAGTCATGAAATTAATCATAACTCTAATGTCCATGCAAGATGATTATTATCCAAGGTCTTCCTGATTGCTTCCAATTCTATCAGAGGTAGACAAGCACTGCCAAACTTCCAAAGGTTATTATGTCACTGAATGGCAAATTTGATGGAAAAACACTAAGGAATGGATCTGAACAAACTTGAACCTAACCTCCCACAAAAAGAGCCCAAATATTAAGCCAGGGAGTGACTCTAATTGAGCAAACTTGAATCTGATCCCGCAGAGGTGTTATATACCAAATATGAAAAGATTCTGATTGATGGTTCTGGAGAAGATTTGTAAAGAAATTCCCTCATGTTGCACTAAGTTAAAATTCGGGCTACCATTGGAAGCCCAAATATTAACCCAGAGACCCAATTTGAACCCACTTGAATTTTACCCCCTAGAAATGTTGTATTTATTTATTTATTTATTTATTTATTTATTTATTTATTTATTTATTTATTTATTTATTGGTGTTTAAGGTCACATACTTATGCACAGTGGCTAATCGTGACCATGACAGTTTTATGGATGGAGCAAGCTGGAGTACCCGGAGAGAACCACTGAGCATCGACGAGCAACTGTCACCTCCTCAAGCAGGGTTACAGCGGTTGAAGACATGTGCACCACCAACATGCAATACACCTTAGTATACAGACAGCATCATTGTGCCCCCAGAAATGTTGTATAGCAAATATGAAAGGATTCTGACTGGTGGATCCGAAGAAGATTTTTCAAGAAATTTCCTCATATTGCAGTAAGGTAAACTTCGGGCTCCCATAGTGAGCCTAATATTAACCCAGGAACTCAATTTGAACAAACTTGAATCTGACCCTCCTAGAGATGCTGTGTACCAAATATCAAAGGATTCTCACTGGTGGATCTGAAGAAGAAGATTTTTAAAGATTATTCACGATATTGCACTAAGTTAAAATTTGGGCCCCATAGGAAGCCCAAATATTAACTGGGGGATTTACTATGAATAAACTTGAATCTGACCCTGTAACAATGATGCATAACAAATATTAAAAGATTTTGACTAGAAGTTCTGAAGAAGAAGATTTTTAAAGCTTATTCCTCATATTTCACGAAGTTAAGATTCGGGCTCCTGTATTGTGCCCAAATATGAACAGAGGGGCTTAAATTGAGCACACTTGTATCTACCCCCCCCCCCCTCCCCCCATATGGGTGCTATATACCAAACATTGAAATATTCTGATCAGTGGTTCTGGAGAAGAAAATTCTTTTGATATTTGCAAACATGCCGAGTCCGCATTTTTTCGATGTCCCCCGCCCCTCCCCCTCCCCCCCCCCCCCCACACCAACAGAACACCCTAACACAACTGAAGGCATTTTTTTTTTACCATTCCACTCTGCTGGTCCTAAGGATGCTTTGTACCAAATAACAAAATAACAGTTCTCTGTGCCATGTGGTTTGGGAAATATGGGTGTTTGAAAATATTTCTATTTTCAGCTTCAGATTGCTGCTGTAGGTTACCCCTCCCATTTCGAAGGCAAATATTGTTCCACGAGCTTCGTTTGCACAAACTTGATTATTCACCTCAAAAGGAAGCTCCATACCAAATATCAAGTCATTCTATTCACTGGTTCATGAGAAGATTTTTTTAGAAATTTGGATCATTTTGCCACCCCACCCCTCTCACCCCCCCTCCCCCCCCCCCCCCCTCCCTATGGAGTGTAGCAATTTTATTTGGACAAACTTGAATTGACATATCATAAGGACCATGCATATCAAATTTGGTTCAATTCGGCGCATGGGTTTTGTAGAAGTCGATAATGAAAAGTTCACACCGGACGGACAACGGACAAAAAGTGATCACTTAAGCTCCCCCTGACTTTCAGTCGGGTGAGCTAAAAAAATGCCAGAAGGAATTCTCAAAAAAATTGTAACAAAACAATTGTTACAAATCAGTGAAGAAAAGTAAAAAAAAAACAGCGAATTAAAGTTCTGATAAAGGGATACATTTATTCACCTCAATAACATCACAATTACAAATTATCTTCGCACTCTCAACTTAATACCAGGAACCTCGGTAAGTGCACAGTAATAGTACATGTATCACCTGGTAGTTATCAAGAAAAAATGTATAATTACATATGACTTCTGAACAGTATTCCACAAACACAACATGACAGTAAGAATCTTCAAAGCCAACCATATCCCCTCAGAACTTCTGTATTTTAATTACAATAACAAAACCACTAAAACCAGCTTAATGAAGTGTACAACCAGAAGTCATTTTCCTTTCAAGCTGTTATTCAAATCTTCTGATTATGGAGGTCAGTGGAGACAGTTTAGTTCCAACCACGCACTCAGGTCAAGTTACCTAACAAACAAACTGAATCAACAGCCTCTCTGATAAACTGATGTAAGAAGGTTGGTCATTGACCTCAACATGGTTATTGTATTATATAAGCAGAGTCAATAATGGAGAACTTGTTTCTTATGTTTAGACTTGTTTACACCATTTGGGATGTCAATATACCACCTTTAACCTTTACCCAATGCACATTTATTTAACCCTTTATCTAACATGAAAAGCAGACAACACTTGGAAATAAAATTATTGAATAACTAATTTTTTTCAGTTTTTGTCTCAAAAACATAGGTTATGACCCCTCTTTGGAACGAGCTTGATGAGCTCATTCCAAAGAGAGATCATAATCTATGTTTTTGAGACAAAAAATGAAAAAATAATGAAAACTAATTGGCTATTTTCGTGAATAGTGCTTGCCGGATTTGGCTGTTACGTTGCATGGGTAAAGGGTTAAATTATTTTTTCAGCAATTTTTCAAACAAAATAATATCACGTGACTCTTCATTGAGTATGCTGAATTTTTTTTTTTTAATTTTTGAAAAAATTTATTTAACCCTTTACCCAACGCAGACGATATCAAAATTTATTATTTTAAATATCATTTTTTAAAATTTTTCAAAAAATTTCAACAAAACCATATCATGTGACCCTTCGTTGGAACGAGCTCGACGAGCTCGTTCCAACGAGGGGTCACATGATATGGTTTTTGTTGAAAATTTTTGAAATATAATATTTTTTCAACTGCTGAATTTGCTTATTACGCGGGCGAATGCGGGCGATTCGTTAGGTAAAGGGTTAAACAAATTTTGATATCATGTGCATTGGGTAAATTTCAACCGATCAATATTATGTGACTCCTCATTGGAATGAGTTTGATAACATCATTCCAATGAGGATTAACATGGTTTTGTTGAAATGTTTTTTCAGCTGCACAATTTGTATATTATGCGGGCAGCACACCAATTTGTTAGGTAAAGGGTTAAGGTCATGTATATATAATGCCTTCCTGTTTCTACACCACTTGAATTATTCATAAAACATCAACAGAACAGGAGTCAGAAAATCTGCATATTCTTAGCATGTCGTCCCCTGAGTTCCAATGTGTTCTATGTGCCTACTGGCACACAGAAAACCATAGGAACTCAAGGGACGATGTGGTCAATATCCAGACATGTTATTTATTGTTTATTTATTTATCTATTGGTGCTTAAGGTCACATAATTCTGCACAATGGCTAATCATGAACACAATATGGAGATAAAGCCAAGTTTAGTCAATCATTTATACCCATGTTGCCCATTTTAGAGGACTTCCACCCCAAGCAATGGTGGCTGCATGGGTCCTATTTTACCAGTGAAACAGAGTTTGTTTACCACAGTAAACAAGCACTGCTTCACTCCCCAGGTATCCCACGGGAATAGAGATATGTTAAGTCTTACTAGAGGGAGACTTACTATTTTCCAGAATAAATTTTTTTTGAAACGAGTTGAAAATTGGGATTTTTAACAGAATTTCACTATGGAAGTCAATAAATTTTACTCATTGAGCCCAGCTGTAGCGCCATTTAAAAATTTAAATCTCACCATTTTTCCTCAGAAATCTCACTATTTTACAATTCATCAGCTTAACCCTTTACCCAACATAACGGCCAAAACCGGCCTGCGCTATTCTCAAAAATCGCAAATTAATTTTCAAAATATTTTCATTTTTGTCTCAAAAACATAGGTTATGACCCCGCCAAGCTTGTTCCAACGAGGGGTCATAACCTATGTTTTTGAGACAAAAAATGAAAAAAATTAGTTATTCAAGAATTTTTTTTGCAAGTGTCGTCTGCTTTTCATGTTAGGTAAAGGGTTAACATGTCTGTCAATATCAGGAAGAAGCAAATGACATTTTTTTAATGTGGATTTGTTTTGTTACAATTTATTGGAAAGTGTCTGTAGACAGTCTTCAATAAAGTGAGAAAACAAAATATTTCATAAAAATTCTTTCATTCTGTGAAATAAAGATTAGTTGTTACCTATCAACCATTAAGCTATTATGATAATCCGAATCAGCTAGTGAGGGTCCGAATCAGCAAGACTGAAGGTCTGAATATCAGCCAAAAAATAAGGTCTGAATTTGACCTGTTAATTGAATATAGGTTATAGAGTAAACTCCTGTTAACTGAATAATGAAAGTGTCAATGACACTGTAGCTCAACTTGTCAAGACATGTACATGTATAGTATGTGACACAGCAATGACAAACATCTAGGTAATGACCTGATAACAAAGGTACATATAAAGTATTTTAACGGTCTGTACATAAATACTGACCGTAGCCTATAACAAATGTATAGGTAAAGTATTGTAAAGGTGGGTAACAGTCAGATGCTAAACTAGAAAAGAAATCTTTGAGTCCCAGAGTGGGTCTGACGGAACTCCAAAATATTTGTTCTCATAGCACAGTGATAACACAGGCACCCCAAAACACATTCATTCCTGTCCCAAGGTGAAAACAAAGGTACCCAAGAAGTTTTGTGAAGATCAGTTCATAAACACAAGCTGTATAGAAGTTGTGACAAAAAACTGATTGGACCTAATTTCGGTACAAAATGGCCACTGGCAGCCATCTTGAATTTTGGACCACTCTCAGAAACTCTCGTTCTCGTCCCAAGGTGATAACAAAGGTACCCAAGAAGTTTCGTGAAGATCGGTTGATAAATACAGCCTCTAGCCCGAGCTGTATTGACATGTGCACTTACAGTGTATAAGTAGCACTAAATAAATCAAAATTCATCTAATTTGCATAATTTCTGCACAAGAAAAAAAAACGTACTGTATGTGATGTATTCCATTTTACTAAACATTCATACAAAAATTTATTCAAATCAGAACTTTCATACAGAAGTTCTGTACAAAAGACTGATTGCACTAATTTTGGTACAAAATGGCTGCTGGTGGCCATCTTGAATTTCGGACCACACCCAAAAACACCCGTTCTCATAACACGGTGATAACAAAGGTACCCAAGAAGTTTCGTAAAGATCGGTTCATAAATAAGGCCTCTAGCCTAAGCTGTATAGCAGTTGTGTACAAAAAACTGATTAGACCTAATTTTGGTACAAAATGGCCACAGGCAGCCATCTTGAATTTTGGACCGTACTCAGAAACACTCGTTCTCATCCCAAGGTGATAACAGAGGTACCCAAGAACTTTCTAACCCGAGCCATATTGACATGTGTACTTACTGTGTGTAAGTAGCACTGAAAAAATCAAAGTTCATCTAATTTGTATAATTTCTGCATGAGAAAAAAACCCGTATTATATGTGATGTATCCCATGGTACTAAACATTCACACAAAAAAATTTTCAAATCAGTGCTTTCATATGGAAGTTCTGTGCAAAAATCTGATTGCACCTAATTTTGTACAAAATGGCTGCCATCGGCCATCTTGAATTTCGAACCGCACCCAAAAACACTCGTTCTCGTTCCACGGTGATACCAAAGGTACCCAAGAAGTTTCGTAAAGATCGGTTTATAAATACGGCCTCTAGCCCGAGCCGTATTGTCGTTTGCACTTACAGTGCTAAAAGTAACACTAAATCAAAGTTAGTCTAATTTGCATAATTTACGTACGAGAAAAAAACCTGTATTATATGTGATGTATCCCATGGTACTAAACATTCATACAAAAAATTATTCAAATCAGCACTTTCATATGGAAGTTCTGTGCAAAAATCTGATTTCACCTAAGTCTGTACAAAATGGCCGCCAGCGGGCAACTTGAATTTCGGATCGGACCCAAAAACACTCGTTCTTGTCCCACGGTCATAACAAAGGTACCCAAGAAGTTTCGTAAAGATCGGTTCATAAATACGGCCTCTAGCCCGAGCTGTATTGAATTGTTGACGGACAGATGGACAGACGGACTGGCCATGGCATATGCTCAAATTTGGCTTCGCCAAAGTTGAGCTAAAAAAATCATGTAATCTGTTGAGAAATTACCATGACTCTCCCCAGTTTTCATTTGTTTATGGACCTATTAGGCCTCATGGAGCTCTGTCAATAAGATATAACAGAAAAAATGCTAAGTTTATCTCTAGAACACAGGAAAGTGACACAAGCCCTGTTAATTGAATGCTCCTGTTTACTGAATAATTTTCGTTGGCAAAGTGGCATTCAGTTAGCAGGGTTCCATTGTATCATGACTGCAAGTATAAAGACAAGTCCCTGTTAAATGCATACTCAAGTGAATTAATTGAACATTTTTAATTGGCAAAGTGGCTATTCAATTAACCCTTTACCTAATGAATTGGACTTATATGACAGTGTAACTTACAAATTGTGCAGCTGAATAAAACATTATTTAAAAACAAATTCAACAAAACCATATCCCGAGCTTGAAATTTTGAAATTGTGTCTGTTGGGTAAAGGGTTAACAGGGTTGCCCTGTATAAACGGTACTAAACAACTGAATGACAGTTACACACCTTGAAAGTACCAAAGGCGGTGTAACTTCAAAACTAAGCAACGTTTAAAAAAAATAAACTGGAGGCTATAAAGAGCCTGTAATTGCTCACCTGGACGAACTACATATAAAAATGTGATTTCCCATTGGGTTTCCATGGTAACTATGAGATGCAACTGTGGCAAAGTTTGCAACACAGTCAACATTACATGAGGATCATTGGTTGAGGGTGTCCCAGTCATCAATCATGCAAAGTTTCAAAACATTTGGCTTTGTATTTTCAGAGAAGAAGATTTTTCAAAATCGACCAATCAGACCAATTCAGAAGGCTGGTAGGCATATTGGCAGGTGCGTGGGTGGGTGCATGGGCAGGCAATCTTTCAGGCACAGGCAGGCAGGCAGGCAGGCAGGCAGGCAGGCAGGCAGGCAGGAGAACGAATGGATGTATGGATGGACAGATGGATGGATGGACGGATGGGGACAGGCAGACTGCATTTCAACATATTCCAGCCATAATTGCTGGAAATCCAAATCTTCTTCTTTGAAACCATATGTGAGGGTTAAGTGAGAAAAAAACAGTATCATAGTAATACTATTTAACAAATAGTGCCAGCGCATATTTATGAATTCTGTTTCAATAAAAATCAGTAAAAGAAGGTTAAAAAACATTTGGAAAATTACAGTTTTTCAGACATTACTCTCTTTCAAAGAGCTTTGGATAGGTAAAGGGTTACACAAAGAACAACATTTTATTCAAAGGAGTTGTAATTATGTCTATCTTGAATGAATGATAAAAATCAAAAGAATAACTAGAGAATTGTAATTTGTTGGACAAATTACGGGCTTTCCCAACTTTCCAATGTGAAAATGCGGACTACATATAGCAAAGCAAAGTGTTTGAAATTAACCATTTCCAAAATGATAGACAAAAAGCATCCAAAGTTGGCTAATTTTGTCATTCTCTCACGGTTCTCTTATTCATGCGCTCATTTTGCTTGGGAGTTAAATCTTGAGATTAAAAAGTAAACAGTAACTTTCTCCTACAATCATTGTTGCATCTATCCATACCAAAATAACTGCTACAACAACCTTGCTACTAGAGGAAATGAGTACAGATGTTTGCAAAAGTCACTGAAAATCAATTTTTTTCTGACAGTACTATTCTTTACATGGCCAAAGCTTATGTTGTGTTTAGCCCCAAAGCATAACTTACAGCAGAGGATTTGTTCATTAGGCGTCTCTACCTATAGCAAAACAAAGTGTTTAGAATTAACCCTTTCCAAAATGGCAGGAAGATGCAACCACAGTTAGCTAATTTTGGCATTTTCGGATGGTAGTCTTACCCTCATTTGGTTGAGGGTTAAAGATGAGATTATAAACTAAACAGTAACATTCTTCTGCAAGCATTGTTGAATCTACGCATACAAAAATAACTGTTACAACAACCTCGCAATTATGAGAAATTTGCCCTTGAAGTTAGTAAATCTTGAAGATAAAATGATATATTCATATCATTTGTGGTCAGTAGGGGTTAATTTTGAAATATTTGTGTGGTGATTTTAGTGTATAATATTGTGCTCTTAATGTGTGAACATCAATCACAGACTGAGTGTCTGAAAAGAGACATGGACTAATCTTGAATCTTGTTATTTGAATGAACATGTTCAAGTTGAGGGTACTCCAATTCAAGGCCTGACAATTAAAACTTGGAATAAAACATATAACAGCAAAATTGTTGTTGGATAACAGTTAGATAATTGCCAATAATGAAAAGTGGACAGAAATCGCATATGGGTTAATGGCGAAAAGGTGGTAATTTGGTTAATTTGACATTAAAATTGAACAGACAGCAGTGTCGCTCATATACCCACTGCGTCCAGACCAGTGAAGGCAGATACACAAAATCTTCAGAAGTTGTTCTACTAACCCGGCTTGACAGGACAGTATCTTTGTCAAGTGGCTTGACCACATGGTAACAACGTGGATTGCGTGGAAACCGTGTGGACGATTCGTCCCTACTCTATTCCCAATGCAATGCCGTTTCCATTCACTATTTATCTATCACCGGTCGAATTTGGCATTATTTCTGTCTATTTGATGAACTGTTCAGCTTTAAATATTCGCACATTCATATGGGACAGAAAGTTTGGAGTTGAACGGCTTATTTTTGACCGTCCCGGCAGAAACTGACAACTCGATCCGGTGGAGAAAAAGGCGTTATCTGGCTAATTTGACATTCAAATTGAACAGATACAATTGCAGATATACGCTAATTATGTCCCGCCATGCAAGGCAGTAACTTGAAATTCTCAGAATGTTTTCTACTGACCCTGCCCGACAGTTTAGTATCTTTGTCAAGTGCCAAGACCGCATGGAAATACCGTGGATCAGGTGGAAACCGAGGGTACGATTCGTCCCTACTTTATTCTCATTTCAACGACTTTTCCATTCATTATTTACCTGTCAGCGGCTGAGTTAGGCATTATATCTGTCTATTTGATGAACTTTTCAACCTTAACTATTTGCGGCTTCATGTAGCACCACCGAAAGGCCACTGCACGGTTACCAATATATTCAGGGATTGATTTTACGAAAATAACAATTATTCGGACTATACCCACATGGGAACTCCTAAATATGCCAAGGGTTAAACTTTTGATAATAACGTATAAAACAGAAGCTGTCATGCTATGCTTGCTGCAGGCATAGAAAACATTCAGCGCTCAATGAATTAGGAATGGAGTAAATTGTCACTTAAACCTAGGGAATTCTGAAAAAATGGGAGTTTTTTTTCGACGGCACCAATCTTTATGCATCTGAGACAGGGATGGCGTTAAACTTTACAGCAACCTTATAACAGAAAATATTCTTGGAACTGAACTGTGAATTTGAATTTCGAAAGCATTTTCGGATATTCTATTCCAAACTACCACTGCACACTTATCAATATTCAGTGATTTTAGGAAAATATCAATTATTCCAACCGTACCCATATGGGCAGTCTCGAATCTGCCAACGGTTAAACTTTTAATAACGACATATAAAACAAAAGTTGGCATACTATGACTGCTGCATACAGCCATAGAAAATGTTCAGCGCTCAATCAATTAGGAATGGAGTAAATCGTCACTTAAACTTATCAAATTCTGAAAAACGATAGTTTTTTTTGGACTGCACCTATCTTTATGCAAACAGAACGAGCATAGGGTTAAACTTAACAACCAAACTTACAGCAGCAAATATGCTCGGTAGGCAATTGTAAATATGAACATGTAAATCATTTTTCAATATTCCTTTCGAAAATGAAAGAAAAGTGAGCTCCAAATTAGCCAATTTTATGAAGAATTTTAGGGCACTCAAATTCAAGGCCCGAAAACTGGGTGAAGGTTAAAACATTTAAATAAAATATATAACAGCAAAATTGTTCTTGGATGAAGGCCCAATTCTCTCAAGGAAAAGGTATTGAGACAATATGGCTCCAGTGCTGAGAAAGTGCATGTAAACGTTGGCGAAAATAACAATTATTCCGACAGTACCCTTATGGGAAGTCTCAAATCTGCCAAGGGTTAAACTTTTAATAATAACATATAGAAGAAAATTTGTCATACTTTGACTGCTGCAAGCAGCTTTTGAAAACATTCAGAGCTCTAGCAATTAAAAATGGAGTAAATCGCCACCTAAACTTACCAACTTCTGAAAAATTGTAGTTTTTTTGGACGGTACCTACTTTTATGCAACCAGAATGGGATAGGGTTAAACTTTACAATCAAACTTACAACAGCATATATGCTCGGTAGTCAATTGTGAATACGTACATGAAAAGTTTTTGAAATTAACCCTTTCAAAAATGATAGAAAAAGCAACCAAAGATGGCTAATTTTGGCATTTTCAAACGGTACTTTTATTCTCGCCCTCACTGAGCTTGAGGGTTAAATCTGAGATTAAGAAGTAAACAGTAACTTTCTTCCACAATCATTGTTGCATCTAGCCATACCAAAATAATTGTTACAACTACCTTGTAATTAGAGAAATTTGCCCTTGAAGTTGGTGAAAATAACAATTATTCCGACAGTACCCTTATGGAAAGTCTCAAATCTGCCAAGGGTTAAACTTTTAATAATAACATATAGAACAAAATTTGTCATATTTTGACTGCTGCAAGCAGCTACAGAAAACATTCAGACCTCAAGGAATCAAAAATGGAGTAAATCGCCACCTAAACTTACCGAATTCTGAAAAAATTGGAGGTTTTTTTGGACGGTACCTACTTTTATGCAACCAGAATGGGATAAGGTTAAACTTTACAACCAAACTTACAATAACAAATATGCTCGGTAGACAATTGTGAATACGTACATGAAAAGTGTTTGAAATTAACCCTTTCCAAAATGATAGGAAAAGCAACCAAAGTTGGCTAATTTTGGCATTTTTAAACAGTACTCTTATCCTCGCCCTCATTGTGCTTGAGGGTTAAATCTGAGATTAAAAAGTAAACAGTAACTTTGTTGCGCAATCATTGTTGCATCTATCCAAACAAAAATAATTGTTACAACAACCTTGTTATTAGAGAAATTTGCCCTTGAAGTTGGTCAATTTAGAAGAAAAATCTATATTCATGTCATTTTTGGCCAGTGGGGGTTAATGTTGAAAGATTTGTGTGGTGATTGTGGTGTATCATATTATGCTCTAAATGTGTGGAAAATTTGAGCTAAATAACTGTAAACAATTTTGAGACATTCGAAAAATGGTGAAATTTTGAAGGTTTTGGCAGAATATTTTGAAAATATGCGTTTTCACGGATATGACGATACCGCATTTCACTAGATTTTATGACATTACATAAGTGTGCCAAATTTGGTCAAAATCATACAGCTTGTTTTCGAGCAGTTCAACAGACAAAATTCAGGGAGGAAAAAAAAAAAAAAATAGAGAAGAAAAATTTTGAAAAAGAAGAATAACAAGAGTCTTTCCCAAACTGGGTTTGGGAAAGCCTAATAAGAGATTTGAAGACAAATGTCAAGAAATTTATTTGCTTGTCCATTCATCTACTTGTGACGGTATAACTGAGGAGAAAATATCAAGTTGTGATCATGGATAAATAAGTTGCTTTGTATTAATTATGGCTTCATCACGTCTTCATGTTTTAAAAACACCTTCCACTTAACCCACACGGTATCAAAATTTGTTATTTTTTCAATTACTTTTTTCTTCAATTTTTTCAAAACAATTTCAACAAAACCATATGACATACCCGCTGAAACAATTTGCAGGTGACACATGGTAAACAAGAGGGCCGAGGGGGACCGAGGCACACACCCTACTGATGATTCTGGAGGAGAAGATTAACTCTTTCAACACTTGAGGCTGCTTTTCAGGTCCAGGAACATGATAGTATCACATCAAATTTCATTAAGCAGGATGATTACAAAGTGAACGTGTGTGGGAGAGCAATTAATATTTTCAACGTGCAGCCTGAAGGCTGCATGTTGAAAATATTAATTGCTCTATTCCCAAATAATGGACATGGACTCTTCCAATTTCTGCCATTTAATTGGCATGGAAGATACCACCAGTGTTCAAAGGGTTAAGGATGTTATACCAAATATCAAAAGATGCCGAGTGGAGGTTCTAGATTAGATTTTTAAAGTTTATTTCTCATATTGGAGTCTAAACTAAAATCTGTACTTCCACAGGGAGTCCAAATATGAATCTAGGGACTTGATTTGAACAAACACTTGAATCTTACCACCACCAATCCCCCCCCCCCCCCCCCCCCCCCAACCCCACCACCACCACTGGATTCTGTATATCACAATATAAAAATATTCTTATCAGGTTTCTGGAGAAGATTTTTTCAATTTCTGAAATTATACTGAGTATTTTTCAATACCCCCATGGTACACTGTGACTCAAAGGAGGGCAATTCTTTTTTTACTATTTAATGCTACTGAATGGTCCTAAGGATACTTCATATAAATGAAAAAAAATCATGGACATTCTAGGAAGCCAACTTGGATGAAAATATTCAATTCTACTCCAATTTCACCCAGCATCTATCACAAGAGAAGCACATGCGCTATTGTGAATCAGTGCGTCACTTCTGTTTCAGTAATTAACTTTGTTTTGTGTTCCGCTGATTATAATTGCTTTTTTCTGTGCCCATCGCAGGATATTTACATTCTTCTAGACGTCCACATCTACAAACAAGAGGCCCCCACGGGGCCTGAAGCACTTATCTTGAACAGAACACAATATAAACAGAGTCGAGGAATGAGTAAATTACGCAAACCATCTCCATAGGCTACACTGTCAATCCTTGAGTCCCTCAGGAGTGACAAAAATAAACAGGGCATCACACCTTTTCTTCAGTTCATCATGAAGTAAAATGTAGAGCTCCCCTATGAAGCCCCTTGATACAACCTATGTGGATTAATCTTCGTTACATACCTCTAGAAGGTACTGAATACAAAATTTTTAATTCTTCTGCAAAATGGCCAATTCCAGCTCCCATAGAGAGCCCAAATATTAACCCTGGTCTTGATTTGAACACTGTTGAATCTGACTTCCCTAGAGATGTTGTGTATCGAATATGAAAGCATTCTGACTGTTGGATCTGAAGAAGAGAAATTGTAAAGAAATTTCTTCAAATTGCAATAAGTTCAAATTTGGGCTTCCATAGCGAGCCCAAATATTAACCTATGGATCCGATTTGAACAAACTTGAATCTGCCCCCCCCCCCTCCAAACCCCCCCCCCCCCCTCCCCGAGAGGTTGTATACCAAATATGAAAGCATTCTGATGAGCGGATCTGAAGAAGAAGATTTTTGAAGAAATTCCTTCATATTGTACTAAGTTAAATTTCATGTTCCCATATGGAGCCCAAATATTAACCTAGGCACTCAAATTGAACAACCTGGAATCTGACCCCCCTAGAGATGTTGTATACCAAATATGAAAGCATTCCGACTGGTGGATCTGAAGAAGATTTTTAAAGAAATTTCCTCATATTGCACTAAGTGAAAATTTTGGCTACAATAGTGAGCCCAAATATATACCTAGGGGTCTGATTTGAACAAACTTGAATCTGACCCCCTTAGTGATGTTGCATACCAAATATCAAAGCATTCTGACTGGTGGATCTGAAGAAGATTTTTTTAAATTACCCTCCATATTGAACAAAGATAAAATTTGGGCTTCTGTAGGAAGCCCAAATATTAATCTAGGGACTTGGTTTGAACAATCTTGAATCTGACCCTCATAACAATGATGTATATCAAACATTAAAAGATTCTGACTGGTGGTTCTGAAGAAGAAGATTTTTAAAGAATATTCCCCATATTACCCTATGTTAAAACTTCGGGCTCCTGTAGAGAGCCCAAATATGAACCAATGAGCTTTATTTCAACAAACTTTTATCTGACCCCCTTTGAATGCAGTATACCAAATATCAAAAGATTCTGATGATTGGTTCTGGAGAAAAGATTTTTTTAAATTTTTGCAAATATGCTGACTCAGCATTTTTTTGATACCCATTACAGAACACCCTAACATAACCGATGGCATTTTTTTTATCATTCAGTTCTACTGGGCCTAAGGATACTTCATACCAAATAACAGCTCTCTGTTCCATGTGGTTTGGGAAATATGGGCATTTAAAATATTTCTATTTTTATCTCCCAGGGTTCCCATGGGGATGCGGGAATTATTTTTTTGCATGGGTCAAGTACTTATGACCCAATAATACCACAAACCAAATTTGGTTCATACCGGACCATCGGTTCAGAAAATAGAAATTTTGGGCGGGGCCAAAAATCTTACCCCTCCTATTACAAAGCCAAATATTATTTCACGAACTTCGTTTGAACAAACTTGATTCTACACCTCATATGGAAGCTCCATAGCAAATATCAAGTCATTGTACACACTGGTTCTTGAGAAGAAGATTTTAAAAATATTTTGGAGCATTTTCCCCCACTCCCTCCCTATGGGGCTGGGCATGTAGAGTTGAACAAAAATGAAATGCCCCTTTGGGACCATCACTCACACAAACTTTCACTTGAATTGGCCCAGTGGCTTTGGAGAAGAAGACCCAAACATGGTGTTGACGGACGACAGATGACGGACGTCAGACGACGGATGGAGATCGATGAGATTAGCTCAGCTTGACTTTGTTAAGATCAGCTAAAAACGTATCTGTGATCCGTTTGTTGCCATTACCTGTGTTAATTGAACTTTCTGAGCTGTTTTAACACCTTTACTTACTTTTGTTTCTGCAATAACAATGGCATCGCAGGAATCAGGGTCTGCAGACATCTTGGATTCGATTTTGGATGACACAGTGGCACTCAGCTCTTTTTTAATGAACTTTCCTCATACTATGATTTGGGGGAGGCAGTCTCCGCCAAGGTGGAGCCCAAGCTTGCAAGCATTTTGGACAAGTTAGCCCATTCTACATTACCTGAGGAAAAACTGAAGGAGAAAATGGGACTGTATTTCGACCGGACAACGTGAGAGTTTAGTTCTGATAAAAGTCAATCAAGAGATATGGGACAAGTTGCAGACGCCCACTCGGTCACGTGACTTCAGTTCCAGAAGGTTTAGTCTTCGTTGGTCAAGGGTATGATTGCCGTGACACAAGCTGCGGATGCTCTCGTGAAAAACGAGATCTCCAAGGATGCCATCTTGAGGAAGGTGGTGGATTCTTTGGCCTTGTTTTTGCACTCTACACACAAACTGAATCAGCGTCGACAGGAGGATTGTCAATCAGACCTCAACTATGAATTCAAGGAATTGTGCTCGTCTTCTGATAGTGCTAATGACCTGCTGTTTGGGTCAGATTTGCCAAACCGCATCAAACAAATAGCCGATATGAATCGAGTTTCGAACCGCATTTCGGCCCGCGGTCAGTAACAAATCGAGGCGGTTTCAACCATACTCCACGCCAGCTTCATGCCAGTCATGGATCCGCAATAAATTCAGGCAGTCTTTTTTAGGCAGAGGCCCCAACAAACAGCCCTACTGGCAATAATGACGGGGAAATGCGTCTCGACAACGGCTGGGTCAACGTGCTCAGCGACCTGTCCCACACAGAATTTAAAGGTTAGTTATGTTTCCACGCAATTGCAAAATAACACTTTCAGACAATGTTTTACCAAACAAACTACACATATTTTGTACCTGCCTATGGACACCTCAGTTGTTATGGCTCCTGGCCTTCAAACTTCTGTATTGACAAAAAAAAACTGCAAATAATAAGGCAACATGCACTGTCACCGAAGTGACCGAACACTCTGTGGTTCATGATCCCACAATTGAACATGGCATTGTCGGTGAGGCAGGGATGGCTCCTGCTTTTAGAGCTGAATGCACCAAACCTTTTTTGCACCGTTGGAGCAAACTTACAACTGACTCATTTATTTTGCAGGCGATTGATGGAGTTCGCCTGGAATTTATGGCCATGCCTCGGCAAACTTTTGTTCCCAAACCCATGAATTTTACTGCTAAGGAAACTAAAATCATTGATAAAGAATTGCAACAATACATTGAACTGGGCATTCTAGAAGAGGTTGCACACTCTTCTGATGAGTTTATTTCTAACATTTTTGTGCGGCCAAAGAAAAATAATACTTACTGAACCTTAGCAGTTTAATACATTTCTTGTGTATCGCCATTTTAAAATAGATACCTTGGCCACTGTGATCTGTCTTGTCCGCTCGGGTTGCTACATGGCATCTATTGATCTTAAAAATACTTATTATTCTATCAGTGTGCATCCTTCTCATCGGAAATTCTTACGGTTTGTGTGGCAAAAGTCCCTTTACCAGTTTACTTGTCTGCCAAATGGGCTTTCCTCTGCTCCACTTATTTTCACCAAGCTGCTCAAGCCTCCACTGTCGACATTACGCAAACAGGGTCACCTATCCAGTGTATACATTGATGATGTTTTTTTTGGCAGGACGTGATTTTACAGCCTGCCAGAAAAACATAGCTGATACGCTGGACTTGTTGCAGTCTCTAGGCTTTATCATAAATTGGGAAAAATCTGTTTTGGCACTGACACAGCGTCTAGAGCATTTAGGCTTCATCATTGATTCTGTTGATATGACTGTCACGTTGACTGCGCTCAAACAACACAAGATTATTGGCATGTGTAAAGCTTTATTGGTAAAACAGACACCACACATGCAGGATTTGGCAGAACTGTTGGGCACTTTGGTGGCTACCTTTCCTGGGGTCGAATATGGGCCGCTGCATTACAGACATATTGATCGTCAAAAGACTACATTGCTGTCACAATCGCATGGTGATTTTTCCGCTCCCCTCACATTGCTTCCTTCGGTAAAAACTGAGATACACTGGTGGATTGACAACCTGTTGTTGCAGAACAGGAATATCGACCATCCACCACCACCACACCATGTCTTGACCACTGACTCTAGCTTAGATGGTTGGGGTGCTGTGCTTGACCAGGTCGCAGACAGTTGTGTTGTTGGTTGATGGGATCTACACGAACAACAATTACACATAAATTTTTTGGAATTAAAAGCCGCATTCATGGGTTTGCAGACATTTTTTATGGCCTCACAACACTTGCATATTCAATTACATATGGACAATGTCACAGCGGTCGCATATATTAACGACATGGGTGGCTCCAGATCTGCTACTATTTGGTTGTGGTGTATTGACAGCTCGTTGTGGATGTCAGCAGCTTATTTACCGGGGAGTCTCAACATGCTTGCAGATAAAAAATCTCGCATTTTTGATGATCAAAAGGAATGGAAACTTAATACAGAAGTCTTCAAGCAAATTTGCTCCCAATTTGCCACGCCTACCACAGATTTATTTGCATCACCCTTAAATAAACAACTCACTGCATATAATTCCTTTGGCCCAGATCCTGAGGCCCTCGCTGTGGATACATTCTCTATTTCCTGGAATAAATTTATCATCTATGCTTTCCCACCTTTCAGCATCATCAACAAAGTCCTCCGGAAGATCGAGCAAGACTTTCATACAGAAGTTCTGTACAAAAGACTGATTGCACTAATTTTGGTACAAAATGGCTGCTGGTGGCCATGTTGAATTTTGGACCACACCCCAAAACACCCGTTCTCATCCCACGGTGATAACAAAGGTACCCAAGACGTTTCGTAAAGATCGGTTCATAAATATCTAAATTTTATAGTAAATTTCCTTTCTTATTATACCTACCACAATTGTTTACTACAGGCTTGCACTACAGTGGAAGTCCCTAACTCGGATAAAATACTCTCTATTTTTGTCTTTCCCAAGCAAGTTGGGAAAGAAAAAGTGGTGCAAAAGCACCAATAAAAATAAGCCAAAACTGGGTCGAGTGCAACCGGCGCAGACCCAGTACGGGACGCTCTCTCCCAAGTACAACTCCACGACTTCCGTTGCCAGTGCGCATATACCGTCTCTAAAGACTCATTCTTTTTGAATCCGTAAACGTTAGAGTTATGTGATCAGCGGGGAGGAAAGATTCTTTACCCGTAAAGAAGACGGGAGGGCCTCCATGTAAACAATTGTGGTAGGTATAATAAGAAAGGAAATTTACTATAAAATTTAGATTTCTTATCAACCTACTCACAATTGTTTACTACAGGCTGAATAGACAAAAGGCTGGAGGGAATCGCATAACCAACCCCCACATAACCCTAGTGCACTGGAACCGTGAAGTAGAAGGAAGAGGTCCCGAGGCTTATCAACCATAATGTCGCAATCATTGGTAAAGGACAATGAAAAGAGACATATGAGCCTGTGTGACACACAGACAGAAAAAGGGCAATAACAGCACAAGGCTGAAACTGACCTTCAAGAAGCCTAATGGCTATGGCAGACAACAGCCTGAGCAGAAGAAAGAGGACCCAGGGCAAAAAGGTCCTCCGACTGCTCCTGCAACTGGCGCAAATAAAAGGTGGAGAAAGTAGAAGCATTTCTCCAATAGGCTGCCTGCATAACATCCGACAACTTGACGGAGTTAGAATAAGCCCAAGAGGTAGACAGTGCCCGCACCTCGTGGGCAGAAATACGATTGGTAATACAATCGCCAGCTGCTAAACGACTATAAGCCGTACGAATAGCAAGACAAATCCATCGAGAAATGGATTGAGGAGAGATCTTCTGTCGACGCGGAATGAGAGACAGAAAAAAACGTTTTCTGCCTTTCCGTATGAAGCGTGTGAGATCAAGATAAATGCGAATAGCACGGACTGGACAGAGCAAAGGGCGAGTACCCTCAACAGAGGGAAGAGCCCTGATACAGATAGGAGGAAGAGTAGTATCTGGTAACTGATTCTTAGCCAAAAAGGAGCAATCAGTGGTAAAAATAACACTCTTGGGAGAGCTCTTAAAATAGGCTGGGTCAACCGAGAGGGCGTGAAGCTCACTAACCCGTCTGGCCGAAGCAAATGCCATCAGAAAAGCCGTCTTATATGTGAGAAAATGCATATCCACCTGGGATAAAGGTTCGAACGGCGCCCCCCCCCCCCTCCCCCCCAAGCAAAGCAGCACCCACAAAAGATTCCATCGTGGTGTAAGCTGCAAAGTCCGAGGCCTTTTCAAAGAAAAGTGCCGAACAAGCTTGGAGAGGTAAGGATTAGTGCCGATACGACGCTTCCCCACATAAGAAAAAGTCTCTGAAAGCATTGACCTGTAACCCTTGATGGTAACAGGCTGGAGACCCCGAGAATCAAACAGATATACCAGAAACTCCGCAATCTGTGAAATCGAAGGATTGGCATAATCAACAGAGTGATCAGCACACCATCGACAGAAGACCTTCCATTTAGCTGCATAAGCTAAACCAGTGGAGTGCCTCCTTGAAGAAGAAATGCACTCCACTGCTCGTCTCGAAAAACCTCTACGGAGGAGACAGGACCTGACAAAAGATATGCGTGAAGGCACAATGAAGTCAGGTCGACGTGAAACCTCCTCGGGCGACCTTGACAAAGAAGGTTGCGACGTAGCGGGAGACGTGCCGGAACCGCCGCCATAAGCGAGCGGAGCTGATTGATCCACACCCGCTGATGCGACAGGGGAGCGATCAGAATGATTCGACAACTGCAGGTTCGAATTTTGGCGAGAACCTGAGGAAGAATCGGAACCGGCGGGAAGGCGTAGCCGACTAGACCGTTCCAATCGAGTGACAGAGCGTCCATGGCAAAAGCCAGAGGATCTGGACACGGGGACATGAAAGTGTCCACCTGATGGTTCCAACGAGTCGCAAAGAGGTCGATGTGGGGACGTCCCCAGAGATCGCAAAGCGACTGGAACACTGCCCTGTGAAGCATCCACTCGGTGGAAATAACCCTGCCCTGTCGGGACAGGGAGTCGGCTAGGACGTTCAGACGACCGGGAATGTGACGAACAACCACTCCGGCGTGAACATCCTGAGCGAGCAGTAGAAGATCCCGAGCTAACTCGTACATCGGAAGCGAGTGCGTGCCACCCTGGTTCCGAATGTAAGCAACCACTGTCGAATTGTCGAATAGTAGAAGGACCTGGCGATTCGACAGGAGAGGGATCCACTGCCTGAAACTCAGAAGAAGAGCAAGAAGCTCCTTCTGGTTGATGTGTAGAGCTGCTTGATCCTGGTCCCACATCCCGTGTAGGGAAAGACCGAGAGGATCCAACGTCGCACCCCATCCGAGATCGCTGGCATCTGCCGTCAGAACGCGATCGGACGTGGGTAAGTCCAGCAGAACACCCTGCGTAATCCACTGAACATCTGTCCAGGGAAGAAGGTGAGGATACAGAGAGTCCGGAAACGGAAGCACCTGATCCAGAGAATCTACATTCGGCCTCCAACGACTGAGCAGAAAGTGTTGGAGAGGTCTGACACGCAGCCGACCTAGAGGAATGAGATCCGTCACCGGACCGCAGAGACCGATCAGCCGGAGAAAACTCCGAGCGGTCGCGGACCTGGACTGGGACAGAGTCAGAGCAAAAGCTGAGAGAATCACAGCCTTGGCCTGGGGAACAGCCACCAAATTGAATTTGGTTTGGAAAGACATCCCTAGATGACAAAACGACTGAGAAGGGACCAGGTCCGACTTCTCCTCGTTGACTCTGAATCCTAGCGACGTGAGCAAGCTCAACAGAGTGGCGACATCCGATTCCAGTAAGGCAGCATTGGAATGCCTCTGGAGGATATCGTCCAGATATGCCGAAGTAGTCACCCTGGACTGTGTGCGATGGAACGCTATCACATGCGACATCAGTCTGGTGAACGCCCAAGGAGCCAGGTTGAGGCCGAAAGGCATGGCCTTGAACTGGTAAACTCGCCCCAGAAAAGCGAACCTGAGATACTTCCGTGATGCCCGATGCATCGGAACGTGGAAGTAAGCGTCTCGCAGGTCAATGCTGGCTGCGAAATCTCCCTGGTGAATTGATTGGCGGACCGACCTGAAAGTCTCCATGCTGAACTTGGGAGCAATGATAGACTGGTTCAGGATACTCAGATCGATAACCGGTCGGAGTCGGCCGTCCTTCCTCGGCACCAAGAACAGGCGGGAATAGAAACCCACTGACTGAACGTTCTTGACGACCTCGATCGCCCCCTTTGCCAGGAGATTGGCAATCTCCGTGGACAAAAGTTCCCGACGTAAAACGTCTGAAGGAACTGTGGTTGGAAGAGGCACCCTTGACAGAGTGGGGTGCCGTCGGAAGGATATGCGCAGCCCGGACCGAACAACATCTAACACCCATGGATCGGATGTGATGGTGGTCCAATGGTCTGCGAACTCTGCTATCCTTCCTCCAACCTGGGACAAGTCGAGGTGAGGACCTTCATTTCGAGCCCCGACGAGGCCCGCGAGAGGAGAAACCACCTCCTCTGCTAAATGAAGAATCCTGAGACTTCCCTCGATTCTGCCGACCCCTACCTTTACCCCGTGAGTAAGAAGTAGAGGCGGCGGCAGAAGGACCAGCCTTTTGCTTCACAGAGGAAGCAGAAGGGTACTTGTTAGGCTTGGAACGGCCCTTGCCTCCCCGAGAAGGCTGATCAAGCTGACGAAACAGCAGCTGATCTTTGGAATGACGTAGGACGTCATCCCGGACCGTCGACACGGAACCATGGAAAAGTTGCGGACATGCCAAAGAAGCAGATCGAAGAGTAGCATGCTGCTCCTCGGGAAGGGATCGTCCTGTGTCCAGCACAGCGTCCCTTCGAACTAATTCCAAATTAGCCGTGTTACAGGCATGCGTGTGAGTAAGGTGCATAAGCGCCTTGGACAGCACACGCAAAGGAGCCTGTACCTCGTCAAACTTATCTGGAGGCAGATAAGCAGCCAAAGCTGAGACAACGTGATCTGAGAGAGAAAGCATGCCAAGCATCTCTCTAGATAAGCCCAACGTGGACTCCAGAGTCGTCATTGGAATGACGGCAGACTTGGGCTTGGAAAGCCCGAGGGAAGTGGAGTCCTGATCCAGAACCGTCAAAGCCAGGCAGACTGACGGATTGGCGGAATCGTAGGAACGATAACACACAGGAGGCAAAAAGGTGTCAACCCTGGTGAAGAACGAAGTCTTCAAAGCCTTGGAATTCAGCTTGGCATCCAATGCTGAAAAAGCTTCAACCACCTGTACCAGAAGCAGGTTGCTCCATAGGCTGTTGGCGCGCGACCGATGATCGCGGCCAGGCTGACACTGTCGGCTGGTTAGCAGGTTTGAGCTCAGGCAGAAACCCAAACACAAAGTCAAGAGCAGCCCCCAAGTCCGAAGACTGCTGGCCCTCGACCTCAAGCATGTCGGACTCCTCCCCAGAGTCGGAAGACACATAGCCCATCGTGGGCAAACCAGCAGACGCCTCCCATGGTGTCGGGACACCAGAGGAATCGGAAACCGGCCTGTTTCCAATCCCGGGAGGCGGCGCCATAGTAGGCACCTGGAAACCACCCATAGCCTCGCTGGAAGCAACAGGAAGGCTCTTAGAAAGAACCTGAGTGAGTAAGGAGAGGGCCTCCCTAAGCTCACTGCCTGTACCGACCGGTTCGACAGGGGAGCGAACCGGCAAAGTGGCTTCACCTCTGACCCTCTTAACCAGCAAAGGGTCACGATCCTCCAAAACACCCGACGCGGGACGACAGGCGGCAGCCGAAACATCTGAAGGCAGACGTGTATAGGGGTACGATGCACCCCGAGGATCAATATTGCGAGAACTCATGAGAGTCACCGCGGACCTCTGCGGGGCAGAAGGTCCAGGCTGCACAAAAGGCGTTGGTCCCCCAAAACTGGTCGTGTGACCAGAGTGAGTAGACGGAAACGCCACGGAGTTCATAGTGTTTCCACTACGAACATCCGAATCCAAAGACACAACTGTGGTGCTCGACGGCGAAGAGACCACAGCGATGGGCTCGGCCGGCAGCCCCTTCCGACTTCGCCGAGTTGAAGTCAGGGAAGGCTGAGGCCAATATCCCATGTCTACAGTATCGGACAGTCCTGCAGTCCCCTGCAGCGAAAAGCTGAGGCCGGCTGAAACAGACAACGAAGCAGACGGGCCAGCAGCAGTAGTAGATATGTCGAGAGTCATTGAGGCTGGTGAAAAAGTGGAGAGAGCACACCGGCTCGGCTCCGAAGGAGGAGTCACGACACTAGTGACAGCCTCAGATGTCGACTGGAGGGGGACCGTGGTCCCGGAACCAGGCATCTCTACACCAGAACACTCAACGGCTCCCGCAGTATCCACCACAGGAAAAGACTGCACATCCCCCACGGAGGAGGAATAACTCTCACCAGACAAAGTCGACTCGGGAGGCCCCGAACGACCACGTTCTCCTTTCCCGCGGGAGCGGGAGGCACGGCCACGAGAACGAACGACACGGTTTACTGACGCCCAGAAGGTGGAAGACCATGTTCCACAGACACCACACGGCCGCTCGGCCGAACACCCATTACAGGAGGAATAAGACGAATGTACATCGTCCACATGCTTTGGCAGCAGACATTGCCCACAAGGAATTGTCCTGGGCATGATAGAGGTGAGAGGAGCAGAGAAGGTGAGATGAGAAAACAGAACACCCCCAAAGAAGAGAGAAAGGTGACAGAAACAAAGACCCCAGACGGTCGACCGGGAACCACCCAACAGGAAGACTACTCTCAAAAGAAAGAAGAAACACTGTAGGAGTGGTACCCCGCTGACACCTAACTCTAACACAATTAGAAAATTTTGCAAAAAAAGCATTAACATTAATTGTGAAAAATCTAAGTCCGAACCGCGTGGCACGCGAAATTCGCACGCGACTCGAGAGAGAGCAAATAAATATACATTATGGACATATAATAGAAAAGAGAATATAAAACACTGCTCCTGAGAATACAAAGGATACACTGTGGTATAATGAATCAGGAATCATCAAACATCGAGCTGGTGGAACACTGATAAGCGTGCAAAAACATCTCGACACGAAGCGGATTTTAAAAAGAATGAGTCTTTAGAGACGGTATATGCGCACTGGCAACGGAAGTCGTGGAGTTGTACTTGGGAGAGAGCGTCCCGTACTGGGTCTGCGCCGGTTGCACTCGACCCAGTTTTGGCTTATTTTTATTGGTGCTTTTGCACCACTTTTTCTTTCCCAACTTGCTTGGGAAAGACAAAAATAGAGAGTATTTTATCCGAGTTAGGGACTTCCACTGTAGTGCAAGCCTGTAGTAAACAATTGTGAGTAGGTTGATAAGAAACGACCTCTAGCCTGAGCCGTATAGAAGTTGTGTACAAAAAACTGATTAGACCTAATTTCGGTACAAAATGGCCACTGGCAGCCATTTTGAATTTCGAACCGCACTCAGAAACACTCGTTCTCGTCCCAAGATGATAGCAGAGGTACCCAAGACGTTTTGTGAAGATCGGTTGATAAATACAGCCTCTAGCCCGAGCCGTATTGACATGTGTATTTACAGTGTGCAAGTAGCACTGAAAAAATCAAAGTTCATCTAATTTGCATAATTTCTGCACGAGAAAAAAACCCATATTATATGTAATGTATCCCATGGTACTAAACATTCACACAAAAAATTATTCAAATCAGAGTTTTCATGTGGAAGTTCTGCGCAAAAATCTGATTGCCTCTAATTTTGAACAAAATGGCTGCCAGCGGCCATCTTGAATTTTGGACCGCACCCAAAAACACTCGTTCTCGTCCCACGGTGATACCAAAGATACCCAAGAAGTTTCGTAAAGATCGGTTCATAAATGCAGCCTCTAGCCCGAGCCGTATTGGCATTTGCACTGACAGTGCTGAAAGTAACACTAAATACATCAAAGTTAGTCTAATTTGCATAATTTACGTACAAGAAAAAAATCTGTATTATATGTAATGTATCCCATGGTACTAAACATTCATACAAAAAATTATTCAAATCAGCGCTTTCATATGGAAGGTCTGTGCAAAAAACAGATTTCTGCATCTTCGGTACAAAATGGTGGCTGGCTGCCATCTTGAATTTCGGACCAAACCCAAAAACACTTGTTCTCGTCCCAAGGTACCCAAGAAGTTTCGTAAAGGTCGGTTCATAAACACGGCATCTAGCCCGAGCCGTATTGAATTGTTGACAGACAGATGGACAGATGGACAGACAGCCAGACGGACAACGGACGACTGGCCATGGCATAAGCTCAAATTTGGCTTCGCCAAACTTGAGCTAAAAATGGGATGTCAGAACATACAATCACCTCAAATTCAACTGAAATCGGTTCAGCGGTTTGGGAGGAGAAGGTGCTAACACCATGTTCATAGATGACAGATGACCAACAAGGCAAGTTGGATGATTGGTGAGTGATCACAATAGCTCATCCTGATTTTTAGTCAGCTGAACTAAAAACAGTTTATGACATCTTGGAACGAGATCAACCACCTCATTCCAATGATGGGGCATAAGCAATCTATTTGAGGTGGATATAGAACAAACTAGAGCACAATGTCACAGTGCAGAAGCTGTGACGATTCGTGCAACGCCAATGATGTCTTAAAACTCGTTGGTGACAAAAAAACTTGTTGGTGACAAAAATATTTGCTGGTGACGCAGTCCATAAATGTGACAGAAATCATCCGAATGACATGCACTCTTGAGAGGGTGTAGACATCATAACGATACACTTGAATACCAAGTATGGTGTCATTCCATCAAGTAGTTTAGGAGTTATGGTGTTTTTTAAACTCGTTGGTGACAAAAAAACTCGTTGGTGACAAAAAAACTTGTTGGTGACAAGACCATAAATGTGACAGAAATTATCCGAATGACGTGCAGTATTGAGAAGGTGCAGACATCATGAAGATACACTTGCATACCAAGTATGGTGTCATTCCATCAAAATATTTTAGGAGTTGTGGTGTTTTTTGAACTCGTTGGTGACAGATCGACCGACAGACCGACATTGCCACATATGGAGCTGCTTGTCGCAGCTAAAAATTAAAATTTTGAATGGTGATTTTGGTGAATAGTTATGGCTGTTATTGTGGGGTCCCCTTTAGGGCCACTATTCAGAGATTATTACTTGGTTAGATTCATATCGGCCGAGATATCAGTCTGAGGTAACTTTATATCAGCCTGAGACTGAAGGTCAAAGGCTGGAGTAAAGTTACAAAAGGCTGATATCACGACTCATATGAAACTAACCCTTAAGGGCTGGGAGATTTTAATACATTTTTGCTATACTTTGAAAGTCTACCTCATGTGGTTTTTCAGTTGTTTCTAGTCAAGTCTTGGCTGCCTACAGAGGCAGCCAAGACTTGCCTAGAAACAAATGATATGGTACTTAGAAGACAAGTCTTGATTTTACCCGAACAATGTATGTTAGAGCACCTGTTCCTTTGCATTGAAAAGTTATCAAAGCTGGAATTAGGCCCTTAACCAGTTAACTGTGCATAATCAAATAGGTTAAATTTTACCCCATTGCGTAATAAATTTTGTAAAAAACAGCTAGCTGAGCAGGTGTACTATCATTATTTCTGGTAAATGAGTCATTTGCAGTCTGCTCCAAATCTGAATCAGCAGTACTGGAATCCATGCATTCATTTTCATTTTCAACTTCAGTGTCCATATCAGTCGCCCCAACTAAATAACCTTCCCCCACTTCATTTTCTGATTCTCTATCTCAAGACGATAAATCATCATCAGATTCCGCAAAACTTCATCTTCAGACAATCGCTTTTTTTTAGGTTGACATTTTAACACAAAAGTCGGCAAGAAATAACAGCCAGTTGTCTCAGAAACAGAACAAAACCGGCGATAAATCATAAATAGAATGGCTTGCTCAGGAATTCCCACATGACGTAGTTTGGTGCTAAGTTAATAAGACAAAAAAAATAGTGGAGGATGCATGAAAACTCTGTGTGGAGAATGAGCAAACCTGTGCGTAATTGGTTTGTTAACGTAACAGGTTCACTGAGGATTCCCTCATAACGCAGCTGGTTGCTATAATTATAAGATGGATATGTCCGTCTTAGGCATTAGCATAAAGGTTACATGGGGACGGATATATCCGTCATAAGCAGTTATGTGGTTAATGGTTAAACCAAAACTAATAATATTACGGGGGCGCGGTGGCTCAGTTGGTAGAGGTGCAGGCTGCAAGCCGAGAGGTCCTTGGTTCGAATCCCACCTGCGGCAACCGCGTTGTGTCCTTGGGCAAGACACCTCACCCGACTGCCTACATGGGGGCACGATGACGCTGTGTACTGAGGCGTACTGCACGTCGATGGTGCGCATGTCTTCAACCAATCTAACCCTGCCTGTGCTGCGGTGCAGAGTTCAGAGTTACAATGTTGGAGAGCTGACACCTGCTCGTCGTTGCTCGGTGGTTCTCTCCGGGTACTCCGGCTTCCTCCACCTGTAAATCTGTCACGGTCACGATTAGCCATTGTGAATAAGTATGTGACCTTAAACACCAATAAATAAATAAACTAATAATATTACAAATTGTTCTCAGAAATTTTACAGTTTTCGGAGAGAGTAATTGTTTCTCATTCTTTTCACGAAGTCCAAAGTATCCGCTTCTCCTGGTTCAGCTATTTGAAAGAGCAAAATCCATGCTGAACTTACTCTTTTCCTACCTTTGACGAATCTCCACTTATGACTCTGAATCTTAGTTTGCATTGAATTTTATGTACAACTCTCTTCTTTCTTCTCTCATCCACCTATCCTTACTTATTGTCGACATTAACCCTTTACCTAACATGAAAAGCAGACAACACTTGCAAAAATAATTCTTGAATAACTAATTTTTTTCATTTTTTGTCTCAAAAACATAGGTTATGACCCCTCGTTGGAACGAGCTCGACGAGCTCGTTCCAACGAGGGGTCATAACCTATGTTTTTGAGACAAAAAATGAAAAAAATACTGAAAATTAATTGGCAATTTTTGAGAATAGCGCTGGCCAGTTTTGGCAGTTACATTAGGTAAAGGGTTAACTTTTTGAACTCGTAAGACCTAGAGATGAGACAATTAATCGGTGTAACATCGGCACTCGGTCGATAAGCGCCCATCGGTTCACCATCGGCACTTGATGGTTGAACAAGGGCCTTCGCCGATTCTCTGAAAATCAGTGAAAGTGTTATGGATGATCTGTAATGAACTTTCTTCCCCTTCGTGGGACAACCAGTGGCAAGCAATCGGTACGTCACTCGTCTGTTACTGATATCAGGTAAGTGATGGTTCGTGAAAGAAAAAGCAGAATATTATATACTACTCAAAGTTTGCTAAGCACCAAGTATATCCAACTACCTGTTTTACGTTTTAGTTGAAATATTGTTATGAAAAGTGTATATATTTTTTATTTAATTATATCTTTAATGTTTTAAGCACAGAAAATAAGATTTTAATTGTGTTTGACATTATTTTTTAGCTTTTGAATATGATAACCATGGAAAATGGATATTATTGGTAAAAGAGGAAATGTTTCAAATTTGCCAGAAAGTTGACAGAGCGAACTGATATGGGTTCTGTATCGAGTATGAAACTGATTATTGTTAATTACAGTTTGACAACACCTTCTCATGTCAATCAGGTTCCAGATGGTCATTTGAGGGATGTTGTTCCATTCTTGGACCAGTATTGCACCAAGCTCCTGGACACTTCTTGGTTGGACTGGCCAGACTGAAACTGCAAGGTGCAACTCATTCCAGACATGTTCGATTGGATTGAGGTAAGGGGATCTCGCTGGCCAGTCCATATGCTCAATCCGTCCCTCTGTCGGTACTCCCGGACAGCATGGGCAACATGAGGACAGGTATTATTGTCCATCAGAATGAATCTATCACCCACTGCACCTGCATACAATCTGAGGAGGACATCCATGATCTCATCAATATACCGCTGTGCAGTCAATGTACCACGATCAAGGACACAGAGCTCTGTACGTCCATCCCAGCTGATGCCGCCCCAGACCATTATTGACCCTCCACCATAGTGGTCATGCTCAGCAATGTTGGCTGCATGGAATCACTCCCCTGGTCTTCTCCATACCCTAGAATGCCTATCTGTGTTGTCTAGGCAGTATCTTGACTCATCTGTAAAAAGGACAGATCATCCATCCAACGTGATCCATGGCCCATTCATATCTTGCCTGGTGGTGGTTCTGGGACAGCTGAATGCTAATACATGGTCTTCTCAATCAGAGACCACCTTCGTGCAACCTTGCCCGGATAGTCTACATCGAAACATTTACCCTGGATGCATTCTGAAGGTCATTGCGAAGCTGGGTTGCTGTGTCAAAAGCCGTTCCTATGGGACTGAATGATCAAAAACTGGTCTTCAGCTGCAGATGTTGCACCATGTCATCTGACTGGTGTGCCATACTGCTGAAATCTTGCCCAGGCTCTGGTGATCACTGTATGGTGCACAAAAAAGGGCTTCACTAACCTGACGATGGGTAGCCCCTTGTTCCCCCATCCCTACAGCCCGCCACATTTCTGCTTCAGACAAATGTCTTCTTAAATTTGCATTCGCCACATTCAATTATTAAATCACAAGGGTTTGTGTTGAAATGAAGAGTGAATACCTTACACATCTCATGTACATGTCGACAGTACACGAAAACATCATGAAAATCAAGGAGTACATGCATTTCATGACTGTCACAAAAAGTCTGCCTGTCAAGAGAGCTAATGTAAACACTGAGGACCATCTCAATACATTCCTCAATCATATCCACCCAAAATATCGCAAATGTGTCACAAGAAAATTTCACAATGATGTGTCAAATATATGGTGCTTAGCAAACTTTGAGTAGTATATTAAAGATTTTGATTGTGTAACTGTGTACCAAGTTGTTTTTTATCCATCATGTGAACCTGGACGCTCTTCATTGCCCAAACTGTACTGCATTCTGCAAAATGTTGCAATATTTTTTTCAACCATGCTCATTGTCTCATTAAATATATAATGGCATTCTTTATTCCCATATTGGACAGATAATTCCTCCATATCAGTAATCCGTGTTAACTGTGAGAGGTTTGGGTGCAATAAGTTTAATATCAGGCCATTCGGGGTGGGATTTATCAACACGAAACCACTGAATTTTTCTCAGGTTGAAATGTGTGGAGCAAGTGATAAAAATAGATAATGCAGTGCAATGTCATGACTCGTGTGACACAATCCCATGTATATGGGTTTACAGAAAAGAAACTCCCACTTTAAAATGTGTGGTTCTAACGACAGCTTGTGATTTTCACAAAACATTTTCTTCCAAATATATTTATATGCATTCAAGGGTGAAAAACTGCTATCATGTAAATATCAATTTTCCGTCCGCCTATTTTTCAATTTTAGGCACACGGGAAATGTGGTACTGGCATTAATTCAGAAAAAACAAAAAACATGCTTGTGTTCTTTGTTCTCTGCGTTTTTTTCAGCTGCATTTTGAATGCCTTTAATAGTTAACTTCAAAGACTGTTTGTCTGTAATAGTCGACTTCAAAGCCTGTGTAGGGGGCGATTCGGCAAAAGACCCGACTTTGAAATGAATTGTTGCCAGTGTTGATCTAAACTGCATCAAAAGTTCAGAACACAATTTACCGTGACGATGCACGTGATGTGTTCTCAACTCAGTTGTTATGTATGGCGGCTTACTAGTGCCATGTAATTTTTAGCATAACTTGACAAAGTCAAGATAAACTTGTGCCATCACACCTGCGAAAGTATGCAAGTGTGATCACATCTTCTTTAGCAAAGGCTACAACCGGTAGTTCTTGTCCGATCATCACGGAATTCCATATGCAGGTTCAAGGTCCTGTCTAGATGAGAACGTCCCCTTGGTCATGATCGGTCAGCCACGACAGATGCCGGAGACCGAAACCCGAAAACCTTTAGCACAGTCTATAGGTCGTATTTATGAAGGGATTTCATTGTAACTTTGTAGGATGACTCTGTATGATGTCTAGATGAGAAAGTTCTTTTTGGTCGGGTTCAGTCAACCCGTGACGACTGCAGGGGTGCGTTACCTAGATTACTTTAGTTCAGTCTACAGCTTGCATTTATGAAGAGATTTCAATGCAAATTTGTAGGATGATTCAGTATAATGTCAAGATGACAACATCCTATTTTGGCCATGATAGGTCAACCGTGATTATTATGGCCACATAGGCCTTTGACCTAGATTTGCTTTGCACATAAAACAGTTCATATTTACAAACCGATTTCATTGTAACTTGGAAAGATAACTAGGTATGATGTCTCGATGAGACTTCCCTATTTTGGTCACCATCAGTCAGCCGTAACTGCTGTCTGGTCACGTGACCTAGTTTCCATTAGCACTGTCTGCAGGATGTTTTTATGAAGGGTTTTCATTGTAACTTGGTATGATAACTTGGTATGATATCTAGATGAGACTTTCCTATTTTGATCATGGTTGGTCAACCGTGACCTCCGAACCATCATGTGATTCCTTTAGCAAAGTCAATGAGTTACATTTATGAAGGGATTTCATTGTAACTTGGTAGGATGACTCATTTTGGAATAATTTTACTGTAACTTGTTAACTTTTGTTGACATGCGTTAACTGTGAGGGCCACATTAACCCAGACCTCAATTCTATAGTACAGACTACACCTCAAATTAGTCTTATTGAAAACAGCATACAGGGAACAGAAATTAACATAATCTCAATTATCACAATTCTTGTCGTATTTCATAATCCTTTCATAAACATTGAACATTGTTCCTTGCATCAAACACTACACACAGTCAAGTTTAGCTATAGCATCAATGACATTTTCATTAGTTATCAAATTGCAGCTGTAATTTATTAAACTGTATCGGCAGTTTAGATAACTTGTCACTACAATTTGATAAATTGTACTTGCAGTTTATCTAAATTGCACCTACAGTATACTAATTTGTACCTGTAATTTACCTAAATTGTAGCTACAATTTACTGAATTATAGCTACAGCTATAGTCATGACATTGCACTGCATTATCTATTTTTATATCATGCTCCACACATTTCAACATGAGAAAAATTCTGTGGCTTCATGTTGATAAATCCCACCCCGAATAGCCCGATATTAAACTTATTACACCCAAACCTCTCACAGTTAACACAGATTACTAATATGGAGGAATTATCTGTCCAATATGGGAATAAAAGGGTGTGCTAAAGGAATTTATACAATTTATATCCAAATCCGAGATGGCCACTGGCAGCCATGTTTTTCAAAAAAATTCGAAAAAAATTGATAGCTCCCATCTAGATATTGCCCCAGAGCCACATATAAAATTTGGAACTGATTGGGTGAGAGCTGAGGCCTGTAGGGTGTGTTAAAGGAATTGTGGATGGACAGACGTATGGACATAGAGACGGATGATGGATCATAACCCATTCCAATAGCTCATACTTGACGTTGTCAAGTTGAGCTAAAAATGCAAATGCTATTTGTTGGGAGTTTGGAAGCTCAGTGATTACTGCATTGGACTTCAACTAACGTCCTTGGGTAAGGCACTTAATCCTGGCTGCCCCCCTTGACTGGTTACAGTGTATTAACTCTATGAAGCCTGGCAATCAGAATGAATTTATTGAACATGACATACCACGAAAAACTTACAGTAAAGTATGTTCTTCTAGTCAAGTGTCATCTGCCTATTCAGGCAGATGACACTTGACTAGAAGCACCTGCTCAGTGTTCAGTTCTCCCCCAGCCCAAAGATAGCCGAACCATCACAGCCAGATTGCCTGCCGTATTACATCACAGGCAAGAAAACTCGATTCCCGGCTTCTAAGAGTTAAAGAACACTACATATCTAAAATGGTGCACTTGTCTTCAATCTTGCTTATGTGGAGTTAGTACGTTGGGAAGTCTGACATTTGCTTGCCACAACTAAGTGGTTTTCTCTCTGGGTACCCTGCCTCCCTCCAGTCATAAAACTGTCCGACACGAGGTGACCCTCAAAAGTGTCATTAAAGCCCAATAAGAGAGAGAAAAAACATTTTTTTAACTATTTGTTTTCAAAGCTTTTCGAAGAATTTAAATGAAACCATATCATGTGATCCCTGATTGGAACGAGTTCAATCCAATGACGGATAACTTGATATGGCTTTGTTGAAATTAAAAAAAAAAAATTTTCAACTGCTCAATTTGTAAATTACATGGGCAGGTGAGACGTTCTCGTTAGGAAAAGGGATAAATACACCATCATCAGTTTGCCAGAAACGATTAGCTATGTTTCAAGGAACAGCACTTTAATTCTATTTATTCAGTGTTTTGAAAGACATTTAACAGACAAACCTAAGCACTTGCTGCTTAATCAATATGGCTGCCAGCTATTGGAAGTACTAACAAACTTTTTAACAAGTAGTTCTAGTGCTTTCGCACCGGGTTTCATGTCGACAAATATAACGAAAGGGGAAAAGTGCAAAGCTAAAGAACAAATATTTGAAAATGTACACAATACAGAAAAGGAACAAAAGAAACCAGGGGGACTGAGGCACTTACCCGGGTAACAAAATCCTCAACTATAAATATGCATTTCTAAGATTAGAAACTGAACTCCTATTCAAAAGCTTACTTATCCACTAGAATAAACCCTGTGCAAGCATGGAATTAAGAAGGTATTGATAATGAGGAAATATATATATATATATATATTGCATGTGTGGCGTCCTGCAGTGTTAAGGGAGACCTCATAAATTCCACAAAAGAGCAAGGTATCCCAAAACAGCAATGGACAGTTTCCTTTCAAGCTATCTCTTACCCATATTAAGTTTATCTGCGATTTCTTAGGTATTGTATTAAAATGAAAACTGGTAATCAGAGGTTAACTTTGGCACTATGTCCAAGAAGTGAAGTTGTCTGAGTATTCATTTGTAGGTTACATGAAAGTCTTGAGAGGGGTGGGGGGGGAGGGTTTGATGGGGGAGCTTTATTCAGTATACAGGAATATCAAGCTGAAGATGAAATCGTAGATGACTTTGCTGTAGATATTGTGATAAAGTAACATCATGCTCATCTTTAAATATAATACATAGAGGATATCTACGCTGTTTTAGTGAATATCGAGATAATTCACAATATTCACTACAATAGCGTAGATTTTCTTTTTATTATATGCTACATGACATTTTACTGCGTAATATTCAGCCCAATTCGACTGCAAACAGTTTCAAGACAATAACAAGAACATTTTGTGCAAGTACAAGCGCATGATAAAATGCCCATGAAAACACTTATTTTGTGCATATATCATGCAATCTTTTCGTATTGCAACATAAACATTTTGTGAACAAAGTAGAGTCCCTCTCACAAAAAGGTGACTACCATACCTCAAAGCAGTTTGACTAGTTATTCACAAGAAATTAGTTTAAAATAATGGCAAGTTTATTGGACAGGGTTCAAGGCTATGGGGGTTATATAATGTATTTCTTCGAAAACACTTGAAAGGCACCCTTCCCACACAAAACACCTCAGTTTCCCCTAAAAACCCAGCGTTTTGGACGAATCGTCCGGTACGAAACTCAACTTGGGACAAAATGCCATATAGATACAGATCCATTTTTTGATTTCCCCAGTCATTTGAACTGACCTGAGAATTCAATACTGCATGATCTGGGGCAGTTATCACCCTAGTATACATGCACGCTAAATAACATGTCCATGCCCCTGATTGGTTGAGTTGAATTTAATTGCTGCTACAATTTAGCTTGACCAATGAGAGTGAAGATGCTAATTTGTAGCTATAATTCAGTAAATTGTAGCTACAATTTAGGTAAATTACAGGTACAAATTAGTATACTGTAGGTGCAATTTAGATAAACTGCAAGTACAATTTATCAAATTGTAGTGACAAGTTAGCTAAACTGCCGGTACAGTTTAATAAATTGCAGCTGCAATTTGATAACTAATGAAAATGTCAATGATGCTATAGCTTAACTTGACTGTGTGTAGTGTTTGATGAGAGGAACAGTGTTCAACATTTATGAAAGGATTATGAAATATGACAAGAATTTTGATAATTGAGATTATGTTAATTTCTGTTCCCTGTATGCTGTTTTCAATAAGACTAATTTGAGGTGTAGACTGTACTATAGAATTGAGGTCTGGGTTAATGTGGCCCTCACAGTTAACGTATGTCAACAAAAGTTAACAAGTTACAGTAAAATTATTCCAAAACGAGTCATCCTACCAAGTTACAATGAAATCCCTTCATAAATATAACTCAAAGACTTTGCTAAAGGAATCACATGATGGTTCGGAGGACACGGTTGACCGACCATGACCAAAATAAGAAAGTCTCATCTAGATATCATACCAAGTAACCATAACAAGTTACAATGAAATCACTTCATAAAAACAACCTGTAGACAGAGCTAAAGGAAGCTATGTCACGTGACCAGATGATGGAAAACGGCTGACCGATCATGACCAAAATAGGGAAGTCGCATCGAGACATCATACCTCAAGTTATCTTTCCAAGTTACAATGAAATCGGTTTGTAAATATGAACTGTATAATGTGCTAAACAAATCTAGGTGACAGACCTATGTGGCCATCATGGTTGACCTATCATGGCCAAAATAAGATGTTGTCATTTTGGCTTTATACTGAGTCATCCTACAAATTTGCAATGAAATCCCTTCATAAATGCAAGCAGTAGACTGAACTAAAGTAATCTAGGTACCGCACCCCTGCGGTCGTCACAGGTTGATTGAATCTAACCAAAAAGAACTTTCTCGTCTAGACATCATACAGAGTCATCCTATGAAGCTACATTGAAATCCCTTCATAAATATGATCTGTAGACTGTGCTAAAGGTGTTTGGGCTTTGGGTCTGCGTATCTGTCACAGTTGACCGAGCGCAACCAAAAGGGACGTTCTCTTCTAGACATTATACGGAGTCATCCTACCAAGTTACAATGAAATCCCTTCATAAATACGACCTATAGACTGTGCTAAAGGTTTTCGGGTTTTGGTCTCAGGCAGCCATCGCAGCTGACCGATCACAACCAAGGGGACATTCTCATCTAGACTAGACCTTGAACCTGCATATGAAATTTCGTGATGATCGGACAAGAACTACTGGATGTAGCTTGTTCTAAAGAAAATGTGACCAGACTCACATACTTTCGCACACGTGATGGCAAAATTTTATCTTGACTTTGTCAAGTTAAGCTAAAAATTACATGGTGCTTGTAAGCCACCATACATGACAAACCAGACAATGATCCGAGTAATGCAAAAAGCCTTTTAGAAACTGAGATAAAAATAGAACACGACTGGTTATTTCCTTTTTCTTCAAAGCGGCCTTTAAAATAGTTGCCTTTTTCGGACCAAGAAACTAAGCACAGTAATAATTAATATGTTTTTTGTCTCACAAATCATGTATATTGTACAAAAGCAAATGTGATGTTTCTCAAAAAAAAATATATAACTCGAAGCAAGTGTCGTCATTGCAGTAACCCATTACTAGTGAAAACCTCCTAATGCAATCTCGCCCAATATTTATTTATTTATTTATTGGTGTTTAAGGTCATATACTTATGCACAATGGCTAATCATGACTGTGACAGTTTTACAGGTGGAGGAAGGCGGAGTCTCCGGAATGAACCACCAAGCAATGACAAGCAGCTGCCAGCTCCCCAACATCGTAACTCCGCACTGCAGCACAGGCAGGGTTAGAGTGGATGAAGACATGCATACCATCAATGTGCAGTATGCCTTAGTACACGTCGCCATCGTGCCCCCAAGTGGACAATTGGGGTTAAGTGCCTTGCCCAAGGACACAATGCAGGAGTCCGAATTGATCGCTCAGACGGTCACCCATCCAATGATTAACCGGGCCCGATGTAATCTCGCCCGATGATAATTCACACCAAGATAGAGGCATGGAAAGGCTTGTGCAGCGAGGCGGAATTGGAATGCATTAGAGGGGAGAACACGAAAGTGTTTGAAATTTTTTAGGGATGGGGTTACGGATTAATAGCAATCTCGCTCGATCATAATTCACCTAAATATACAGACACGGAAAGGCTCTAACAACGATGGCGTAAGTGGAGCAAATTGTACGGTAGCAAGAAACAAGTGGGGTTGGGTTTTTTTAGTGAAGGGGTTGTGAGTAAACAACTTTTCTCAACACACTAGGATTTCTAATTCAGAAAAAAACCCATAATTTTCTATTTTCTTTGAATATAGACACATTTAATTTTCTGAAGAAAAAAAAATTGTATGTATAAAGTAAGCATAATTTCAAAATGCTTACTCATAAGAAAATAAGAGGAGAATATTAACCAATTTTGTATCAATTGATTTTCATGGCAATCCACTTTATGATTCGGCTTGACAATCTAGCCTGGTCCAATGAAAGAAAAATAGTAATATTTAGTTCACTGTTTGAGGATTTTCTTTGTTGTTGTTGTTGTTGTTGTTAATGGTTTTTGGTTTGTTTTTTGTTTGGTTTTTTGTTGTTGTTGTTTTTGTTTTCATTCCATTACGTTATTGGTTGGGGGAAATGATTATGAGGATGTAATATTAATTATCTCAGCACAAAATGTGCACCCTTTCATGCCAATTTGTAAATTAAATTGATGCCTCAAAGCTGTATATGCATACTGTTTTCTGTATCACAAAAATCATGCGAATAATGTTACTTCATCCAGTCTTTTCAAATGAATCTTCAGCAGCTGAATCGGCTAAAAATGCAATGACGCCCAACTGACTAAAATTGTCAGTGGCCGAAATGGCTTGCATCCAATACGTATCTTTGAAAATCAAAAGACAAAAACAAATGAGATGCCTTCGTAACATAAATAATCTGTAAACGACCTGCCAAGCCACGTTAATGAAGGTGAGTATTTAGGATGTACCTCCGAGGACACTTATTTCTGTTCCCGAAATACTTAGGTACCGTAGTGCAGACAAATGAAACACGACCAACGGTATTCAATGTCACCTGTCAAAAAAATTGTGTCAGACTTTCTCGTCGGATTTTTTTCATATCACTGTTGTGAAAACTCTTTAGCAGACAGCATAAAAGCATATATCTATTAGGGAAATTGTGCGTGTATTATTTAAAGACAATGCAAAAAAATGAAAATAAAGCAAAATAAAATAAAGGAGAATTACAAACATTTGTTTCGGATTTTGCAGATGTAAATTTTATCTTCCATAAATTGAATCTTACTCAGCATCGAGTTCCCCAGGATTTTTCTCAGAATCGTCCCAAATATTACGCGTGCAAGCACACTAAACAAGAGCAATGTGAAGCATGGCATATGCCCCCTCCTGCAAAATCATGGATAGAATTACAAAAAAAAAACAAGATCAGTCTTGCAAAACTTTAGTTATAGAAAGGAAACCAATTGCAAGTGTATTTAACATTTGAGATCACTGTGACCTTGTCCTTTGGCACATCATGGTCAAAATAAACAGGCTGCTTCCACTCATCATACCTAACCCACATATGAAGTTTGGTAAAGATCCAGTTGGTAGAACTTTAGTTACAGAGTGGAAACCAATGTCAAGTGTATTTAACATTGGAGGTCACTGTGACCTTGACCTTTGGCACATCACTGTCAAAATATATAGGCTTCTTCCACTCATCATACCTAACCCACATATGAAGGTTGGTAAAGATCTGATTGGTAGAACTTTAGTTATAGAGTGGAAACCAATTTCATGTGTATTTAGCATTGGAGGTCACTGTGACGGATGAACGCCGGACGCCAGACATGGTGATAAAATAATGCCCCCTCCTCAAAGAGGTCTGGGGCATAAAAAGCTTCTGATCATTCCTTCAAGGTGACATTCAAGGTGACATTCAAGGCGACGTCATACGCCGAAGAGTAATTTAGGAAACTACTGAAAAAATTCATCGTGTGAGCCTGAAAGTATTATTTTTCACTTGCAGAAGCGCTCATGAAAAATAAAACTTTCAGGTCCACACTCATGAGATAATTCCAGATACTGACTGAAATAGAGTAGATTTTCTTTTATATTATATGCTACGAGACATTTTATTGCACAAT
The DNA here is from genome assembly GCA_031216915.1 of Pictodentalium vernedei. Classification (NCBI taxonomy): domain Eukaryota; kingdom Metazoa; phylum Mollusca; class Scaphopoda; order Dentaliida; family Dentaliidae; genus Pictodentalium; species Pictodentalium vernedei. The sequence continues at coordinate 158,299,960 of CM062288.1, read as the reverse complement.
ATTCAGCACAATTCAACTACAAATGCGTACCTTTCAAAACAATAAAAAAAATTAGCTGATCGTTCCTTCAAGGTGATGTGATGCAGCATGGTGTGATGTCATTTAGGAAGCTACTGAGGGATATTCCTCAATATCCATTGAATCAATGGATATCAAGAAATATCTTTTAGATAATTTGCAATAATTCACAGGCTAGAATTTAATAAATAGAGGATATCTAGTGTTTTTGAATGGATACCCAAAATTATCTCTTGAGTGACTGAGACAAATGTTTATTTTTCATACCAAACCAAAAAACTTATATTATGGACTTACAGGCCATGTTTGGACTAGCGGGTTTCATGCATCAATTCAAGGTGAATACGTGTTTAATTATTGCTGGAAATGATCGGTATCCACTCAAAAACACTAGATTTTCTTTTCATTATACGTTTTTAGAACAAATTGGCCATTTCCAGTGATAATTTGACTCGTATTCACCTTGAAGTGATGCTTTGAAAGCCGCCATTTTGATTGATACTGTGAAAGTGAAAATTTCTATATCTTCACATTGGAGGATACGATTTCTATCTTTCCGCAATTTTTTCGATAATCTATCAGTTAGCGTATAATAAACAGGAATTCCCTTGGTTTTTAGTTAATTTCACAAAAAATAAAGAACTTAAGCATCTAATACTTGTAAATTTACATCTCCAGTGGGTGTGCTATACCATTAGGAAAAACACTTTCTGGTGTATATGCCCCCCACAAAAGCATAGAAGATTCCAGAAGAAAAAGGGGCAGTTCTTTCAGTATAATTGGTTTATTTATTGGTGTTTGAAATCACTCTCAGCAACTTTGGCTATATAACTTGACCACAACACAAGTTTAGCCCATCATTTATACCTATGAAGCCCACTTTAAGAGGACACCATCTCAGGAATTGGTTAGAAAGCCCCATTTTAACAGGACAACAGAACGTATTTATCACAGTAAACAAGAACTGCTTCACTTCCAGGATACGAAACCCAATGTTGGTAAAATCTAAACTTACATACCTTTCCAGTCAAGCAATTTTGCTGTGAATGTCAGCAATTTTTTTGCCTTGATGATGTGATTGGATTATTTTATCAGTTGGCACATGAGCCATCACAGATGGAACAAATCAGGTTTATAGAACCCCCATCCCGCAGCGGTCATCTTCAAGTTGCCTCTGATTGGATTTGAGGTTTGATTCAATTTCAAATAAGAGCCATGATTGGATTTGAGATTCCAATTCGGAATCAAAAATGTGTGATTCGCAGGGCCAAAATTCTTAGATTCTCTTGACCAATTATTAAGACTTTAAGTTGAAACATTTCTGAGAAAAACAGGATTCAGATTTAGAGATGGAGCTGTAGTTGATTCATATGAAAGAGAAAAACTACCTCCTTTGATTGTAAAAACTTATTGTTTTATAGAGACGGAAGAAATTAAGTGTGATGTTCCTCTTCTACTGAGTAAATCATCATTAAAAAGAGCAAACATGGTTTGGGATTTGGCTCAAGATAAAGCAGGCCTGGCATTCTCAAGAAGGGCTGCCCTCCTAGAGCCCTCGCAAAATTGTTTTTAGGAATGCTATTTTTAGCCCTCCTGCATCTAGCCAATCAAACACATCACAAATTGTTTTGCAGTACTACTTCTATTTTATGTGCGCAATTTCTATGGCTCACTTTATCCATATGACAAAAAGGAATATATAATTTGCTCAAAAATAAAACTCAACTGTACCACTGGGCTTCATGTTCAAACATTCTGTCACATTCATGGTACTGGTGGTATGTGACTCTCTCGTTATGTCGCCAGTTAGATGTAGAATATTTGAACATTGTTGGGGAAAGTACAGTTCTACCTTAAGATGCTGCTCACATCTCCCTAGAAATACTGCTAGGGATAGATGTGGTCAATCTTGTTATTCTTACACTTACTATTGATGCAAGAAGACTTCCTTAAACATTGTCCCTACTTGGAGATTGAACAGAATGGAACTCAAGTGACGATGTGCATCCTGGCAAGAGCATTTGCCCTCCTTGTAGGATTTAGAACGGCAATTTTTATCCCTCCTGTATTTTTCATTATGCCATGCCTGATAAAGTAACAATGTTCAGACAGTATATTGACATTAGTCTCATGTCCAGTGGGTACAACTGTTTTTCAGTAAAAAGTGACAAGCAGTTATGCGTGCAGGACCAAGCATGTTCCAAAGAGACAATCCTTATAGTTAATGAGAACATGCCAAAGGAAGAAAAGAGAATAACCCTAGTGAAATTACACAGAGAGTTTGGACATGCTTTGCCAGAAAAACTTATTTCACTGTTGAAAAGTGCTGGTAAAGTGCACAAGAATATTTGCACGATTCTTAAAGATGTTTGTGTAAAATGTGAAATATGTCATCTCACTGGCATCTGAAGTCAAAACTTGTGTTTGGTTTCTCAATTGCTCATAACTTGAATGAAATTGTTGCACTTGATTTGCATGAAATTTATCGGAATTTGTATTACAGTGGAGCCCACTTAATTGGATATCTCTTAACTGAATAACCCTGTTAACTGAATATAATTTCTGAACACAAAATCATTTACCATACCTTCAGTACAAATTTGACCTGTTAATTGAATATAGGTCATAGAGTAAACTCCTGTTAATTGAATAAAAAATCTTGTAATCTGTCAAGAAATTACCCTCACTCTCCCCAGTTTTCCTTTGTTTATAGACCTATTGGGCCTCAATATATCCAATACAGGCATTTAATCTATTATATCTTGCTTGACAGAACAAGATATAATAGAATAAATGCTAGGTTTATCTCTAGAATACAGGAAAGTGACGCAATCCCTGTTAATTCAATACTCCTGTTAATTGAATAATTTTCATGGCAAAGTGACTATTCAATTAACAGGTTTCCACTGTATCTGTATGTTATTGATATTTTCAGCAGACTGATTGCACCAGCCATTAAATGAAACAAAAGTCACCAAACTATTGTGGATAAATTCATGCAACATTGGATTGCCATATCTGGGGTGTCATCTGTTGGTGTATATTCAGACAATAGGGCAAAGTTTTCAATGAAATTTTTAGGGACATGGCATCTAACCGTAGTATGACAAGTCAAAATAACTGCTGAATTCAGTCCCTGGTGGAACAGAATTGTTGAGAGACACAATGCAACTCTCATATCTGCACTTCTCAAGCTCAAAGATAAATCACTATCATGGGAAACTGCTCTGGCTCAGGCTTTATCTGTTAAAAACAGTCTCATTTCAGTACATGGGTTCAGTCCATACCAAATAGTTTTGTGTTGAGAAATCCAAATTTACCCTCACTGCTAGTTGATCGACCAACCACTATGGAGGGTTGTATAACCAGCAGATTTTTCTACACATGGACCGCGGGTGATTTCCACCAGGAGTGAGGCTCGAGTGAGTATAAGCGTGGTGTCTAATGATGGTAGCCCTTTCCAATGTATACAAATCACTGCTCCTGGGGATTGGCCGCCTAATGTCACAGGAAGAGTACATGTTTATTTGCCGGAGAGTGCTGACCAGTGGAGGGTATGAGATAATGGACGTTGAATATAATAATGGGCTTGAGCTCCTAAATTGATGGGGAATTTCTCTTTCTTAAATTAACCGTTCCAGCAACCACTAGCTCATTCCTGCAGATTGCAACTGTTTGTTCATGAGACACCATGCAGTGCTATGCTTCAATGGCATACAGCTGATTTAACGAGCTATTTCAAGGAAGATCGGCTACACAACATCTGTCAGACAGGTCATTGAACAAACACAGCTAGCTTTCCAGATAAGAACTCACAAATTAACTGATTATCGCGTATCTCAATTAACTCGAAATAACTGCTATTATTAAATGAAATTGTCAATGACACTGCAGCTTAACTTGAAAGTATGGTGTGTTTGATGAAAAGGATAATGTCCATCGTTTATGAAAGGATTATGAAATACGAGAAGAAGTGTGATGATTGAGAATATGTTAATTTCTGGTCCCTGTAAGCTTTGTTTACAAAAAAAATAATTAGAGGTGTAGACTGTACTAAGAATTGAGGGGGTGGGTTAATGTGACTCTCACAGTTAATGTATGTCAACCAAAGTTACCAAGTTACAATGAAATTATTCCAAAAAGAGTCATCCTATCAAGTTAAAATGGAATCCCTTCATAAATACAACCTGTAGACTGTGCTAAAGATATTCAGTCTTCGGGCCTGTGTAGCCATCATGATTGACTGATCACAACCAAAAGGGGATATTTTCATATAGACATTATCTGGAGTCATCCTACCAAGTTACAATGAAATCCCTTCATAAATACGACCTGTAGACTGTGCTTAAGGTTTTTGGGCTTTGGGCCCCTGTAGCTATCACAGTTGACCGATCATGACCAAAAATGGATGTTCTCATCTAGACATGATATGGAGTCATCCTACCAAGTTACAATAAAATCCCTTCATAAATATGACCAGTAGTCTGTGCTAAAGGTTTTCGGGTTTTGGGCTCGGGCAGCCATTATGGTTGACTGATTGCGACCAAATGGGGAAGTTCTCATCCAGACATCATATGGAGTCATCCTACCGAGTTACAATGAAATTCCTCCATATTAAATACGACCTGTAGACTGTGCTAAAAGTTTTGGGGTTTCGGGCTTAGGCAGCCATCATCATGACCAAAAGGGAAAGGTCTCATCTAGACAATAAACAGAGTTATCCTACTAAGTTACAATGAAATCCCTTCATAAATATGACCTGTAGACTGTGCTAAAGGTTTTGGGCATGGGCAGCCATCACGGTTAACCAATCGCGACCAAAAGGGGATGTTCTCATCTAGACACGACCTCAAACCTGCATATGAAATTTTGTGACAATTGGACAAGAACTACGGGTGTAGCCTGTGCTACAGGAAAATGTGAACAGACTCACAGACTAACAGACTTCCGCACTTGTGATGGCAATAGCTCATCTTGACTTTGTCAAGTTAAGTTAAAAACTAATTTCTAAGTGTCCAAATGTAATGCCTAGCCTTGTCATATATGCCTTCCATAGAACACATAGAAATTAGATTTTTAATAATAATGGTTAATTCAAATTAACTGAGATATGTATATGTATGACAAGGCTTGGTATCACATTCAGACAGACAGAAATTAGTTTTTTAATAATAGTGGTTAATTAAAGTTTATTGAGATATGTGATAATCAGTTAATTTGTGAGTTCTTATCTGGAAAGCTATGTTTGTTCAATGACCTGTCAGACAGACATTGTGTCAACAATCTTCCTAGATAGAGGTTGTTAAATCAGCTATACGTCATTGTCAGGACAGGCCCGAACCAGCCTTTTGCAAATTAACTGATTATCACATATCTCAATTAACTCTAATTAACGGCTATTATTCAAAAATAGGCCGATGAAATCGTCAGATGTGTACCCATATGCGCAACTAGTAGAAAGCTGAATGGCAGAGGGCCACCACCGATGCCGACATTATGTACACCATGGGTACATATAGAAATGGATTGGAGGAGAGTGTAATTTGATGAATAAAGGGTTAATATCTCCGGATCAAATTATCAGATTTACATAAAAAACTATACAGCACAGCACATCAGTAACCTGAATACATATAAAAAGTAACATGACAATCGGATTGATATTTTTTTAGTTATCTCATGCCAAAGGGATTGAAGGAATTTTCAATTTGAAGGATAAAGGGTTAATATCTCAGGATCAAATTATCAGATATTTACACCAAACACTATACAGCTCGGCACATCAGTAAACTGAGCATAAACATAAAGTAACTTGACAATCCAAGCAATATTTTTCAAGTTATCGAATGCCAAAGGGATTGGAGGAATTTTCAATTTGAAGGATAAAGGGTTAATATCTCAGGAACAAAATAACATATTTACACCAAAAACTACACAGCTTGGTACATCAGTAACCTGAAAACAAATATAAAGTAACTTGACAATCCAAGCAATATTTTTCAAGTTATCTCATGCCAAAGGGATTGGAAGAATTCTCAATTTGAAGGATAAAGAGTTAATATCTCAGGATCAAATTATTAGATTTTCACCAAAAACTATACAGCTCGGCACATCAGTAACCTGAACACAAATATAAAGTAACTTGACAATCCAAGCAATATTTTTCAAGTTATCGAATGCCAAAGAAATGGATACAGATGGACAGATGGACAGACGGACAGATGGACAGACAAAGGATGGACGAACAACGGCTGGCCACCCCGGATGCCTGCTTTATGTGTACCATACATAGTATGGGTACACATAAAAATTAATTTTGTCATGTCCAAATGTGATACCTAGCCGTGTCATCTACGTATCACAATTAACTCCTGGGGCCTGTACTATAAAGCACAATTATTTGTAATCACAAATTATTAAAAAATAATTTGTATTTACAAATCTTTGTGACATTTGACAATCGCTTTGCAGTACAGTGGAGCTCACTTAATTGGATATCTCTTAATTGAATAATCCTGTTAACTGAATATACTTTCCCAACACAAAACCATTTACCATATCTTCAGTACAAATTTAACCTGTTAATTGAATATAGGTTATAGACCAAACTCCTGTTAATTGAATAAAAAATATTGTAACCTGTTCTGAAATTACCCTGACTCACCCCAGTTTTCCTTTGTTTACCGACCTATTTGGCCTCAGTACATCCAAAACAGGCATTTAATCTGTTATACCTTGTTTGACAGAGCCCATGGAGCTCTATCAATCAAGAAATAATAGAATAAATGCTAAGTTTATCTCTAGAATATAGGCAAGTGACACAATCCCGCTTAATTGAATACTCCTGTTAATTGAATAATTTTCATTGGCAAAGTGGCTATTCAATTAACAGGGTTTTACTGTACTCTGTAATTTTTAATTTGTAAATCTGGCACACTATTTAAATAATTTGCAAATAACAAAGTTAGGGTCTTTCTAAGAAGTTCTCTTTCCAACCAAAAACCAAATAATTATTTCTCGTCGGTTAAATTTTGAGCTACTTTGGGGGGATTGAAGTGGTCATTGTGATCGGATTCAACAACCTTTATCAGAATTCCTGTGTGATGGGCTTATCACATTCTCAAAAGGAACACATTTTATTTATTTATTTTGATGATACATTTTTTTTGCATTTTCCGGCTGAATCCTGAGCTGTTACTTCGGTTATTTCAGAAAAAGTTGGGTCTGTGTAAAGACGAATCACGTCAAGTGTCCATTAGTCTCTGTGGTCCAATGTTCCAATTGAGCTAAAGGCCATTGGTCTGAGAGGCAATTGGTCAGAAGATTCATTAGTCGTATCCGAACATTCAGGGGCTGGAAATCTATGAACAAATTTAAAGCAGTGAAATGAACAGTTTTATTAAATATTACAAAATTTGGTTCAGTATTATAAAACTGTGATCACAATTACTTTTAATACCAAGCCGTGTTCATTTGTAACGCAAGAGTAGTAACAAAATGAGTTGTAACTCGAGTACCATAGAAGTTCACAGAGTACAAATCTTTGTAATTCTGTTTGTAACATTGGAGGAAATTTTAATTACCGAAAAAGGTTTGTAATTTTTCTGAACAATTGTTATCGCATGTATCAGGGCATGTCATGCCACATGATAGTTATCATTCAACATGAAGATAGTATACTCATCGGACGAGGACACACATGATGCTATTCTTAATGAACACTGCCTACGTCATGAAAGGATATTCCAGAATTGACGTTTCGAGGTTCAATCAGTGAGAGAGTTCAGAGAGCATTACAGAGTGCCCGAAAGCATTGTCGACTACCTAGAGAGTAAGTAGGTTAAGCCATACCCTGGAATCGGCGACTGACAGGAATCGACCTCTGTCCCTGAATAAGAAGATTTTAGTTTTTCTACATTTACTTGGCACAAACGGGTTCTATCACTTTATACAAGATTGTCACGGTATTGGCAGAGTTACTGTTAAACGGATTGTGCACGATGTTATTCCACTGATTTTAACATTAACCACAGAAGTGATTCACTGGCCGGCTAATTCTGTTGCAGTGGCTGAGCAGTTTTTAAACTTGAGTGGAAGTGTATGTGGTGCATTGGATGGATCACACGTATGAGTAATGCCATCAGGGCTAGATGAAAGGAGTTATGTGAATAGGCACCACGTTCACAGTTGAATGTAGCAGTTGTATGTGGACCCGATACATATGAATATTTTATGAGTACGAATTCGCCTGGAAGTATGCACGACTCGCGGGTAGTTCGAGAATTGGCATTATGGCCCCAATTCGAGAACAATGAACGCAGACCATTTCCAGGAGCAGTGATTTGAGCAGATAGTGCTTACACATGTAGGGATTGGTTAATTACTCCGTTTCCTTGTGCTGAGGTGGTTGGAGCGCGTGCTTGCTTAAACAGAGCACATATGAAAGGCAGAAATCCAGTGGAGTGTTGCTTCGGAATAGTTAAGAACCAGTTCTATGCACTGAAAAGAATAATGAAAATCAAGGAAAAAGGACGATGTGCTGAGTTATGTCATTGTGCTTTCTTTCACATTGCATAACCTGTGCCTATGAGCGGATGACTCGGGAAATGATTTTGAGAACGACACACATGAAGCTGATACAGAGTCGTTTTGCTATTCACAAGACAACAATGTAGTTACCGATAAGAGAGAACAGCTACGGAAACATTTCCTCTGAAATCAACCTCCAGGAATCTCTGTACAAGACGAATGAGGGATGTGGTTTTCTCCAATAGTTGAATCAATAAAAGTTATGGAAAATCGTAGTCGTATACAACATATTGTTCCAATAAATGTGGGTGGGTTGGAATCTTAGTGGGGTGCAAAACAAAAGCAACTTCGTGGTTAGGATGGACTTTTACCTCTCTTCAAACAACTGAGCTATATTACGATGTTTTGACCTGAAACATGAACTTTATCGAATCAAAAGCAAAAAGAATATAATAGTAATTGAATGAAATAAATAAAGATTAATAAATAAAAATAGAAAAAAGAAGGTTCATGGGGTGATGTCGTTCTATCCAATCCGATGTATAGATATCACGAATTCGATTTGAAATAAAGTAAACATCTGATATCAACAAATCGATATATTTATAGGAGTAATTCTTTCCTAGAATTATTTATTTATTTATTTATATTTATTTATTAGGATTTAACTACACTTTCAACAGCCACAGTCACCTCGTGTCGGACAGATTTAAGGGTGGAGGAAGAGACCGGAGAATCTGGAGAGAACCACCAAGAGTGGCGAGCATCCGTCAAGCTCTCCAACATGCTAACCTGCCCTCAGCAGAACTTGGGTTACAGAGGTTGAAGACACGTGCACCATCGATGTGCAGTATGCCTTAGCACACAATGACACTGTGCCCACACACAGGCAAGTGGGATGAAGTGTCCTGCCCAAGGACACAATGTGGTTGCCGCAGGTGGGATTCAAACCGCGGGCATCTCAGTTTGCCGCCTGTAACTCTACCAACTTGGCCAATGCGCACCAAGAATTCTTTCCTAGAAACAACTACATATTAATATCCAAAGATTCTGATCAGTGGATCTAAAAAAAAGATTTTTAAAGAATATTCCTCATATTGAACTAAGTTATAATTTGGGCTCTCACAGGGAGCCCATATATGAACCCAGGGACTTTAACAAACTTGAATCTCCCCCCCCCCCCCCCCCCCCCCCCCCCACCACCAAGGATGCTGCACACCAAATATCAAAACATTCCGACTGCTGGATCTGACGAAGAAGATTTTTAAAGAAAATTCCTCATTCTGCACTAAGTTACAATTCAAGCTCCCACAATGAGCCCAAATATGGACCTAGGAAGGTGGCTTGAACAAACTTGAATCTTCCCCTCTAAGGATGCTGCATAAAAAATATCAAAACATTCCGACTGCTGGATCTGAAGAAGATTTTTAAAGAAAATTCCTCATCCCACAGTGAGCCCAAATATGAACCCATGGACTTGGCTTGAACAAAATTGAATCTCACACCCCTAGCATGGTGCATACCCAATATCAAAAGATTCTGCCTGCTGGATCTTGAGAAGAAGATTTTCAAAGAAATTTGACTGAAATGCACTAAGTTCAAATTTGGGCACCTATACTGAGCTCAAATATGAACCCAGGGGGCCGATTTGAACAAACTTGAATCAGATCCACCCCACAATGTTGCATACCAAATATCAAAAGATTCTGCCTGCTCGATCTAGAGAAGAAGATTTTTTAAGAAATTTGCCTAAAATGCACTAAGTTCAAATTCGGGCTTCTATAGTGAGCCCAAATATGAATCCAGGGAGCCGATTGGAACAAACTTGAATCAGATCCACCCCACAATGTCGCATACCAAATATCAAAAGATTCTGCCTGCTGGATCTGGAGAAGAAGAATTTTAAAGAAATTTGCCTGAAATGCACTAAGTTCTAATTCGAGGTTCTATAGTGAGCCCAAATATGAACCCAGGGGGCCGATTTGAACAAATTTGAATCAGGTCCACCCCACAATGTTGCATACCAAATATCAAAAGATTCTGCCTGCTGGATCTGGAGAAGAAGATTTTTAAAGAAATTTGCCTGAAATGCACTAAGTTCCAATTCGAGCTTCTATAGTGAGCCCAAATATGAACCCATGAGGCCGATTTGAACAAACTTGAATCAGCTCCACCCCACAATGTTGCATACCAAATATCAAAAGATTCTGCCTACTGGATCTGGAGAAGAAGATTTTTTAAGAAATTTTGCCTCAAATGCACTAAGTTCGAAATCGGGCTCCTATACTGAGTCCAAATATGAACCTAGGGGGCCAATTTGAACAAACTTGAATCAGATCCACCCTACAATGTTGCATACCAAATATCAAAAGATTCTGCCTGCTGGATCTGGAGAAGAAGATTTTTTAATGTTTTTCCCATTGCCTACAGTGTTAAAAAGTGCTGACTCAGCACTTTTTCAAAGTCCCGAAACTGTACCCTATGATAAAACTGATGGCAATTCTTTTTGGCCAATCCTTTCTGTTGGTCCCAAGGAAGCTTCACACCAAATAAAAATTCTCACTGCTGTGCAGTTTTGTAGATCTGGGCGTTTTAATTTTTTCCTATTTTTAGCTCCTACGGTCCCCACGGGGCTGCGGGGCAACATTTTTTGGCATAAATTAGGTACTTATGACCCAATAAGCCCTCACATAAAATTTGGTTCAAATCGGGCTCTCGGTTTGGAAAACTTAAATTTGGGGTGGGGCCAAAATTCTTTCCCCTCCCATAAAGTCGCCAAATATTGCCCCTCAAACTTTTCTTGAACAAACTTGAGTCTACACCTCAAAAGGAAGCTGCATACCAAATATCAAGTCTCTGCTATTGCTGGTTCATGAGAAGAAGATTTTCAAAGATTTTGGCGCCCCTTGGGGACGTGGCCCCACCCAGGAAGAGGGGCAACTTCATTTGAACAAATCTGAATTGACATAAGGTAATAAACATTTACCCAACATTTGAAAAATATTGGGCCAGTGGTTTCTTCGGAGAAGTTGGTTTTGTAAAGTTTTACGCCGGACGACGACGGACGGGCGACGGACGGAAAGCAATTAGTAAAGCTCCCCTTGAGCTTCACTCAGGTGAGCTAAAAAATAATACATTTCTTCATATTTGTCAAAATTAGGAATCGAGCATGTAATTCTTTCTGAGAAACAACTACATATTTGATTCCTAATTTTGACAAATATGAAGAATTTTTTAGTTTTTTAGCCATCAGGAATTAGATTTCATTACATGAGGAATCAGATTCTCTCTCTCTCTCTCTCTCTCTCTCTCTCTCTCTCTCTCTCTCTCTCTCCTGCTGGTTTGTGAAAAACAAACAGAGGTAGTGTGACAGACTATAAAGTTTATTGAAGATTTGGCTATTAAAAGAAGTATGGCGAAGACGCTCTTTCCTGTAGTTTGCAGCGCAGCAGTTTGATTTCAAGGCAATATTCTGCAGATGAATATTATTGATCTCCAACTTCAGCTTTCTTTTCTTCAATTAAAAAAATTCATCTTCTAAAAGTTTATCCAAACCACGCTTTGGTTTTTCCTTTTTGCTTGATGATTCTGATGTTTGCGATTGGTTTTCTTGAGGTTTGATTTCAGTTTGGATCACCTCTATGGCTTGCGAGCTTAAGGTAGTCGGCTGCTGTTCATGTCCAAATTGGACAGGCGTGTCAGGAACATCAACTGGGTAGAGTACAGCAGATTCGAGTCCGATGATATCAAGCACGACATTGTCAACCTCAGTTAGGTCACTTCCACCAGCACCAGTCTTCTTGCTGTCGCCTACCCTCTTCATAAAGCTCCACTTCAGGTTGGGCCAGAGCGTATCCGTAGCTTTTTGTAATCATGTACGGGTGCCCTCACAGCCCCTGCAATCTTCTTCCATGCCTCTTCTTTGACACCCTTTGTTATTGCTGGAGAGAGCTTCCCGAACAACAAATCTTTTTTCTCCCTCACCGCTTCAACAAAAACTGTCTTCTGGCTTTTAGTCAACATCTTAACTCTATCTCTACTTGTTCCAAAATGATCAACGCAAAAACAACAGCCGAGAAATACAACAAACTCGAGAAACCCATGCATCTTTTGAAAAACATTATTAGCCTATCACAGCCCTTTTGATATGGCCCATTGTCCCCATTAAAAGTGACGGCTTTCAATTCAACATCATAACCGGCAGAAAACAATTTTGTATTTTTTCTCAAAAGAATGTTTAATAGAGTACTATAAAACTTTTGTAAAAGATCCTTACATTGTTATTTACAAATTATTTAAATAATGTAGCAGATTTACAAACTGAAAAGTATGGAGTACTACCAAGGGATTGTTAATTGTCACTCATACTGTGTCTGTATATGTGAGTTAGTTTTCAATAACTTGTTATAACTAATCATCAGTCTTCATCGAACAGGCCCCTGAATGTATCATAAGATATTTCCAAATGAAACAAAATACAGCGTTTTGATTGGCTGAGAGGTACAGTGTAACTTGCAATCCACAATGTTTTTTTTTTTACACTGTGGTTAACCACGATGTAAAAACAAGAATTTACAATAGCAGGATATATGGCTAAAAAAACTAACAATTTATAATTATTAATTCATACCTTCTGCTCAGTTATGTTAGAACAAAAATAAAAATACAGGAAATTTAATATTTATGTGCAATAAAATATTACAGATATGGATATCATTGGAACTGGTTCATTGAGCCAGTTCCAATGATATCCATATTTGTCTGTTTTTATTTATTAAGAAACTTACAAAGCTTGGAACGAGCTCGTCGAGTTAATTCCAACAATGAGGGGTCACATGATATGGTTTTGTTGAAATGTTTTGAAAAATTTAAAAAAAATGATATTTAAAATAATAAATATTGATATCGTCTGCATTGGGTAAAGGGTTAACTGTGTATCAGAATTAAGTCCAAAATTGGGCATCTAGACCTCAACCAGTGTAATTTACAAATTACAAAATGTGCACGTTCCAATGAGGGGGTCACATGAAATGGTTTTGTTGAGTTTTTTTTTTAAATTTGAAAAAACAATAATTAAAATAATAAATTTTGATATTGTGAGCATTGGGTAAAGGGTTAACTCCATCTGCAGTAAAGAACATTACCAAAAAAAAAGTAAATAATTTGTTCATGTTCTCATAATGCACAGTGATTGAATATTTAAAACAAGATGCCCCATCGGGCCTGAGGCACTCACCTGACCAAAGTTTGTTTAAAGAAAGATTTAATTAGCAACTATGGCTAGTAAACACTACAGAGGAATAAAGTTATTTTCCCCGCATTTCCAATGAAAGTGTCAATGACACTGTAGCTCAACTTGTCAAGACATGTACATGTATAGTATGTGACACAGCAATGACAAACATCTAGGTAATGACCTGATAACAAAGGTACATATAAAGTATTGTAACGGTCTGTGCATAAATACTGGCCGTAGCCTGTAACAAATGTATAGGTAAAGTATTGTAAAGGTGGGTGACAGTCAGATGTTAAACTAGAAAAGAAATCTTTGAGTCCCAGAGTGGGTCTGACTGAACCCCAAAATATTTGTTCTCATAGCACAGTGATAACAAAGGCACCCCAAAACACACTCATCCCTGTCCCAAGGTGAAAACAAAGGTACCCAAGAAGTTTCGTGAAGATCAGTTCATAAATACAATTTGAAGAATAAAGGGTTAATATCTCAGGATCAAATTATCAGATATTTACACCAAACACTATACAGCTCGGCACATCAGTAAACTGAGCATAAACATAAAGTAACTTGACAATCCAAGCAATATTTTTCAAGTTATCGAATGCCAAAGGGATTGGAGGAATTTTCAATTTGAAGGATAAAGGGTTAATATCTCAGGATCAAAATAACATATTTACACCAAAAACTCTACAGCTTGGTACATCAGTAACCTGAAAACAAATATAAAGTAACTTGACAATCCAAGCAATATTTTTCAAGTTATCGAATGCCAAAGAGATTGGAGCAATTTTAAATTTGAAGGATAAAGGGTTAATATCTCCGGATTAAATTATCAGATTTACACCAAAAACTATACAGCTCGGCACATCAGTAACCGGAACAAAAATATAAAGTAACTTGACAATCCAAGCAATATTTTTCAAGTTATCGAATGCCAAAGGGATTGGAGGAATTTTCAATTTGAAGGATAGAAGGTTAATATCTCAGGATCAAAATAACAGATTTACACCAAAAACTATACAGCTCGGCACATCAGTAACCTGAACACAAATATAAAGTAACTAGACAATCCAAGCAATATTTTTCAAGTTAACGAATGCCAAAGGGATTGGAGGAATTTTCAATTTGAAGGATAAAGGGTTAAAATCTCAGGAACAAAATAACAGATTTACACCAAAAACTATACAGCTTGGAACATCAGTAACCTGGAGATATATATAAAGTAACATGAAAATTGGATTGATATTTTTTGAGTTATCTCATGCCAAAGGGATTGGAAGAATTCTCAATTTGAAGGATAAAGAGTTAATATCTCAGGATCAAATTATAAGATTTACACCAAAAACTATACAGCTCGGCACATCAGTAACCTGAATACAAATATAAAGTAACTTGACAATCCAAGCAATATTTTTCAAGTTAACGAATGCCAAAGAAATGGATACGGATGGACAGATGGACAGACAGACAGATGGACAGACAAAGGATGGACGAACAACGGATGGCCACCCCAGATGCCTGCATTATGTGTACCATACATAGTATGGGTACACATAAAAATTAATTTTGTCATGTCCAAATGTGATACCTAGCCGTGTCATCTACGTATCACAATTAACTCCTGGGGCCTATACTATAAAGCACAATTATTTGTAATCACAAATTATTAAAAAATAATTTGTATTTACAAATCTTTGTGACATTTGACAATCGCTTTGCAGTACAGTGGAGCCCACTTAAATGGATATCTCTTAACTGAATAATCCTGTTAAATGAATATACTTTCCCAACACAAAACCATTTACCATATCTTCAGTACAAATTTAACCTGTTAATTGAATATAGGTTATAGACCAAACTCCTGTTAATTGAATAAAAAATATTGTAACCTGTTCTGAAATTACCCTGACTCACCCCAGTTTTCCTTTGTTTACCGACCTATTTGGCCTCAGTACATCCAAAACAGGCATTTAATCTGTTATACCTTGTTTGACAGAGCCCATGGAGCTCTGTCAATCAAGAAATAATAGAATAAATGCTAAGTTTATCTTTAGAATATAGGCAAGTGACACAATCCCACTTAATTGAATACTCCTGTTAATTGAATAATTTTCATTGGCAAAGTGGCTATTCAATTAACAGGGTTCTACTGTACTCTGTAATTTTTAATTTGTAAATCTGGCACACTATTTAAATAATTTGCAAATAACAAAGTTAGGGTCTTTCTAAGAAGTTCTCTTTCCAACCAAAAACCAAATAATTATTTCTCGTCGGTTAAATTTTGAGCTACTTTGGGGGGATTGGAAGTGGTCATTGTGATCGGATTCAACAACCTTTATCAGAATTCCTGTGTGATGGGCTTAACACATTCTCAAAAAGGACATGTTTTATTTATTTATTTTGATGATACATTTTTTTTGCATTTTCCGGCTGAATCCTGAGCTGTTACTTCGGTTATTTCAGAAAAAGTGGGGTCTGTGCAAAGACGAAACACGTTAGTGTCCATTAGTCCCATGGTTCATCAATCCAACAGCCTGTGGTCCAATGTTCCAATTGAGCTGAAGGCCATTGGTCTGAGAGGCAATTGGTCAGAAGATTCATTAGTCGTATCCGAACATTCAGGAGCTGGAAATCTATGAACAAATTTAAAGCAGTGAAATGGACAGTTTTATTAAATATTACAAAATTTGGTTCAGTATTATAAAACTGAGATCACAATTACTTTTAATACCAAGCCGTGTTCATTTGTAACGCAAGAGTAGTAACAAAATGAGCTGTAACTCGAGTACCATAGAAGTTCACAGAGTACAAACCTTTGTAATTCTGTTTGTACCATTGGAGAAAATTTTAATTACCCAAGAAGTTTTGTGAAGATCAGTTCATAAATACGAGCTGTATAGAAGTTGTGACAAAAAACTGATTGGACCTAATTTCGGTACAAAATGGCCACTGGCAGTCATCTTGAATTTTGGACCGCACTAAGAAACACTCGTTCTCATCCCAGGGTGATAACAAAGGTACCCAAGAAGTTTCGTGAAGATCGGGTGATAAATACAGCCTCTAGCCCAAGCCATATTGACATGTGCACTTACAGTGTATAAGTAGCATTAAATAAATCAAAATTCATCTAATTTGCATAATTTCTGCACAAGAAAAAAACCCGTACTATATGTGATGTATTCCATGTTACTAAACATTCATACAAAAATTTATTCAAATCAGAACTTTCATACAGAAGTTCGGTACAAAAGACTGATTGCACTAATTTTGGTACAAAATGGCTGCTGGTGGCCATCTTGAATTTCGGACCATACCCCAAAACACTCGTTCTCATCCCACGGTGATAACAAAGGTACCCAAGAAGTTTCGTAAAGATCGGTTCATAAAAACGGCCTCTAGCCTGAGCCATATAGAAGTTGTGTACAAAAAACTGAATGAGCTGTAACTCGAGTACCATAGAAGTTCACAGAGTACAAATCTTTGTAATTCTGTTTGTAACATTGGAGAAAATTTTAATTACCCAAGAAGTTTCGTGAAGATCAGTTCATAAATACGAGCTGTATAGAAGTTGTGACAAAAAACTGATTGGACCTAATTTCGGTACAAAATGGCCACTGGCAGTCATTTTGAATTTTGGACCGCACTAAGAAACACTCGTTCTCATCCCAGGGTGATAACAAAGGTACCCAAGAAGTTTTGTAAAATTCGGCCTCTAGCCTGAGCCGAATTGGCATTTACATTTACAGTGCTGAAAGTAACACTGAATAAATCTAAGTTAGTCTAATTTGCATAATTTCTACACAAGAAAAAAACCTGTATTATATGTGATGTATTCCATGTTACTAAACATTCATACAAAAATTTATTCAAATCAGAACTTTCATACAGAAGTTCGGTACAAAAGACTGATTGCACTAATTTTGGTACAAAATGGCTGCTGGTGGCCATCTTGAATTTTGGACCATACCCCAAAACACTCGTTCTCATCCCACGGTGATAACAAAGGGACCCAAGAAGTTTCGTAAAGATCGGTTCATAAAAACGGCCTCTAGCCTGAGCGATATAGAAGGTGTGTACAAAAAGCTGATTAGACCTAATTTCGGTACAAAATGGCCACTGGCAACCATCTTGAATTTCAGACCGCACTCAGAAATACTCGTTATCATCCCAAGGTGATAACAGAGGTACCCAAGAAGTTTTGTGAAGATCGGTTGATAAATACAGCCTCTAGCCCGAGCCGTATTGACATGTGTACTTACTGCGTGTAAGTAGCACTGAAAAAATCAAAGTTCATCTAATTTGCATAATTTCTGCACGAGAAAAAACCCGTATTATATGTGATGTATCCCATGGTACTAAACATTCATACAAAAAAATTATTCAAATCAGAGCTTTCATGTGGAAGTTCTGCACAAATATCTGATTGCCCCTAATTTTGAACAAAATGGCTGCAAGCAGCCATCTTGAATTTGGGACCGGACCCAAAAACACTCATTCTCATCCCACGGAGTGATAACAAAGGTACCCAAGAAGTTTGGTAAAGATCAGTTCATAAATGCGGCCTCTAGCATGAGCCGTATTGGCATTTGCACTGACAGTGCTGAAAGTAACACTAAATAAATCAAAGTTAGTCTAATTTGCATAATTTAAGCACGAGAAAAAAACCCGTATGATATGTGATGTATCTCATGGTACTAAACATTCATACAAAAAATTATTCAAATCAGAGCTTTCATATGGAAGTTCTGTACAAAAAACAGATTTCTGCATCGTAGGTACAAAATGCCGGCTGGCAGCCATCTTGAATTTTGGACCGCACCCAAAAACACTCGTTCTCGTCCCACAGTCATAACAGAGGTACCCAAGAAGTTTCGTAAAGATCGGTTCATAAATACGGCCTCTAGCCCGAACCGTATCCAATTGTTGATGTACGGACAGACGGACGACGGGCCATGACAAAAGCTCAAATCTGGCTTCGCCAAAGTTGAGCTAAAAATGAGGGGATATAGTGATGATCTCCATTCGTATATCCATACGTTAGTATGTCCGTACGACCCTTTTTTGGGCTATAATTTTGAAACTTATCTTACTTCTTAACCCCCTGCACACTGATGTCGAAATATCTAAAGTTCAAGGTGCAAATTTTTCCCATAATGCAACTAGAAATTTACCCAATTCAATCTTGTTTGACAGAGCTCATTCAGCTCTGTCAAACAAGATTGAATTGGTTAAATTCCCAGTTGCATTATGGGAAAAATGACTGCTTGAAATTTGGATATTTTGACATCAGAATGAAGGGAGTTAAGTATGGCATAGATATGACAAAAATAGGTTTAGTTTGTTGAATTTTTGTCACCAGGTGGTGAAAGTGTGTTCATATGCTCTGGAAGGTTCTCTAGGTGTGCATAAAAATTTCAGATTTTTGATTCGCACCCATGTGGCACCCATCGCGTGACTATTGTTGTTAGAGAATCAGTTTCTGGAGAAAGGCTCCTGGGGGTTTTAATTCGAAATGGTGAAAGTGTGTTCATATGTTCCTGTAGGGTTTCCAGATGTGCACAAAGGTTTCAGATTTCTGATTCGGCCCCAGGTGCCACCTGTTGCGCCACTTTTGTTGTTAGTGAATCGGTTTCTGGCAAAAGGCTCCTAGGGGTTTTAATTCGAAACGTTGAAAGTGTGTTTATATGTTCCGGTAGGGTCTCTAGATGTGCATAAAGGTTTCGGATTTTTGATACGGAACCATTTGGTGCATGTAGCACCACTTTTGTCATGAGAGAATCAGTTTCTGGCAAAAGGCTCATAGGGATTTTAATTTGAAACATTGAAAGTGTTTTCATATGTTCCGGTAGGGTCTCTAGATGTGTATAAAGGTTTTGGATTTTCTATTCAAACCCATGTGGTGCATATAGCGTCAGTTTGGTTATTAAGACATTAGTTTTTTACGGCAAAAGGCTCCTAGGGGTTTTAATTCGAAACGTTGAAAGTGTGTTGATGCGTTTCAATAGGGTTTCTAGATGTGCATAAAGGTTTCAGATTTTTTATTCAGGGCCCCCATGTGGTGCCCGTAGTGCCACTTCTGTCGTTAGAGAATCGGTTTCTGACGAAAGCTCCTAGGGGTTTTAATTCAAAATATTGAAATGTTGTTATATGTTCCGGTAGAGTGTCTAAATGTGCATAAAGGTTTCAGATTTTTTATTTGGCCCCATTTGGCACCTGTAGCGCCACTTCTGTCATTAGAGAATAGGTTTCCAGTGGAAAGCTCTCAGGGGTTTTAATCTGAAATGTTGAAAGTGTGTTCAAATTTCAGGTAGGGTCTCTAGATGTGCATAAAGGTTTTTGATTTTTTATGTGGCACCCATGTGGTGCCAGTAGTGCCACTTTTGTAGTTAGAGAATGTGAATTGATTTCTGACTATAGTGATGGCATACTGAAAATGTGGGGATACACCTTAGTATGCTTTGCACACAAATGATACCATTCTAGTTTAATTACTTATAACTCTGTTGTCCATGCCAGCTGATTTTTTTTTCTAGTATTGGGATGTTACCACAGAAATAAAATACACACAGATTTCTAGAGAGTCCAAATATCAACCTAGTGACTTAACTTGAACAAAACTTGCATCTGACCCCTTCCCCTCCACCCCAAGGATGATGTATACCAAATATCAATAGATTGTGAATGGTGGATCTGCAGAAAGAGATTTTTTTAAAGATTATTTGTCATATTACACTAAGTTAAAATTTGGGCCCCCATAGGGGGCCCAAATAAGAATTCAGGAACTTGATTTGAACAAGCTTGAATCTGAGCCCGGCTAGGGTGTTGTATACCAAGCATCAAAATATTCTGAATCCTGGTCTCATTGTGATTTCAAAGAAAATTCTTCTTTTGCACCAAGTAAAGTAAAAATTGGGGCTCCAATAGGGAGCCCAAATATTAACACAGGGACTTAATTTTTCTAAACTTGAATCTGATTATCCTAAGAAAGGAGTAAATAATAAATATCTGACTAGTGGTTCTGGAGAAGATGCAGTTTAAAGATGATTCCTCATATTGGAATGAGTTAAAATTCAGGCTCCAGTCTAAGCAAAATATTAATTCAGAGACTTGATTTGAACAAACTTAGATCTGACCTCCCTAAGGATGCTGTATACCAAATATTAAAAAATTCAGCCTGGTGGATCTGAAGAAGTTTTTTAAAGATTATTCCCCATATTGCACTAAGTTAAAATTTGAGTCCCCATAGGAAGCCCAAATATTAATTAAGGGACTTGATTTGAAAAAACTTGAATCCGACCCTAGTAACAATGATGTAAATAAATAAAATAAATAATTTATAAGCCTAAAATCAACAAAAGTGCTCTTTGGCTTTACAAAAACTAATGGAATGCCAACCTATACCAAATATGAAATGATTCTGACTGGTGGTTCTGAAGAAGACTGTTACAGATCATTTTCCATATTGCCCTATGTTAAAATTTGGGCTCCTACAAATATCAAAAGATTCTGATCAGTGGTTCTGGGAGTAAATTTTTTTTAAAATTTTGCCAATATGCTGAATCAGCATTTTTGCGAAAGCTGAGTGATCACAATAGCTCATCCTGACTTTCAGTGTGAGCTAAAAATTGGAGCTCACTTGTATGTGAAAAGAGAGCATAATGTGCAAAGCACACTAAAGTTGAAGAAAAAAATTACCGATAAAAAAGGTTTTTTGACACGACAGAGTCCACATTTCTTTGATCATTTTCTTATGTACTGCTTGTTATACCTCCACCTCCCCTACCCACACAAACAAAGTGTAGGTGGGGACACAGGGTATGTTGTGTTGAGCTTCCCTATCCATCCATCTGTATGTGAGTGTATGCATCTGTCCAACATTTGTTTTTGTTCAATAACTTTTCAACAACTACATGCAAGTGGAATTAATTGAGTTTTGATATGCATACTTATAACTAAACAATATCTAACACAAGTTTGATTTTGATGAACTTTGCCTGGGACAAACAGAATTTGAACAATTTCTGCTGTTTCTCTTTTTCTTTTACTTTTTTGGCCAAAACATTTTGACAATTTTTTTCTTCAGTCCAATAGCTATTGAGCTACTATTCAGTTACATTTGGGTATGCATTTCGTCCCCTGAGTTCCAATGTGTTCTATGTGCCAGTAGGCACATAGAACACATTGGAACTCAAGAGACGATTTGTTGTTGAACAATATCTAAGCCATGTTCTATTTTGAACAACTTTCAACTCTTTTTTCAGATTTTTTAACAAAACTGACTAAGGCCCCACAAAGTAGATCTTCTGTTTCTCAGGCCATTTTTTGTAAAATTGCATGCGTGCAGGCCATTTTTTTTTTTTAATATATTTTTTGTAATTATTTTTTGGCCATCAAAAGTTCATGTTCTCGCTTTGTTTTATGTTTTAGGCCTCATAATCTACAGAATAGCATGGGTGGTGGTGTATTTCATCCCTTGAGTGCAAGAAGGCTTTGCAATGCTTTCACATTACAAAGCTTGTTGCACTCAAGGGACAAATTTATAAATTTTATTAACTCGGATAAAATATCAGACATAAATCATTTAATTATTCTTTTTTTTTAAGTTTGCACTGGTTATAAAAAGACAATATGCATGCGGCTGCCAAAAGGACCATGCGGGAGAGCCTGAGAAACCCATTTTCAACAGACTTAACAAGACCATATCAACAGGTGGTTTGCACTCCGTACCACAAATCACAACCTCTTTGTTTTTCTTCCAATCTCAGAAATGTATTAATTTGCACACGACTCACTCGGTTTCACGTGGCACCGACAAAGCACCCATCTCCATCACAGCCCTTGCATAACTTTTGCGACCAGTCACCTTTTGCCATAAGCTGATCTCGAATAAACTTGCACGCGAGTCGCAACTTTCCACAACTCTCAGAGTGCACACGACACCAGCGAAGCACCCATTTCCCTCACAAAGCTTGCAACCTGCGTCTTGTTCAGTTCTGTCATCTGCTGCACTTGAGAATTTTCCCACCACCCCCCCAACACCACCGGGAAGCCACCTAAACCATGGGGCCTAAGGGCCTAATGTTTCACAGTCTCCCCCATTCAGTCTAGACATGACCAGGTTCATGTCAGCACAGATGTTCACATGGGCATGTGCAGTCATGCCCCACCCTATGGGCTCGGTATCTCAAGCACATCCCCAGGCTTGACTCTTGGCAGCCAGGGACTTGGCTAAAGTAAGAAGTGGGGCTGCAGTCGAAACTCATTGCCAGGCTTGCCAGGGTTACCTTCAACCATGCACGGCAATGGGGGCCTGCCCAAGTCCCCACTGGGGGAGCCGCCATGGTTTTGCCTAAATCGTCGACTCAGTCGGTATTAAGTGTATATATGTCAACATAATCATACCTAGCTGCACTTAGCAGCAACATTCATTGTAAGCTCGCATCAACTGCTGCACCTTATCTCAATAAATATTTATACTGGCCAACTATAGTTTTGTTTCTTCTGTGGTGAGCAAATTAATGTTTTTAGGCTCAATATATTTTGAGAAATATTTAGTCTAACCAATAACATGAACAAAGATTCAGAATCACTTCATTTGTGCATGCATTCAAAACTACCAGTAGACAATATCAAAGTCAAGTTTAATTTTCTAGTGGATGCATACCAAATGTCAAGTTTATCTTGTTTACTAAGTGTTAAGTTACTGTCTTCCCTTTTCTGTCTGAATCATATCTTTACATAAGACAAAAACCAAAACAAAGTTAAGTTCTGCCTCAAGTTATATATTTGAAGTATTTAGTCCATTAATCATTTGAGATACACATTTCTGGAATGTTATTTTTCATAAGGTATTTTATACATGCAGCCATGTATCCACTTATATAACTGGTGGCCTGTTAGGGAATTATTTCAAAGTGATCATTTAACATAATTACCTGGTGCTGTGAAAACCTATTAACTGAATAGCCACTTTGTCAGTGAGAAATATTCAATTAATCAGAGAATTCAATTTATACAAATCTGTACATTTTCTAGTATTCTAGTAATAGACTGAGCATTTATTTTATAATATCATGTTTGACAAGAGTACATGTATGGAGCTCTGTAACTAGACAGGACTGCACAAATCGTTTGAATGGGTTAAAGTTTATCGCACGAGTTTGGGTGGGGGCAAGAATACGAGAGGCAAAGCCTTGAGGGGTATTCTGCACCAAACCAAACAAATCTGATAAACATTAACCAGGCATTAAAATGCGTGTACGATTCTGTATTTATTACACACATTTGAAAATTTCTTAAACCTTTACCTAACGAATCGGCAGCATCTGCCCACGTAGTTTACAGAATGAGCTGTTGGAAATCAATTATTTCTCAAAATATTTAAAAAAAAACCATATTGTGTGACCATCATTGGAATGAGCTTGACAGGCTTGTTCGTATGAAGGGTAACATGATATGGTTTTGTTGACATTTTTAGAAAAAATTGAAAAAATAATATTTAAAATAATAAATTTTGAAATTGTCTGTGTTCGATAAAGGGTTAAGCAGATCATTTACTGTAATACATAGTAAGAATTCACACTTGTCCCAGTTTCAGTACATGAGGTATGCCCCTTGAATTAGAAAAACAATGTTAAAATTTTTCATTGGTTCCCAGCAGATAAAATCTGTTTTAAACAACTGATTGTTTCCAAACTTCTGGAATATCTCAGCTTTGATCAAATGCAGGTCATGTTATAATGTATCAGGGAACTAAATATTTCAATTAAAGTTACCGGGAGAACAGTGGCATTGTGGTAGCCGGTTCCCGTCAGATCACCGAAGTTAAGCAATGTCAAGCCTGGTTAGTCCTCAGATGGGTGACCGTCTGAGCGATCGATTCAGACTCCCGCATTGTGTCCTTGGGCAAGGCACTTAACCCTGATTGTCCACATGGGGGCACAATGATGCCATGTACTAAGGCATACTGCACGTCGATGGTGCACATGTCTTCAACCAATCTGACCCTGACTGTGCTGCAGTGCGGAGTTACGATGTTGGGGAGCTGGCAGCTACTCGGTGGTTCTCGGCTTCCTCCACCCATAAAACTGTCATGGTCACGATTAGCCATTGTGCATAAGTATGTGACCTTAAACACCAATAAATAAATAAATAAATATAATTAGAGTTACCCGCCTTGATATGTTGCACTCGGAAATGATGCAATCTCTAAAAATAAACAGCCTTGGGAAAATGTATTGTTTCAATAAACGTTTGAAACATTCTATAGACATCTTGCATTATTGTTGAATATTTCTGATAAAAAGAGGGTGATTTGATAACTTTTGGACCTAAAAAATACAATTTACTTTTTGTGTGTTTTTGTAGGAAATTCCCTGAAAAATACGTGCACGTGACTGGTACTTCCATTCGTGTCAGTTTTTCTCTCTTATTTGTTGCATGACCCCCTGTTCGCGGGTGAGAAAAAGTTATCTGAAGGGCTATACTTGACAAAGATATTTGAATGCCAAAATCGCCTGAACGTTGTAATGGTCGCCTATGGGAAAATATTTAGTTCTGTGATACCATATTTTCAGGTTTATTCCTCTTATAGTTTGGGAATTACGCCCCTTGAATTAGACAGAAATGTTTAGAAAATAATGCACAGGATTATCAACCTTGAGAACCTGTATGGTACCCCTGTTTCTCTGTAACAGCTCAAACTTCTACAAGCCACATTGACCATCGCAAGTTGCTGTTATTACTGTAGGGGTAATCTAAATTACGGACAAACTTGTAGGTACCAACACTTCAGTTGTACACATACATGTATGCATATGTTTACATTATGCCCTGCGCATAATTCAGCATAGCTGACCATCCCAAACTGAACCAATCAAATAGCCAGGACTATTCAGACTAACGATACCCACAAGTCTTTATCACAAAACTTTGGAAGAACAGCAGCATTTATAATTTTCACACTTTTTTCAAAGTTTATCGCGGAAATATGTTTGAACTTCGTCTCTCTACGTATAAAAAATTATTCGTGACCAAGAGTTCTGCACCCAGTAATGTTTTTTCGGTTCTATTGGGCATTGAACGTGCAGTTAAGTGTACTTTGACATTCCCAGTGCCTACAGGATGCCACTTTCCGAACTTTTGATGCTTGTGAACCTTATTCTTATGGAACAGTACCCAAGACTTGCTTGTGCACTGGACTGTGACACGAAATGCCAGTGCTGCTATTTTTGTTCTTTATAGGCAATTTCACTTCAAATAACTGTTTCATACATTAACATTGTTCACTGCGAGCAGGGAAGAAGTGACAAAAACAAACTTGCATAGTTTTGGTACCCATACCGTGCCTCAGTCGGATTTTGGAAGGACAGTGCGCATGGGCCAGGAAATGAATGCAAACACAAACAATATGGTGGCGCCCAAGCAAAACGAAACCGAGGTTGATGGTTCGGTGACCTCCAAACTATTCTTCCATGTCATCTTCTTCAAATGGTCACTGACACAATCGGACAATTTCGCATTATCACAAACAACAGTTCCCGGAATTCATTCAAGCCACCTGGCGATAGACTATGAACACATTCCTCACTGGTTACGAGCGAGGCGCCCACAGGTTCGCCCCCCCATCAACATCGACCGTGTCAATGGCAAGCAAGCACCCTCGGTTGACATCCAGAATTCCTGTTCTCAAAAAACGTACCACACGGCCACAGGGCAAACACTATATCACAGCTAATACATGAAACACCCTGAATGCCTACATGGGGGCACGATGACGCTGTGTTCTAAGGCATACTGCACGTCAATGGTGCACATGTCTTCAACCAATCTAACCCTGACTGTGCCACGGTGCAGAGTTCAGAGTTACGATGTTGGAGAGCTGTCAGCTGCTCGTCATTGCTCGGAGGTTCTCTCTGGGTACTCTGGCTTCCTCCACCCGTAAAACTGTCACCAACATGATATGAACCTGGCTGTTAATGTGTCGTTAAACCCTAATAAAAAAAAAATTAAAAAAAAAAAAAATACACAAAACTGGACTTTGGACAAGTTACGGGCAGGTTTGGACGATTATGGAATCAAAACAGTAAATAATATCTGGAAACTTCTGGCCCTACAGTTGACCCTGGACAACATAGCCTGCACTGACAAAAGTGATAGACATGATGATGACAAACTGGGGGAAGCACAAAACAATGTGGATTCTGAATTGCAGGTTCCATTGCTCGACGATACAGTGTCATTCCAGGCATAAGGTGTACCGCCAACAGAACACCACATACTTGGGCAGGATTATCAACCCATCTCAACATCAGGGATTCCAGCCCTGTATTATCAACAGCCATAGAGCCTTTTTGAAGCCCATTCTATTTCCCCTTTCATTATACACTTGCATTCACAAATGAATTGAAGACCTGTACCACAAACATTGCTCCAAAGAATGTATGTCACATTGCACCTCAATAAAGAATATATGCACATATATCATTAGTTCTCTTGGTTGATAAATAGACAGAACCGCACAAGCGTTTGAATGGGTTAATGTTTATCGCACGAGTTTGGTTGGGCGCAATAATACCACGAGAGGCGAAGCATCGAGTGGTATTCTGCGCCAAACCAAACGAGTGCGATAAACATTAACCCATTCAAACGCTTGTGCAGTTCTGTATTTATTACACACCTTCGCAAATTTCTAAAACAGGCCGTTTACAGTGATACTAAGTGAGAATTAACCTATCCTTCTGAGAAGTAAAGGAAATAAAATAAGACAAAAATCCAAATTATTCTTCACAAGCAGGAGACCAGTCTTATTGTTATTTCATACGCTGATTGAACTTTCATTCATAGTTTCAACTTGCAAATTGTAATGCGTCACCACTTCGATCGATGAAACACTGTTCATCTGAAATACAGTTCACTGTCTTTTTGTGCCTCAATTTTACAGCGCGAATTCTGAACGGCTGATGTGATCCCCACCAAAAAAGTTACCACACATTCACAAAAAACAATAGGTGTAAATTCGGAAAATCCATCAATGAGAAATTATAAAAAAAACTCACATGTTTATCTGACTTCCAAATTCCCTGCGACTGTTGTTACTCGACTTGTTGACAGACCGGTTAAGATTTTAGTCAAGATTACACTACTTACAGTAGCCATTGTCAATTTATCCCACGTAAATTAAATTTATATCCTTATTGTCCAAGAGAAATTATCGTATTGTTCACTATTCCTGCTCAAAATGTATTAAAGTTCATGTTATAGCCTTTAACAGGGGTACAGAATCCATACGAATTCAAGTGAATATCGACAGGCAATTTGTTTTGGATTTCGATTTGGTGACCTAGAAACTTGCTCGCGCAACGTCATTCATTCGAAATGACGTCACTCATAGACGCTTTCATATTCTGTTTACATTGTTCTTTAGTTTGAACTGTATGTGAGTCATTTCCATGTCATACTTTAACCCGTCGGGTTATTTAATCAATAGTCAGTCAGTATTGTTCACGTTAAGAAAATAAATTAGAAAGTTTCTTTTGATGGTCGGACAGTCATTACTACATGAGTTTCTTCAGAAACAATATAAACTCAGATACTATAGACTGCGAACATCCACTTTACAGCATCAAAATAAATGACCCATCGCATCGAAACGGGCCCATGTACTGTATCCTCAGAAATATGACTGGTTCCATTCTTACATTAAAAAAGTGCCAAAATCTGTATCCCACACGTGTGCAATAAAAGTTTATTTTTATCACACATCCTAGAATGCCGTGGACAAACCTTAATTTTAAATGGGTGTGTAATAAATAACAAAATTTGTGTTTTTCTAGGTTTTCCATCAGATAAAATCCATCTGCCACAACCAATTGTTTTCAAACCTCTTAAACCCTTTAACTTTGATGGAATACAATTTGAGTTGGATTTTGACATTTGTTCCTTCTGTAGTTTAGGAATGATTCCCCTTCAATTAAAAATGATAAAATTGGTGTGAATTTATTAGGTTTCCTGGCCTATAATACGAATTTGAGGTGCATGACAGCACTTGTACTTCACTGAGCTTCTAAATGGATAGTTGGAAGCATTATTAATATCTCAGCGCCTTGGAACATCCATTTTTATGGAACATTATAACACATGCTTTCTCAAGCAAAAAGCAATGGGTCACTGGTGTCAGTACATGGAATATACAACGCAAAGCAAATCTATGAAACTCAACTGAGAGAATTTCCAGGAAAGTAACAACTTTATGGGTCTTGGTCAGTAACAATAAACTGTATTTAACTGGTAGAGTGCTGAATTATTTGTGGTCATCAAAATTTGTGTCTTTTCCTTGTTACAATTCATGAGAGAGTGCGAAAGGCACTCTCTCATAAATTGTAAGAAGGCAAATCCTAACAAAACAAGAGCTGGACTTTCATCCGGTGCATACCCCCACGTGGTGTACCACCTAGTGTGGGCATACCTATGACCAACAAATATTATTTATGAATATTCTCGTATGGACTGACGGATGGATGCACAGATGGACGGACACAATCCAGTATACCCCCCCCCCCACCCTTCCATTTTCTTCAAAAGTTTTCAACAATTTCTAAGTCAAAAGGTATGGTAAATTGTTTGGTGTTTGGAAGTTTTATGCAATGAGGCAGAAGCCTTTGTCATAGGCAAACTGCATGCCATATTTCACTGAAATCCGATAACCCATACTTGAGATACAGGCTGAACAGACAAATAAAGTCTATTTCCTACAATTTCTAAGTCAAAAAAGGGGGATAACTCTAAAAAGGAGAATGTGAGAAATATCATTGAATCCTTTTTTTAAAGCCTATACCATAAGCAGTGTTCATAGCAAATTTTATTGCAATAGAACATTCGATACACAAGATACAGGCTGAACAGACAAAATTTGGCTCGGACGGACACAATTTCTAAGTGAATAAGTAATAAAAAAAAAAAATAAAAAAAAAACCAGTGTGGGCATACCTATGACCAACAAATATTATAAAAAATAATAATTTACTTAAGTTATGAATATTCTCGTATGGACTCACACATGAACGCACAGACGGATGGTCGGACAGATGGACACATGTAATCCAGTATAGCCCCATTTTCTTCAAAAGTGGGGGTATAATTATTATTTAACTTCAAAGGTAATAAGAAGCTCATCCACCAAATATGATGCATTTTAGTTGAAGCACCTGCACTTGAGAATAAAGCCCAAAAATGGGCTTCTTGCACTCTACCAGTTAATATTATTATTTATTTTTTAGGGTTTAATGACACTTTAACAGCCAAGGTCATATTGTGTCGGTGGCAGTGTTATGGGTGGAGGAAGCCGGAGTACCCGGAGAGAGCCACCAAGCAACGATGAGCAGCTCCCCCAACATCATAACTCCTCACAGCAGCACAGACAGGGTTAGATTGGTTGAAGACATGCGCACCATCGACATGCAGTACGCCTTAGTACACAGTGTCATCGTACCCCCATGTGGACAATCGGGATGAAGTGCCTTGCCCAAGGATACAACGTGGGAGTCTGAATCGATTGCTCAGACAGTCACCCATTCAAGGACTAACCAGGCTCGATGAGCTGACGAGAACCGGTTACTGCAATGCCACCGCGCCCCACCAGTTAATATAACTGAACACCATCTATATTATAGGTCATTACCACCATATGTGGCAGTTTTTAACTGGAATAGTGTGAATAAGTTACAATACACACAAAATTAATCTATATAGGTTAATACTGCCATGTGGGTTTCCAAGATAGTGTATTGAAATTGAGACCTTGTCTCTAAGCATTTATCGATGAATCTGTTAGGACTTGTCAATATATGGCCCAGAGGTGGGGTTGAGACTTCAATACACCATTTCAGAAATCCGCATAATGGTAATAACCTGTACAGATGGTGTTTCAAGTTTTCTTATAAGTACAGTTTATTTAACTTGAGACCCACTCCCTATACCCAAGAAATCAATGGATGTTCAAAATATGGATCTTGGTCACTGACACCACTCAGAAGCCTGATCATGAGAGCGCATTTTTCTAAGATGCTTAATTTTAGGAAAAGTTTTTTTTTTTTAAGTGACTTATGATTGATAAAGCAGCTGAATCAAATGATTTTTGCCAATTTTATTAACTCTACAGTATCAAGATCAAGTTAGCAGTTGAGTTGCTTAAGACTATTTAATAATTTTGTCAAGTTTGATTTTGAACTATTCTATCTTTTTGACACATTCTTTCGACCAAATTTCTGTGAAAGCCATAAGAAGTAGAGTAGTGCTTGTTTACTCACGTATTCTATACTGAATCAAAAAAGAAAGTATAATAGAAACAAATGGGAAAAAATAGCATGAAGGATGAAATATAATAGTTCTGGTGTTGCATGTTTGTGGACAAGAAGTTGTGCAAAGAGTTTAATGAAATGATGTTGTTGTTGCCCACCCAACCATATACAATTTCGCTACAGATTTCAAAATAGCATGTGCTACCCGAGAATGTCAAAATGAATGGGTGACCGACGATTTTCTTTGTGTTATGTTGTGCTAGAGAGCCTGGGTTATTGAGAAAACATGCTAGTTTTTGTCTTCCAACATTTTAAAAAATGCCAAGGTTAACCAAAAATCAGAGGTTGCGTGCCATTGTTATGCATGAG
The DNA here is from genome assembly GCA_031216915.1 of Pictodentalium vernedei. NCBI lineage: Eukaryota > Metazoa > Mollusca > Scaphopoda > Dentaliida > Dentaliidae > Pictodentalium > Pictodentalium vernedei. The sequence goes on along the minus strand of CM062288.1, from coordinate 158,268,511 downwards.
GCTGGGATACCTCCAGATAAGATAGCTGCGGAGTTCGGAGTCACTGTGGCCACTATTTACCATCTCACTGGAAGGTGTAGAACGACTGAATCCACTGCCAACCGACCACGATCAGGCTGACCAAGAGTGACGGCCCCCGCACAAAACCGACACATCAGGACATCTCACTTGCGGGATCGTTTCCTTCCGGCGATGAGGACAGCAGCAATTACTCCTGGTAGAACTAACAATAGAATTAGTGCACAAACTGTCCGCAACAGACTCACTGACCGCAGCATCCGAAGTAGACATCCATACCACAAACCAATCCTTACCCAACGTCATCGTACCGTCAGAATGGAATAGGTACATCAGCGTGTTCACTGGTTTCAGCAGCACTGGAGCACAGTTCTTTTTAGTGATGAATCATGATTTTGTCTATGGCACACTGATGGTAGGGCAAGAATGTATCACCGATGAGGACAACGGTTTTCTGATGCTTGCAGGTGGGAATGCGACCATTTCAGCGGGAGTAGTGTAATGGTTTGGGCAGGAATTTCCTTGCACCATCGAATGCAGTTGATCTTCATCGATGGTAATCTGAATATACAGCGATATAGGGACAAAATTCTTAATGCTGTTGTTGTCCCATTGTTCAACACTTACGTCGGATTGCAGTTATTCGAGCAAGACATTGCCTGATGTCACGTGACGGGTATCTGCCGTGGCTTTCTTGAGGAGCAGAGCATCAAACTTCTTCCCTGGTCCCCACTTTCGCCAGATTTGTCGCCAAATGAGCATCTTTGGGATCAATTGGACCGTCGGGTACGACTTCATGATCTTCAGACGTTAGTCGATTTACGTACGTTCTAAGGCAGGAGTGGAACGCAATACCACAGGGTGACATCCAGAGACTTATCAGGTCCATGCACCGTCGATATCCTGCCATCCAAGAGGCAAACGGTGGACATACATGCCACTGACTGCATGTGTGAATTTTTCATGTCACCCCATGTCTAAATTGCGACGTCCTGACGTGACGCTGGCAACAGTAAGAACATGAAATTATGCAAATTCATACAGCTGGACTCGAAATATGAACTTACAATAATTTGTTTGGGATTAAAGTTGATAATACTACAAAAATTGCTCCCGAAGTTTATTATACTTTCTTTTTTGACTCTGTGTATCTTTGTAACAAATCCCATGAGAACCGCAAGCAAGCCTGAAAATAAGCAGACTGTCATCTTCAAAATGAGGTCCCCCAGCAGGGTAGCATCACAAAATTTATCTTCTGTGAACCTCAGTCTGAATCAAGGTCTCAAGCCAAAACAGAAAGATGTACCTGGAGGATAAATTGGCCCACTGTATGGGATAGCATCATCAAATTCACCCTCTGGGGACCTCATTTTGCAACTGAAAGGTTGCTTATATTCAGGCTTGGCCGCAAGTAGAGCAGTGCTTGTTTTACTCAGGTAAGAAAGCTCTGTTTTACTGTTAAAATAGGATCCAGTAACCCAAACCTCGGATGAACATCCAAAAAAATGGGCAGCATACGTGTAAATAACTGGCTATAATTCTTTATTATTTATTTATTGGTGTTTAAGGTCACATACTTATGCACAATGGCTAATCGTGACCATGACAGTTTTACGGGTGGAGAGAACCACCGAGCATCGACGAGCAACTGTCAGCTCCTCAACATTCTAACTCTGTTCAACCTCTGCTCCAGCAGGGTTACAGCAGTTGAAGACATGTGCACCATCAACGTGCAGTACACCTTAGTACACGGCGTCATCATGCCCCCATGTAGGCAACCGGGATAAAGTGCCTTGTCCAAGGACACAACGTGGGTCATCGCCAACAGGGATCGAACTCGGGACCTCTAGCATAGAAGTCCAACAGTTTACCACTGAGCCACCGTGCTCCCAACTGGCTATAAACTTTACTTCATGCCTACTTTGTGGTCATGATATAGCCACAGATGATGAAAGTGAACTTGAAAATCACTAAATAAATAAACCTTTGGTCCAAATAGAAATTTTTTTTTTTTAATTTTGAGTCGAGCTGAATTTACATATATTTTTATTTTTTTGCGAGTTACGCACACAGCACACCTCAGTTCCACCTAGCAAGTGATTAACTTTGCCTAACGAATCGACTGCATTTACCACATAAAAAAACAAATTGTGCAGAAGAAAAAAATTCAACAAAATCATATCATGTGACCCCCCTCACTAGGTCAAACTGGTTGGGCCCATTCCAACATAATTTTAGAGTTTCCCGCCTTGAAATTTCCCATGTTTTTTATTCAGCAGAAGCCAAAAGTTGGATTCTAATGCAGAAATGACTCTTTTATCTCATGGAAGTGGGAAAATGTCTCTTTGGTAGGGTTGGGGATGATTATAGGTATCAGGGAACTAAATGTATCAGGGAACTAAATATTTGAATTAGAGTTTCCCGCCTTGAAATGATGCAATCTCTAAAAATAAACAGCTTTGGGAAAATATATTGTTTCAATAAAAGTTTGAAACATTCTATAGACATCTTGCATTATTGTTGAATATTTCTGATAAAAAGAGGGTGATTTGATAACTTTTGGACCTAAAAAATACAATTTATTTTTTGTGTGTTTTTGTAAGGAATTCCCTGAAAAATATTTGCACGTAACCGGTACTTCCCTTTGTGTCCGTTTTTCTCTCTTATTTGTTGCATGACCCCTTGTTCTCGGGTCAGAAAAAGTTGTCTGAAGGGTTATACTTGACAAAGATATTTGATTGCCAAAATTAAAGTGATGCGATCATATTTTTTTCTGCCGGAACGTTATAATGGTTGCCTATGGGAAAATATTTAGTTTGTGATATCAATAATGCTACTCACTCTCTTTTCACTCAAGCATTCTGTGGAGAATCATCTGACTGATTTATGATTCCTCCACTGAAGTAGCACGTCAAGTATTAAACCAAACTCAAATAAATTTTATTATGCTGCAAAAGGTTTATTAAAAGAATCGTGTAAAATTCACTTCAAATAATAGCGAACAGAACAGTACACAGCAAGCCTCATTCAATTTTCAAAATCAAAATACTTTACTTAACCCTTTACCCAACGTAATGGCCAAAACCGGCTAGCACTAGTCTACAAAACCACCAATTAATTTTCATTATATTTTCATTTTTGGTCTCAAAAATTAAAATTTTATAGTAATTTTCTTTTCTTATTATACCTACCACAACTGTTTACTACAGGCTTGCATTACAGTGGAAGTCTCTAAAGCGGAAAAATATACTCTCTATTTTGATCTTTCCCAAGCGATTTGGGAAAGAAAAGTGGTGCAAAAGCACCAAGAAAAAATAAGCCAAAATGGGTCGAGTACTACCGGCACACACCCAGTAAGGGACGCTCTTCTCCAAGTACAGATCGGATTCTGGTACCAGTGCGCAGACATGTGACAGATGACTCATTCTTTCGAATCCGTCAACATTGGAGTTATGTGACCAGCGGGGAGGAAGGATTCTTACCCGAATAAGAAGACAGGAGGGCCTCCAGGTAAACAATTCTGGTAGGTATAATAAGAAAGGAAATTTACTATAAAATTTAAATTTCTTATCAACCTACCCTACAATTGTTTACTGCAGGCTGAATAGACAATAGGAGGAGGGAATCACAAAACCAACCCCCACATAACCTGACTGCACTGGAACTGTGGACAGAAGAAGAGTTCCTTAGGCCTATCAAACCATAGCATCACAAACGTTAGTAAATGACAATGAGTGATGAGGCGTATGGCACTGTGTGACACACAGACAGAAAGGACAGTAAAATAGCACAGTGTTGGAACTGACCTTGAAGCCTAATGGCTACGGTAGACAACAGCCTGAGCAGAAGAAAGAGGGCCTAAAGAAAAAAGGTCCTCAGACTGCTCCTGCAACCGACGCAGATAGGTGGAGAAAGTATAAGCATTTCTTCAGTAGGCTGCCTGCATAACATCCGACAACTTGACAGAGTTATCATAAGCCCAGGAGGTAGACAAAGCATGCATCTCATGGGCAGAAATACGATTGGTAATACAATCATCAGTCGCTAGACGAGCATAAGCTGCGCGAATAGCAAGACAAATCCATCGAGAAATGGTTTGAGGAGACATCTTCTGTCGACCAGGAATAAGATACAGAAAGAATCGTTTCCTGCTTTTCCTAATGAACTGCATCCTGTTGAGATAAATGCAAAGTGCACGAACTGGACAGAGCAAAGGGCGATTACCCTCAGGCGAAGGAAGAGCCCTGATACAGATAGGAGGTGGAGTTGTTTCTGGTATCTGATTCTTTGCCAGAAAGGAGCAATCAGAGGTAAAAGTAACACTGTTGATGGAGCTCCTGAAAAAGGCCGGATCAACCGAGAGGGCATGGAGCTCACTAACCTGTCTAGATGAGGCAAAAGCCATCAGAAAAGCCGTCTTGAATGTGAGAAAAGGCATATCCACCTGGGATAAAGGTTCGAACGGTGCCCCCTCCCCCCCCACTCCCCCCCCCCCCCCCCCCCAAGCAAAGCAGCACCCAAGAAAGATTCCATCTTGGGGTAAGCTGTAAAATCCTAGGCCTTTTCAACGAAAAGTGCCAAATAAGCTTGGAGAGGTATGGATTAGTGCCGATACGACATTTCCCACATACAAAAAGGTCTCCGAAAGTATGGACCAGTACCCTTTGATGGTAACAGGCTGGATGGTAACAGACTGGAGACCCAGAGAATCAAACAGATATACCAGAAACTCTGCAATCTGTGTTATCGAAGGATTGGCATAATCAACAGAGTGATCAGCACACCATCGACCGAAGACCTTCTACTTTGCCGCATAATCTAAACCAGTGGAGTGCCAGCTTGAAGAAGAAATGCACTCCATTGCTCATCTTGAAAAACCTCTACAGAGGAGATGGGACCTGACAAAAGATATGCATGAAGGCACAATGAAGTCGGGTTGATGTGAAACCTCCTCGGGTGACCTTGGCAAAGAAGGTAGCGATGTAGAGGGAGATGTGCCAGAACCGCCGCCAATAGAGAGCGGAGCTGATTCATCCACACCCATTGAGGCGACAGGGCAGCGAGCAGAATGATTCAACAACTGCAGGTTCTGATCTTGGCCAGAGCCTGAGGCAGAATTAGAACCGGCGAGAAGGCGTAGCCGACTAGACCGTTTTAATCAAGTGACAAAGCATCCACGGCAAAAGCCAGAGGATCTGGACACGAAAGTGTCCACCTAATGGTTCCAACGGGTCGTGAAGAGATAGATGTGGGGACGATCCCACAGATTGCAAAGTGACTGGAACACTGCCCTGTGAAGCATCCACTTGGTGGAAATGACCCTGCCCCGTCTGGACAGGGAGTTGGCTAGGATGTTCAGACGACCGGGAATGTGACAAACAACCACTCCGGTGTTGACATCCTGAGCTAGCAGCAGAAGATCCCGAGCCATTCGTACATGGGGACCGAGTGCGTGCCGCCCTGGCTCCGAATGTAAGCGACCACTGTCAAATTGTCGGACAACAGAAGGACCTGACGATTCGAAAGGTGGGGGATCCACTGCTGGAAACTCAGAAGAAAAGCAAGCTCCTTCTGGTTGATGTGAAGAGCTGCTTGATCCTGGTCCCATACACTGTGAAGGGAAAGACCTAGAGGATCCAACATCGCACCCCATCCGAGATCAATGGCATCTGCTGTCAGAACACGATCGGACGTGGGCAAGTCCAACGGAACTCCACTGAACATCCATCGAGGGAAGAAGGTGACGATGAAGTGAGTCTGTAACTACAGCACCAGATCCAGAGGACTGACATTCGGCCTCCAACGACTGAGCAGAAAGTGTTGGAGACGTCTGACATGCAGCCCAACCAGAGGAATGCAATTCGTCACTGAACAGACCAAGCAGCCGGAAAATACTGTGAGTTGTCGCGAACGTGGACTGGGACAGAGTCAGGGTGAAAGCTGAGAGAATCACAGCCCTTTCCCGGGGAACTGCCACCATATTCAGCTGAGTATGGAAGTCCATCCCCAGATGACAAAGCGACTGAGAAGGGACAAGGTCTGACTTCTCATTGACTCTGAACCCTAGCGACGTGAGCAAGCTCACCAGTGTATCGACATCTGACTCCAGAAGAGCAGCACTGGAGATCCCCTGGAGGATATCGTCCAGATATGACGAAGTAGTCACCCTGAATTGTGTGCGATGAAAGGCTATTACATGCGACATCAGTCACGTGAAGGCCCAAGGAGCCAGGTTGAGGCTGAAAAGCATGGCCTTGAACTGGTAAACTCGCCCCAGAAAAGCTAACCTGAGATACTTTTGCGATGTTCGATGAATCGGAACGTGAAAGTAAGTGTCTTGTAGGTTGATGCTGGAAGCGAAATCTCCCTGGTGAATGGAGCGGCAAACCAACCTGAAAGTTTCCATGCTAAACTTGGGAGCAATGATAGACTGGTTCAGGATACTCAGATCGATAACCGGTCGGAGTTGGCCGTCCTTCTTTGGCACCAAGAACAGGCAGGAATAAAATCCCACTGAATAAATGTTCTTGACGATCACAATCGCAACTTTTGACAGGAGATTGTCTATCTCCATGATCAAAAGTTCCCGACGTGAAACGTCTGAAGGAACTTGTGTTGGAAGAGGCACTCTCGACAGAGTGCGGTGCCTCCGGAAGGATATTCGCAGCCTGGACCGAACAACATCTAACACCCAAGGATCGGATGTGACGGTGGCCCAATGGTCTGCGAACTCTGATATCCTTCCTCCAACCAGGGACAAATCGAGGTGAGGATCTTCATCTTGAGGCCTGACAAGGCCCGGGAGAGGAGAAACCACCTCCTCTACTAGATGAATGATCCTGAGTCCTCCCTCTGGTCTGTCAATGCTTACCCTTACCGTGTGAGTAAGAAGTAGAAGCGGCAGCAGGAGGATCAGCCCTTGGCTTCACAGAGGAAGCAGAAGGGCGATTGTTAGGCTTAGAACGGCCCCTGCCTCCAACAGAAGGCTGATCAAGATGGCGAAGCTGCAGCTGATCTTTGGAATGATGCAGGACGTCATCCTGGACTGTCGCCACGGAACCATGGAAAAGTTGTGGACCTGCCAAAGAAGCGGATCGAAGAGCAGTGTGCTGCCCCTCAGGAAGAGAACAGCTTGTGTCCAACACAGTGTCTCGGTGAACTAATTCCAAGTGAGCCATGTTACAAGCATGCATGTGAGTAAGATGCATGAGCGCCCTGGAAATCACACGCAAAGGAGCCTTACGTCGTCAAACCTATCTGGAGGCAGATAAGCGGCCAAAGCTGAGACAACGTGATCTGAGAGAGAAAGCATGCCCAGCATCTCTCTCAATAAGCCCAACAGGGACTCCAGAGTCGCCATAGGAATAACGGCTGACTTGGGCCTGATCCAAGGCCGTCAAAGTCTGGCAGACTGACGGATTGTCAGAATCGTAGGAACGATAACGCACTGGAGGCAAAAAGGTGTCAGCTCTGCATGGTGAAGAACGAAGTCTTCATAGCCTTGGAACTCAGCTTAGAGTCCAAAGCTGCAAATGCTTCAACCACCTGTACTGACTGGCATGGTCGAAGGCACCCAGAAGCGGGTTGCTCCACAGGCTGGAGGCGTGCGACCGATGATCACGGCCTGGCTGACACCATCGGCTGGTCTGGCGTTTGAGATCCAGAAGGAACTCAAACACAAAGTCAAGAGCTGCCCCCAAGTCAGAAGACTGTTGACCCTCAATGTCAGGTTTGTCTGACCCATCCTCTGAGTCAGAAGATACATGGCCCATCACAAGCAAACCAGCCGATGCCTCCCATGGTGTAGGCACACCAGGGGGATCAGAAAGCAGCCTGCTTCCAATCCCGGGAGGTGGTGCTGCGGGGGGCACCTGGAAACCACTAGTAGTCCCGCTGGAGGCAATGGGAAGGCCTTGGAAAGAACCTGAGTGAGTAAGGAGAGGGCCTCCCTAAGCTCACGGCCCATGGCAGCCGGTTCGACTGGAGAGGGACCACAGTCCTGGAACCAGGCATCTCTTCACCAGACAACTCAACAACTCCCGCAGTGTCCACCAGGATAGGGGGTATAACTCTCACTAGACGTAGTCGTGTCGGAAGGCCCCGAACAACATCGTTGCGGGTGTGGGAGGAACGGCCACGAGCACGCACCGTATGGTTTAAAGAAGCCCAAAAGATGGACAACCAAGACCCACAGAGCCCACAGGGTCGATCTTACAAACACCCATTACAAGTAGAGCAAGAAGCATGGGAGTCCTCCACATGCTTGGGCAAAAGGCATTGCCCACAAAATACAGTTCTGGGCATAACAGAGGTGAGAGCTGCAGAGAAAAAGGTGAACTCAACAGATTGAGATAGTAGAAGAACACCCCCAACAAGGAGAGAAAGGTGGCCGATAAAAACGGACCGGCAGGAACACAACAGCACCCAGACTGCTGACGGGGAGCCAAAAAGCACAAGTTCCACCAACAGAGAAAAGAAATTCTGCCCATAAAGCCCCCCACTGACATGTAACTCCAACAATAATAACACTGTCCAAAGGATAACATAAATCAATTTTATAATATGACATGTCTGAATCGCACGGTATGCAAAAGTCGCGAGCAAACACAGAGAATGCAATGAAAATGTGGATGAAATTAAGAAACGAGAATATATAAAAACAGTCCTGATATTAGAAGATCCTCAGATCAATAATTCTTGACACAGGAACAAGTAATCAAGGAGATAGTAGACCTGTTTTCTAACGCAAAGGATAGCACATCTCCTCAAGATGGCGGAAGAAAAAAGAATAAGTCATCTGTCACATTCTGCGCACTGATATCGGAGGAAGTTGTGGATTTGTACTTGGAGAAGAGCGTCCCCTACTTGGTGTGTGCCGGTAGCACTCGACCCAGTTTGGGCTTATTTTTTCTTGGTGCTTTTGCACCACTTTTTTTTCCCAAAGCACTTGGGAAAGATCAAAATAGAGAGGATATTTTTCCGAGTTAGGGACTTCCACTGTAATGCAAGCCTATAGTAAACAATTGTAGGGTAGATTGATAAGAAACATAGGTTATGACCCCTTTTTGGAACAAGCTCATCAAGCTCGTTCCAATGAGGTGTCTTAACCTATGTTTTTGAGACAAATGAAAGTGTCAATGACACTGTAGCTCAACCTGTCAAGACATGTACATGTATAGTATGTGACACAGCAATGACAAACATCTAGGTAATGACATGATAACAAAGGTATATATAAAGTATTGTAACAGTCTGTACATAAATACTGACCGTAGCCTGTAACAAATGTATAGGTAAAGTATTGTAAAGGTGGGTGACAGTCAGATGCTAAACTAGAAAAGAAATCTTTGAGTCCCAGAGTGGGTCTGACTGAACCCCAAAATATTTGTTCTAGGGCCCTGCGAATCGGGAAATTTATGTTCGAATCGAATCTCGAATCGAATCGGGACTGATGTCGACATCGAATCGAATCTCGAATCGAATTGGGATAAACTCGAGAAATAATTATAACTGGCATTATCTTGTGCAGAAATGTCCGGAAAGCACTGCGAGAAGAGATCGTTGACATAACTTGACAACTTGGCGTTGTTTTAATTTTCTTTGAATGGCCATCCAGATGTTCACTTAGCCCGACAATAAATTCAAGACATAAATATGGACAAATTAAGGTGTTACTGCCCAGAGACATTTAAGACAAACCACTAAATTGAAACATGAGACTTAAAAGCACAAATGTAATACAAGTGGCACATTAATTCCCATGGGTTGAAGTCAGCTACAGCCGCTAACTTCAGGTACGTTAGCATGCCTAAATACATTATTGTTATGTTTGGTTGTTTTTGTATTATCAGAATTTGGGTCTTGTAGATTTCGGTCCGTTCTCAACTCAATAACACAGTATACATCAAAAGCAGCGAAGGCGTTAAACTGTGTTAGTTTCTGCATTAGTTAACTCGAATAGTGACGCAGTGCTCATTCACATAAATTTCTTTTACTTCATTCCAACTTCCAAGTACCAACTCCGAACAATGCAAAGAAACTACAGAGGTTTTTCTCCCACAGTTTTCTAACATAATAATGGGAGCGCTCCAGGCGACATGTCTCCATTATTGTGTTAGAAGATTCCGGGACTGAGAGCAGGCCTTAGGCCCATAGCTGGATATTTTGGTTGTATAGATGGACGTGAACAGGTTACAACTTCGACAGAGCCGCTGAGCAAACGGGATTCCGCGAATAACTCTCACACGAATTCCTGGAAATCTATAAATAGCAAATTTGCAGTGTGTGGTTTTCTGGGAATCTGAAACTGAAAGTGAAACGACAGAATTTTGCAATGAATTTGACTATTTTCCTGATAGAAACATTAAAACTAGAAGAGTTCGCTCCTTATTTCAACTGATGTCGACATTATCGAACACTGATTCATTTTCCTCGAAGCTTCGTTTGACGAATCGGCAAACTATTCGAGATCGATATACGAATACCAAAGCGATGTCGACATCGAATCGAATACTCGAAGCTTCGCAGGGCCCTAATTTGTTCTCATAGCACAGTGATAACAAAGGCACCCCAAAACACACTCATTCCTGTCCCAAGGCGAAAACAATGGTACCCAAGAAGTTTCGTGAAGATCAGTTCGTAAATACGAGCTGTATAGAAGTTGAGAAAAAACTGATTGGACCTTATTTAGGATCAAAATGGTCACTGGCAGCCATCTTGAATTTTGGACCGCACTCAGAAACACTCGTTCTTGTCCCAAGGTGATAACAAAGGTACCCAAGAAGTTTCGTGAAGATCGGTTGATAAATACAGCCTCTAGCCCGAGCCGTATTGACATGTGCACTTACAGTGTATAAGTAGTACTAAATAAATCAAAATTCATCTAATTTGCATAATTTCTGCACGAGAAAAAAACCTGTACTGTATGTGATGTATTCCATTTTACTAAACATTTGTACAAAAATTTATTCAAATCAGAACTTTCATACAGAAGTTCTGTACAAAAAACTGGTTGCACTAATTTTGGTACAAAATGGCTGCTGGTGGTCATCTTGAATTTCAGACCACACCCAAAAACACTTGTTCTCATCCCAAGGTGATAACAAAGGTACCCAAGAAGTTTTGTAAAGATCGGTTCATAAATACGGCCTCTAGCCTGAGCCGTATAGAAGTTGTGTACAAAAAACTGATTAGACCTAATTTTGGTACAAAATGGCCACTGGCAGCCATCTTGAATTTTGGACCGCACTCAGAAACACTCGTTCACGTCCCAAGGTGATAACAGAGGTACCCAAGAAATTTCGTGGCATTTGCACTTACAGTGCTGAAAGTAACACTAAATACATCAAACTTAGTCTAATTTGCATAATTTAAGCACGAGAAAAAAACCCGTATTATATGTGATGTATCCCATGGTACTAAACATTCATACAAAAATTATTCAAATCAGCGCTTTCATATGGAAGTTCTGTACAGAAACAGATTTCTGCATCATCGGTACAATATGGCAGCTGGCAGCCATCTTGAATTTCGGACCGCATCCCAAAACACTCGTTCTCGCCCCACAGTCATAAGAAAGGTACCCAAGAAGTTTCGTAAAGATTGGTTCATAAATACGCCCTCTAGCCCGAGCCGTATCCAATTGTTGACGTACGGACAGATGGACGACGGGCCATGGCATAAGCTCAAATTTGGCTTTGCCAAAGTTGAGCTAAAAATGATAAAAATTAGCTATTCAAGAATTTTGTTTGCAAGTGTCGTCTGCTTTTCAAGTTAGGTAAAGGGTTAAATCACAATCAAATGATTTTCTACATTACCTGTATGTGTTCTTACCTGCCATATTAAGGACAATTATTCCTACAGATTTTTAGTCATGGTTTCTAAGGTAGTAATGTGTGAACAGGCAGACCACTTCTTGATGTTGCAGCAGTGGATGTTAATTCCTCTGAAGTTACCATTCATGAAAGTGGTGGACTTGAGCATTTCGGCATTCCATAACTCCCTTATTTCACTTCCTACCTGACTCCTTCCTTCCATTCAGAGTCATATCTCAAGAACTATCAGTGGTAGCCCAAAGAAATTTTGCCAAAATACACTCTACCGACATCACTTCCCAATCCAACAAGATTTATATAATTTGTTCTCTCATGGACATGTTGCCCATAATGGGAATTACATTTTGCTCTATACAGTGGAGTTCACTTAACTGGATATCTCTGAACTGAATAATCCTGTTAATTCAATACATTTTCCCAATACAAAACCATTTACAATACATACAGTACATATTTGACCTGTTAATTGAATACAGGTTATAGAGTAAACTCCTGTTAATTGAATAAAAAATCTTGCAGCCTGCTGAGAAATTATTACCCTGACTCTCCCCAGTTTTCCTTTGTTTATAGACCTATTTGGCCTCAGTACATCCAATACAGGCATTTAATCTATTATGTCTTGTTTGACAGAGCTCATGGAGCTCTATCAAACAAGCTATAAAAGAATAACTGCTAAGTTTATCTCTAGAATACAGGAAAGTGACACAATCCCTGTTAATTGAATAGTGATGTTAATTGAATAATTTTCATTGGAAAAATGGCTATTCAATTAAGGCTCCACTGTATTTCGAAGGTCAAAGCCACAGTTAATAGCTTTTTGATTAGTGTGCAATAACTCAAGTTTTCTCTTGCATACGAAAGTAAAACTTCATGCACAAATTCTCTACAAGATGTTAATGATTGGAATCATATCTTGGGTCCTCTCCATCCGAGCCCTAGAATTGAAACACTTCTTGTTTACTGTGGCAAGCAAACTCAGTTTTACTGGTAAAATAGACCCTGGAAACCAATGCCTGGGGTGGAAGTCCTCAAAATGGGCAACTTGGGTAGAAACAGTTGATTGGACTTGACTTCATGTTGTGGTCACGATTAAATGAATAAATGTCTGGAGTCAATAGGCCAGGGGGTCAAAGTCACTGTTACAATAAACAGAATTTTGAGTTCTGTGCAATAATGTTTGCATACAGAATTCTTAACATGAGATGCAGTTTATCTATAAGGAGTTGATGATAGCGATTGTGTTTGGTGTCAATAGGTCAAGATATTTATTATAAATAGAATTTTGTTTTCCAGATATTAGCAGAAGGGCCAAAAGGGGCTTGTCCTACACCGTCCCTGCCTGCATTCGGCGCACGAAACCATTCCTTCTGGATAACAGCATTTAAGCTTTTTATTCAGGTTGCTTGGAAGATATGTATGTTTGAGATTTATTTTGTGATCAACTCACTATCAACAAGTGTTTGACCACCGAGGTGGTATTAGTCCCCTATGGTGCTTTTGTGACATAAGGTGTTTTTGTCACAGAAGACACTAGAGTATATAAGCATCTTGGATTTTTGAGAAAAAAAATATTGAGCGTGCATGATCCCCTCACAACCCTTTATCCATGTACCATATATGAAAGGCGTAGCTTGAACCATGTTGGAGGGAGGGGTGGTAACATAAAATAGAGAAAAAAGCTTAAAAAAACACAACAAAAATGGCCACCATTCTGCCATCTTGGACTTTGAAAAATAAATATTGACTGTGCATCATCCCCTCAGAACCATTTATCCATGTATCAAATATGAAAGTTGTAGCTTGAAGCATATTAGAGAGAGAGGTGGTAAAAACAGACAGACAGACAGACAGACAGAGAGACAGACAGACGGACAGACAGACAGATGTTAGATTTTGAAAAAAAAATATTGAGCGTGCATAATCCCCTCACAACATCCTTATTCCATGTACCATATATGAAAAGTGCAGCTTGAACCATGTTGTAGGGAGTAGTGGTAACATAAAATAGAGAAAAAAGCTTAAAAAACACAACAGAAATGGTTGCCATGGCGCCATCTTGAATTTTGGAAAAAAAATATTGAACGTGCAACATCCCATTACAACCTTCTATCCATGTGCCAGATATAAAAAGTGTAGCTTGAACCATGTTGGAGTGAGGGGTGGTAACATAAAATAGAGAAAAAAAGCTTAAAAAACACAACAAAAAAGGCCGCCATGCCGCCATCTTGGATTTTGGAGAAAAAATATTGAAAGTGCATCATCCCCTCCCAACCCTCTATCCATGTGCCAAATATACCAAGTGTAGCTTGAACCATGTTGGTGGGAGGGGTGGTAACATAAAATAGAGAAAAAAGCTTAAAAAATACAACAGAAATGGTTGCCATGGTGCCATCTTGAATTTTGGAAAAAAAATATTGAACGTGCAACATCCCATTACAACCTTCTATCCATGTGCCAGATATAAAAAGTGTAGCTTGAACCATGTTGGAGTGAGGGGTGGTAACATAAAATAGAGAAAAAAAGCTTAAAAAACACAACAAAAATGGCCGCCATCTTGGATTTTGAAGAAAAAATATTGAACGTGCATCATCCCCTCCCAACCCTCTATCCATGTGCCAAATATACCAAGTGTAGCTTGAACCATGTTGGTGGGAGGGGTGGTAACATGAAAATAGAGAAAAAAAGCTTAAAAAACACAACAAAAATGGCCGCCATTCCGCCATCTTGGATTTTGAAAAAAAAATTTGGAGTGTGCATCATCCCCTCAGAACCATTTATCCATGTATTAAATATGAAAGGTGTAGCTTGAACCATATTGGTGGGAGGGGTGGAAACATCAAAATAGAGAAAAAAAGCTTAAAAACACAACTATCCATGTGCCAAATATGCAAAGTGTAGCTTGAACCATGTTGGTGGGAGGGGTGGTAACATGAAAATAGAGAAAAAAAGCTTAAAAAACACAACAAAAATGGCCGCCATTCTGCCATCTTGGAAATTGAAAAAAAAATTTTGAGCGTGCATCATCCCCTCAGAACCATTTATCCAGGTATTAAATATGAAATGTGTAGCTTGAACCATGTTGGTGGGAGGGGTGGTAACATCAAAATAGAGAAAAAAAGCTTAAAAAACACAACAAAAATGGCCGCCATTCCGCCATCTTGGATTTTGAAAAAAAAATTTTGAGCGTGCATCATCTGCTCAGAACCATTTATCCATGTACCAAATATGAAAGGTGTAGCTTGAACCATGTTGGTGGGAGGGGTGGTAACATCAAAATAGAGAAAAAAAGCTTAAAAAACACAACAAAAATGGCCACCATTCCGCCATCTTTGATTTTGAAAAAAAAATTTTGAGCGTGCATCATCCCCTCAGAACCATTTATCCATGTACCAAATATGAAATGTGTAGCTTGAACCCTGTTGGTGGGAGGGAAGGTAACATGAAAATAGAGAAAAAAAAGCTTAAAAAACACAACAAAAATGGCTGCCATTCCGCCATCGTGGATTTTGAAAAAAAAATTTTGAGCGTGCATCATCCCCTCAGAACCATTTATCCATGTACCAAATATGAAAGGTGTAGCTTAAAGCATGTTGGAGGGAGAGGTGGTAACATAAAAACATAAAAACCAGACAGACAGACGGACGGACGGACGGATGGATGAACGGACGGGTGGACGGATGGATGGACGGACGGACGGACGGAGTGCAATCCTATAGTCCCCTTACGGTTCCCGTAGGGGACTAAAAATGAAAAGAATTTCAGTTCTTGCGAAAAAACTTGAAATCTTCTTGGCTTCATAACACTCAAACTTAATAAACAGTTATCTTCTACAAATGGTGTGTATTGAATCACCTTCAGTTAGTTGAACAGGAAATGGGGGGTATATCTTCATTAGCTTGTGGCGTCCTGCTCACTTTGCTTTTAGTGTGTTGAGTGGTAAGTTTAATCAAATAAAGTGGTAGGGTCATATTTACCCAATGCACAAGATATCAAAATTTATTATTTTATGTTTTCTTTAAATTCTTGAAACAAATTCAACAAAACCATATCATGTGCCTTGAAGCTTCAATTGAACGAGCTCGAAATTTCAATAAAACCGTATCATATGGCCCTTCAATGGAATGAGCTTGATGAGTTTGTTCAATGAAGGATCACATATAGTTTAGTGAATTTTTAGGGAAATATTTTTTTTTCAACTGTTGAATTTGACTAATGAAAAATTCATCTAAATTAACTCATGAAATCATTGGTGAAAAAACCCATTCAATTTACAGGGTGTAAATTGGATTAACTGGTAGAGTGCTAAATTATTTTTAGTCATCAAAAATTGTTCACAAGTCTTTGCCTTGTTACACATTTATGGGAGAGTGCCTAGGCACTCTCCCATAAATTGTAACGATGATACTCGATATAGACCAAGTACTTTAGATTTATTTATTTATTTATTAGGGTTTAACAACACTTTAACAGGCAAGGTCATAGCATGTTGGTGACAGTTTCACGGGTGGAGGAAGTCGGAGTACCTGGAGAGAACCACCGAGCAACAACGAGCAGGTACCAGCTCCCCATCATCGTAACTCCTCACTGCAGCACAGGCCAAGGTTAGATTGGTTGAAGACATGCTCACCATCGACATGCAGTACCCCTTAGTACACGGCATCATTGTGACACCATGTGGACAATCAGGGTTACGTACCTTGCCCAAGGACACAACGCAGGAGTCCATATCGATCGCTCAGATGGTCACCCATCCAAGGACTATCTGGCCATGACGTTTCTTAACTTCAGTGATCTGACCAGAACTGGTTACTGCAATGCCACTGCACCCCCAGTACTTTAGACTGAAAGATAATAAGAAGGAACCCACCGAGTAGGGAGTTTCTGAGTTACAGTATCTGCACTTTAGAGTAAAGCCCAAATATGTGCTTCCAGCACTCAACCAGTTAAATATGCATAAATTATTTCAATTTCAGTGGCAAGAGAAATTCTGTCCTGAGCGGGAATTCTTGAAGCCATGCATTTCTAAACATTGGTTGATGTTCGAATCATTTTGAAAAGTCTTTTATTTTATTTATTTATTTTTTATTTATTTATTTATGGTTACTCAATCCTGAACTCAATGCTGACAATATCAACTGCTGAATTTGTATATTATGTGGACAGATATGGCTGATTCATAACGTAAAGTATTATTTTATTTATTTATTTATTTATTTATTTATTTATTTATTGGTGTTTAAGGTCACATATTTCTGCACAATGGCTAATCATGACCGCAACAGTTTTATGGGTGGAGGAAGCCGGAGTACCCGGAGAGAACCACCGAGCAACAGCGAGCAACTGTCAGCTCCCCAACATACTGACTCCACAGAAGCAGGGTTAGCATTGGTTGAAGACAGGTGCACCATCGACGTGCAGTATGCCTTAGTACACAACGCCACCGTGCCCCCACGTGGGCAATGGGGGTGAAGTGTCTTGCCCAAGGACACAACGCGGTTGCTGTAGGTGGGATTCGAACCGAGGACCTCTTGGCTTGCAGCCTGCACCTCTACCAACTGAGCCACTGCGCCCCACGTAAAGGATTAATGTCACATCAGTATCCAAGGCTATATCATAACAGTAACAGTTTTTGTTCATAACTGCTTTCATACTTAACACATGACATTTTTATCATGATGAATTAAAAGTTTGTTTGATCAAGCTTCTGGAGTTATATCTAAGGAATCCATTGCACCCTGCCCTTTTGTAATGTAACTGATTTCATCGATAAAATACATATTCTGTAAATGTAAAACTCAGTGAGGAGAGGAAACATGAAAATTCATTATTTATAAAATTGCAAAGATAAACAGACTACTATTAGACCTATAATCTCCAAGAGAATAATTTATCAGTAGATTTATTTCCTACAGGCACTCTCACATGAATTATTACAAGACAAGGACAGGTGAACAAATTTTGATGATCAAAACTGATTTAGTGCTCTACCAGTTCAAGAGTTGTTAAACTCTTAACCTGTTGAGTATTTGTAAGATATTGTTCATCAAATCTAGTCGTGGCTGCTCTGAAGCTGCCACGACTAGATTTAATGAAAAATTCAGCTAAATTGATTGATTTCTTTATTTTGCAATATACATAACACAAATAAAGATGATACATACAGTTGTAAAGAGTGTTTTAGGATACAAAAAAAATCTGTAAATTAACACTACTTAAGCATGACAATATCAATGTATACTGCAGGGAGACAATATAGCCAGATTGGCTGTCTACCTATTGTCTCCCAAGCTGTGCATTGCGCAACCTTAAACCAGACTGTTTTACAAGTATGTGTTTTTACCTAACGTGGCTAAAGAGCAGGGAAACAATTGGATAAGATGAGATAAAATAAGATAACCCAGTAGTCAGCTGAAACAATGGCACACCTCCTGGTACATGTACTTACTTTTTTTTTATTAAAATACACACTATGAGGAAACTACTACAGAGACCAAAAAGTGCATGAGGGGTGATCCAGACCAGTGCTAGGAATACATTGGATACTGATTTAGAAGATCAAACAATTGCATTAGAAGTAACGTTTTCTTACTTCACGTTTCTCATAATTTATTGTAACTATAAGAGTAGGGATTACCATACAAAGAGTTCACTACATGGGGGTTAGTAATTTGATATGCAATGAGAGAAGAACTGGGGGACCAAAGACACCTAATAGCAAATCTCCTTAGTCTATTAGATGGCGAAAAATTAACTCAAGAAATCATTGGTGAAAAAATCCATTCAATTTACAGGGTGGAAATTGGATTAAATGTACCCAAATTATAAATATTTCAGTGGCAAGAGAAATTCTGTCCTGAGCAGGAATATGAGCAGCATATGAGTTAAAATACACAGTTAACTTGTGCATTACTTTTTATTTATTTATTTATTTATTTATTTATTTATTTATTTATTTATTGGGGTTTAAGGACACTTTCATCAGCCAGGGTCACCTCATATGAGCTGCATATGAGTTAAAATAGAGTTAACTAGTGCATTAGTTTTTATTTATTTATTTATTGGGGTTTAAGGACACTTTCAATAGCCAGGGTCACCTCATGTCGGACAGTTTTATGGGTGAAGGAAGCCGGAGTACCTGGAGAGAACAACTGTCATTGGCAAGCAACTGACTCCCCAACGTTCTAACTCCACACAAGCAGGGTTAGCATTGGCTGAAGATAAGTGCACCAGCGACATGCAGTATGCCTTGGTACACAGCATCATTGTGCCCCCACATGGACAACCAAAATTAAGTGTCTTGTCGAAGGACACAACGCAGTTACCCCTGCTCTTGGCGGGGATCGAACCATGGACCTTTCAATTTAAAGTCATGCCGTAATCACTGAGCCACCATGCTCCTGTCGTGATACAGTGGAGCCCTCTTAATTGGATATCTCTTAACTGAATAACCCTGTTAATTGAATATAATTTCCCAACACAAAATCATTTACTATACCTCCAGTACAAATTTGACGTGTTCATTGAATATAGGTTATAGAGTAAACTCCTGTTAATTGAACACAAGATCTTGTAACGGCTTGTTCCCGATTCGTCGAAAATCAATATTTCGCACTCCGGTAGCAATGTTTACACAGTGATCAAATCTTAAGGTGTCCAAACTGAAAACAGGTTTCAGATTTATACAAAACTAGAATTTAAAATTGAAACAAATTTATTCACTTAATAACAAAATATACAGTAACACATAACCAGTAAAATAATGTATGATAAATATAACATATATACAAAATTATGAAATATAATATATTTATAACCCTTTATCAAATAAAGCACAAATTATAACATATATACAGCATTACATTAATTATACAGTCTTTACTCCACATGCAACAGTTCCGACACCGAATCTGTGTATGACATAAGGCTGATACCGCCTTCAACAAATCTCAGTTTTAAAGTAGAAAGCCTTCGGTCAATGTTCATATATTTTTTGGCTCTCGGGCGGCTTTTTCCACCGACCGATTACTGAATAAATGACACTTCATTTTCATTTTGAATGTCTTTAATAGTCTGAATTAAAGTAAAAATGTTTGGGTGCAGGTGTTGAATTTTCTTTTTAAGTTTCAAGTGCCATGCCTCTAGATGGTTTGTTGTTCTTGGCCCATCGTTGTCAAAGTGGTTCCACATGTTTATATCACCATCTATCCATTGAGTTTGAACATATTCTACAAAACTTGATGTTGTTGAAGGTTCAATGTCCGTGTAGTTCAACTCATCTAAAGTTTCGAACCACACATCTTCAACCCTGTTGACAGGCACTAGTGGCAGAGCTGCTGCTCGGCGAACCAGAGTTCTCACGTCACAATTTTCTTTGTACAGTGTTTGTAGGCCAGTAGCTTGGGCCTTTCTCCAGATGCACTGAGTGAAATGGAAAAAACATCCTCTCACACGGATATCTTGGCGGACTGCACTATGCACTGCTAACTCAAAGTCCACAAAGGCACTCGTTGGGTTTAGGCTCAGATTTTTATTTGCCATAGCGTCTTTCAGTCTGGAAAACATCTGCTGATAAATCTGCTGAGATTTACCAGGTAACAAAGCGTAAAACACAGGAATCATCCTTTCGTTGTTCATAACATGCACTGTGTACAGTTGATAGAAAAGCTCTGGACATGTATAAAATGTCCCATCACAGTAGAACGTTGAGGCTTCGGAAAGAAGTTGCAGATTTTCATCAGTTGCGAAAGCCAGCATTCATCTAATTCCTTCACCCTCATCAAAAAGAAGGAATGGATTCCCTGTTGAAGTTTCTAGCTGCTTTCCTTCTAGAACTATTTCACCTAATGTCTTTGGAAGTTTGGGTGTCTGTTTACGTCGTGCTCTGTACAGACTAGAGTGCACACTGTAGAACGCTGGTAATTTTTCAACGACTTCTCTGGTCGTATCATCCCAGTCTGTATCTCGTAATTTAATGAGCTCCTCTGTGAATATAGCAGGTATGGGTCGTGTTTCCGCCAAACATCTGTGAGTGATCACAGACCTTAGCATAGTCCTCTGGATGGTTATGTGACTGGTTTCCAAATGAACATGGTATTCTGTTGATTGTGGTGACTTTTGCAGGACAATTTGGAACAATGCATTTCCAGTACGTTCTGTCTTTATAATGCCAATTTATTCTGTATTCGTAACCGTCACAAGCTAGATTTTCGCCTCCTTGTTTGTTTGGTATAAACTTCACGTTGATTTGAGCACCAGCCATAATTGCAGGAAAATAATGATGAGGAAAGAAAATCCATGCCATATTTATACTTTAATAAAAATTCACTGAAGAGTGTTAACAAAAAAAATAAAATATAAGACTGAAATAATTTCACTAAGTTTTGACAGCTTTAAAAGCTTTAAAAGCAATATCCAATGTACCGACAAAAATTGCGAAACACACACACACACAAACACAGTTAACAGTGATCACTTAAGTCAAAAACATCACCTAATCAGCAAAGGCGAGTGACAACCTTAAGATTTGATCACTGTGTAAACATTGCTACCGGAGTGCAAAATATTGATTTTCGACGAATCGGGAACACCCCCTTGTAACCTGTCAAGAAATTGCCCTGACTCTCTCCAGTTTTCTTTTGTTTATAGACCTATTTGGCATCAGTAAATCCAATCAGGCATTTAATCTATTATATCTTGTTTGACAGAGCTCATGGAGCTCTGTCAAACAAGCTATAACAGAATAAATGCTAAGTTTGTGTCTAGAATACAGGAAAGTGACACCATCCCTGTTAATTGAATACTCCTGTTAATTGAATAATTTTCATTGGAAAAATGGCTATTCAATTAACAGGGTTCCACTGTACTATCACCAAAATGTTAAATTTAGAAAAAAAATCTTTTAATGTTTTTCTTTGAATGTGATGGCAATAAATGGTAGTACTATTTCAAGACATTTAGTTTAAACAATATTTTTTCAGCAAGACTGATGTTATACATACTACAATATAAGTTCAAACACAAGATCAAAGTAACTGTACATTATGATGATTAACTAAGTATATAATAATACCAAGATAAATGAAGGAAACTACGTATATATGGACAGGATTCGGCAGGAAGCTAAGAGCTTATTTTGAGCCGTCTCCCGAAATAAACAAAGTACATAGAAACTGAAAGATTTGGTCCCTATTGCAATGGCGAGCAACTGTCAGACTCCCCAACATACTAACTCCACACAAGCAGGGTTATCACTGGTTGAAGATAAATGCACCATTGACATGCAGTATGCCTTAGTACACAATGCCACAGTGTTCCCAAGTGGGCACTTGGGATTAAGTGTCTTGCCCAAGGACACCTAGCAGTGGCTGCAGGCTTACTGATCAACCACACTCTCACTTATTCTTATTACACATCCATCTAAAATTGGAGTTTGTTCATTGCATTCTAGAGTGTGTGATAAAAACAAAGTTGTATTGCACACTTTTTCAACATCAGAATGGAACCAGTCATATTTCTGGGGATACATGGACCCATTCCGATATAATGAACCATTTGTTTTATTTTTGTATAATGTGGATGTTAGTGGTCTATATTATCTGAGTTTCTATTTTTTCCAAAAAAAACTCAAGATACAGTGGAGCCCACTTAACCCTTAAGTCCTCAGATTAATTTTAAAGTATTTATGGCCTTTTTCTGCTTTCATAGTTATTGATGACTTGGCAGTGGTTCTACATCACTGCTGGCTGCCTATACAGGCAGCCAGCAGTGATGTAGAACTACTGCCAGGGAAAATTCAGTCTACACACAAGAGTAATAAAAAAGATTACACAAGGGAGCACCTGCTTCAATGCAATATAAAAGTGGCGGTTTGGGGCTATATGGGGGCTTAAGGGTTAATTGGATATCTCTTAATTGTATATCCCTGTTAATTGAATATAACTTTCAAACACAAAACCATTTACCATACCTTCAGTACAAATTTGATCTGTTAATTGCATATGGGTTGTAGAGTAAACTCCTGTTAATTGTATATAATTTTTGTAATATGTCGAAAAAATTACTGTGACACACACCAAATTCCCCTTATTTATCAACATTTTTGGCCTCACTACATCTAATACAGGCATTTATTCTATTATATTTTGTTTGACAGAGCTCTATGAGCTCTGTCAAACAAGATATAATAGAATAAATACTCAGTTTACCTCCAGAACACAGGAAACTGACCAAATCCCTGCTAATTGTATACTCCTGTTAATTGAATAATTTTCATTGGCAAAATGAATATTCAATTAAGAGGATTCTACTGTACTATACACCCTCAGAGCATCAGAGGAAACTTTCTAATGTATTTTATTAATGCAAACAATACTGAATATGGATTGAATGACTTTTTGGGTTAAAATATAACGTGGCAATGACAGACATGCAAACTAAGAACAATGTAGCCAGAATCTGAAAGCATCCTTGAGTGATGTCACTTCAACTAAATGACGTTACACGAGCAAGTTTTTAGATGACCAAAAATAAATGACTGCATTTTGATATTCATTGGAATTGTTATGGAGTCTGTACCTCTGTTAACCCTTTACCTAACGTAACGGCCAAAACCGGCAGGCGCTATTCTCAAAAATCGCCAATTAATTTTCATTATTTTTTCATTTTTTGTCTCAAAAACATAGGTTATGAACCCTCGTTGGAACGAGCTCGTCGAGCTCGTTCCAACGAGGGGTCATAACCTATGTTTTTGAGACAAAAAATGAAAAAAAATAGTTATTCAACAATTATTTTTGCAAGTGTCGTCTGCTTTTCATGTTAGGTAAAGGGTTAAACTCTACTCTATACAGCACAGAGTTTAATGAATTATGAGGGGTCATTGTGAATAATACAATCATTTCTCTTAGACAATAAGGATATAAATTTAATTTACGTGGAAATGTTACGACAATGCTAACTGGAATCCTAACTAAAATCTTACTCTGTCAGTCAGTTTAATAACAACAGCCGCATGGAAGTCAGATAAACATGTGAGTTTTTATTATTTCTCACTGAAGTATTTTTTGCAAATTTAGATCTATTGTTTGTTGTGAAAATATGGCAACTTTTTGGTGGGGATCACATTAACCACTCACAATTTGTACTATAAAAGCGAGGCATAAAAAGACTGTAAGTTGTATTCAAATTTCACAGTGTTTCATCGATAGAAGTGGTGACGCATTAAAATTTAAATTATGAATGAAAGTTCAAACAGAATAGCAAGTAACAATTAAGACTGGTCCCCTGCTCTTATTTTGTTTCCTTTGCATCCATGAAAGACTAGTTAATTCTTACATTCTATTATAGAAAATGATCTGCTTATAAATTTGCAACCGTGTGTAATAAATACAGAACTGCAAAAGCATTTGAATGAGTTAATGTTTATCGCACGAGTTTGGTTGGGCACAAGAATACCACGAGAGGCAGGTTTATCTTCAAAGTTATAAAGAACCAACATTGCCTTTCATCTTTCACGTTTCTTTCCAACAAGTGGACAATACTTGTAAAAACATTTCTTGAATAACTATAAACATTTTTAACTGTTGCCGCAAAATGCTTGCAAATTATGACCCTACTTGGAACGAGCTCGAGGAGCTAGTTCCAACTAGAGATTGCATCAGAGGTGCTGTTATATTCCCACCAGAGCCAAGTTGCAGGATGGGACAGTGTAAGTTGATAGTGTTTGAAAGGGCATGACATGTTGGATGTCCAAGTAGACACAATCAACTGAGTTACAGCTAGTCTCATATGGACAGAAACTGTAGTTTTCTCCTCACTCTCAAGTGAAAGGTGTGAACTGCATATCTTGATATGTATCTGACCTGTCATGCAAGACATCTATGTAAGCTTCAGGTTTCCTCACTGGAAAAAGAAGCATAACTCTTATGTGGAAGCTTGACATGTGTCTGAATAAATAAGCATGTCTTACTGGACATCCATGGAAAATTTCATAAAGATCGGACAACTACCAGCTGAGCTATGAACTTGTACATAGAGATTATTATGACAGTAAAGTGATCTGGTTTGTCGTATTGCATCGAGTTGGCGGGGTCAGTTTGCCAGACCACATGAGCTGCCAAAAGCAGCTCATGTGATCTGGCAATCTGTCCTTGTCAACAAGATGGAATGCAACAAACCAGCCCACTTTACTTTCATAATGATCTGTTTATTATATGTCAATGTGGAAATTCACCTTTCACACGAAAATCAAAAAAACTGGTTCAGAACAATATCAGAAATTTACGTTATTCGATAGTGTTTATTTATACAAATGAAGCATACCTAGAAACGTTGGTAACCTGGGTGGACTCCATTGACATTCTCCAGTGCCGTCCTCACTCTGAGACACGGAATCAGAAAACCACTCAATGTGATCTGGCTATCAGAATTCGATGGGTGACAAACACAGCGTATCATTGATAGGTATTTAATAGATACTTTTAATATGCCTCAAAGTTAGTTTGTCCAATCAGAATGCTGGAATACCATCTAAGGGTTCCACTGTATTAGATAACCTGATATTATTTGATGACGGGTGAGTAGATGCTATTACTATATTGATGCATTTCAACTCGGTTCGATTTTAATGAAAGAGTCAATGACTCTGTAGCTCAACTTGGATATGACAGGAATTAGTACTTGCTGTGACCAAGACAACTGAATAATGAATATGACAGGAATTAGTATTTGTTTTGGCCCAGTCAACAATAATAAAAGAATTACAAGGTGACTGTAATGGACTACAGATTAAGACCAATCATTGTAGATTATTATTTTTGTGTGGAAATTTTCAGTCCCAAACAAAATATTTTCAGACTAAAATTTTTTCTTCTTCTTCTTAAAATTGACCAAAATGCATCAAAACGCAAAAAACTAATTTCCGGATTTTGGTCCAAAATTTTCTAAGTCCCACCCGGACCCCAAATTTTCAGTGAAAAAAATTTTTTTTTTTTTTTTTGTCTTAAAATTTACCAAAACGTATAAAAAACCAAAAAATTAATTTCCGGATTTTGGTCCAAAATTTTCTAAGTCCCACCCGGACCCCTAATTTGCATAATTTATTCACGAGAAAAACTCTGTATTATATGTAATGTATCCCATGGTACTAAACATTCATACAAAAATTTATTCAAATCAGATCTTTCATTTGGAAGTTCTGCGCAAAAATCTGATTGCACTTAATTCTGAACAAAATGGCTGCTAGAGGCCATCTTGAATTTCAGACTGGACCCAAAAACACTCCTTCTCGTCCCACAGTGATAACAAAGGTATCCAAGAAGTTTCGTGAAGAACGGTTCATAAATACGGCCTCTAGCCTGAGCCGTATTGGGATTTGCACTCACAGTGCTGAAAGTAACACTAAATAAATCAAAGTTAGCCTAATTTGCATAATTTATGCACAAGAAAAAAACCTGTAATATATGTAATGTATCCCATGGTACGAAACATTCATACAAAAAATTATTCAAATCAGAGCTTTCATATGGAAGTTCTGTACCAGACATGTTAACCTTCATCTCCCTGAAAATTTTCTTCAATCTCCCTGAAAAAAATTTTGGAAGGTTAACATTGTCTGGAGATTTTTTTTTGCGCGTAGAAGCCACGTGTGGATCAATTTTAAATACAAATTAATACCAAATACCCTCCCCCCCACCCCCACACACACAGACATAACAGGAAACAGTCCAACAACAATACATCAAAGGAACATACGCCAACGTTCTACTAACCGGTGGTGAGTGAACCAAACCTGCTAACCTCTCGAGGTGACTGTCAGTGAGATTTTGATGAGCTCCCAGTGAGACTCGGATGCTTGTCAGTGAGATTTTTGCACGTGGGCAGCACATCAATAATTTCCATGTTACCACCCCCCCCCCCCCCCCCCCCCCCCACACACACACACACATACATTAAACATTCTACCCTAATGTGTTTTATTTGAACAATTTGTCCTTTCAAAAGCCAAAACATAGAAATATAGAGAAAAACAGAAATCAAAAATATGGATGTGGTCATGTGCCAATATCTGAGTTGTTCCAATGACATCCATATTTCAATGGTTTTATGCACAAAATGTTTGGAGATATTTTCGACCTTTTCAGCACTATATCAGTTTTGACGCTGTGTTGAAAGTTTTGGATCTATTTGGGAAATTATGGGTACTTGCGGCAACCTGCGGTAACCTGCGGCGATCTGTGGTGTTTAGGCACACCCCGAGCCCGGTTGTTGTGGTAATTCGATCTGCCAAAGCCCAGCGCCCCACCTAACCACACCGGGTACTCACTGGAAGTAATTGGTCATTTACGAAGGGGATTTGGAATGGGGTGATCATTTTTCAGTGAAACGTGAACATTATGCCACAGCCAGCCCAGGACGAAACATCTCCGGGATATTTTAATTTATTTTGTTGTCCATTTATCACAACGAATGAAAAAACGTCCAAGTGCCGTAAATTAGCAACTTTTTACAGATTTTTTTCACCAAAAACATCATTTTTTTTCACAGCCTGCTTTAGAAAATTGCGAATCGGAAATTTTTCCCAATATATTGAAAATTACGGCAACTCATATGTTTGAGCCGTTTGTCTGCAAAATTGGCTGTAATTATCTGAAGTGAAAGTGAAATCCAAAATGCACAATAATAAATTTTTGCGTATTTTTGCACATGTTCGATTGGACAAAATTTATGCGTATGGAACTTAATTTTCGATTTGACTGCTACCTTTAATATATAATCAATTTCAGCAATTATCCTGCATCTCAAATTCATTTAATCCGCCTTCAAACGTGTTGCAAATAATCACAACACAGCCATTGACAGAAATGAGATTGGTCACCAGTTCTTACGTAAGTGGCGACATTTCACACAAACTTAATGACCTTGCCATTGAGAGTAGAGCACATGCTTTTGTATTTGTAAACAAAAGCTGGTGGATTCAGTTTTTGTCTGGTATGTCGATTTTCCGGGAGATTTTGGCCCAAATTGACTCCCGGGCGGGAGGGCGGGAGGGGATAGCTAATTCCGGGAGAATGCCGGGCATTCCGGGAGAGTTAACATGTCTGTTCCGTACAAAAAACAGATTTCGGCATGGTCGGTACAAAATGGCTGCTGGCAGCCATCTGGAATTTGGGACTGCACCCAAAAACACTCGTTCTCGTCCCACGGTCATAACAAAGGTACCCAAGAAGTTTCGTAAAGATTGGTTCATAAATACGGCCTCTAGCCCGAGCCATAGCAGCTTGGCACTTACAGCTCTGAAAGTAACATTAAATAAATCAAAGTTAGTCTAATTTGCATAATTTACGCACGAGAAAAAAACCTGTATTATATGTGATGTAGCCCATTGTACTATACATTTATACAAAACTTTATTCAAATCAGAACTTTCATACAGAAGTTCTGTACAAAAAACTGATTTTTGCATCATCGGTACAAAATGGCCACTGGCAGCCATCTTGAATTTTGGACCACACCCAAAAACACTCGCTCCCGTCCCAGGGTCATAACAAAGGTACCCAAGAAGTTTCGTAAAGATTGGTTCATAAATACGGCCTCTAGCCCGAGCCATAGCAGCTTGGCACTTACAGCTCTGAAAGTAACACTAAATAAATCAAAGTCAGTCTAATTTGCATAATTTACGCACGAGAAAAAAACCCGTATTATATGTGATGTATCCCATGGTACTAAACATTTATACAAAACTTTATTCAAATCAGAACTTTCATACAGAAGTTCTGTACAAAAAACTGATTTTTGCATCATCGGTACAAAATGGCCGCTGGCAGCCATCTGGATTTCAGACCACACCTAAAAACACTCGTTCCCGTCCCAGGGTCATAACAAAGGTACACAAGAAGTTTCGTAAAGATCGGTTCATAAATACGACCTCTAGCCCGAGCCATAGCCAATTGTTGATGTACGGACAGACGGACAGACGGACAGACAGACGGACAGACAGACGGACAGACAGACGGACGGACAGACGGACGGCAGACAACGGGCCATGACAATAGCTCAAATTTGACTTCGTCAAAGGTGAGCTAAAAATTGGAATTAAAACAAAATAAGAGAATTTAAGCACCAAAAATATTTTCAAGGTACTGATTGATTTAAAACATTACTTATTTACAAAATGGACAGAAACTATTATTTGTAGTCCAAAAAGTTTTTTGATGCTTTTACGACTCGATCGATTTTTTATGCTGAAGCAAACATTTTCTTTACAGTTTACTCAACAGATTAAAAGTGATTTTCTGAACATTCAAAAGTGCTTTGTTAACCTTTTAAAGGTGATAATGACAGTAAATATATGTAAGGGTATTGTAGAGATACGTTTTATTTTGTAAACAAATATCGCACTTTGATACAGTAACGATTGTTTACTGTCACCATGGATACATACCAGTGCCAGTTACTGTTGATGATTCTGTGCAGTGATGTCCATAACAATTTCTAGAAAATGAACATGCGGTCATTCTTAGTTTCTTTTGAAAATTTACTCATGTTAGTCTCGGCATCGAGGAAATGTTTTCAAGAAAAACATCAATGAACATCTGCTGTTCACTCCACTGGTGCACAGTAAGTAGAGATTCTAAAAATATTACCCAATTTTTTTAATAAGCTTTTCAAAGCAATAATCAAATTTATTTGAGTTTAGTATAATACATGAAATGCATCTTCAATCGAGCAATCGTAAGCCATTCTCCATGGAATGCATGAGCGAAAAGACAGTGAGTAGCAATACTGGTCTTTAAAGTTTGTCAAGTTATGTTGTTTATGTACCATTGCTCAGAAAGTGAAGTTTGATTAGTTTGAAGACTTGGAATGCAACAGCTAATAATTTTTGGTGTATTGTTCACATTTTTGTACACATATTGTATTATCTGGCCTATTTCCCACTAACAGATTTTAACCCTTTAACACACGTTTTCAAAGTTTGTTATTTTAAATTTTTCCCCAATTCTTAAAAAAAAATTTCAACAAAATCATATCATGTGACCCATTGGAGCAGTCTCAACAAGGTCGTTCCAATGAGGGGGTCACATGATATGGTTTTGTTGAATTATTACAAAAATTGAAACATTCTACTGTATAATCTGTATTATGTATTACACGTCAGGTGTAGCTGATTCATTAGGTTGGAGTTAATCACTTGATAGGTGGAACCAATGTGTGCTGTTGTCAACTTGCAAAAATTAAAAATTGCAGGTACAATGGAACACAAGGGTGACAGCTTGCCTCAAAATCAAAGGACTGGTGTAATAAGGAGTCAGAAGTTATGTTTTGGAGACTAAAATTGATAAAATGAATAAGAGTTGAATGATTTTTATGGATAGAGTTGGACAGATATTGTTCTACATTAACTTACATATACCTGAACTTCACAAAGCAAGTTTTTGCCATAACACAACTAGGAATTTAACCAATTCAATCTTGTTTGACAGCAAGGGCATTGGAAGGCAAATGGGACAGCATATACCCTATTTTGTCAAAAGCATACAAGTGGAAAAGGCTTTACCTTCAGAGAACTATAACTGAGAGACTCTTGAATATTCATTTCTAACCAAGCCTGAAAATAAGCAGTCTGACATTTGCAGAATTAGGTCCCCAGAGTGTGAATTTAATGATACTATCCCATACAGTGGGCCAATTTATCCTCTGGGTACCTCTTTCTGTTTAGTTTTGAGACCCTGATTCAGATTGAGGTTCACAGAGGGTAAATTTAGTGATGCTACCCTGCTGCTATGCAGGGTAGCATCACTAAATTCACCCTCTGGGGACCTCATTTTGCGGATGACAGTCTGCTTATTTTCTGGCTTGTTTTTAACAGGTATTTTATGTGTGCCAATGGCAAGGGTGGGTGGGGGTGGGGGTGGGGAGCATCAAGTTTAATGACAGACTTTGGTCAATAGTCACCCAACTGAGAAGCCATATAATCCTTGGGGGATTTCTAAAGCTTTACATTGACCCTTGAGTGGAACAAGTTGCCATCTATGATGCATTAACAAGGGACGATATATATGCAATATCAGTACTATTGAGTGTCAAATTACAAATTTCAATTTATGGTACGTTGTAAAGCCCTGGTCTTAATTGATACCCAGAGATGACTGCCCCTTTTTGATACCCCTGCTACCCTCCTCCCCAAAAAAGATTTTTAAAGACTATACCTCATACTGCAATAAGTTAAAATTCAGGCTCACATAAGAAGACCAAACATGGATCAAGGGACTTCATTTGAACAACTTTGAATCTAGCCTTTATACAGATGCTGAATACCAAATATCAGAAGATTTTGTATGTGGATCAGAAGGAGAGGCTTTTTAAAGAATATTCCTCATATTGCAATGTTACAATCTACGCTCAGATAAGAAGCCCAAATGTGGATTCGGGGACTTGATGTGAACACTCTTGAACTTGGCCCTCATAAGGATGCTGCATACCAAATATCAAAAGATTCTGACAGGTGGATCTGAAAAAGAAGATTTTCAAAGAAATTTTCTCATTTTACATTAAATTAAAGTATGGGCTCACATAAGAATCCCAAATAGGAACCAGCGACTTGCTTTCAACAAACTCAAATCAGATACCCATAAGAATGTTACATACTAAATATCAGATGATTCCAAGAGGTGGATCTTATTTTTAAAGAATATTTCTCATATTGCACAAGGTTAAAATTTGGGCTCCAAAAAGGAAGCCCAAAATATTAAGCCAGGGTCTTGATTTGAACAAACTTGAATCTGCCCCCTATAAGGATGCTGTATACCAAATATCAAAAGATTCTGACTGATGGATCTAAAGAAGATCTGTAAAAATGTTGGGATTTTTTTTTTTTGGGGGGGGGGGGGGTGTACTTAACACCACTGAGCCCGACCATGGGCATGGCAGCTTTTTTTGAACAAACTTGAATGGACATATGGTGTGGAACATGCATATAAGATTTGGTTAAATTCGGGCAAATAGTTTATAAGAAGTCAAAAGAGTAATGTTTACACCAGATGGTTGACAGTAATCATTAATGCTCCCTAGAGCTTCGCATAGGTGAAAAAGCCGATTCATTTTCACAAAAGAAAATCTGGTTAAAAGTACCCAAATTAACATTATGCTTATGGCAAGAGATTTGCTGTCAAAGACAAGAATATTTGCTAGCACCAAGAAAGGAATTAATCAGAATGACATTGGTTTAATTCATTCTGAATATTTTGGACAAACACTAACTACCAATATTAATTGAACACTCTACCAGTTAAATGGAGATAATCAAATATAATACAGTGGAGCCCACTTAATTGGATATCTCTCACTTGAATATAATTTCCCAACACAAAACATTTACCATACCTCCAGTACAAATATGACCTGTTAACTGAATATAGGTTGTAGAGTAAACTCCTGTTAATTGAATAAAAAACTTGTAACCTGTCGCTAAATTACGCTGACTCTCCCCAGTTTTCCTTTGTTTATAGACCTGTTTGGTCTCAGTTCATCCATAACATGCATTTAATCTATTATATCGTGTTTGACAGAGCTTATGGGGCACTGTCAAACAAGATATAATAGAATAAATGCTAACTTTATCTCTAGAATACAGGAACATGACACAATCCCTTTTAATTGAATATTACTGTTAACTGAAAAATTTTCACTGGCAAAGTGGCTATTCAATTAACAGGGTTCCACTGTATTTGCAAAAATTAGATGTCCAGTTTCAGTTACATGTATGTATATGACTATTGTATGTCACTAAAACTAAAATTCAAACATCACACATTCCTATATCAACCCACAGTTTCAACAAATAACAAAAATTTGGCTTCAAAGACTTACCAATACATCATGTGTGACTGATTACAACCTGTTTCTTCTGCATTAACTGGTAGAGTGATAAATTAATTTTCAAAGGTGATTTTTAACATGATATGAGAATATTGTTTTCAAAAATACCATGCTACAAGGAAGGGAGCCATCAATTAACAAATTTCTGAATATTTAGAGAAGTTTTACATAGAGAAAGAGCTTAATATACAATTTTTAAGAGACAGATGTTGTCTAACATGCACTTCAATATGCTAATGCGGATTGTAAATTTTCGTGATGCCCCGATTCAATTCCCAATAAAATTGCACAAGAAATGAAATATGAATTCAAACTTGATGAACTGAATATCAATAAGATGTTTTTCAATACAATACAATATTCTCCATTCAAATGGACACCTTATGAAAAAATGCCAGGATTGCAGGATGAAAAATGCCCTATATTAGTTCAAAAATGAAAACACTTTAGGGGACCAACTTGGACCAGACCAGAGCGTAAAAACCAGTGGTCTCCAGATACACTGGATAGCTAGAACACTCATTGGCCACATACAAAGAAAGTGTCTCTACTGCCACCATCTTGGGGGTGAGGAGGCAAAGATGAAAATGAAAGTGTCAATGACACTGCAGCTCAACTTGTGTAAGACATGTACATGTATAGTATGTGACACAGCAATGACACACATCTAGGTAATGACCTGATAACAAAGGTACATATAAAGTATTGTAACAGTCTGTACATAAATACTGACTGCAGACGGTAACAAATGTATAGTTAAAGTATTGTAAAGGTGGGTGACAGTTAGATGCTAAACTAGAAAATTAATCTTCATGGGGTTAATGTTGCAATCAGGATCATTCTATGGCGCACAATAAGCCATATATTAGCAACTGTTTTTGACTGTTTGATTCAAACCCTTCTAAGGTTGATTCATACTACTGGGTAATTTATAAATATTTGTCCAGTCCTTCTTAAAATGTAGGTATTTGAATTTTTTATCTTTAGGTCGTAGGGTTCCCCACGGGTGAGGAGGTTTTATTTTTCTCATTGTAAATAGAAAATTGGGTTGTGCTAATTAATGTTTACCCTCCCCCAACAACAACAAATATTAACACAGGAACTTGGCTTCAGCACATTTGAATATACACATCTTAGGGATGCTGAATTCAAGAAACATTATTTTTTCTGGTGTTTTTGGAAAAGATTTTTAATTATCTCCCTTTTTGAGTCGCCGAATGGGTCTGACTGAACCCAAAAATATTTGTTCTCATAGTACAGTGATAACAAAGGCATCCAATAAATTTATAGCAAACATCAATCACTGACATCAAAAATCTGTACAAAAAAATGTAATACACAGAATTCCCGTAAAATTGACTGCCAACAGACATTTTCAATTTTTAACCGAGCCCCAAAGCACTCATTACCATCCCATGATGATAACAAACGTAGTCCTTGAAGTTCTGTACAAAAAAATGATTGCACCTAATTTCAGTATAAAATGGCAATCGGAAGCCATTTTGAATTTCGGACCGCACCCCAAAACACTCGTTCCTGTCCCAAGGTGATAACAAAGGTACCCAAGAACTTTCGTGAAGATCGGTTCATAAATACAGCCTCTAGCCCGAGACATATTGACATGTGCACTTACTGTGTATAAGGAGCACTGAATAAATCAAAGTTCATCTAATTTGCATAATTTCTGCATGAGAAAAAAACCCGTATTATAAGTGATGTATTCCATGTTACTAAACATTCATTCAAAAATTTATTCAAATCAGAACCTTCATATAGAAGTTCTGTACAAAAAACTGATTGTACATAATTTCGGTACAAAATGGCCACCGGCAGCCATCTTGAATTTTTGACCACACCCCAAAACATTCATTCTCGTCTCACGGTGATAACAAAGTTTCGTGAAGATGGTTTCATAAATACAGCCCCTAGCCTGAGCCATATTGATGTTACTGTGTATAAGTAGCACTGAATAAATCAAAGTCCATCTAATTTGCATAATTTCTGCAGGAGAAAAAAACCTGTATTATATGTGACTAGCAGGGTTACCCGGCATTGCTTGGGCTGAGGAGAGTATTAAAAGTACCCCTAGTAGACCCCTTTGAAGACCTATATCGGTGAGAAAAATTTTGGTCATAACTGTTGGTGCCCCTCTACACCCCCACCCACACCCCGGCACTTTTTTAAACCTCACCATTAGATTCCTGATAAAAACGTACCCCTAGTAGACCCCTCTGAAGACATGTATCGGTAAAAACAATTTTGGTCATAACTTTTGGTGCCCCTCTACACCCCCACCCACGGCACTTTTTAAAACCTCACCATTAGAGTCCTGATAAAAACGTACCCCTAGTAGACCCCTTTGAAGACATATATCAGTAAAAAAAATTTAATTTTGGTCATAACTTTTGGTGCCCCCTACACCCCCACCCCACACACTTTTTTAAACCTGACGATGACCTCCACCATAAAAAAGTACTCCTAGCAGACCCATTTTGGACATTCGGCATGGCCCCATATTCATTTCTATAGCAGACAGACAGACATACATATATACATACAGACATTCTAAAATATAGTAAAGAAGATGTATTCCATGTTACTAAACATTCATAGAAAAATTTATTCAAATCAGAACTTTCGTACAGAAGTTCTGTACATAAAACTGATTGCACTAACTTCGGTACAAAATGGCCACTGGTGACCATCTTGAATTTTGGATCGCATCCAAAAATACTCGTTCTCGTCCTACGGTGATAGCAAAGGTACTCAAGAAGTTTCATAAAGATTGGTTCATAAATATGGCCTCTAGCCCAAGCTGTATTGAATTGTAGACGGACGGACAGACAGACGGACGACAGGCCATGACATAAGCTCAAATTTGACTACATCAAAGTTGAGCTAAAAATAAACAATGCTTAGCCCTTTACCTAACATAGCAGCCGAAAACGTACAGAAAATTAACCAGAATAAGCCTACCACAACCTAAAATATCTCGGAAGTTTCTCAATAAAACCATACAAATATGGATATCATTAGAACCAGCTCGTTGAGCTGGTTCTAATGATATCCATATTTGTAAGGTTTTATTGAAAAATAGCGATATTTGTTTTAAAAAAATGTGAAATTTAATTTATCAAAAAAAATGTTTTAGGTGAAGAGTTAAAAAAAATTCTTAAAGGTTTGAAGTATACCGCCGCCTTACAATCTGCGATCACTTTTTAAAGAATACACTTTGATATATGAGGAAAATGAATACATTGAAGTGCACATTTTTCTTGGCAATATAAGTTGAATATTTACAACATATTTTAGTTATTATTGACAAAAAACACCATCTAGGAGGGGGCTGTATGAGAGGCAAGATTTTTTTACTGACATTCCAGCAATCCAGTCAGTCTTTCGGTTTTCAAAAAGGGAGGTGCACTGTATACTGCTTGCTACCTTTTGAAGTGAAGTGCACTATTGTGTTGAGTCCTGGGATCAGGAAAATGCTTTCAAGAAAAACATCAATGAACATCTGAAAACTGTTTACTCCACTGGTGCACAGCAAGCAGGGATTCCAAAAATATTACCCGATTATTTTAATAAGCTTTTCACAGCAATAATCAAATTTATTTGAGTTTGGCATAAAACAGGAAATGGTACTTCAATGGAGCAATTTTAAATCAATCAGCTGGCCTTTGAAGTTTGTTGAATTATGTTGTTTACGTAAAAAATCTCAGAAAGTGAAGTTTGATTAGTTTGAAGTCTTGGAATGCTTACAGCTTTTATCCCATACATGGTCATTTATTTGAACAATAAAAGCCTTGGATAAATTTTTGCTTTATTTACCTAGTAGGGTGATAAATTTTCCCCATAGGTTTAACACTGAAAGAATTTTTTCCTGTAGTAGAGATGGACTTGTTGACTGAGCTCAGCTGCATTCGTGTGGTATAATTAATAGTTCAATTATTGTTTTCTTTTAAACTTTTTTGGAAGTATTACACAAATGCCAGTAGAAAACACCACGTACTGTTCATTTAATAAAGCATTTTTGCAAGTTTAGCTAAAGTTTGTAGGGGAATTATTTTTAGACAGAAATGTATTACTGCGCCTTGTTTATTTTTGCCAATTTTGCTGGTCGATCGAATTGGACCAATGTGCTCTTCACTTCTTGCTGTGTTTTGCAGCAAGTAACAGCACGATTTTGCCGCATCTGCCCTGTAAAAGATTTATGGTATAAGCAAAATAAACGTATAGTGTTTTCAAGTAAAAAATTTATTCTACTCGTAGAATTAAGAATGAAACCGACTGGCCAGAGGCTCGTCGGTTTCATTGTTAATCCTACTCATAGAATAATTTTTTTTTTTATTCTATATATAATTGATGATGTATTGTTCACATTTTTGTACATGCATTGTATTATTTGACTTATTTCCCACACACATATTTTAACTCTTTATAGAAAACACGATATCAAAAATAGTGTTGTTTTTTTTTTTAAATTTCCCCAATTGTCCAAAAAATTTCAATAAAACCACATCATGTGACTCCCTCATTGGAACGAGCTCGCTAGATGGAACCAAGGACTGCTGTTTTTTACTCACAAAAAGTAATAAAAATTGTAAGTGCGATGGTGCGCAAGTGTGATGCCTAGTTGCCTCAAAGTCGAAAGACTGAATCCTGTTGCTACTACGATAGTGAGACTACATCATAGTTAGTACATTACCTTATTATATGACTAGGTAATTTAAAAGCTAAATATCACTACTGTTTGACGATATTTTCCTGGCCCCTGGAAAAAGCACAGTGTGGAATCCGATTCTGTATCACTACAGTATGACAGACTATTTACGGGTGCATTTAAATTTGCATAATTAGGTGTTTCAGTCACAGAGATTACTTTACTCTGAGCTGGAATGGGTATGCTTGAATGGTGGTCCAGGTTTTTTATTGCATTCATGATATTTTTTTATCGTATTCATTGGCATCAGGGGATTCCCCAGAAGTGTGCACCTGTTACAAAAATAAGTGTAAACAAAAATAGTTCTTTTTAACTTCACTGCAGTGAAGTGATCTGAGTCACTGCATCTGCCCTCATCAACTCGACGTGATTCTACCACCCAGGTCACTTCACTGTAGTGATAATATGTATATACATGCTTTTTTATCAATACAACGTGTAGTTTTGTTTGGAAAATATGCGATAAAATTGATTCAAGTCGGTGGGTTTGTCCTTCATTCATGACATTGCAGGAGGGTGGACTGTCCTAGTCGCAGATGACATTCATTTTTTTATTGACCATATCAGTACAATGTCAGAGACCTTTGATTGAATGATAACCAGTTGAAGGTTATCATCCTTCTTCAGTGTGACAGGATTTTTCCATTGAGACAAAACAAGCTTCCACACGTCTTAAAACACAAGTAGTAGAAATATATTTTCTTAGCTTTTTCTGTCTCATTCTTCATACTTTATTTCTTTGTCATCAATGCAGAAAATCGATACTAAATTTCAGTCCACTTTTTCTGAAGAGGCTATTTTCAAACCATCTATAAATTTGTATGTTGACACCTTTTTTCACTCAATGATTTTAATATTGACATATATTTAGTAGCCTATAGGCTAAGAAAAAGATGCAAATATTAATATTTAACTGGTAGAGTGCTAAATTATTTTTCAAAGACGATTTGTAACAAGAGTATTGTTTTTAAACCTTTTACCTAACATGAAGAACAGACGTCATTTGGACGTCAAAAAATATTCTTGAATAACTAATTTTTTCATTTTTTGTCTCGATGAGCTCATTCCAATGAGGGGTCATAACCTATGTTTTTGAGACAAAAAATGA
The DNA here is from genome assembly GCA_031216915.1 of Pictodentalium vernedei. Classification (NCBI taxonomy): domain Eukaryota; kingdom Metazoa; phylum Mollusca; class Scaphopoda; order Dentaliida; family Dentaliidae; genus Pictodentalium; species Pictodentalium vernedei. The sequence continues at coordinate 158,229,954 of CM062288.1, read as the reverse complement.
AAAATAATGAAAATTAATTGGCAATTTTTGAGATCAGCACTTGTTTAAATAAACAATTTTGCATTTATCTGACTGTTCTGATATATGCAGCATGTGGCAGTTATATCTGCTTATTTGCTACTTTGTGAAACTGTATCAACATTTGATATCATGTGTTTTCTGTAAACAGTTCAAATCTATTCGTTTGAAACAAGGCCAAATAATACAATGCGTGCATGAAAATAAAAGATGTTTTCATTTTTGGAATTCACTAAAAAAAAACTCCATTTCAATGAGGGGTCATAAGCTGGGTTTGACTTCTATTTGAGATCAGTACTGGGTGAGGTGCACTGCACATCGATGGTGCTCTTGTCTTCAACCAATGCTAACCCTGCTTGGGTGGAGTTAGTATGTTGGGGACTCTGACAATTGCTCGCCATTGCAATATGGCCAAATCTTTCAGTTTCTAAGTACTTTGTTTATTTCAGCCTGTAGTAAACAATTGTAAGGTAGGTTGATAAGAAATATAAATTTTATAGTAAATTTCCTTTCTTATTATACCCACCGCAATTGTTTACTACAGGATTGCACTACAGTGGAAGACCCTAACTCGGATAAAATACTCTCTATTTTAATCTTTCCCAAGAGATTTGGGAAAGAAAAGTGGTGTAAAAACACCATGAAAAAATAAGTCAAAACTGGGTCGAGTGCCATCGGCACACACCCAGTATGGGACGATCTTCTCTTAGTACAATTCCACGACTTCCGTTAACCAGTGCACAAGCAGTCATCAAACCATTCTTTTGAGTCCACCTACAGAGGAGTTATGTGATCAGCAGGGAGGAAGGATTCTTACCCGAATAAGAAGACGGGAGGGCCTCCATGTAAACAACTGCGGTAGATATAATAAGAAAGGAAATTTACTATAAAATTTATATTTCTTATCAACCTACCTTACAATTGTTTACTACAGGCTGAATAGACAATAGGATGGAGGGAATCACATAACCAACCCACACATAACTCAATTGCACTGGAACTGTGGACAGAGGAAGAGATCCCTAGTCCTATCAAACCATAGCATCACAAACATTAGTCAAAAACAATGAAAGATGAGGTGTATGGTGATGTGCGAAACACAGACAGAAAGGGCAGTAACAGCACGGAGTTGGAACTGACAATGTAAGAAGCTGAATGGCTGGGATAGACAACAGCCTGAGCAGAAGAAAGAGGACCCGTAGAACAAAGGTCCTCTGCCTGCTCCTGCAACGGTCGCAGATAAGTGTAGATGGTAGCATTTCTCCAGTTGGCCGCCAGCATAACATCTGACATGAGAGAGTTAGTATAAGCCCCGAGAGGAAGACAATGCACACACCTCGTGGCAGAAAAACGATTGGTAATTTCAATCACCAGTAGCTGGACGAGCGGAAGCTGCACGAATAGCAAGACAAATCCATCGAGAAATGGATTCAGGAGAGATCTGGCATGTGAGAAAATGCATATCCACCCGGGATAAAGGAGCGAAAGCCCCCACCCCCCCCACCCCCCCCCCCCCCCCCCCCCAAGCAGAGCAGCACCCAAGAAAGTGTGCATCATGGAGTAAACTGCAAAGTCCTAGGCCTTTTCAAGGAAAAGTGCTGAACAAGCTTGGAGAGGCAAGGATGAGTGCCGAAACGATGCGGTACCACATATGAAAAAGGTCTCTGAAGCATGGACTCGTGCCCATTGCTGGAGACCCCCAGAAACAAACATATACCAGAAACTCTGCAATCGGTGTGATCGAAGGAGTGACAGAAGCAACCGAGTAATCGCACACCATCGACAGAAGAACCTTCTACTTAGCCACAGAGGCTAAACCAGTTGAGTGAGTGCCTCCTTGAAGAAGAAAAGCACCTCCACTGCTCATCTCTAAAAATCACTATGGAGGAGACAGGACCTGATAAAAGACAAGCGCGAAGGCACAATGAAGTCGGGTCGACCTGAAACCTCCTCGGGCGACTTCAGCAAAGAAAGTCGCGATGTAGAGGGAGACATGCCGCAACCACCTCTAACAGAGAGCGGAGCAGATTGATCCACACCAACTGAGGCGAGGGTGTGATCGAAAGGATTCGACAACTGCAGGTTCATATCTGGGCTAGAACCTGAGGCAGAATTGGAACCGACAAGACCATCCCAAAGGAGGGCCAGAGCATCCACGGCGAAAGCCAGAGCATCTGGACATGGGGACACGAAAGTGTCCACCTGATGGTTCCAACGAGTCGCAAAGAGATCGATGTGGGGATGACACCAGAGATCGCAAAGAGACTAGAACACCGCCATGTGGAGCATCCACTTGGTGGAAAAGAACCTGCCCCGTCGGGACAGGGAGTCGGCTAGGACGTTCAGACAACCGGGAATGTGATGAACTACCACTCCAGCGTTGACATCCTGAGCGAGCAGTAGAAGATCCCAAACCAAATCATACATGGGAACATAGTGCATTCCGCCCTGGTTCTGAATGTAAACAACCACAGTAGAATTGTCAGACCACAGAAGGACCTGACAATTCGAAAAGATGGGGGATCCACTGTCGGAAACACAGAAGAAGAGCAAGAACCTCCTTCTGGTTGACATGAAGAGCTGTTAGATCCTGGTCCCATGACCCGTGAAGGAAAAGACCAAGAGGATCCAACGTCACACCCCATCCGAGATAGCTGGCGATTACCATCAGAACACGATCGGACGTGGGGAAGTCCAACAGAACTCCCTGCATAAACCACTGAACATCTGTCAGGGGAGAAGGTGACGAGGAAGAGACTCCGGTAACAAAAGCGCCAGAACCAGAGGATCGACATTCGGCCTCCAACAACTGAGCAAAAAATGTTGGAGAGGTCAGACATGCAGTTGACCTAGAGGAATGAGATCCGTCACCGAAACGCAGAGACCAAGCAGTTGGGGAAGACTCCGAGCTGATGAAGTCCATCCCAAATGACAAGACTGAGAAGGGACCAGGTCCGACTTCTCTCCGTTGACTCTGAACCCTAGTGACATGAGTAGGCTCAACAGTGTGACGACATCAGACTCCAGAAAAGCAGCATTGGATTGCCTCTGGAGGATATCAACTAGACAAGCCGAAGAAGACACCTTGGACTGTGTGCGAAGTAAGACTAACACATGCGACATCAGACAGGTGAAGGCCCAAGGATCCAGGCCGAGGCCAAAGGGAATGGCCTTGAACTGGAAAACATCCTGGGGAATGGAGCGGCGAACTGATCTGAAAGCCTCCATGCTGAACTGAGGAGCAATGATAGACTGCGTCAGAATACTCAGATCGATAACCTATCTGAGTCGGCCGGCCTTGTTTGGCACCAAGAAGCATGCGGGAACAAAATCCCACTGAAAGAAAGTTCTTGATGACCTCGATTGTCCCCTTTGACAGGAGATCGCCTATCTCCGTGGTCAAAAGTTCCCAACGTGTAACGTTAGAAGGGACTCATGTTGGAAGAGGCACTCTCTACTTAGTGGAGTGCCTCAACCTGGGACGAAATTTCAATTCAATTTAATTTATTCAACAGTACACACAATAATAAATTCAGATAACATATTTTAGATTTTAGAGGTGTACACTGTTAGGGAATACCATAGCCTATCTGGCTGTCTTCCTGGTATTCCCTGAGAAACCATAAACTTAATAATCGAAATCGAGGTGACTACTGCCGACGCCTACCCCACCCTGTGAGTGAGTAGAAGTGGCGGTAGGAGGATCAAGTCTTAGCTTCGCAGAGGAAGCAGAAGGGTACTTGTTAGGCTTTGGACGGCACCTGCTTCCAACAGAAGGCCAATCAAGCTGACTAAGCAGCAGCAGATCAATGGAATGACAAAGGGAGCCATCCCGGATCGTCGCGACGGAACCATGGAATAGTCGCGGACCCGCGGACCCGCGTACCTGCGAACGAATTCCAAGCTAGCCATGTAACAGGCATGTGTGTGAGAAGATGCATGAGCATCTTGAACAGCACACACAAAACAAAAACCTGTTTGTCGTCAAACTCATCTGGGAGCAGATAATCAGCAAAGCAGAGACGACGTGATCGAAGAGAGAACGCATTCCAGCATCCCTCTCGATAAGCCCAACCTGGACTCCAGAGTCTCCATATGACTGAGGAGTTGGAGTCCCGATCCAAGATCGTCATAGTCTGGCAGACTGACGGATTGTCGAAATCGCAGGAACGATAACGCACCAGAGGCAAAAAGTGTCAACCTTGATGAAGAACAATGTCTTCATAGCCTTGGAACTCAGCTTAGAGTCCAAAGCAGTAAATGCTTCAACCACCTGTACCGACAGGCATGGTCGAAGGCACCCAGATGCATGTTGCTTCACAGGATGTAGGCGTGCGACCGATGATCGTAGCCCCGCTGACACTGTCGGCTGGTTTGACGGTTTGAGACCTGGAAGGAACCCAAACACAAAGTCAAGAGCTGCCCCCAAGACAAAAGACTGTTGGCTTCGATGTCAGGAAGGTCAGACTCATCCCATGAGTCGCAAGACACATAGCCCATCATGGGCAAACCAGCTGATGCCTCCCATGGTGTGGGCACACCAGGGGATCAGAAAGCGACCTGTTTCCAATCCCAGGAGGCGGCGCCACAGGGGGCACCCAGAAACCACTCGTAGCCTCGCTGGAAGCAACGGAAAAGGCTCTTAGACAGAACCAAAGTGAGAAAGGAGAGGGCCTCCCTAAGCTCACTGACTGTCGGAACGGAACGACGTGGGAACGAACCGACAAAGTGGCTTCACTCCTGACCCATTTACCAGCGAAGGGCCATGATCCTCAAATACACCCGACGCGGGGCCACAGGCTGCAGCCGAAAACATCTAAAGACAGATGTGCAGTGGGGTATCACATATCCCGAGGATCAACAGAGCGGAAACTCAGGAGAGTCGCCGCGGACCTCTGCGGGACAGAAGGTCCAGGCTGCGCAAAAAGCGTTGGTCACACAAAACTGGCCATGGGACCAGAGTGCGTGGATGGAAATGCCACGGAGCTCATGGTGACCCCACTATGAACATCCAAATCCAATGAGAAAAACTGAGGTACTCGACGGCTGAGAGACCACAGTAGAGGGTTTGGCCGGCAGCCCCTTCCAACTTCGCAAAGTTGAAGTCAGGGAAGGCTGAGGCCAATACCCCACGTAAAACTGCTGTGCTGAATGGCTGAGAGGACACAGCATGGGGCTTCGGTCGGCAGCCACTTCCAACTTCACCGAGTTGAAGTCAGGGAAGGCTGAGGCCGATACCCCACGTCAACACCACCAGACACCTCTGCAGACCCCTGCAGGGATAAAACTGCTGTGCTCAACGGCTGAGAGGACACAGCAGGGGGTTCAGTCGGCAGCCACTTCCAACTTCGCTGAGTTGAAGTCAGGGAGCGCTGAGGCCGATACCCCACAACCACACTACAGACATCACTGCAGACACCTGCAGGGATAAGCCGAGGCCGGCTAAAACGGTGACCGATGACGTTGTAGATGGAACAGCAGCAGCAGATACGACGGGAGCTGTTGGAACTGGCAGAAAAGGGGAGAGAGCCACCTAGCTTGGCCTCCAAAGGAGGAGTCACAACCCTAGTGACAGCCTCAGATGTCGACTGGAGAGGGCGCATAGTCCCGAAACCAGGCATCTCTTCACCAGAAATCCAACAGCTCCAGCAGTATCCACCATGGTAAAAAAACTGCACATCCCCCACGGATGGGGAATAACTTTCACCAGATGTGGTCGTGTCAGCCCCGAAATTACAGCGTTCCCCACCTCCCGCAGGTGCAGGAGGAGCTGCACATCCCCCACAGAGGGGGTGTAACTCTCACCAGATGTGGTCGTGTCGGGAGGCACGACAGCGTCTTCCCCCCCCCCCCCCCCCACGGGAACAGCCACGAGAACGCACCAAAAGTGAGGGCAAAAGGAATTGCCCTAAAGGAACCGAACTGGAAATAACAGAGGTGAGAGCAGTAGAAGAAAAAGGTGAACTCAACAGATACATAAAGTAGAAGAACACCCCCGACTACGAGAGAAGGTGGCAGAAAAAATAACTGGTGGGTACACGACAGAACCCAGATGGCCGACAGGGACCTAAAAAGCAGCAATTCAGCCCTCAACAGAGTGAAGAAATCCTGTCCATACAGTCCCTCATTGACACCTAACTCCAATAATAATAATAAAATTTATCAACCGAAAAATTTTATTTCTGAACCGCGTTGACACGATGTCGAAAAAACATTCGCGAAAACGGAATATATAAATAATGAAAGTGTCAATGACACTGTAGCTCAACTTGTTAAGACATGTACATGTATAGTATGTGACACAGCAATGACAAACATCTAGGTAATGACCTGATAACAAAGGTACATATAAAGTATTGTAACGGTCTGTACATAAATACTGACCGTAGCCTGTAACAAAGTATAGGTAAAGTATTGTAAAGTCAGATGCTAAACTAGAAAAGAAATCTTTGAGTCCCAGAGTGGGTCTGACTGAACCCCAAAATATTTGTTCTCATAGCACAGTGATAACAAAGGCACCCCAAAACACACTCGTTCCTGTCCCAAGATGAAAACAAAGGGACCCAAGAAGTTTCGTGAAGATCAGTTCATAAATACGAGCTGTATAGAAGTTGTGACAAAAAACTGATTGGACCTAATTTCGGTACAAAATGGCCACTGGCAGCCATTTTGAATTTTGGACCGCACCAGAAACACTCGTTCTCGTCCCAAGGTGATAACAAAGGTACCCAAGAAGTTTTGTGAAGATCGGTTCATAAATACAGCCTCTAGCCAGAGCCGTATTGACATGTGCACTTACAGTGTTTTAGTAGCACTGAAAAAATCAAAATTCATCTAATTTGCATAATTTCTGCACAAGAAAAAAACCTGTATTATATGTGATGTATTCCATGTTACTAAACATTCATACAAAAATTTAATCAAATCAGAACTTTCATACAGAAGTTCTGTACAAAAGATTGATTGCACTAATTTTGGTACAAAATGGCTGCTGGTGGCATCTTGAATTTTGGACCACACCCAAAAATACTCGTTCTCAATCCACGGTGATAACAAAGGTACCCAAGAAGTTTCGTAAAGATCGGTTCATAAATTCGGCCTCTAGCCCGAGCCGAATTGGCATTTACATTTACAGTGCTGAAAGTAACACTGAATAAATCTAAGTTAGTCTAATTTGCATAATTTATGCATGAGAAAAAAAACGGTATTATATGTGATGTATCCCACGGTACTAAACATTCATACAAAAAATTATTCAAATCAGAGCTTTCAGGTGGAAGTTCTGCACAAAAATCTGATTGCACCCTAATTTTGAACAAAATGGCTGCCAGCGGCCATTTTGAATTTCAGACCGGACCCAAAAACAATCGTTCTCGTCCCACGGTGATAACAAAGGTACCCAAGAAGTTTCATAAAGATCGGTTCATAAATGCGGCCTCTAGCCCGAGCCGTATTGGCATTTGCACTGACAGTGCTGAAAGTAACACTAAATAAATCAAAGTTAGTCTGATTTGCATAATTTAAGCAGGAGAAAAAAACCCGTATGATATGCAATGTATCTCATGGTACTAAACATTCATACAAAAAATTATTCAAATCAGAGCTTTCATATGGAAGTTCTGTACAAAAAACAGATTTCTGCATCGTCGGTACAAAATGGCGGCTGGCAGGCATCTTGAATTTCGGACCGAACCCCAAAACACTCGTTCTCGTCCCACAGTCATAACAAAGGTACCCAAGAAGTTTTTTAAAGATCGGTTCATACATACGGCCTCTAGCCCGAGCCATATCCAATTGTTGATGTATGGACAGACGGACAGACGAACAGACGGGCCATGACAAAAGCTCAAATTTGGCTTCGCCAAAGTTGAGCTAAAAATCAATGAGAATGTGGTTGAAAATATTAACGAGAATATATAAAACACAGTCCTGTAATTATACGATCTTCAGATCCATAATTCCAGTCACAGGAAAACCATTATCGACGAGCTGAATTATCACTGATTCGTAATGCAAAATGGTGACATGTCATCCACGTTTCGCGGACAAAAAAAGAATGGTTTGATGACTGCTTGCACACTGGTTAACGGAAGTCGTGGAATTGTACTAAGAGAAGAGCGTCCCCTACTGGTTGTGCGCCGATGGCGTCCGACCCAGTTTTGGCTTATTTTTTCGTGGTGTTTTTACACCACTTTTCTTTCCCAAATCTCTTGGGAAAGATTAAAATAGAGAGTATTTTATCCGAGTAAGGGTCTTCCACTGTAGTGCACAATTGTAAGGTAGGTTGATAAGAAATGAGACTCTTTATAAATCATTAAAAGTGTCCGAGTATTGTATAGTAAAGCTCGTCTTGACACATGACATATACAATAACGCTTCACATCGAGCTACACATTAAAAGCATATAATACATTGAAAATTGCTTCATATCAAGCTACACATTAAAACTACCACAGCACCGGCCCAGGATACTATCACTGAATGAGGTATGTCCATGCTTTTCACTATAAAGCCAGATGACCATTTGGAAATACCATCCCCCCCACCCCCCTTCCCCTTGTTTTGAAAGTAACTACACATCAAAACGAAGAAGGTAGCAGACTGGTGACAGTGCTAGAGCAGACCAAACAGAAGGTTGAATGAAAATCCTAATTTTCTGAGCTACCGATAACGGTCCGAAAGATCTGAGATCATCTGAAATTGATTCTAAATCTCGAAGATAAAATTTGGTAAAAGTCGTCTGGTGAGTACAGTAAGCTACTTGCATCAAATCCTTCAAAGAAGTACTACTAGCATAAGCCCAAGAAGAAGCTAAAGCTCTAACCTCGTGAGCTGAAATCTTATAAGCTATTCTCTGATTCACAGACAAAGCATTATAAGCTGTCCGAATAGCTAACTGAATCCATCTAGATGTGGAATGAACAGAAATATCATTTCTGTTAGGAAGAAGAGATAGAAATAACCTCTTCCTACCTCTTCTAATAAAACTAGAACGCTGCTTATAAATCCTAAGAACTCTTACTGGACACAACAAAGGTCTCTGACCATCTGAAGATGGTAATGCTTTAATAAGAATAGGGTTAGGCCGTTTGTCCAGAAACTGATTCTTAGCTAAGGATCCCACTTTCGTAGTGAGAGTAATAGAATTACCAACACTATGATAATGAGAGTCTTCAACAGACAAAGCATGAAGCTCACTAACTCTTCTAGCTGACGCAAACACTAAAAGAAAAGCTGTTTTATAAGTAAGAAACTTAAAATCAACAGTATTTAACGGCTCAAAAGGTGCTTCCTGAAGTTTCAGAAGAACCCAATCTAAATTCCACTTAGGGACTAGTCTCAAGGTACGAGGTCTATTCACAGAGAAATTCCTCATTAATTTATTTAAAGATAAATCTCACCCAATGTTTAATTTCCCTTGATGTGCATAGGTGTCAGAAAGCATAGACCTATAGCCCTTAATAGTGACTGGCTGTAGATTAACTTCATCAAAAAGATAAATAAACAAGAGGCCCCACGGGGCCTGAAGCGCTCATCTTGTACAGAACACAATTTAAACAGAGTCCAAGAATGAGTCTACATTAAGCAAGCCATCTCCATAGGCTACACTGTCAATCCTTGAGTCCCTCAGGAGTGACAAAAATAATCTGGGCATCATGCCTTTTCTTCAGTTGATCATAAGTAAAATGCAGAGCTCCCCTATGAAGCCCCTTGATACAACCTATGTGGATTAATCTTAGTACCTCTGGAGGGTACTGAATACAAAATTTTTAATTCTTCAGCAAAATGGCCAATTCCGGCTCCCATAGAGAGCCCAAATATTAACCCAGGCTCTTGATTTGAACACAGTTCAATCTGACTTCCCTAGAGATGTTGTGTACCGAATATGAAAGCATTCTGACTGTTGGATCTGAAGAAGAGAAATTGTAAAGAAATTTCTTCGAATTGCACTAAGTTCAAATTTGGGCTACCATAGCAAGCCCAAATATTGACCTATGGATCCGATTTGAACAAACTTGAATCTGACCCCCCTAGAGATGTTGTATACCAAATGTGAAAGCATTCTGACAAGTGAATCTGAAGAAGATTTTTGAAGAAACTCCCTCATATTGTACTAAGTTGAATTTCATGTTCCCATATGGAGCCCAAATATTAACCTAGGCACTTGAATTGAACAACCTGGAATCTGACCCCCCTAGAGATGTTGTATACCAAATATAAAAGCATTCCGACTGGTGGATCTGAAGAAGAAGATTTTTAAAGAAATTTTCTCATATTGCACTAAGTAAAAATTTGGGCTACCATAGTGAGCCCAAATATATACCTAGGGATTTGATTTGAACAAACTTGAATTTGACCCCCATAGAGATGTTGCATACCAAATATCAAAGCATTCTGACTGATGGATCTGAAGAAGGAAGATTTTTTTAAATTACCCTCCATATTGAACAAAGATAAAATTTGGGCTTCCGTAGGAAGCCCAAATATTAACCTAGGGACTTGGTTTGAACAATCTAGAATCTGACCCTCATAACAATGATGTATACCAAATATTAAAAGATTCTGACTGGTGGTTCTGAAGAAGAAGATTTTTAAAGAATATTCCCCATATTACCCTATGTTAAAACTTTGGGCTTCTGTAGAGAGCCCAAATATGAACCAATGAGCTTTATTTGAACAAACTTTTATCTGCCCCCCCCTATGAATGCTGTATACCAAATATCAAAAGATTCTGATGATTGGTTCTGGAGAAAAGATTTTTTTTAATTTTTGCAAATATGCTGACTCAGCATTTTTTCGATGCCCATTACAGAACACCCCAACATAACCGATGGCAATTTTTTTATACCATTCAATTCTACTGGTCATACCAAATAAAAACTCTCTGTTCCGTGGGGTTTGGGAAATATGGGCGTTTGAAAATATTTCTATTTTTAGCTCCCAGGGTTCCCATGGGGATGCGGGAATTTTTTTTTTTGCATGGGTCAAGTACTTATGACCCAATACTACCACAAACCAAATTTGGTTCATACCGGATCATCGGTTCAGAAAATAGAAATTTTGGGCAGGGCCAAAAATCTTACCCCTCCTATTACAAAGCCAAATATTACTTTACGAACTTCTTTTGAACAAACTTGATTCTACACCTCATATGGAAGCTCCATAGCAAATATCAAGTCATTGCACACACTGGTTCTTGAGAAGATTTTTAAAATATTTTGGAGCATTTTCCCCCACTCCCTCCCTATGGGGCCAGGCATACTGAGTTGAACAAAAATGAACGGACGACAGATGACGGACGACGGACGGGAAGCGATTAGATTAGCTCAGCTTGACTTTGTCAAGATGAGCTAAAAAGTAAGCCAATTGAGGAACAGTTGGTGTTAAAAAATGAATCAATTGTGATTCACATCAACGAACAAAAACCTTCCACTTCGCTTCATAATTTAATGAAGAGGAGGTCCTCCTACAGTTAGAAATTGCGCCCATTGCTCGTCTGGAAAACTGTTTTCCGTGCAGGAAGGACTGCACAACGGAAAAACGTGAAGGTTGAGGCCTTCCGGATTGTGATGAAGCCGACAGAGTTTCCCCTGTGTCAGAAGATCCCGGAGAGGTGGTAACCTCTGCGGAACGTCCCAAAGAAGTTCCTGGAGAAGATTTATCCACGGTCTGTGAGCCGACAGACTTGCAACCAGTAGAATCTTGCAAGAAGACTGTTTTATCTTTAGCAAGATCTGTTGAATGAGGGGAGCTGGAGGGTAAGCATACCCTATTATCCCGTTCCATGAAATTGAAAGAGTGTCTACTGCATAAGCCTGAGGGTCCGGGCATGGGGACACAAAAGTCTGTAACTCGTGGCAAAAAGATCGATCATTGGACGTTCCCACTGGAAGCAAATCTGATTGAAGACAGATTTTTTCAACATCCATTCTGAAGGTAGCAGGCGATCCTTTCTCGATAGAGAGTCTGCTATTACATTGAGACGACCTTGGAATATGACGAATCGATATCAGAATCTGATTCTCTTGAGAGAAAAGAAGAATCTTTTCGGTGAGATTCAACAGCTGGACAGAATGAGTACCTCCCTGATTCCGAATATAGGATACTACTGTTGAATTGTCCGACAGAATTTGAACATGTGAGTTTATTACTCGACTGAGCCAATGATTTAGAGCTAACCAAATTGCCCTCATTTCTTTGTAGTTTATATGGGACACAAGAAACTGACTCTCCCATAAACCATGACACACTTGATCGCCCGGAATCAGAGAAGCACCCCAACTCTCCGGACTGGCGTCCGTCATGTTTATGAATGACGGCTCCTGAATCTGAAGTGGTATTCCCTGGGATAACCACTGGATATCCTCCCAAATTTGAAGATGATGCTTTACTGACTGTGTTAAAACAATCGGACTGTCCTGCCACTGTTGCTTTATGCTCCAATTTTGAATTAGATAAATTTGAAGTGGACGAGTGTGCAAACGACCTAGCAGAATTAATTCCTCGATGGTGCCGCAAAGTCGTAACAACCGCATAAACTCTCTTGCAGTAATGACTTGTGCATTTATGCAGTATTTTGCGTAAAGAGAAACTAATTTTGCTCTTGCTACTGGCAAACAGACCCGATTGTTGAGAGTATCGAAACTCATTCCCAGGTGAACAAACAACATCATTGGCATTAAATCCGACTTATCGACATTGATTATAAAACCTAGGCGTCGTAGCAGCGATAGCAGACTCTGAACGTCGCTTTGAAGAGCATGAAAATTTCCGTATCTTTGAAGAATGTCATCCAGATATGCCAATGTCATCGAAGCCGAGTGTGCCCTGAAGTGGCTCATCACCACATTTATCACCCGAGTGAATGCCCACAGAGCAAGGTTCAGGCCAAAACACATTGCTCTGAACTGGAATACTTTTCCTTGAACCGCGAAACGGACGTATTTCCGGAAAGGCAGATGAATCAAGATGTGAAAATACGCATCCTTCAAGTCTATGCTTGTGGAGTAATCGTTCACTCAGATGCTGCCTCTCACTGATCAAGCTGTCTCCATATAAAATTTTGGAGCAATTATTAGCTTGTTTATCCAACTGAGATCAAGGCCTGTACGAGCCGTCTGGCTTCGGTACAAGAAAAAGATGACTGTAGAATCCCTTTGAATTGGGATTCTCTACGACCTCTACTGCCTCCTTTTGTAGAAGTGAGTCTGCTGCTGAAATCAAAGCCTCTCTCTTTGTTATATTTTGTGGAAGGTTCACAAAACGCGGAATCTGCGTTAATGGAGGTTTTCTCCAGAACGAAAGACGTAGACCATTTTTTTACAACGTCTCGAACCCAAAGATCCTGAGTTATTTTGTTCCAGTTGCTTGCGAATTTTGAAAGCCTTCTGCCAACCGGAGAACAGTAGAGGTCGAACTCTTCATTTGTAGGACTTACGAGGCTTATACGAGGAGAAAACTCGTGAAGCTCTTGCACCCCTCTGTGATGTCGGTGGGGGTTACGCGTTTAGTTATTTTCCAACTGCGTCGTCCCCTTTTTGAAATCGCTCCCCTGTTTCGAGCAACCACACCCACGATTAGCTTTAGAAGCAGCATGGGCTGAGCCTCTCTTGGAGAAAAATTTACCTCTCCGAGGAGTACCACTTGTGGAAGGCTGAGGTTGCGAAGCTGAGCGCAACAAAAGCTGACTTGTAGCTTTCTTAGAAGCATCTTCAAATACAGCTTTTAACTTATCATTGAATAATGAAGAGCCCGAAACGGGAGCAGCCCTTAGAGAGCTCTTAACACTGTCGTCAATAAATGACGTCGATTTAAGGGCAGCATCACGCCTGACCAACTCTAAATTCGCTACTGAAAGAGCAGAGTGGGATGTTGTATACATGATGGTGCAAGAGAGCACTCTCAAAGGAGATAACAACTCCTGTAAGCTCTCAGATTCCAAATTGCCGGCCAATGCCCTGCAAATATGATCTGCATAAGACATAGCATCCAAAATACTTCTGCTAGATTCAATGCAAGTATCTATAACAAAAGAACTGATGCTACACGATGACGGAAGAGACATACCTAAGTCCCTTGCCCCGTCATCCAATCGCAGAGGAGCTCTTGGAATCTTATTCTCGCCTACCGTATTTAAGAAGGTATTGCCTGACGGTAGGTCAAGCTTCCTTTCCGAAAGGAAAGAACTTTTTCTAGCCTGAGCCAGGTCTGCAATAGCTTTGTCACAACAATCAAACGCATCTAACACTTGGACTGATTGAGACAGATACAGAAGGATACTTTCCTTCGACTTAATGACCTGTCTAAAGAAGACAGGCGCTTGGCTCTAGAAGGCGTAGAACTCTGACCAGAAGGAATTAATTCAGGTGAAAAATCTTGCAGGAACCTCATAGTTTCCATATGTTGTTCAGCCTAAGATGTAGTGTTAGTCTCATCTTCATCAAACTCCCTAACACTACCAGCTAGAGGTTCCTGGTCTGGTCTATTATCGGCATACTGATTAGTTGAGGAAACCCTTCTTTCTGCCGATTCAGCACGGTCCGAATCATCCGAAGCGGAGATCGATGCCGGCTGCATATTATGCTGCTGGGAGTCTGCAAATTGCTGGGCAATTTGCTCCAGCAATTCTGTATTCGAGGCTATGTTCACCCCCGTTCTACGCCTTTTTGGCTCTGGGAGGTGATCTGACACAGAGCCCTATGTCTGCCTTTTAGAAAAAGACGTTTGCCTCGAAATGCTAGCCTTAGAGAGAGCCAGATCCTGGCTCTGACTCTCAACCTCAGGATCTTGCCGGCTAGCATGCGGTCTACTGTGCTGAGTCCTGGAAACGGACGAAGAAGAGGCTCTTATAACAAGATTACTGCCAGCCGTACTGGCAGAGAAAGGTACATCAGAAACAACTGGCTCCAAAGCATTATTTACCGGACTACCAGCGGAACTGGCAATAAAAGTCGAATCTTTCTGTTTTGACCCCAAAACAGAAGAATGCTTCACTACTGATGCACCTTTCAATTTGACTGGCCTCTTCCCCTTACGTGTCGTCGTCTGAACAGAGGACTGTCTTCCATCCTCCTATCCTGGATTTTCCCGGTACTGAAGCACTAATTAAAGGCTCCATTACACCGGTCAAGCTAGTTGACCGTCTGCTTGCCCGAGGTACTGAGTATTCTGCAATACCTCCTAAGTCAACATGCTCTGTATCTGAAGACGACGGCAGCACAGAACTTGATGTTATAACATGACCAATATCATGTTCTTGTTCCTCTGAAATGGAAAATAAATTCTGATTAGTAACATTAGGCGAAAGCACCGAAATCAGTGCTTCGCCGACACATACATAAGTTGAGAGGGAATTCCATAACTTGGTATCCCAAGAACAGCAAGTTGCACAGGTAACATCTTTCGAGCAACGATTGCAAGCCAAACATGATGAATGAGAATCAAGAGAGGACTTCTTCCTCTTACATTTCGAACATGAGGACTTCATAATACACACATGCACGAGGCAAAAATTTTAAATTGAAAAGGAGCCGGTAACCAAGTCCAAAACAGGCACAACATAGGCCCAGGTCAGACAACCGGTATCTCAAGAATACCCTTATCAATAGAGAAACTTCCCCAAAAGATTCCCCATAGAGAAGTGTAATGGCAAACAGACATGCCCGACTATGTCGAGAATAACCGGTACGCGACAAAGGGGTACGAATAATACACATTCCGTAAATTATCTAAGATTTTTAAGAAGAATTTTTTAATTAATAACAAATTCGCAAACGGCAAATAGTTCTTAAAAATCTAATGAGAGGATTCAAGAGGAAAAAGGTGAACATTGAACACACACATAATGATAAACAAAGAATGAACGAATCGGGTGCATATCCAGAAAACGGGAAGAACAAGAAATATTATTTAATTTCAATAAAGTTATAGCTTTGAACGTTCAAAAACTCAATGTCTTTATTCAGCTAGATTCTGCTGCAATTATTCCACCATTCCACTCCAAAATCGTGTCTGGCTACATTACACTTTAGGATTTTATAGCACAAAAGTCAGGATATGTGTTGATCTGACATGGGCCAAACAACAGAATGACAAGATGGCGGTAGCGTATTGTTGTCCTTGACAACAAGTTGCGCATTGCGCAAAAAGTATGGAGGACCATACTGGTGTTCTCATTTTTAAGTTTGTTGGCAAATTTTGGGGGTTTGGGGGATTCAAAATGTGTGTTTGGCCCTGGTAATAAATTGGGTTGCACCAGCTAGTCTGGGCCATTGGTATAGTGGAAAAATATGTACACTCAATAATGCTGTGCAATGTACAGGGTTAGTCATGTAATAGAGATGGTCTTATTTATAACCAGAAAGAAAGGGAGTGACCTGAGCATTGCATAAAGTCAGTTGGGTAACTTAACCCTTTACCCAACGTAACGGCCAAAACCGGCCAGCGCTATTCTAAAAAATCGCCAATTAATTTTCATCATTTTTTCATTTTTTGTCTCAAAAACATAGGTTATGACCCCTCGTTGGAACGAGGGGTCATAACCTATGTTTTTGAGACAAAAAATGAAAAAAATTAGTTATCAAGAATTTTTTTTTGCAAGTGTTGTCTGCTTTTCATGTTAGGTAAAGGGTTAAACATGTACTGGCTAAGCATTGGCATTTGCACAGGATTATTTGATAAGCTACCATATCACACATTACATGAAAATGCACATTGCTTAAGGCTATAAAAAACACAGAGTTAGTTGGTTACATGTTATACAAGGTGCAGGACTCAAGAAATTAATGGAAATTCTAGACCAAAAAAGCAGAACTTGTCTGCCACTTCAAACAAACACTCCTTTGCTTCCTGTGGTTTTAATCAGGATGTTCTTACAATGCAGTCACCGTGGACTGGTCGTAATCCAATTTCAATTATTTATTTATTGGGGTTTAATAACACTTTTGACAGCCAGGGTCATCTTGTGTTAGAGAATTTTAAGGGTAGAAGAAGCCTGATTATGAGGCCTAGAACATAAAACAAACCAAGAATATGAACTTCTGATGGCAAAGAAATAATGACAAAAAATAAAAAAATAAAATAAAAAACTGCTGACCCCCATGCAATTTACAAAAAATGGCTTGAGAAACAGAGCATCCACTTTGAGGGGCCTTACCATTATTTTAAAGAATTACTTTTGTTAAACGAAAGTAATTCTTCAAAATAATAGTAATAAACAAGCATTTTGGACCTGTTTCATTCATTATTGTTCTAACGAAGTATATTGAGTTAGGTTTTAAGTTCAAACAGGCACTCAACACCCGGGAACATAGTGAGAAAATTGTAACTCTCACTCCACTGTGTTGGAAGATTTTGAGATCCTAGCTTCGGCCTTCCCCTCCTCCTTTCATTTGGGGTGATATAAAAACAATCTACAGAAGTAAAATACTAAATTCATGCACTCATAATTGTAGAAACTGCTTCAGACTCAAAAGCAAGCCTGAAAATAAGGAGACTGTCGTCAGCAGAGTGAGGTCCCCAGAGGGTGAATTTGGTGATGCTAGTTGCTACCCTGCTGTATCACCAAATTTACAATCTGGGAACCTCGTTCTGAATCAAGGTCTCAAGTCTAACCAGAAAGAGGTACCCGAGGATAAATTGGAGGATTTTAACCTGCCACATGGGTTAGGGTCAGCAAATTCACCCTCTGGGGACCTCATTCTGGCAATGACAGATTACTTATTTTCGGGCTTGCTCAAAAGTGAAAAACTATACATCTTATACATTAAAAAAATCTGAAATTCAATTTCCTGTTACCTGGAAAAAATCAAGCTTATCTATGGAAAGACCTGTTATGCTTATTAAGTTATCTGATAACTGAGTAAAGGCAATCAATGATAGAACATAGTCAATCTATAACTGCATGGAGTACTGGCTATGTCTAATTGGAAATCAAGAGTATTCTCCAGTAAAACAACTGATGCTTTTATGTGTGACAGTATAATGTGCAAAATGCATTTATAGCTTTCAAGATTCTCTACTATTTCAAAGATATGTATAGAATGTCACCTGTAAGTTCAACAATAAAATGTGAGGCATGTTAACAGTTCCATCCCCATCTCCACTTTTGGTAAATCCCTTACCTGGCAGACATATTTTCCTGGCCAATACAAAAACACTCTATGTCTAAAAGAGGTGCATCCTGGGTCTTTTGAACAAAACATGTCTCCTCAAACTTGATAGTCTGCTAATCTATGAATTCTTGATGCCAGCCTCTATTGAAATATTTAACAAATCAAGTCAAATCAGCCAAGACTTGATTGTTGTAAAGTTAATTCAAGAAAACTACTTCATAGGTTCTTTAATTTGATGCATTTTACTGACTATAAAACATTTTGTTTCTGAAAGTTATCTTCTCAAAAAATCTGTAATATACTAATATTTGTAATCACACAATTCAATTTGTACTATTAATTCAGAATTATATGCTGAGCCAAATCTCAACTCCCATCCACTCAAAACCAGTTCAACTACAATATACCTCCTACACCTAATGAACTGTCTTATAATGCCCATCCTCTGTGAATTCCACTGGCTTCCAATCAAACAAAGAGGTCATGAAATAATGTGCGAACGATCATTCAGGTTATCCAAGGGTTATGTCAGTTGTGAAAAACAAGAATGGACTACAAACTGGGAGCGTGGTGACTCAGTGGTTACGGCATTGAACTTCAAACCAAAAGGTCCACGGTTCGAACTCCACCAGAGGTAATTGTGTTTTGTCCTTGGGCAAGGAGGCACTTCATCAGAATTTCCCATGTGGAAGTATGGTGGTGCCGTGTACTAAGGCGTACTGCACGTCAATGGTGCACTGTTCTTCATCCAGTGCTAACCATGCTTGTGTGGAGTTAGTAAGTTGGGGTGTCTGACAGTTGCTTGACATTGCTTGGTGGTTCTCTCCAGGTATTCTGGCCATAAACCTGTCTGACATGAGGTGACTCTGGCTGTCAAAAATGTCTTTAAACCCCAATAAATAAATAATTACAGGTTACAACAAAGTAATATAAAGACAAAATCATACAACAAAAATTAACTTCCGATCAGGCATGTTTTGCCTGTCAGACTCGACAATCTCTCGGGACCAGCTCGACTCATGGGTATGCATTATATCCACATATGAGTAGAATGGCATGCCATTTATTTCCTAACAGAATTTCTGCCACAATAAATAGCAAAAAATAACGCGCGATCTCGCCAAAGTGAGATCACACATTAGTTTTTGCTATTTATTGAGGTGGAAATTCTATTACAGCGTAAACAGCATGGTAGTTATGTTACTTGGTTAGTTAGTTAGTTCTTGGTGTTTAGTGTCACATATTTCTGCACAATGGCTAATCATGAACACAACAGTTTTACGGGTGGAGGAAGCCGGAGTACGCGGAGAGAATCACCAAGCAACGGCGAGCAACTGTCAACTCACCACCATACTAACTCCACACAAGCAGGTTTAGCATTGCTTGAAGACAGGTGCACCATCGACGAGCAGTATGCCTTAGTACACAGCATCAACGTGCCCCCATGTGGGCAATGGGGGTGAAGTGTCTTGCCCAAGGACACAACGCAGTTGCCGCAGTGCAGGTGGGATTCGAACCAAGGACCTCTCGGCTTAAATCCTGCACCTTTACCTACTGAGCCACCGCACCCCCAACAGCATGGTCGTAAAACAGAGACGGTGGAAAGGCATCACAACACATTATTTATGTTGGTTACAACCACGTTATTTAGTGTAACCTGCTAACAGGCTACGATGTAAACTCTTCATTTCAAGGCCTGAACAAAGAATCTAAGAACAAAGAATCTATATCAAAAATTACTTACTCATATATAAGTGAATCAATGGGATTGAATCATGTTATCTTTCTGATTTGCTATCCCGATATTAAACAGCTTGGAGATTGCTCATCGAATATTTACAGTCTGGTAAAACCTGGATTGAAATTAACCACTGCTGGTGGTGGAGCTTTTTGCCAAGGTTGGTTCAAAATTCTGGAACTCTCTCCCTCACCATTTAAAGGATGCATGAAAACAGTTGATGCATAAGGGGGAAATAACTCATTTCTTTCCAACATACAAAAGCAGTCTTCAATCTTTAACCCTTTACCCAATGCATACAGGATATCAAAATTTATTTTTTTCAATAACATTTTTTCAATTTTTTCAACCAATTTTAACAAAGCCATATCATGTGTTGTTCCCTTCATTGGAATGAGCTCGTTCCAATGAGGGGTCACATGATATGGTTTTGTTGAAACTTTTTGAAAGATACATTTTTTCAACTGCTCAACTTGTAAATTATATGGGTGGATGCCCCCAGTTTGTTAGATAAAGCGTTAACCTTCTCTCTGAAAATGTTATGAAGAAGAGCATCAATATAATTTTAGAGCAATTCATTTGCTGTTCTATCAGTAAAGTGGAACCTTGTTAATTGAATGGCCACTTTGCCAATGAAAATTATTCAATTAACAGGAGTATCCAATTAACAGGTATTGTGTCACTTTCCTGTATTCTAGGTACAGGATGTAATGAGGCCACATCTATAAACAAGGAAAACTGGGGCAAGTCAGGGTAATTTCTCTACAGATTGCAAGATTTTTTATTCAATTAACAGGAGTTTACTCTATAACCTATATTCAATTAACATGTCAAATTTGTATTGGAGGTATGGTAAATGGTTTAGTGTTGGAAAATTATATTCAATTAACAGGGTTATTCAGTTAATAGATATCCAATTAAGTGGGCTCCACTGTATATAGTATCTGAGTTTTTTGTGACTTTTGGATAAAAATCACAAGTGGTATAGCTGCTGATGGTTTTGAACAGAAATCACAAAATATTCAGTTGAAATAGACTGATAGAATATCAAAAGATATAAATGTTCTTATCATTACATATAAAAAAAAAGCCAAATTCAAAGATTTTTTAAGGCCCCAGCTTCACTAATTCTAACAAAGGCCCTCTGGTCATTCCTCCCTCCTTCCACTTCCTTTCAAGGGAAGTGGGAGGAGGGGGGTAACAACTGAAAGAGTCGCAGTTAGGACTTTGCCTACACATGTAAAACTATATAGTTTATAATTACGTGCTTCATTTGTGTTTTCATTTGGGGAATATTCAAGTCCTGTCAAGGCATTATGGCTCATTTTCAGGGACTGGAAGACCATGAATTGTCTATTGTCAAATTCAAGGCCATTCCTTGAACCAAGGTCCTGTGGAAACCCTGTTATAGCATGAAAACAAACTTTCCTGTCAAATAGACTCATGTATAATACATTTACTTTTCTTGTATAAGAAGGATTCAAATCTATGTATAATTAAGCAAGTCAACATTGCAGGTCTATCCCCATGAACTGCGGTTTCATCGAGCATCAGTTGATGATAAATTCCAATCAGTGTGTGTGTTATTGATACTGATCAACGACAATGAAGCTTTAACACTTTATACCCAATGTAACAGCCATGACTGGCCAGCTATATTCACAAATATTACCATTCACTTTTCATTATTTTTTTAATTTTCTGTCACAAAACATAGCTTATGACCTCTCATTGGAACAAACTCATTGAGCTTGTTCCAATGATGGGTCATAAGTTATGTTTTTAACCCTTTACCCAACGTAACGGCCAAAACCGGCCAGCACTATTCTCAAAAATCGCCAATTAATTTTCAAAATATTTTCATTTTTTGTCTCAAAAACATAGGTTATGACCCCTCGTTGGAACGAGCTCGTCGAGCTCGTTCCAACGAGGGGTCATAACCTATGTTTTTGAGACAAAAAATGAAAAAAATTAGTTATTCAAGAATATTTTTTGCAAGTGTCGTCTGCTTTTCATGTTAGGTAAAGGGTTAACACAAAAAATTACTTAATCAAGAATTTTGTTCGCAAGTGTTGTCTGCTTTTCATGTTAAGTAAGGGGTTAAATGCATATTTGTATTAATAGTTCTTGTAAATCTAGGGAAGACAGTTAATGTTTTGATAGTACCTGTATGTTTGTAAAAAAAAAAAAAAATACAGTACTGTTATTTTTAAAAAGGATTAAATGAACCACTGACAACTGGTATCACATAAGTGAGGCACAATACATTTTTATTGAAATTCAATAACTAACTCTGCCATTATTTCGTTGCTTCATCTCCAAAAGCTTAAAATATCTGCCATCTGGAAGATCTTTAGCAGTAATATCCTCTCACCTGCCTTATAACAGTGTCGGCAACATTATTAATTTTGAAGAAAAAATCCCAGCAATCACTATGAGGAATAGAGGGAAAATGCCATCACTATTATTATTTCCAATCAAATATCCTGATTATCACTATTATTCAGCCAGCACTGTTATCAGGGAGGTTGAGTACTCTCTCATGCTTTATATCAGACATACAGCAGTTCAGATGAGTTCCTGGTTATGAACGCCTAAATAAATCCCATTGACCACAGTGCTAACCTTTCACTCTCTGTACAACACACCAAGTTGTTTTGAAAACAAATACCTTTTCATCCACAAAGCACATCATCTCTTGAAAAAATTAAATTGGAAAAAAATATATATTGCCACATGAAATTTCAGTTTAAATTTCGAATTTTCACAACTACCGTATGGTCTTGCACTGAATGACCTTCACACTTTTTTTTCCATGCCTCATGCTTTTGAGAGATTCTCACACAATCCGGCACTAATTTACAAACAAACTTATTAATCCTTTCTAAAGTGGACGAATCAAAGTATTAATTAGTGGTTTCAAAGTCAAAATATATTTAACCAATCGGCTTATCAGCCCTATTTAATCCTACTCGCAACTTTGGGTGTCAAATGCTCCAAGTCATGTGTTCACTTATTTAATGGTTCATAACCTCCTATTTTCATGGAATTTAAAACCCAAGTTTATTAACTCTTAACCCGCTGAGTAATTTTCAAGATTTTTTTATCAAATCTAGTCATGGCTGCTGTGAAGCAGCCATGACAAGATTTGATGAAAAATTCATGAAAATTTGACACAAGCAATTATTGGTGAAAAAGTCTATACAATTTACAGGGGAAAATATGATTAAATATTTTCAAATTTTTCTTATTTTAATGAAAAGAGATTTTGTGTCTCGGGCAGGCATATCCACCTGCAGCATGTTACCACTGATCTCTATACAACTGGATTGCGGGAATGTCAACAAAAAATGATGTGACTCAATCTGCACCCTTTCAAGATGGAGACAAGTCAATCAACCAATTAACTCCGCCAATCGGTGACATTTGATGGCGTGAAATCTGTTACTCTGTAACTGCAGTCACAATGTAACAGCTTTCACAACATTAAACCTCAAACGAAAGCCAAGCATGAAAACTTAGTCACATGATATTAACTTTCAAATATCAGCACATGTTTTTTGTCAATAATAACAATAACACGTACAATCTCGTACAAATGTTTACAATCTCGAACAACCCGCATCACAATTAACCACTGATGATGGGAAGAGCTTTTTCTATTCTAGGTCAAAAACTATGAAAATCTATATAACTACTTAAAGGACATGCATACAGCTGAACCTTTTAAGTTGAGAATAAAAACCTACCTCTATAGGATGATATTTCTGAAATAATGCAAATAATATTTTTTGGTTCTTTTTTTTTGTTCTGCCACAGATAATGTAACAAGCCAATAAATGAAAATAGAATCTGCTTTAATTTTTATAATTCACTAAAAGAAACCTTTCCCCAATCCATTCCAATGAGGGTGCCATAAACTTAAATGCTTCTTCAGAATATTACTGACTGGTTTTGGCCATTACAGGGTTTGTATCAATGTGATTAACTCAGTTACTAATGAATATTTGTTATAACCAGAAAGTGTGACTAATCCTGGTTATAAACATGAGGCCCCAAGGAGCCTTAATCGCTCACCGGCCAAAGTGGTTCAAAGAAGTATTTGGGGGTCACATTCAGTTAGACATGGTTCATCAACACTACAAAGGAATGAAGTCATGAGAGACAAATTTTATGGAACTAGGGCCATGCCTTGAACAAACGTGAATCTTATCCCCCCCCCCCCCCCCCCCCCCCCCCCCCCCATGCCAAATATCAAAAGCATTCATCTGCTGGATCTGAAGAAGAGGATTTTTAAAGAAAATTCCTCGTTTTGAACTAAGTTATCATTCCGGCTCCCACAGTGAGTCCAAATATGAACCCAGGGACTTGGCTTGAACAAACTTGAATCTCACTCCCCTAAGGATGCTGCATACCAAATATCAAAACATTCCGACTGCTGAATCTGAAGAAGAAGATTTTTAAAGAAAAATTCCTCATATTGACTAAGTTATAATTCGGGGTCCCACAGTGAGCCCAAATATGGACCCAGGGACTTGGCTTTAACAAACTTGAATCTCAGCTCCCCCCTCCTCCCCTCGCCTCAAAACATTCTGATTGCTGGATCTGAAGAAGATTTTTAAGAAAATTCCTCATTTCGAACTAAGTTACAGTTCAAGCTCCCACAGTGAGCCCAAATGTATACCTAGGGACATGGCTTGACCAAACTTGAATCTCACCCCCCTAAGGATGCTGCATACCAAATATCAAAACATTCCGACTGCTGGATCTGAAGAAGAAGAAGATTTTTAAAGAAAATTCCTCATTTTGAACTAAGTTATCATTTGGGCTCCCAAAGTGAGCCCAAATATGAACCCAGGGACTTGGCTTGAACAAACCTGAATCTCACCCCCCTAAGCATGCTGCATACCCAATATCAAAAGATTCTGCCTGCTGGATCTTGAGAAGAAGATTTTCAAAGAAATTTGCCGGAAATGCACTAAGTTCAAATTTGGGCTTCTATACTGAGCCCAAATATGAAATCAGGGGGCTGATTTGAACAAACTTGAATCAGATCCGCCCCACAATGTTGCATACCAAATATCAAAAGGTTCTGCCTGCTGGATCTGGAGAAGAAATTTTTTTTAGAAATTTGCCTGAAATGCACTAAGTTCGAATTTGTGCTTCTATACTGAGCCCAAATATGAATCCAGGGGGCCGATTTGAACAAACTTGAATCAGATGCACCACACAATGTTGCATACCAAATATCAAAAGATTCTGCCTGCAGGATCTGGAGAAGAAGATTTTTTAAGAAATTTTCCTGAAATGCACTAAGTTCGAATTTGGGCTTCTATAGTGATATGAATCCAGGGGGCCGATTTTTACAAACTTGAATCAGACCCATACCAAGATGCTGCATATCAATTATCAAAAGATTCTGCCCACTGGTTCTGGAGAAGAAGATTTTTTAATAATTTTTCTATAACTCATATGGTGCTATCAGAGTTATGCCCCATACAGAGCCCCCAAGGGATGTGGCCATTTCATTTGAACAAACATGAATTGCCATATAGTAATGAACATCCGCATGAAGTTTCGTGAAAATTGGACCAGTGGTTTCAGAGGAGAAGTCGTTTGAAAAATGTTCACGACGATGGACGATGGATGCCGGACGACGACGGCGGACAGCAAGTGATAAGTTGAGCTCCCTTCAGTGAGCTAACAAGAGGCTCCACGGGGCCTGAAGTGCAAACCTCGAACAGAACACAATATAAACAAGTCCAAGAATGAATCTACATTAAGCAATCCATCCCCATAGGATACACTGTCAATTCTTGAGTCCCTCAGGAGTGACAAAAAAAGCATCACGCCTTTTCTTCAGTTGATCATAATGTAAAAAGTGGAGCTTCCTTATGAAGCCCCTTGATACAACCTATGTGGATTAATCTCAGTTACACACCTCTAGAGGGTACTGAATACAAAATTTCTACTTCTTCAGCTACATGGCCAATTCCGGCTCCTATAGGGAGCCCAAATATTAACCCAGGCTCTCAATTTGAACAAAGATGAGTCTGACCTCCCTAGAGATGTTGTATACCAAATATGAAAGCATTCTGACTTTTGGACCTGAAGAAGAAAAATTTTAAAGAAATTACTTCATATTGCACTAAGTTAAAATTTGGGCTACCAGAGCGAGCCCCAATATTAACCTATGGACCCGATTTGAACAAATTTGAATCTGACCCCCCTAGAGATGTTGTGTACCAAATATGAAAGCATTCTATCTAGTGGATCTGAAGAAGAAGATTTTTAAAGAAATTTCCTCATATTGCCCTAAGTTAAAATTTGGACTACCATTGGGAGCCCAAATATTAACACAGGGAACCAATTTGAACAAACTTGAATCTGACTCCCCTAGAGATGCTGTAAACCAAACATGAAAGGATTCTGACAGGTGAATCTGAAGAAGAAGATTTTTGAAGAAATCGCCTCATATTGTACTAAGTTAAAATTTCGGCTACTATAGCAAGCCCAAATATATACCTGGGGCCCGATTTGAACAAACTTCAATCTGATCCCCTAGAGATGTTGTATACCAAACATGAAAGCATTCTGACTGGTGGATCTAGGGACTTGGTTTGAACAATCTTGAATCTGACCCTCATAACAATGATGTATACCAAACATTGAAAGATTCTGACTGGTGGTTTCTGAAGGTGTCAAGGTGAGCTACAATATTAGTAACTGCAATAACACATGTTGCATGAAAATGTACACTCATTATTGCAACGAGTAGTTGGTAAGGTAACATACACTGGATTGCATTGGCATTACAAAGGATTAGTTGGTAGGCTGCCATATCACACACTACATGATAATGCACAGGTTAGTTGGCTACATGTTGGATTCAAGGAACTAATGAAAATACTTATACAGTGGAACCCTGTTAATTGAATAGCCACTTTGCCAATGAAAATTATTCAATTAACAGGAGTATTCAATTAACAGGGCTTGTGTAACTTTTCTGTACTCTAGAGATAAACTTAGCATTTATTCTATTATATCTTGTTTGACAGAGCTCTATCAAACAAGATATAATATATTACATGCCTGTATTGGATGTACTGAGGCCAAATAGGTCTATAAACAAAGAAAAACTGGGGAGAATCAGGGTAATTTCTCGACAGGATACAAGATTTTTTATCCACTTAACAGGAGTATACTCTATAACCTGTATTCAATTAACAGGTCAAACAGTGGCTCAGTTGGTAGAGGTGCAGGCTGCAAGCCAAGAGGTCCGCAGGTTTGAATCCCACCTGTGGCAACCACGTTGTGTCCTTGGGGCATGGTGGTGTTGTGTACTAAGGCGTACTGCAAGGTGCACCTGTCTTCAACCAATGCTAACCCTGCTTGTGTGGAGTTAGTATGTTGGGGAGCTGACAGTTGCTTGTCATTGCTCCACTGTTCTCTCTGGGTACTCCGGCTTCAACCACCCATAAAGCTGTTGTGATCATGATTAGCCATTGTGCAGAAATATGTGACCTTAAACACCAATAAATAAATAACAGGTCAAATTTGTACTGGAGGTGTGGTAAATGGTTTTGTGTTGGGAAATTATATTCAATTAACAGGGTTATTCAGTTAAGAGATATCCAATTAAGTGGGCTCCACTGTACCAGATTGTGGACATTTTTGAACTTGAATTCCAACTAGTGTTAATAAGTCACAATCTGATAGAGAAATCGACAGCTTTTGCAATCACAGCACTGTAGGAATTGATAACTTAAATTTTGTATCCACCACATCACACTTCCAATATGCCCCCAGCACACTCCAATTATGACACTTTATCTTACAACAAGAACATATTTCCCATAATACAAGTGAAAAACTAGACAAAATACAAATCTGTATGGAGGGTAGCAACCACATGTATGATAATTCGATTCAGAATGAGAACATTTTTCACCTGCATTTATCGAAAACTGAGCACAAAGGCCGAGGCTATGGTTTTTGAAAACCGTAATTAAATGATAAATAAATCACCAACTTAATGAAATAAATTTGGCAAGACCAATTTTTATATGATGATATTTTTATATAGACATACCGTGCATTAAACCTGAAAAATAAAACAAAGAAACACACAGCTGAAACACTACTATAAACTTTGCTGGTTATAATATATGTAGAACAATGAACGGGGATTACATCATATACAGTGCAAGAATGCAATACCACAATGCCATGATCTTCATTCATAAAAAATCAATCAATTCACAGAGGCTGAATGATTGTCAAAATATATGTGAACAAGTCAAGAAAGGGAGAAATATTGTAAGATAAATTTGTTGTTATTATTATTATTCGTTATTATAAGTGGATTTCTGAGATGGTGTCTCAACGTTGCCTCTGGGTCATATATCGATGAGTCCTAACAGACTCATCGATATATGCCCAGAGAGGAGGTCTGGACTTCATTACACCATCTTGGAAATCCACAGGGCAGCATTAACCTATATAGATTAATTTTGTGTGTATTGTAACTTATTCACACTTTTCTAGATCAAAACTGGCAAAGCTGTTGGTAAATTATATAATAATTAACCCTTTGAACCCTAGTGGTATCTTCCATATCAGTTTAATGGAAGCAATGGGAAGAGTCTATATTCTTTATTTGGGGGTAGACCAATTAATATTTCCTTAGGGCTGCACATTGAAAGTATTGATTGGTCTACACCACACCTTCACTCAAAAGTCAACCTATTTAATAAAATTATGAAGTATCATGTTACTGGGCCGGAAAAACAGCCTCTGGGGTTCAAACGGTTAAGATCAAATGGTTTGGTTTTGAACCACAACTTTACAGTATAGTTTTCCCTGTAGAAACCCCGAAAAGTGGAGATTGTGCTTTTTTACTGTAGTAAACAAGTTCTGTTTTACTGGTAATTAACCCAGTAATTAATGCCTAGGGTTGAAGTTATTTAAAGCAGGCAGCATATTATTAGTTACACAATCGGATTGCCTTGACTTTATACTTTACATGTCTTAAGGTCATGATGAAGCTATAGATGCTAAAAGTGACATTTAGGCACCAATAAATAAACTAGAGTTGTGACTGTCTCAATGGGACTATGAAAACCCCACTTGTATTCCACATTATGCATGTTACAAAAAAAAGGGCAATAACTCTGCCAAAATTAGTTGGGTCAATATTAAAAATCGCAGATGCACAGGTTCCTGTGTTGATTAAAGTGCCAGGTTTTAAAAAAATTAACCAAACAAGCACAGATAAAGATGCAGGTTGGAAAAAAAAAGTTGACAAAGAGCAATATTTTAACACAAAATGAGTCCAGCCTATCTTATAATCACAGGTGCAGGTTCCCAGACTTCTTAATCTCTGTTAATGTTCAAAAAAAAATTGACTATAAAATTAAAGAATATAATTTAGAATAACAAATTCTACGTCAAAAATGGCAATAACTCACCAACAACACATCAGGTCCATCTCAAAATCGTAGGTGCACACATTCCCTTGGTAGCCCTTTACCTAACAATTGGGCCACATCCACCCACCCAATTTACAAACTGAGCAGCTGAAAAATATATATTTCTCCCAAAATTACTACAAAACCATATCATGTGACCCATTCATTGGAACAAGTTTGTTGCAGTAATTCCAGTCAGGGGTCAGGGGTCACATATGGTTTTGTGGAAATCTAATGAAAAATCTGAAGAAAAAGAAATTGAAAATAACAAATTTTGTTTACATGTGTGTTGGATATAGGGTTAACTTCTATGCCGAGTTTCAAAATATTAACTGATAAATGACCAAAAAACAGCACCAGACAAATTGTGTCAACTGACAGGTAGACGGATGGATAAATATCTAAGCTGATTCTAGTATACCCACCCCCCCCTCCCTCCTCCCAACAACAACTTTGTTCCGAGGGTGGGGGATGGGGTGGATAAATATACAATATAGTTTGTGGGGTGTTGTTACTCAGGCAAGTGTAGGTACTGTACCTGTTATAGTTTGAAGCTCAAGAGGCCCAAGGGGGCCTGAGGGTGCTCACTTGATGTGGTAGTCTAAATATCAAACCAAGGATGCTGCATACCAAATATCAAAAGATTCTTATTGGTAGATCTGAAGAAGAAGATTTTTAAAGAATATTCCTCATTCTGCACTAATTTAAACATTTGGGCTCCCATAGAAAGCCCAAATATGGACCCAGGGAATTGATTTCACTAAACATGTGAAACAATCTTCCAAAGATGTTATATGTAAAATATGAAAGTTTTTGGAGCAGTGGTTTGAAAGCAAACGATTCTTTAATTTTTTCCCATTGCCCACAGTGTTAAAAAAAGTGCTGACTCAGCATTATTTTAAAGTCACGAAAAAATACCTTATGACAAAACCGCTGGCAATTTTTTTTTACCATTCCTTTCTGTTGGTCCCAAGGAAGCCTCAAACCAAATAAAAATTCTCAGTGCTGTGCAGTTTTGGAGATATGGACGTTTTTGGGTTTTTTTCTATTTTTGGCTCCCAAGGTTCCTATTGGGCTGCAGCAAAAAAATTTTGGCATAAATCAAGTATTTATAACCCAATAATACCTCATATTAAATTTGGTTCAAACTGGCCTCTCGGTTCAGAAAATAGAAATTCTGAGCGGCGCAAAAATTCTTGTCTCTCTCAGAACAAAGGCAAATATTTCCCGTCAAACTTCTCTTGAACAAACTTGAGTCTACACCTCAAATGGAAGCTGCATACTAAATATCAAGTCTCTGCTATTGCTGGTTCATGAGAAGAAGATTTTTTAAAATTTGGTGCATTTTGGCCCCACCCCACTCCACAATATGAACAGAAACCCAATTTGAAGAAAAACCCAAATGCCCCTATCTATATAACTGCTACTCCTGTGAATTTTCATTGAACTGCAGCCAGTGGCTTGGGAGAAAATGACCCAAACACCACCATCATGACGGACAACAGGCGACGGACGAGGACGATGGACAAAAGTGATCAGAATAGCTCACCCTGACTTTCAGTCAGCTGAGCTAATAAAATCTGCAAGATTTTTTCAGTTCTACAAAAAATGTTTAGTGTCTTTATACTGTATTGTTATAAATTCTTGGACAGCAATTGGTGAATTGGTACTGTAGACCCGATTGCCCCAGCTGTGATGGCTAAATCCTCGAATGATGAAATATCTCTGCTACATCATGAAGGCATGTTTTCGTCAAATGCCTTGATGATATAGATGGAATATTAGTCAGTCAGGAAAATAGATAAATAAAAAAATTCCAAAAAAATTCAAGAATTCTTGGAAATTTATTTGTGGACACATAAAATATGCATCTAATAGTCCTGACTAAGCCTGGAAATAAGAAATTTGCCATTTGCAGAATGAGGACCCCCGAGGGTGAATGTGCTGATGCTATCCCATACAGAGGGCCAATTGATCCTCTGGGTACCTCTTAATGTTTAGACTTGAGACCTTGATACAGATTGAGGCTTGCAGGGGGTATATTTAGTGATGCTACCCTGCTGTGCAGGGTAGCATCACCAAATTTACCCTCTGGGGATCTCATTCTGCAGATGACAGTCTGCTTATTTCCAGGTTTGGTCAAAACTGGTCAAGTTGGGAACCAAACTGCTCAAATCGGGTACTGCA
The DNA here is from genome assembly GCA_031216915.1 of Pictodentalium vernedei. NCBI lineage: Eukaryota > Metazoa > Mollusca > Scaphopoda > Dentaliida > Dentaliidae > Pictodentalium > Pictodentalium vernedei. The sequence continues at coordinate 158,198,428 of CM062288.1, read as the reverse complement.
GTCATTTGTTTGATTGACAGTGTGTGAGACTAGAGTCCAAGAATCAAATCGAGTCTCATAAGAAAGTACATGATTACAAGCAAGAGCAATTCAATATCTAAGACTCCAATCCAGACGAAAACATCCTGACTGGAAAAATTATTGCAGGTGTATGGGTGGTTGTTCTCCCATCCCCCTACCCCTAACCCCCCTTTGTCCATATTCCTGAACATTCTATTCAGAAACGTATCCCTTGAGCCTTGACAATGGGAACACTATGTATATGAGGGACTGTACCTGAAAAAAGATCAGAAATAATTATTTCTGTATGCACAAATGGATGACAGAACTTAACCCTTTGCCCACTGATGTCAAACTCAAAAAAAAGCTCAGCATCATATTTTTACTGTGAATTATTCAAAAATTCAACCAATGATATTGACAGAGCTCTGTCGAACCAGATATCACTGGTTGATGTCAGAGTTAAAGTAACAAAGTATGGTACTGCTTAAGACAATGGTATCATACTGCCAGTGTGCTAAGGGTTAATAAAGCCTAATTATAAGAGTTTAACCATTAAAGTTGCATAAGGTGATGACTATAATGTGGATTTTTGAGATGGCTGTATTGAAGTCAAGATCTCGTCTCTGGGCATATATCGGCAAGACTGTTAGGACTCATTGATATATGACCCAGGGGCAAGGTCAAGACTTCAATACACCATCTCATAAACCTACATGGTGGTAATAAACAGTTTATCTTACAATATTCGCATAATGAAAGGATTGGTACAGTTTTTAATGGCATCTGTTTTGACAATCATTCAGCATCTGTGAACTGATTTTTCATGAATGAAGATCATGACATCATGGCATTGCATTATGCACCATGCATAACATAATCCCCATTCATTGTTCTACTGGTAGCATAAATGCTGAAGTTTATAGTAGCTTTTCAGCTGTGTGTTTTTCATATTTAACACATGGTAAGCCTATATGAAAATATCAGCATGGCAAAAAAATGATCTAGTCTAATGTATTTCGTTGAGCTGGTGATTTATTTATCATATAATTACTGTTATCAAACACGGTGACCTGGACATGTAAAAAAATCCAGCAAGAGGATCACAGATCCAGAAGTCGAGTCTTGACATTAAATTCTGAAGAAATAAGCTATTTGTAGCAACAGTGACCTTGACCTTGGGTGCGAGACTCTGAAATCGATAGGTGCCTTCCTTTCCTATAGGGTAACCTCTGGTGTAAGTTTGGTAAAGGTGCAAAAAATATAACTAAAGTTATTGCCCGTAAATCAATTTGTCACAAAATATTCTATTGATAGTAACAGTGACCTTGACCTTGGGGCCCCAGACTCCAAAAGTGATAGGTGTCTTCCCTTCCTATAGGGTAACCTGTGGTATAAGTTTGGTGAAGATACACAGAATAGAACTAAAGTTATTGCCCAGAAACCAATTTGTCACAAAACATTCTATTTATAGTTACAGTGACCTTGACCTTGGAGTCCCAGACTCTGAAATCAATAGGTGTCTTCCCTTCCTATAGGGTAACCTGTGGTATAAGTTTGGTAAAGGTGTGTCAAATAGAACTAAAGTTATTGCCCAGAAACCACTTTGTCACAAAATATTCTATTGATAATAACAGTGACCTTGACCTTGGAGTCCCAGACTCCAAAATCAATAGGTGTCTTCCCTTCCTATAGGGTAACCTCTGGTATAAGTTTGGTAAAGGTGTATCAAATAGAACTAAAGTTATTGCCCGGAAACCAATTTGTCACAAAATATTCTATTGATAATAACAGTGACCTTGACCTTGGAGTCCCAGACTCCAAAATCAATAGGTGTCTTCCCTTCCTATAGGGTAACCTCTAGTATAAGTTTGGTAAAGGTGCGTCAAATACAACTAAAGTTATTGCCCGGAAACCAATTTGTCATAAAATATTCTATTTACAGTAACAGTGACCTTGACCTTGGAGTCCCAGACTCCGAAATCAATAGGTGTCTTCCCCTCCTATAGGGTAACCTCTGGTATAAGTTTGGTAAAGGTGTGTCAAATAGAACTAAAGTTATTGCCCGGAAACCAATTTGTCACAAAATATTCTATTGATAATAACAGTGACCTTGACCTTGGAGTCCCAGACTCCGAAATCAATAGGTGTCTTCCCTTCCTATAGGGTAACCACTGGTATAAGTTTGGTAAAGGTGTGTCAAATAGAACTAAAGTTTTTGCCCGGAAACCAATTTGTCATAAAATATTCTATTGATAATAACAGTGCCCTTGACCTTGGAGTCCCAGACTCCGAAATCAATAGGTGTCTTCCCTTCCTATAGGGTAACCTCTGGTATAAGTTTGGTAAAGGTGTGTCAAATAGAACTAAAGTTATTGCCCGGAAACCAATTTGTCATAAAATATTCTATTTACAGTAACAGTGACCTTGACCTTGGAGTCCCAGACTCTGAAATCAATAGGTTTCTTCCCTTCCTATAGGGTAACCTCTGGTATAAGTTTGGTAAAGGTGTGTCAAATAGAACTAAAGTTATTGCCTGGAAACCAATTTGTCATAAAATATTCTATTTACAGTAACAGTGACCTTGACCTAGGAGTCCCAGACTCCGAAATCAATAGGTGTCTTCCCTTCCTATAGAGTAAACTCTGGTATAAGTTTGGTAAAAGTGCGCCAAATAGAACTAAAGTTATTGCCTGGAAACCAATTTGTCACAAAATATTCTATTTATAGTAACAGTGACCTTGATCTTGGGGCGCGAGACTCTGAAATCGATAGGTGTCTTCCTTTCCTATAGGGTAACCTCTGGTATAATTTTGGTAAAGGTGCATCAAATAGAACTAAAGTTATTGCCCGGAAACCAATTGTTTACGCCCGCCGCCCGCCCGTCATTTCATCAAACTATAAGTCGAGTTTGACTTCGTCAAAACTCGACTAATAACTCAATGCAATTTGAGTTCATGTAAAAAAAAAAATGTTCACACTCTGAATCGAATGATTGAACGTGCGGTTGCTATCCTCAATACAGAATTGTATTTTGTCTAGACAGTTTTGCCTGTATTGGGAAAAATATGTTCTTGTAAGATAATTTTTATGATAAACACTAGCATATATACATGTTCACAGTTGAAGATGACTTAACAGTGTTTTCTACAACATAAACAATGATGTAAAAGCATTGCCAAGAGAAATGCAGCCTATCAAATGAGTTCTTAAGAATGGGGGCAACGTTTTCATACAAAAAAATAAACATTTAGTGTTTTCAAGTAAAAAATTTATTCTACAAGTAGGATTAAGAATGAAACAGACAAGCCTCTGGCGAGTCAGTTTCATTCTTTATCCAACGAGTAGAATAAATTATTACTTTAAAACACTATATGTTTATTTTGTTGATGCCATAAATCATTTACAGGGCAGTCATGGTGAAATTGTGCTGTTACTCGCTACAAAGCACCTCAAGAAGTGAGAAGCACATTGGTCCAATATGATCGACAAGCAAAACTGCCAAAAATAAACAAGGCACAATGATACATTTCTGTCTGAAAATAATTCCCCTACAAACTTGAGCTAAACTTGCAAAAATACTCTATTAAATGAACAATGTTTATCTTTCTTATTTTCATTGTTTATTGTTATTTTTTCATTGTTGATTCAACTTGAGTTTTATAAACAAAGCAGACAACATGTGCATTTGTTTATTTACACTTTCCCAATTTGGAAAATGAAACTTAAATCATCATGTCCCCGCCTTTCACAATCAAACTTGTGTGCTTTTCAACACATGGTTTCAACTGAGTTACTCTGCGTTTTCTTTGTTAATTGTTGTTCGTTTTATTGTTAGACAGCGTTGAAATGTGTCATATATTTTAAAACTAAACATTTCAGAGACGGTCAACATTTGATAAACGTAGGTTCATTATGTCTCCCACAAATGGAAAACAGGTCATGACAACATGAATGCGGTAGAGGTCAGAGGTCAACAAGTTCATCTCTACTTTTGGAATAAATTCTTTCAGTGTTAAACCTACGGCTTAGCTGCTACTAGGTGAATAATGCAAAAATTTATCAAAAACTTTTATTTTTCGGATAAACGTCCATTTATGGGAAAAAAAGCAATATGCAGACTTTAGGGTTATTGCAACCAGTTTATTCACTTGTATCCCTTAAAAATAAGATTTTTAAACTCAAAATATGTTGAGCGGAACTGCATGTAACAAATGTACTTCACCCTGAGTATCTATTCACCAACACTGTTGTCTGGTTAAATGCTCAAGCTAAATATATGGGAATGCACAGTTTCCTTGGGAGAGGTGCATAATATACTACTCAAAAAAAGTAGGGGATACCCAAACTTATGTTGATATTTTTTTTTTTGATAAATTTAAAGTAATTTGTATATTTTTTATACTTACCAATGGCCCAGACTAGCTGGTGCAAACTCAAAAGTTATCATGGGCCAAACACAAATTTTAACCCCCCGAAATTTGCAAAACCGAAAATTAAAAGTACTATCTGGTCCACAATACTTTTACTCTCCGCGCATGCGCAGCTATCAGGAAGTGACCTGAATTGGCACCAACATCATTCTTTGTAGAAAAGAGTACTACATAATAACTCAGCAGGGAAGTATGAGTGCCCACTCATGGGAGGGCCATACCCGTCTAGGCCATTAGTAAGCATAAAAAATATACAAATTACTTTAAATTTATAATATTTAAATTTATAGGGGGCGCAGTGGCTCAGTTGGTAGAGGTGCAGGCTGCAAGCCGAGAGGTCCTAGGTTCGAATCCCATCTGCGGCAACCGCATTGTGTCCTTGGGCAAGACACTTCACCCCCATTCCCCACGTGGGGGCACGGTGGCGTTGTGTACTAAGGCATACTGCACGTCAAGGTCAAGGGCACTGTTATTATCAATAGAATATTTTATGACAAATTGGTCGATGGTGCACCTGTCTTCCACCAATGCTAACCATGTTTGTGTGGAGTCAGTATGTTGGGGAGCTGACAGTTGCTTGCCGTAGCTTGGTGGTTCTCTCCGGGTACTCCAGCTTCCTCCACCCATAAAACTGTCACGGTCATGCTTAGCCATTGTGAAGAAATATGTGACCTAAAACACCAATAAATAAATAATGAATAAATAAATAATATTTTTATACTATAACCCAATGGCCCAGACTAGCTGAATAGTAAAAAGGCGGAGGGCCTAGACTTCAGAATTATTAGACCAACATAGTTCCAAGCCTGTAGTCCAAGGTGAAAGGAAATTAAATTTGAAAGGAATTACATGCATGGCTCTCTATACAGTAAAAGAGAAAACATATCATAAATAAGGTGACAAATTCAAGTAATCCCGTATTCTTAGCATGAAGACAATGCTAATTGGATGTAATGAGTTCCCAGTTTTCAAGGCTAGTCCAGACTAAGCTCCAAAAATTAGGATGGCATATTTGAGAATGAGAGGATATCCCCCACAAACATACGCCATATACAATAAAACACAAGCTGTATCCAGGATATAATTTATAGACAAAACAGCTTCACTCATAGTTACATACTTATCAAGCTGGAGGAGAGGAAAAAAATCACCCACCCCATTTTTGAAGAAATCTTCTTCAAAAAGAAAGAGGGTAGCGCTCTGGGATCAGTAAAAGTGGTACCAAATAACAATAAATATTCGTCGAACAGGCACAAAGGTATTAATTATTATTAATAACTTGGTGCTTAATGCCACTTCAGAAGCTAAGGCTATAGCTGCAATCTCGGTAATTAATATCACCCGCTTGTAATGTATACCTGAGTCTGCATAAGCAGATAGGTCGAAAATCGGTGATATAATATATAACATACACATGTCCAATAGAATAGTAAACACACTTCCGAGGTAACCCACAGGCGACTCCATTCAGGTGTACAATAGATGTCAGTAAATAACACTCCCAGACATGTTCTATCTGATATCTATGTTCCTAGAAACGTGTGAATATACAAGAGTGTAAGACAAGTTGTATTCGATTGGGTACCGAAATTAATAGAAACTTGGATCTAGAAATGGAACGAGCTATGATTAACAGACTCGTCACGGACCACCCCTGAAATAATTCATTGTTTCTAAGGTCCATAACATACAATAATGTGTCTGCCTAATAATGCATTTATTATCAGCATCCTGATTCATCGGAACAAACTCAGGGTAGTATTGATGGATGAAATCCATCGCAACCATGTGCTGTTCCGAAAGGGAAGGGTATCCCTTTCACCATCTGAGAGAATCAGTTGCGAATCTCGGTCCATTGCATCTGCATGAATGATTAGACCGACCAAGCACCGTCCGACAGCTCAGGTTTTGAGTCTGAGGGAGGCTGCACCTGCAGTTGCTGGGATGCTGTGATCAGCTGCGCAAACTGCGACAGCAAGTCCATCATCGAGGCCTGAGGAGCAGCGGTCTTCTGTATTTGAGGGGTGAATATGGCAATCTTCTACATGCCCGAAGGCCTGCGACTACCTAGACTGAACCGAAAAAGAAAGAATTTCTTCCTTTGTCCGTATAAACTCTGCGTCCAATGACGCAGCAGTTTCTCTCTTGTTGTCGCAGCATTCTGATTTGTCAGAACAAACTCAGGGTAGTAGAGATGGATGAAATTCATCGCAACCATGTGCTGTTCCGAAAGGGAAGGGTATCCATTTCATCATCCAAGAGAATCAGTTGCGAATCTTGGTCCATTGCATCTGCGTGAACAACTGGACCAACCCAGCACCGTCCGACAGCTCAGGTTTTGAGTCTGAGGGAGGCTGCACCTGCAGTTGCTGGGATTCTGTAATCAGCTGCACAATCTGCGACAGCAAGTCCATCATCGAGGCCTGAGGAGCAGCAGTCTTCTGTTTCTTAGCCGCTTGCTACTTCTGGGACGGTGTGTCAGAGATGGATCTCTTCTTTGAACTTCCCGATGATCGAGACCTCGTCTCCCTAGCTACCGGATGGTCCAACTAAACAGGCGAAGAGTGGTCTCTTCTTCGCGCAGTATGCTGGATATCCGAAGTTGGGTAGCTAGGAAGCGGCCATCTGTGCTTTAATAACATAGCGGAGGAAACCGTGAGTGAAGACGACCCCGGCTACAGACTAGACAGAGCGTCCCGAGGATTGGGCAGACGTATACTCCGTCTCATGCAAGTTTCCAACCAGAAAACTTCATTTCGGCTTGTGAAACGAGGCGGAGGAAGCCATGACTGAAGCCGACCCCGGCTGCAGACTAAACAGAGCATCCCGAGCGGTGGCGGGACATATGCTCCGGCTTGTGTAAGTTTCTCAGCGTGACAACGGTAGCACACTTGGATGGGTATCAGAATATCATCACCATGTTCATGTTCCTCTGAAATAGAAACTGACAAAATGAATTATAACGCGGTGAGAGGCCTGGCCTCAGAACCTTACCGCCAACAACGTACTGTGACACCCGTCTCCAACATCAGTCATCCCAGTGAACACAAGAATGACAAGAGTCCGCAGGAGTGCATCGACTAAAGTCGATATCAGTCCTCCAAACTCCACAACAAAATATATAATTAAGATACATGAATAATAGCAATCAAAACTGAATTCAAAATATTTTTTTGGACAATTTTTTTTTTTTTTCAAATGCCTAAGTTCCCAAAGGGAACATTAAGAGCCCAAAGGCATCCCGATAGAGCCTAAGTGTGGACAAAATCCAAATTTATTGAGCTACACTACCGGAATAATAATCCATGTATCCTACAGTAATTCTACAGTAATAGAATATAAAATACTACCTATATATGAGGACGTTGTCAATGTAAACAACGTCAATGAAAAAAACGGAAACAAGACATCAGGCACACAAAAAGGCCCAAAGTCAGAAACCAACATAAATGCTACCAGATGCAAAGCTAGATCTTCATATGAAGAAAAAACTATACATCGGATAGAAGATGCAAGACTAAACGACCGAACACCCCAAGGGTGAGGACGTAACCATGGGGAAAAACAGAATAAATATTCTGTAATACATGTTAAACTCCCAAGAAATTTAATAAAAAATTCCAATAAAAAATAGCCAAAAAAGCTTCAGAGTTTAACAGGAAGGGTTCATGGAAGGAATACTTAACAAACAGTGGAATAATCATTATCAAAAATGATGATGTCAGGCGTATGTCCCGAAATTGGAAAACATGAAATCATTTTATAATGAAAGAACCTTAGTGAGCACGCTCATATACCCCACGCGCCCCGATATTTCAAGCTCTAATCATTTTTTAAAAATAAACATAGATTCTAGGAATACTGCAGAAAACAGTGTTCTGTAGTTTCAACGGTATTGAAAGAATTCAAGCAGAGAAAAAGCCCGGAAAACTGTAATTTTGATGAACTTTTCAAAGTTCAAGGGCCGTAATTTCGGTAAAAATCAGTGGAGCGGAACAAAATGCAAACTTGATCTGTAGGCCACCATGTCAGACTAACATACCAAACATCAGCTCAATATCTGGAAGCGTGTAGAAAAAAAGTCTGGAAAACTGTAATTTTAATGCATTTTTCAGAGTCCAAGGGTTGTAATTTTGGTAAAAATCAGTGGAGCGGAACAAAACGCAAACTTGTTCTGTAGGCCACCATGTTAGACTAACATACCAAAAATCAGCTCAATATCTGGAAGCGTGTAGGAAAAAAGTCTGCAAAACTGTAATTTTGATGAACTTTTCAAAGTTCAAGGGCCGTAATTTCGGTAAAAATCAGTGGAGCGGAACAAAATGCAAACTTGATCTGTAGGCCACCATGTTAGACTAACATACCCAAAATCAGCTCAATATCTGGAAGCGTGTAGAAAAAAAGTCCAGAAAACCGTAATTTTGATGAACTTTTCAGAGTCCAAGAGCCGTAATTTTTGTAAAATCAGTGGAGCGGAACAAAATGCAAACTTGATCTGTAGGCCACCATGTTAGACTCACATACCAAAAATCAGCTCAATATCTGGAAGCGTGTAGAAAAAAAGTCTGGAAAACTGTAATTTTGATGAATTTTTCAGAGTCCAAGGGCCGTAATTTTGGTAAAAATCAGTGGAGCGGAAAAAAATGCAAACTCGATCTGTAGGCCACCATGTTAGACTCACATACCAAAAATCAGCTCAATATCTGGAAGCGTGTAGAAAAAAAGTCCGGAAAGCAAGTAGGACTGACGGACAGACCAGTCAAAAACATTATACCCCAGCAACTTCGTTGCGTGGGGTATAATTATTATAAAGTTACAGCCCTGAACGTCTAAAACCACCGTTGAACACTTCCATCATCCAATAACAGCCTTGGATCCACCAATTCTTGCATTGATTTGTGTCTGGCATCCTCAAAAATGGAGATATTAAAGCACAGATGTCAGTTCATTGTTGATGACTTTAGGGTCAAACAAAGAATGATGTTGGCGCCAATTCTGGTCATTTCCTGATGGCTGCGCATGAGCGGAGAGTAAAAGTATGGAAGACCAGATAGTACTTTTAATTTTTGGTTTTGCAAGCAAATTTTGGGGATGTGGGGGGGAGGGGGGGGGTCAAAATTTGTGTTTGGCCCTTGATAACTTTGAGTTTGCACCAGCTAGTCTGGGCCATTGGGTTATAGCATAAAAATATGGTACTGGATATGCGTGATTGGACACATCAATACGTTACTAAGTTTAGTGTGGATCATGAATGTCACCAGCCCATGAAAATTTCATGCAGGTTTTTGCACAAGCGCCACATTAATGTCTGTGGGGTACGTTTTGAAATTTTCATTTGTACTGGACAGGCTTTTTCAGAGATCTCATCGTTCTTTTCTTGGTATAAACTCATTCATCAATAGTTACTGGTCGAAACGTAACTTTTGAGGTATGCGAAGATTGACACGTGATGAATGTTTACGTGCCGTTGGCATGTTGGAAGCTGGATACAGACAGACTCCAGTGTCTCAAATTCTCAACGTTACTTAATCGGTGATTAGCAGGTTGTGGTCATGCTACCATCAGACAGGCAATGTTGATGGCAGACATTGGTCAGGTCATCACGTCATCCAAGGGCGACAACTGCTAAACAGGACAGTTTCATCCAAACCACATCATTACTTAACCACCATCAAAGTGCCTCAGAAATTGGACAGCAGCTGCACTGAGTGACAGATGTGCGAGTCAGTGGTCAGAATATCCGAAATCGCCTACACAGCTGGAATTTGCACATTCGACGACCTTGAATAATTCCACATTTGACAGAATTGGTGTAGAGCATGTCAGTGCTGGGACAATCGTCAGGTGAGCCACGTCATGTTTTCCAATGAATCGAGGTTCACCCTCGACTTCCACGACAGGCGAAACAGAGTGTGGCGGCGGCAGAATGAAAGATACCATGACGTAACCGTTAGGCTGCACGATCGTTTGGGTGGTGGATCGATTATGGTGAGGGGAGGCATAACCATGACAAGCAGAACTGCATTACATGTAATCAAAGGGCATGTCACAGGGCAGTACTATTGTGACAACATGTTAGCAGCTCATGTGGTGCCATTTGCGCGACGTCACGGCCATCAATTCATTTTCCAAGATGACAATACAAGAGCACACAGGGCCCTACAGAATTCCTCCAGAAGCAAAACAGAACAAACCTTTCACCAATCAAGCACGTCTGGGATAAGCTTGGCAGGCACCTACGACAATGCCACCAGCCCCCTATCAATGTCCAGGAACTCACCACTGCACTGCTGGAAGAATGGAATAACATCAGTCAAGCTGATATTGGACGTTTGGTGAGGAGTATGTCATGTCGGATCCGAGCTTGACTCGCGAACCGAGGAGGATTTACAAGGTATTGAGGTCTTGGACTGAATGTGATAAATTCTCTGACTGACCGTCCATGTCTTCTACAGCTCAGTGCGTGGAATGTGTGTTTGTCAGACACCCAGCTATCGCTGAAATCATTCACCGGATGTCACAGTGAAATGCCTCAACTGTCTTTTAGATGAAAATATAAATATATTTCTTCATATATCTCACATTTATCAAATATTCCCTACTTTTTTTTAATAGTATAGTATATAATATTGCCTTGAGGGATATAAAAATGCCAATAGGATCACCAATCCAATGTCGAGTTGTGACAGCACAAAAGTGGGTTTGATCATTATCAACTTGAAGTACGGAAACCAATTGTTTACAATTTACTATGTGAAGGGTCACTGTGACCTTGACCTTTGACCTAGTGATTCTGAAATAAATAGGACTCTTTCTTGCACCAATGCCAACCAACCTACAAAATTTCATGAACGTAGGTGGAACCATTGTCAAATTATCATTTGGAAACCAATTGTTTATGATTTATTATGTTCAAGGTCACTGGTACCTTGGCCTTTGACCTAGTGAGTCCAAAATAAATAGGGGTCTTCCACTCACCTAAGCCAACCTACCTATGACGTTTCATGAATGTGGGTCGAAACGTTATCAAGTTATCATCCGGAAACCAATTGTTTACGATTTACTATGTTGAAGGTCACTGTGACCTTGACCTTTCATCTAGCTAGTCCAAAATAAATAGGGTTCTTCCTCTAACTGATGCCAACCTAACTATGAAGTTTCATGAACATGGGTCGAACCATTATCAAGTTATCATCTGGAAACCAACTGTTTTGATTTACTATGTTCAGGGTCACTGTGACCTTGACCTTTGACCTAGTGAGTCCAAAATAAATAGGGTTCTTCCGCTCACAAAGGCCAACCTACATATGAAGTTTCAGGAATGTGGGTTGAACTGTAGTCAAGTTATCATCCGGAAACCAATTGTTTACAATTTACTATGTTCAAGGTCACTGTCACCTTGACCTTTAACCCAAGTCCAAAATTAAAAAGTGTTCTTCCTCTCACCGATACCAACCTACCTATGAAGTTTCATGAACATGGGTTGAACCATTATCAAGTTATCATCCGGAAACCAATTGTTTACACTCGCTCGCCTGCCAGCCTGCACGCCCAGCCCCCCGCCCGCCCCCCATTCATCAAACTATAAGTCGAGTTTGACTTTGTCACAACTCTACTAAAAATCTTGAATGTGTTTCGTGGTTTTGAATAATAACAAAAATCTTCTGGGATTACTTTTTATTATACTGATTGAACAGATTTAGCTGATCTGTAATAAGACAATCAAGGTGATTTCACCATTTTTTATATCAGTTATTAACCCTTTGAACCCTAGTGGCCAGCCACATGATACGTTATGATGTCATTAAACAGGATGGCTGTTCAGTAAATGTGTGGGGTAGACCAATCAATACTTTCAACGAGCAGCCCCGAGGCTGCACGTTGAAAATATTGATTGGTCTACCCCAAATAATGAATATGGACTCTTCTAATTGCTACCATTGAACTGGCATGGAAGATACCACTAGTGTTGAAAAGGTTAAAACTTTACCCAACATTCACAATATCAAAATTTGTTATTTTAATCATTTTTGCATAATTTTTCTAAATATTTCAACAAAACCATATCATGTGACCACTCATTGGAAAGAGCAGATTTAGTTCCTTTGAATGAGTCTTACATGATATGGTTTTTGTTGAATGTTTTCAACTACTTCATTTGTAAATTATGTAGGCAGGTGCAGCCAATTTAATTCCTAACACGATGAGAAGAAAAAGGTATTTGAAAACTAATTTTTTCTATTTTTGCCTTAAACAGAGCATGTGGCACCTCATTAGAATGAGCTCAATATGTGGCATAGCCACAGGGGGAGTAGGGGAAGTCCCTCACACTCCCACTTGCCTTTTCTGAAATATCAACCTAATGTACATTTACGCCTGAAATTCCAGGAGTTGGTCCATGAACTCTCACCGTGATATTAATTTTGCTGAAGTTATTGCTTTACTTTCTTGATACTTATATTTTGGCCTTCAAAAAGTACTTAAGGTGCTCTAATTGGCAGGAAAATATAACACTCTGCACTCAGATCTCAAAATGTCAAAGTTTTCAGTAGCAAATATTTCTCATTATGCTATCTGATATTTAACCAGATATATCTTGTTTAACCCTTTACCTAACGTGAAAAGCAGACGACACTTGCAAAAATAATTCTTGAATAACTAATTTTTTTCATTTTTTGTCTCCAAGATATAGGTTATGACCCCTCGTTGGAACGAGCTCAACGAGCTCGTTCCAACGAGGGGTCATAACCTATGTTTTTGAGACAAAAAATGAAAAAAATAATGAAAATTAATTGGCGATTTTTGAGAATAGCGCTGGCCAGTTTTGGCTGTTACTTTGGGTAAAGGGTTAACAGAGCATAGTTAAAAAAGAGAAAAACAGAGAGATTAGAGAAAATTTTGTTGCACTACCCGAGTGCAAGGGGTTAATTGTTTTCCAAGGGGAAGAACCCTGGACTTTGACATATGGGGAGCACACACTCGTAACCCAGTGCAAGGTGAAATGAAGTTGGGGGAGGTTAGAAATGCCAATGGCAGCAGAAAAAAATTTTGTTCCCTTCTCCCCCTCCTCAACTGATTTCACCTGGCTAAGTGCTTCACACAACTCATTCCAGTGAGGTTTCATAGGCTACATTTTTTAGAAAAAATGTTGAACAAAGAGTAAAATTTGAATGACCATTTTTGTGAATTCTGATAAATGGATATAGCTATAACATTGGGGGGGGGGGGGGGGGGGGGCAAGGTGGCTCAGTGGTTACGGCATTGAACTTCAAATTGAATGGTTCACAGTTTGACCCCCAACCAGGGGCAACTGTGTTGTGCCCTTGCAAAAGGCACTTCATTCCGACTGCCCATGTGGGGGTACCAAAGCAATGCGTACTAAGGGCTACAGTGTACTGCATATAGATGGTGCATGTGTCTTCTCAACCAATGCTAACCCTGCTTGTGTGTATTTAGTACGTTGCTCGCCATTGCTTGGTGGTTCTCTCCAGGCACACTGGCTTCCTTCACTCATAAAACTGTCCGACACGATGCGACCCTGCCTGTTAAAAGTGTCATTAAACCCCAATAAATAAAAAAAAACAGCCATTTCATTAGATTGTGGGTTAAAATTTTATTAAAAGTGAATGTGAACATGTAAATCAAAACTGCAATATTGAAAATAACTATGGCCAAACAAAATCTCTTACATGCACTGTATTGGATAGAAAATAAAATATGGTGCTGTTGAAACCTTACCTGATTTGTGAAGTCATGACAAAACAGCAGCAATTTAGCTAATCCCATCATTAATATTCACAGTTGCTTGACAGAAGAAATGTAATTGTAACAGACTAATGTAATACAATCTTCATTATTGTAACAGATGATCAGCTTATATATCTTTTGATGGTGATGAAACTGGGTCACAAATCATCACATGACTACTTGTTTTCTGAAACTGAAAAATTAAGAAGGTATTTGGTGTGTATAATTTATGTTGATAGCTAAAGCGTCTTCTTGAGTTTAACCTTCCATGTTCACTCTCAAGTTTAAACATGGTGTAGTGTAATGCAATATTTAACACTCAAATCATATTCCTTGTAGATGCCTTTTTTCACAAATCTTGAAAATGTTATTTTAGTTGACCTTCCCATTTTAATGTTCTGTTAACCCTTAAGTCCCCATACAGATACGAATTGCCTCTTTTATTCAACACAATGCATTGTCCACATTAGGGACAGAATAGTAGAAATTAATAATAGCATAATAGCTTTTTATTATATGCTATCCAGTGAATTATCGCAAATTATCTAAAAGATATTTCTCGATATCCATTGACTCACGTCGCCTTGAAGGATTGATCAACTGATCTTTGTTACTGTTTTAAAACGTACACATTTGGGGTTGAATTGGGCTGAATGTATTGCAATAAAATATACAGTGGAACCCTGTTAATTGAATAGCCACTTTGCCAATGAAAATTATTCAATTAACAGGGGTATTCAATTAACAGGGATTGTGTCACTTTCCTGTATTCTAGAGTTAAACTTAGTATTTATTCTTTTATATCTTGTTTGACAGAGCTCTATGAGCTCAGTCAAACAAGATATAATAGATTAAATGCCTGTATTGGATATACTGAGGCCAAATAGGTCTATAAACAAAGGAAAACTGTGGAGAGTCACGGTAATTTCTTGATAGGCTGCAAGATATTTTATTCAATTAACAAGAGTTTACTCTATAACCTATATTCAATTAACAGGTCAAATTTGTACTGGAGGTATGGTAAATGGTTTTGTGCTGGGAAATTATATTCAATTAACAGGGTTATTCAGTTAAGAGATATCCAATTAAGTGGGCTCCACTGTAATAGCATATAATAAAAAAGAAAATCTACTCTATTTTAATCAGTATCTAGAATTATCTCATGTGTGGACCTGAATGTTTTATTCTTCTCAAGCGCTGGAGCAAGTGAAAAATATTTTCAGGTCCACACGATGAATTTTTTCAGTAGCTTCCTAAATGACGTTATGCTTCGGCACATGACATCGTCTTGAACATCACCTTGAAGGAACGATCAGCAGATTTTTGTGATTGTCTTGAAACAGTTTGCAGTTGAATTGGGCTGAATATTGCACAGTAAAATGTCACGTAGAATATAATAAAAAGAAAATATATGCTGTTTCAGTGAATATCGGGAATTATCTCATTCTTTGTGGACCTGAAGTATTATTTTTCACTCGCAAAAGCGCTCGTGAGAAAAAAAAGCGCTCGTGAAAAATAAAAATTTCAGATCCACACTCATGAGATAATTCCCAATATTAACTTATGTAGCGTAGACATCCTCTGTATAACTTAAGTTGTCTAAGCCTGACGAAATAGCGTGTTGACACTGTCATTCTAAATTATCGTCTTCCTGTATGTTATCAGTACAATCTGTGGTGATTACTATGTAAAATTTATTATGTGAAATGTTTTGTTGAATATAGAACTGCGGAAGGCCAGTTGCCAAAAGCTTTGTGACAATTATTATTATTATTATTATTATTATAATTGCCCCTTTTATATTACCCTGTAAAAGTTGTCCGAAATGTATTCTTCCTTGAGAACTTTACTGGTTGGATTCTTTTCAGTTGACATTGCTTTTACATTATTGTTGGCTGTCTGTACAGGCAGCCAACAATAATGTCACAACACTGTTACATCATATGCAGCAGAGTACATGTACAGTAGAACCCTGTTAATTGAATAGCCACTTTGCCAATGACAATTATTCAATTAACAGGAGTATTCAATTAACAGGAATTGTGTCACTTTCTTTTATTCTAGAGATAAACTTAGCATTTATTCTATTATATTCACCCACCTTTCAAGTGAAAAATACTCCATTAACAGGAGTACTCAATTAAGAGGAATTTGATTATGGAATTCTGCAGTTGTCTAATTCTTCGATAGATTACAAGATTTTTTATTCAGTTAACACCCAATTGCCCATGTGGAGGCACAGTGGCATTGCAGACTAAGGCATACTGCACGTTGATGGGACACTTGTCTTCAACCAATGCTAACCCTTCTTCTGTGGAGTTAGTACACTGAGGAGCCTGACCGTTACTCACCATTACTCGGTGGATCTCTCTGGGTACTCTGTACTTCTGACACAAGGTGACCCTGGCTTTGAAAGTGTCATTAAACACCAATAAATAATTCAGTTAACAGGAGTTTACTCTATAAACAATTTGCAATTGAATAAGAGGAAATGAATTTTAAATAATTTTTCTCATACTGCACAAAATTTTATTTGAACAAACTTGAATTGAAATATGAGGAAAATGTGAATCGAATTTGGTCCAGTAGTTCTTGAGGAGAAGTCGAAACTGTAAAGTTTATGCATGCATGCTGGCTGGCTGGCTGGCTGGCTGGCTGGCTGGCTGGCTGGCTGGCTGACTGGATGGATGGATGGATGGATGGATGACAAATGAAAAGCAATCATTGAAGCTCCCTTTGAGCTTTGCTCAGATGAGCAAAAAACAAAATAATCAGCAGAGCTGATGGATGAACTGAAACATGAAAATGGTTAGTAATAGGCTGGTTATCAGTAATAGTTATCAGTGCTGGCTATTAAGTCTGCATGATATCAGTATGATATCAATATTGGCAAAATTAAAGGCAGTAACCAAAAACTGAACACTTTACCAAACACGAAAGGCAGACGTCACTTCTAAACAAAATTATAGAAAAACTCATATTTTTCACTTCTTTGCATCAAAAACATAGTGTATGACTCCTCCCTTAACAAGCTCATTCAATGAGGGGTCATAAGCTATGTTTCTAAGACAAAAAATGAAAAAATAATGAAAACTGAATGATTTTTGTGAACAGTGCTGACTGGTTTTGGCAGTTACACTGTGAAAAGGGTTAACCCTTTACCCAATGTAATGGCCAAAACCGGCCAGTGCTATTCTAAAAAATTGCTAATTAATTTTAATTATATTTTCATTTTTTGTCTCAAAAACATTGGTTATGACCCTCTCATTGGAATGAGCTCGAAGACCTCATTCTAATAAGGGGTCATAACCTATGTTTTTGAGACAAAAAATGAAAAAAAAATAGTTATTCAAGAATTTGTTTTGCAAGTGTCATCTGCTTATCATGTTAGGTAAAGGGTTAATCAAGAACCTTGATGATATACAATTTATTAGGCAAATTAAAGTCAATGAAGGTGATTTAATATTATATCAACCTTTAAAAGCATAAACATGCCGAATGAAATGTTAAAGAACAACAGTTGGCACCTTTATGCTTTCAAGGGACAAAATGATATCGGTCACATCATCACTGCTGATATAAACATTACATGTACAGCCCATTTAAAATTTAAGCAAAGTTCTGGTGTGTGATATTACATATTATTATGTCAGCTCTGGGATCAACCAATCAGCGTGGATAAGCAGTGGCAGCCTATAAAGCCATATCAGCTTGATGATGCCACCATCGGTGACCCCATATGAAATCAATATTAGGTGTGTGTCCACCATATTGTTTTTAGAAATAAAATACAACTGCCTCATCTCAATGAAAGTGTCAATGACACTGTAGCTTAACTTGTCTGTGTGTTGTGTTTGATGAAAAGGATAATGTTCAATGTTTATTAAAGGCCACCAGTAAATTCAAGTCTGTGTGAAAAGGGTTAAAGTATCAGGAATAAACTATAAAGAAAGAGAATTCATGGAGGCTTATTTTCGGGAGTAAAATATTTTTGAACAAATCAGAAATGGGTTTTCGTTAGCAGTATTTACAGATATTCATACAGGAATGAGAACATTTTTATAAGAAACCTGAAATGGCATATATGTGACCAGCATTCAAAGGGTTTGATACACGAATCAGAAATGGATATTTTTAGCTCTGCCCACTAATTTGAGTGATGAAATACATTCATAAATTTCAGAAATGCATTAAGGTGTAATAAAATGCATTTCCCAGTCTTTCTGAATAATGCCCCCATATTAAGATCTTCAGAGGGTTAAAATATTCCCTTTAAATTCTCCATTTTAATCCTTTAAATGGGGGCGCAGTGGCTCAGTTGGCAGAGGTGCAGGCTGCTAAAGGTTTTCGGGCTTCGGGTCTGTGTAGCCATCACAGTTGACCAATCGCAACCAAAAGGCGACGTCCTCATCTCGGCATTACATGGAGTCATCCTACCAAGTTACAGTGAAATCCCTTAAATCCGAAAAAGCCATTAATACGACCTGTAGTCTGTGCTAAGTTTTTCAGGTTTTGGGCTTGGGCAGCCATCATGGTTGAATGATCGTGACCAAAAGGGGATGTTCTCATCTGGGCATTATGTGGAGTCATCCTACCAGGTTACAATGAAATCTTTTCATAAATATGACCTGTAGACTCTGCTAAAGGCTTTCGGGCTTTGAGCTCCTGTAGCCATCACAGTTGACCAATCACGACCAAAAGAGGACGGTATCATCTAGTCACTAAATGGAGTTAACGCACCATGATACAATGAAATCCCTCCATAAATACGTCCTCTAGACTGTGCTAAAGGTTTTCGGGTTTTGGGCTTGGGCAGCCATCACAATTGAATGTTCGTGACCAAAAGAGGTTGTTCTCATCTAGACATTATTTGGAGTCATCCTACCAAGTTACAATGAAATCCCTTCATAAATATGACCTATAGACTGTGCTAAAGGTTTTTGGGCTTCGGGGCCCTGTAGCCATCACAGTTGACCAATTGCGACCAAAAGGGGATGTCCTCACCTAGACATTATATGAAGTCAACCTACCAAGTTACAATGAAATCCCTCCATAAATACGACCTGTAGACTGTGCTAAAGGTTTTCGGGTTTTGGGCTTGGGCAGTCATCAAGGTTGACAGATCGTGACCAAATGGGGAAGTTCTCATCTAGACATCATACGGCTTCATCCTACCAAGTTACAATAAATCCCTCCATATTAAATATGACCTGCAGACTGTGCTAAAAGTTTTCTGGTTTCGGGCTAGGGCAGCCGACACTGTTGACAGATCATGACCAAAAGGGGACGCTCTCATCTAGATATTATACAGAGGCATCCTACAAAGTTACAATGAAATCCCTTCATAAATACAACCTGTAGACTGTGCTAAAGGTTTTTGGCTCAGGCAGCCAGCATGGTTAACCGATCATGACCAAAAGGGGATGTTCTCATCTAGACATGACCCCAAACCTGCATATGAAATTTTGTGATGATCGGACAAGAACTACGGGGTGTAGC
The DNA here is from genome assembly GCA_031216915.1 of Pictodentalium vernedei. NCBI lineage: Eukaryota > Metazoa > Mollusca > Scaphopoda > Dentaliida > Dentaliidae > Pictodentalium > Pictodentalium vernedei. Next base: position 158,178,749 of record CM062288.1, on the reverse strand, counting down.
CTGTGCTAAAGGAAAATGTGAACAGACTCACAGACTAACAGAATCACAAACTAACAGACTTCCACACGCGTGATGGCAATAGCTTATCTTGACATTGTCAAGTTAAGCTAAAAATGGCAATCCCACAGCAAACGTTCTGAATCGTCCGTTGAATGTGATAAGTGATGAACTAATTATCAAACCATGCCATCAACCGATTACTGATTTCTCTGCCGATTATGCCAATGCCGATGGTTGAAATACGACGCAGAAGAAAATCTGTCGGTGCCTGTTATACTAAAGAATTTCGTTGATAAATCAATTACGAAAGCTTAATACCACATAAGTTTTCAGAGTATGCATATTTAGTGCTGGGCAAAATGAGTCAAAATAATATTTGCATTTTGGTTGGGGTATGGGGAATAGATTGTTATTAACGATACAATCGCACGATATTGTTCTCATGAAGATTGTGTTTTATTCTGGTAAATAGTGTTAATACGGTTTTGTGTAAGGAAACAATACACGTGGCTGTATTAACCAGGGATATAATGAGCACACAAACTCTGTGTCTTAAATGAATAATAATTTTGATGTTAATGTGTGTTGTGAAGTAGAATGACGCCTGATTTACACATTTGTCAGAATGTATTATTCAATGTTCTTTTTTTCAACTTGTTACCTCCCTTGATGTGTTTCTCCAATGTTTACATGAACTCGACAATCTACGGAAAATGGTGCAATCTCGTACCGATTGCAGTTGGTAAATTCCGTAATATGCAAATCCCTAAATTTTCTGCTATGCAGTACACACGTTTTTAATGGGAAAACTTTATTGAAATGGTCAGATATCAAAGGGATTTTTAATAGTGAGTGTTAAATATAGAATAACCGGAAACTGCTGGTTTTTAACTACCGGTTGTCATAATCAGCCAATGCCCCATAACCAGCCAGTTCCAATTGCTGATTCCAATTATCGGTTCATCACTAAATGTGATTAAACTCATTTCAACAAAAAGAAATAATCTATTTATAATGTGTCCCAAATTGAGAAACTTATTCCGATCAATAATCCCACCCGACAGCTCAATGTAAATTGAAACACGCCCAACATTCAAGTTAATCACTCCGATCGATAATCACTTCAGCACGAAACGATTGCTAGATAGAGTTACTCCCATTACATTGTAAACTTAACGTCTGCTTGTTTACATTTTAACTAGTATGATACACCAAATAATAAATTACCGGACCGATTAATTTTAAAGGGACATACTGGATTTTGTCCGCTGACATAATAAATACGTTACTGGATGTTTAGTGGTCAAATATGGTGTCATCTGAGGCGACGTGAGATCAATATTAGGCGAGGCTAATGATGCCTCGCCTAATATTGATCTCACTTCGCCTCACATGTCACCATATCCGACTAGTAAACATCCTGTAACTTATACAGTGGAACCCTGTTAATTGAAGAGTCACTTTAGCAATGGAAATTATTCAATTAACAGGAGTATTCAATTAACAGGGATTGTGTCACTTTCCTGTATTCTGGAGATAAACTTAGCATTTATTCTATTATATCTTGTTTGACAGAGCTCTATGAGTTCTGTCAAACAAGATATAATAGAATAAATGCCTGTATTGGTTGTACTGATGCCAAATAGGTCTACAAACAATGGAAAACTCGGGAGAGTCAGGGTAATTTCTCAATGGGTTGCAGGATTTTTTATTCAATTAAAAGGAGTTTACTCTATAACCTATATTCAATTAACAGGTCAAATTTGTTCTGAAGCTATGGTAAATGGCTTTGTGCTGGAATTTATACTCAATTAACAGGATTATCCAGTTAAGAGACATCCATTTAAGTGGGCTCCACTGTAATAGCGGTGCTAAATATAAAACTAATTAACCTGACTGACAATTCAGAGACTTTTTACGGTTACTATTGCAATTATTTATTAATTATCTATTTATTGGGGTTTAAGCCAAGGTCACCTTGTGTCGGACAGTATTACTGGCTGAGGAAGACAGAGTACACAGAGAGAACCACTGAGCAATGGTGAGTAACTGTCTTACTCTCCAACATACTAACTCCACACAGGCAGGGTTAGGGTTGGTTGAAGACAAGTGCACCATTGACATGCAGTACGCCTTAGTACTCAGTGGCACTGCACCCCCACATCAGTCATCCTACCAAACATTGAAATCCCCTCATAAATATAACTCATAAACTTTGCTAAAGGAATCTAGGTCGCATGCCGATCCGGCAGTTAAACCTGTGAATCATACTCTATTGAATGCTTTGCTGATATCATTGAAAAAAAAAAAAATTCTTTATTCTGATCAAGTGCCAATCTGATGCTATGGTCCAGGTTGATTAACCCTTTACCTAACCTGAAAAGCAGACGACACTTGCAAAAATAATTCTTGAATAACTAATTTCTTTCATTTTTTGTCTCAAAAACATAGGTTATGACCCCTCGCTGGAACGAGCTCGACGAGCTCGTTCCAACGAGGGGTCAGAACCTATGTTTTTGAGACAAAAAATGAAAAAAATAATGAAAATTAATTGGCGATTTTTGAGAATAGCGCTGGCCGGTTTTGAGGGTTACGTTAGGTAAAGGGTTAACTGATACATTGTGCTATCACCTGGAATAAAGCATGACTGCAAATTTGTCAGTAATCTTTTTGAATGCTTTGCTGATATCATTGAAAAAAAAAATTTCTTTATTCTGATCAAGTGCCAATCTGATGCTGTGGTCCAGGTTGATTAACCCTTTACCTAACCTGAAAAGCAGACGACACTTGCAAAAATAATTCTTGAATAACTAATGTTTTTCATTTTTTGTCTCAAAAACATAGGTTATGACCCCTCGCTGGAACAAGCTCGACAAGCTCGTTCCAACGAGGGGTCAGAACCTATGTTTTTGAGACAAAAAATGAAAAAAATAATGAAAATTAATTGGCGATTTTTGAGAATAGCGCTGGCCGGTTTTGGCGGTTACGTTAGGTAAAGGGTTAACTGATACATTGTGCTATCACCTAGAATAAAGCATGACTGCAAATTTGTCAATAATCTTTTTTCGCTAAGAAATGAGAAAACATGGTTAAAGACAATTCTTTCAAAGACTTTACTAACATTACTTGTCAGGGAAATGGAATGGTAATTTTCTTTATGGTTGACAGAAGACTTTTTGTGAATTGGGATCACATTTGCATGCTACCATACACTGGGGAATTTTCTTTGAAATAGAGACATATTAAATATAAGACAAAATGGTACTGACAACTCTGAAGCAAATATCTTCAATATTCTTCTATTATTGATTTTATCTGGGCCACTTCAAGTTTTGAAAAGAGAGATTCAACCTAACTTGGAAGACATCAAGTTTTGAAAAGAAAGATTCAACCTAACTTGGAAGAATTTCTCAAGATCATCTATTTTGTGATTACCAAATGGGATTTGAGGTAAATCTTTTTGGGCGACAGTATTGCTCTGGTTAATAAAGTATGTATTTAGGGCAGTCGAAATATCTGCAGGGTCACTTATTACATTATCTACTTCTACCAATGGGGGAAATATTTGAGTGTCATTATATTGTTGAGATGTGAAGTTATTCAGTTCTGGAAATGAGACGGGTGCGAGTGCAATTGCTCCCGTCAACACCCATGATTTCTATTTTACAGGAGCTAAAAAATGCACTCGTTGAAAAATATTGTGGAGCACTAATATGCTGTGAGGGCATATAAATGTGTGTTGTTTTGAGAAAGCATCACACTGTGGCCAGTGGCAAGTTACTGTCATAATTCAGCAATTCCTTATACATTCAACCAAGCCTGAATATAAGCAACCCGTTATTTGCAAAATGAGGTCCCCAGAGGGTGAATTTGCTGATGCTATCCCATACAGTGGGCTAATTTATCCTCCAGGTACATCTTTCTGTTTTGGCTTGAGACCTTGATTCAGACTGAGGTTCACAGAGGGTAAATTCTGTGATGCTGTGCAGGGTAGCATCACAAATTTCACCCTCTGGGGACCTCATTTTGCAGATGACAGTCTGCTTATTTTCAGGCTTGCATTTAACCCTTTGAACACTGGTGGTATCTGCCATGCCAGTTCAATGGCATCAATTAGAAGAGTCCATATTCATTATTTGGGGGAGAAAATACTGATTGGTCTACCCCACACATTTACTGAATAGTCATCCTATTTAATGACGCTTGCAAATACTGCATAGACAAAATTTTTCCTGGCTAGAAAAATGGCCGCTCGGGTTCAAAGGGTTAAGGTTTCTGGTGTTTGGTGACTGTATTCCCTCGAATATTCATATACTAACATTTTAAGGGTGCAATTTACTCTCGTCTGATTTTGCGGGAGCTTAAAACTGCACCCGTCAATTTTGTTCATTTCCAGCATTGGTTATTAATTGTTTTCCACCAACGTTTTGATGAGGAATCAGAATTATTGATTTTAGAGTCTACATTATTATCAGGCTCTTTTTTGGCTGCTCATACACAAGCTATGGTCTCGTTGCGCACTTCTCTAAAATTTCTCCAATCATTTGGATTATTACTAGTTTGGGCCTTTATCTGTTTCATTTGGCATCGGACAGTGGCAGTCATCAAAGGTTTATCCTTTGGTCATACATGTATAAGAATAAATTTATGTGGAATGAATTGTCTAGCCACATTAAGAATATGCAATATGATGCTTTCTGCAATGCTATCAATATTTTCACCAGTGAGTCCCATTCTGTTTGTTGCAGTGCCGACTGCATCCCATTTACATCCATTCTATCATAATTCCAAATCACTCTTTTAAAAGATTTAGTAAAGTATTGTTTTGTCTTCAAACAGACAACTGTTGCTTGACTGTCACCTTAGAAAGACGGAATAATGTCACAACTGGAAACAAGATCAGGACAAGATGTCAAAACGAGATCAATAAGACTGCTGTGGTGCTCTGTAATTTGAGTTGGGGATTTTACAATTTGGACAAGATATGTGTGTTTAATATCTTTTATTTTGGGGTGAATTGTTGGTAAACAATTACTGTAAAAATCTGCAACGACTTTTATCCAGGTTGCTCCTGGCTAGCCCTATTGAGATATTAATTAAATCCCACCGTAAATTATTGTACGATGGCGGAAGATAAAAAACTCCCAATAAGTACTTTTGATTACAATTTTGTAGATCAACCCAAATGGCCTCCACTCCGGGAACAAGAAGATCAGTGTGAACTTTAAAAATTAAACTACTTTTGATGTATACAACTATGCCCCCACCACGCCATCAGGACGATCCTGTCATATTGAAGGGAATTGGAACCCAGGTATTGCAATTTTGTTCATTGGGACATCCACCGAGAGAAATGTTTCTGTTAATGCGATCACATCAAATTGGCCCAGCTCTGCATCTACTATATATGCTTTATGACGTATGTAGGCCTCTCACATTCAAGTAGGCTATGGATACTATTAGTTATCCTTGTGTTTTCCAGGGTATATGGGAATTTACACCGGTTTGAGAACTCATACACCCTGAGGCGAAGCCAAAGGATGTATGAGTCCCGAGACCGGTGTAAACTGCCATTCACCCTGGAAAACACAAGGAAAATGGATTTATTTCCAAGAATTTTGGTGTACTTAATACTTTAACCCACATTGTGGGATAAAAACTGACAGAAAATTTGTACTTTGTAAGTTTCTTAACAAAACCAGACAAATATGGATGTCATTGGACACTGGCTCAATGAGCCAGTTCCAATGACATCCGTATCTGTAACATTTGATTGCACATAAATATTAAATTTCCTGTATTTTTATTTTTGTTCTAACATAACCAAGCAGAGGGTAGGAATTAATAATTAAAAATGGGTACTTTTTTAAGCCATATAGCTAGAGATGCACAATTTTCTTGTCTCCATGTTATGGTCACGATTAGGCATATGGCAAAAATATGTGACCTTGAACACCAATAAATAAATAAACTAGATCGAGTTATTTGTGTGCAAAGCACACAATGGTGTATCCCCGCATTTCCTTAGCAACACCTTAGCATAGTCTTAACGTTTCGAATTAATATCCAAGGAGCCTTTCGATGAAAACTGATTTTCTAACGATAAAACGTTCCGAATTAAATACCCTAAGAGCCTTTTGATGAAAACTGATTTTTTAACAGTAAAAGTGGTTCCACTGGAACCACCTGGGGCAAAATCAAAATTCCGAAACCTTCATACACATCTAGTGATGCTACATGAACACATTAGCATAGTTTATACGATTCAAATTAAATATCCTAGAAGACTTTCGATGAAAACTGATAAAAGTGGTTCCACTGGAACCACCTGGGGCCAAATCAAAATTCCGAAACCTTCATGCACATCTAGAGATGTTACCTGAACACCTTAGCATAGTTTTAACATTTTGAATTAAATACCGTAGGAGCCTTTCGATGAAAACTGATTTTCTAACGATAAAAGTGGTTCCACTGAACCACCGGGAGCAAAATCAAAATTCCGAAACCTTCATGCACATCTAGAGATGTCACCTGAACACATTAGTAGAGTTTAAACGTTTCGAATTGAATACCCTAGGAGCCTTTCAATGAAAACTGATTTTCTAACAATAAAAGTGGTTCTACTGGAACCACCTGGGGCAAAATCAAATTTCTGAAACCTTCATGCACACCTCGAGTTGTTACCTGAACACATTAGCATAGTTTAAGCAATTCGAATTAAATACCCTAGGAGCCTTTCGATGAAAACTGATTTTCTAACGATAAAAGTGGTTCCACTGGAACCACCTGGGGCAAAATCAAAATTCCGAAACCTTCATACACATCTAGTGATGCTACATGAACACATTAGCATAGTTTATACGATTCAAATTAAATATCCTAGAAGACTTTCGATGAAAACTGATAAAAGTGGTTCCACTGGAACCACCTGGGGCCAAATCAAAATTCCGAAACCTTCATGCACATCTAGAGATGTTACCTGAACACCTTAACATAGTTTTAACATTTTGAATTAAATACCGTAGGAGCCTTTCGATGAAAACTGATTTTCTAATGATAAAAGTGGTTCCACTGGAACCACCGAGGGCAAAATCAAAATTCCGAAACCTTCATGCACATCTAGAGATGTTACCTGAACACATTAGCCAAATCAAAATTCTGAAACCTTCATGCACACCTCGAGTTGCTTCCTGAACACATTAGCATAGTTTAAGCATTTCGAATTAAATACCCTACGAGCCTTTTGAACAAAACTGATTTTCTAACGATAAAAGTGGTTCCACTGGAACCACCAGGGGCAAAATCAAAATTCCGAAACCTTCATGCACATCTAGAGATGTTACTTGAACACATTAGCATAGTTTAAACGTTTCGACTTGAATACCCTAGGAGCCTTTCAGGGTGTGACGTACGGACGGACGGACAAAGTTTATATTTAATTGTCTTTACACAGGTACATTACAATTATTTTGTTTCATATCAGGTCACATCGGAATTAGGGAATTTAGGGTGCGCGGTAACCGGTTCTTGTCCGATCACTGAAGTTAAGCAACATTGATCCCGGTTAGTTCTCGGATGGGTGACCGTCTGAGCGATCGCTTTCGGACTACCGCGTTGTGTCCTTGGGCAAGGCACTTAAATCCCGGTGTCAACATGGAAACCCAAACCGAAACAATTACAGAAAACCGTCATCGCGGTTTTCAACTTCAATATTGAAAAACTCTAATCAGGTCTTCAATTCTCAGAATTAAGAGATAAAGAACCTAAAATTAACCTGTTTTCAAACATCAGAGTTGCGATACCCCGTTTTCAGAACAGCTGCAGTAATTGGTATTGCATTCGAGCATAGCATTTACCGTGAAAATAAGTGACAAAATTACTCCTCGTGTTTTAAATGTTCTTCTGTTTATCAAATGCGATTTCCTTTGCTGAACTGGAACTTGTCACTTGTTCCACATAATGACAAATATATTTATTTCTACACGTAATTTTGAAAGCATGAACTCCAAAGCCAGTGTCAAAATCACAGTTAAAGTTGGATGGAAATTTCGGGTTACAATGACCTACGTGTACATGAGCGACTTTTACTCGATCAAATTTTTATGGTTGGCATAATATTTTAGGGTGAGTCAGGTTACCCTAAAACACAGGTATTTGAGGAGAGGGGCTAATTTTGCAACAGACTCGAGGCAAAAATCATTCTTCTCAAACTTGAAACTCTTGAGATAATTTATGCAAATAGATTGTACTCAGAAAATCAGAGTACCAGTATAGGCTAATACACAGGTGAGTTGAACTAGAAAGGGAGTCCCAGTGACACAGACTGGTGCCAAATGCATCTTCTTATATGCAAATGCAATGTATTGTTATGTTTGTACAATGAAAACCAAAACCCGACTCTTTTAATGAACCGAAAAATTAAAAACCGCCCATCTCTACATATAGCCTGTTATTGTGTATTCTTGTTTTTACACCCTGGTTAACCACGGTGTAAAAAAAAGCTACTGTGGACTGCAAGTTACACTGTACCTTGTTTATTGATTTAGTTATTGGTATTTAGGGTCACATATTTCTGCACAATGGTTAATCATGACCACAACATGGAGATAAAGTCTATGTCAGTCAATCATTTATACCCCATGTTGCCTATTATAGAGGACTTGCACCACAAGCATTAGTGACTGGGTCCTATTTTACCAGTAAAATGGAGCTTGTTTACAACAGTAAATAAGCACTGCCTCACTTCATGGGGTTCCCGTGGGAAACACCCTACCTCTCAGCCAATCAAAATACAGTATTTTGTTTCATTTGGAAATAAATTATCTTTCATACTAGTAGGGCTGCACGTTTTTTCGATAAACCGATATACCGGTATTCAAACCAATATCAATTGAATACCGGTGTAATTACAAAAATATTGGTTTATCGTCATTATTTATTTCCTCACAATTCAATTTTCAAGATGTCTTGAGTTTTTTAACTGTAGCCCCGAATGAATAATATTATCTCTTTACCAAGGAATCATCTGCATGTGCTCACGTAATATACAATTTCAGCAGTTGAAAAAATAATTTTCAAAAATTCCAACAAAACTATATCATGTGACCCCTCATTGGAACAAGCTCGTTGATCTCGTTCCAATGAGGGTTCACATGATATGGTTTTGTAGAAATTTGTTTGGAAAATCTGATAAATTTTTTTTTTAATAATAAATTTGGATATCGTCTGCCTTCGGTAAAGGTTTTGCGAACCGCATCATCAAGGCATGCTAATTTGTTCCGACTGTGATGCCTCAAGCCTGGTATTTATTTTCATTTTTCTGAACAGTTTTCGAATACCGGTATATAGCGGTATATTTTTTAATACCGATACCAGTGTGCGACAATATCTTCCCCCCCCCCCCCCCGGATATCTTCCCCCTGGGGGGAAGATAAACTAGGTTATCTTCCACCCCTGGGGGGGAAAGATACCTAGGTTATCTTTCCCCCACCCTGGATATCTTCCCCCCACCTCAAAAATAAAATATAAAAAGAACTGAACAAAAAGATAAAGATAAGAACATTTATTTATGGAATTTTCATTGAAATTAACACAAAAAAGTGGTTCAACTCTTTGATATATACATGACCAGTGAATAGAAAATACGCAATCTCAGAAGCAACTATTTCACAAATATCAATAGGTTTTTTTACACCGTGGGGCCAACCATAACAAAGTCCAAACAATGGCTGCAAAAGGATCTATGAATGTCTATTGGGAGGTTGACATGGGTGGGGGGAAGATATCCAGGCCTGTTTATCTTCCCCCCCACCCATGTCAAAAAATATAGAACAAAATAAAAACAGGAAAGGAAACTCTACACCACAATGTTCATGTAGTGTGGAACTGTGCATGCCCAACCAAAGCTATTAATATCTCAGATTACTAATTGGGCAGGAACTGTTCTTCCCAAACACAAACCTGGCTCAAAGTAATTTACATATTATGAGCCTCCATATAATACCTATTAGAATGTAACTTAAACCCTTCATAATATGATGCGAACAGAAAGTATAAGATACAGTACAGTCGTCGTGGAGTGGCCGTAGTCCAGGCGTGGGCAGTGATGTCCACGCATTGGTTTATCAGGTAATAAAAATCATCATCAGCAAAATTTTAATTAACGAAGCACCAGGTTGTACCCAGTGCTACATTAATTAAATTTTTGTTGATTATTCCTACAATTAGCGTTTAGAAATTAATAATATAGTGCCCGTGGAAATACTGCCCATCTGTGAAAAGTGCCCAGTCCACTGCGGCTGTACTGTAGTACTTGTGTAGGTTTTTGACATATCTATCTATTACTGGATAATGATTACTGAGCTGAAATATTTTCTGATAATCATGGACTGCATTGCCTCACTTCGTAGTTAACTGGTAGAGTGCTAAATTATTTCTGGTCATCAAAAATTTATTCACCAGTCTTGCCATGTTGCAATTTATGGGAGAGTGCCAAAAGGCACTCTCCAATAAATTGCAACAAGGCAAATCCATACAGTTGAAATAATTTGACTTCAAAGATAATATGAAGCACACCCACAGAGTAAGAAGACTTTGAATTGTTGTACCTGCACTGCAGAACAATGCCCAAATATGGGCTTCCAGCACTTTACCAGTTAATTGGTATAGGGAGGGTGAGGGATTGAATTACTGGAAACAACTGTCAAGTACCTAAAATTAACAACCAGAACCCCAAATTCTAATGCAGTGGCCAAAACAGAACAGGTTTCAGAAAACCTAGGATATTTTAGAATTTTGTCAACAAAAAAATTTAAACATGAATGTAATTAGGACAAGTAAGAGAGCTGGATCTAGTGGTGTCCATATATTACTTGTTTGTTTTTATTAAAAAAAAAAAATTTGAGTTGTTCAAATAAAATTTAAAAAACTGTATTAGGATGGAATAAGAGTGGGGGTGGGAAGCATGAAATGTATTTTCTCAATGTTCTGTCTTCATGCTCAAATCTTCTCAACAAGCATGGAAATCTCCCCGATAGCTCACCAAAATCTCACCAACAGTCGCATTCAGGGGTTAACAGGTCTGATACCACCCCAGAAAGAGAGTTTTATCTCCATATATGATCAAATATCTAAAAAAGACTGTACACAATTTGAAGACAGAGCACTGTGACATATCTATAAATTGCAGTTTCACCCTTTACCTGACATAACAGCCAACACCGGCCAGCATTATTCACAAAATTTACCATTCAATTGTCATTTTTTTTTCATTTTCTGTTTCAAAAACATTGATTATGACCCTCAAGCTTGTTCCAATGCAGGATCAAAAGCTACGTTTTTTATGCAAAAAATGAACAAAAATTAGTTATTCAAGAATTTTGTTTGCAAGTGTCGTCTCCCTTTTATGTTAGGTAAAGTGTTAATTGATAAATCTTGTACTCAAAAAAGTAAAAGTAGGCAGGGCACTGTGACCTAGCTATATCCACACAGCTGTATTAATTAACTATTTATGCCAGAAGGTATATGATTTTAAAAAGAGGTTATTTTAAAGCAGTTAACTTGCTGAGTGCTGAAGGCAACTTAAATGCTTCATATTTTAAGCATGTCCTTCATGTCATCTTTGAAGTGAAATTATTTAGTCTTTGTGGATTTGAATTACAATTTACAACAATTTAACCCTTTACCCAACGTAACGGCCAAAACCGGCCAGCGCCATTCTCAAAAATCGTCAATTAATTCTCATTATTTTTTCATTTTTTGTCTCAAAAACACAGGTTATGACACCTCATTGGAACGAGCTCATTGAGCTCGTTCCAATGAGGGGTCATAACCTATGTTTTTGAGACAAAAAATGAAAAAAAATTAGTTATTCAAGAATTATTTTTACAAGTGTCGTCTGCTTTTCATGTTAGGTAAAGGGTTAAGGAAGAGTGCCTGTAGACACTCTCCCATAAATTGTAACAAGGCAAAGGGATGTGAACAATGTTTGATGACCAAATTTAACTGGTTGAGTGCTAAATTATTTTTCAAAGGCGTTAAGATTTTGTGCATAAAAATCATTTTGTTACAACTTACAATGGGAGACTGCATATTAAAACTCTCCAATAAATTGTAACAAAACAATTTTTATACATGTATAAACATTTTTGTGTTTCTGCTGCTGAGCAAACTAGCTAATGAATTTGTGTATAGCATAAAGCCACTGCAGTGGCTTCCAGGCTCCAGCACTTTTCAATAGAGCCACAATAGTGACTTCTGGCACTCAACCAGTTAGGCCCTTGACATGCATGACAAGTATGTTTTTGAGGCAAAAATTGAAAATAAAAGTGTCAATACACTGTAGCTCAACTTGTGTAAGACATGTACATGTATAGTATGTGACACAGCAATGAAACACATCTAGGTAATGACCTGATAACAAAGATACATGTAAAGTACTGTAATGATCTGTACATAAATACGGACCGTAGCCTGTAACAAATGTATAGGTAAAGTATTGTAAAGGTGGGTGACAGTTAGATGCTAAACTAGAAAAGAAATCTCCATGGGGTTCAGTGTTGAAACGGTTAGGGATTTTCAGGAGTCGACTAGTCGACAGAGGTAATCGAATACTAGTCGATTAGTCGGACCCCTCCCGAAATTTTCCATTTCTGTGCCTACAGTATGAAATGGGCAGTGTGGCATTGATATTTTCATAAGTTATGAGTATCCACCAACTCTGCGTGTCAGACTGTAACGTTCAAATGCTAAACCGACACAATTGAAAGTGGTTAGTCATATATTTACTTTGCTTAAGCAGTTGTGTTTGGTCACTTATAAACCAATAAACGGGCAGCTTACTGGCTCACATCATAACATGGGTTTTTAAAATCAGCTGTTCACCATGCATACACAAAACTCAAAACGAGGCTATTCACCGAGATTCTACACCGGTGCTGTTATAGTGAAACCTTTGAATAGAACATGAGCTACATGTCAAGATGTCAATATCAAATTTGTCCCAGGTTCTATCATACCCTACCAAGTAGTCCCTGACCCTCATTGATTGTGCTCACATCAAAGGCAAATGCAGCACGTGCCACAGGCACAGTGACAAGTTAGTTGTATCACTCTGATGAATCAGATGAATTGCATCACAGCAAAATAAACAAGGTCATGGTCGCAGTTGGCACTGTATGTAATCAATGATTCAACATAAAACAATGAAACTGCGGAGACACTTGTCTTTGAAGTTTGAGACTTTGAGTTCAGTTCAATCATCAACACAACAATGCACTGAGGCTTTAACAAATTAATCATGTGTCCCAATAATGTTCAACGGCACTGATGACCTGATTGCATGGAGGTGGTGGTTTTTCCCGACTAATCGACTAGTAGATTTTGGGATCGACTAATTTAATAATCGCGTCGACTCGGATTAGTCGGATAATCGTTTCAACACTAATGGGGTTAATGTTACAATGAGGATCCTTGTATGGTGCACCATGCCAAATGTTAGCAATTGTTTTAGCCTGTTTGATTCAAACCCTTCTAAGGTTGATTCAAACTAATTAATAAATATTTGTCCAGTCTTTCTTAAAATATAGGTATTTGAATTTTTTATCTTTAGCTCATAGAGTTCCCACAGGTGAGGAGGTTTTATTTTTCTCATTGGAAATAGAAAATCAGGTTGTTCTAATAATGTTTACACTCCCCAAACAAACATCAAACACAGGAACTTGGCTTCAAAACTTTCGAATATACACATCCTAGGGATGCTGAATTCAAGAAACATTATTTTGTCTGGTGTTTTTGGAAAAGATTTTTAATTATCTCCCTTTTCGAGTGCCTGAGTGGGTCTGACTGAACCCAAAAATATTTGTTCACATACCACAGTGATAACAAAGGCACCCAATAAATTTATAGCAAACATTACTGACATAAAAAAATCTTCTTTACAGGTTCTGTACAAAAAATGTAATACACACAATTTCTGTAAATATGACTGCCGACAGGCATTTTGAATTTTGGGTCGAGTCCAAAAGCACTAGTTACCATCCCATATTGATAACAGACGTAGTCCAAGAAGTTCTGTACAGAATGAAAGTGTCAATGACACTGTAGATCAACTTGTCAAGACAAAATCATGTACATGTATAGTATGTGACACAGCAATGACAAACATCTAGGTAATGACCTGATAACAAAGGTACATATAAAGTATTGTAACGGTCTGTACATAAATACTGAGCGTTGCCTGTAACAAATGTATAGGTAAAGTATTGTAACGGTGGGTGACAGTCAGATGCTAAACTAGAAAAAATCTTTGAGTCCCAGAGTGGGTCTGACTGAACCCCAAAATATTTGTTCTCATAGCACAGTGATAACAAAGGCACCCCAAAACACACTCATTCCCGCCCCAAGGTGAAAACAAAGGTACCCAAGAAGTTTCGTGAAGATCAGTTCACAAATATGAGATGTGTAGAAGTTGTGACAAAAAACTGATTGACCTAATTTCGATACAAAATGGCCACTGGCAGCCATCTTGAATTTTGGACCGCGCCCAGAAACACTCGTTCTCGTCCCAAGGTGATAACAAAGGTACCCAAGAAGTTTTGTGAAGATCGATTCATAAATACAGCCTCTAGCCCAAGCCGTATTGACATGTGCACTTACAGAGTATAAGTAGCACTGAATAAATCAAAGTTCATCTAATTTGCATAATTTCTGCACGAGAAAAAAACCTGTACTATATGTGATGTAATCCATGTTACTAAACATTCATACAAAAATTTATTCAAATCAGAACTTTCATACAGAAGTTCTGTACAAAAGACTGATTGCACTAATTTTGGTACAAAATGGCTGCTGGTGGCCATCTTGAATTTCGGACCACACCCAAAAACACTCGTTCTCATCCCACGGTAATAACAAAAGTACCCAAGAAGTTTTGTAAAGATCGGTTCATAAATACCGCATCTAGCCTGAGCCGTATAGAAGTTGTGTACAAAAAACTGATTAGACCTAATTTCGATACAAAATGGCCACTGGCAGCCATCTTGAATTTTGGACCGCACCCAGAAACACTCGTTCTCGTCCCAAGGTGATAACAAAGGTACCCAAGACGTTTTGTGAAGATCGGTTCATAAATACAGACTCTAGCCCGAGCCGTATTGGCATGTGTACTTACTGTGTGTAAGCAGCACTGAAAAAATCAAAGTTCATCTAATTTGCATAATTTCTGCACGAGAAAAAACCCCGTATTATATGTGATGTATCCCATGGTACTAAACATTCATACAAAAAATTATTCAAATCAGAGCTTTCGTATGGAAGTTCTGTGCAAAAATCTGATTGCCCCTAATTTTGTACAAAATGGCTGCCAGCGGCCATCTTGAATTTCCGACCAGACCCCAAAACAATCGTTCTCGTCTCACAGTGATAACAAAGGTACCCATGATGTTTCGTAAAGATCGGTTCATAAATACGGCCTCTAGCCCGAGCCGTATAGGGATTTGCACTTACAGTGCTGAAAGTAACACTAAATAAATCAAAGTTAGTCTAATTTGCATAATATAAGCACGAGAAAAAAACCCATATGATATGTAATGTATCTCATGGTACTAAACATTCATTCGAAAAATTATTCAAATCAGAGCTTTCATATGGAAGTTCTGTACAAAAAAAAAATTTCTGCATCATCGGTACAAAATGGCTGCTGGCAGCCATCTTGAATTTCGGACTGCACCCAAAAACACTCGAACTCATCCCACGGTCATAACAAAGGTACCCAAGAAGTTTCGTAAAGATTGGTTCATAAATACGGCCTCTAGCCCGAGCCATAGCAGCTTGGCACTTACAGCTCTGAAAGTAACACTAAATAAATTAAAGTCAGTCTAATTTGCATAATTTACGCACGAGAAAAAAACCCGTATTATATGTGATGTATCCCATGGTACTAAACATTTATACAAAACTTTATTCAAATCAGAACTTTCATACAGAAGTTCTGTACAAAAAACTGATTTTTGCATCATCGGTACAAAATGGCCACTGGCAGCCATCTTGAATTTCGGACCACACCTAAAAACACTCGTTCCCGTCCCAGGGTCATAACAAAGGTACACAAGAAGTTTCGTAAAGATCGGTTCATAAATACAACCTCTAGCCCGAGCCATAGCCAATTGTACGGACAGACAGACAGACGGACGGACAGACGGACAGATGGACAGACAGATGGATGGACAGACGGACGACGGGCCATGACAATAGCTCAAATTTGACTCCGTCAAAGT
Organism: Pictodentalium vernedei; assembly: GCA_031216915.1. Lineage (NCBI taxonomy): Eukaryota > Metazoa > Mollusca > Scaphopoda > Dentaliida > Dentaliidae > Pictodentalium > Pictodentalium vernedei. The sequence continues at coordinate 158,162,475 of CM062288.1, read as the reverse complement.
TGAGCTAAAAACTGATTGCACCTAATTTCGGTATCAAATGGCCACCAGCAGCCATCTTGAATTTTGCACCACACCCAGAAATACTCATTCTCATCCCAAGGTGATAACAAAGGACCCACGAAGTTTCGTGAAGATCGGTTCTTAAATACAGCCTCTAGCCCAAGCCGAATTGACATGTGCACTTACTGTGTATAAGTAGCACTGAATAAATCAAAGTTCACCTAATTAGCATAATTTCTGCACGACAAAAAACCTGTATTATATGTGATGTATTCCATGTTACTAAGCATTCATACAAAAATTTATTCAAATCAGAACTTTCATACAGAAGTTCTGTACAACAAACTGCACTAATTGCGGTACAAAAAGGCTGTCGGTGGCCATCTGGAATTTCAGACCACACTCAAAAACACTTGCTCTCATCCCACGGTGATAACAAAGGTACCCAAGAAGTTTTGTGAAAATCGGTTCATACATATGGCCTCTTGCCCGAGCCATATTGAATTGTTGAGGGACGACAGGCCATGACAAAACCTCAAATTTGTCTATGTCAAAGTTGAGCTAAAAATAATAAAATTTGGATGGTGATTTTTGTGAACAGTGCTGGCCAGATTTAGTCACTACATTAGCTAAAGTTTAAATTACACATTATGTGATAGAGGAATATCAAATTTGTCAGGATTTGATATGAAATTTCTGAACCTCATTCTAAACCTCGGCTCAAATCAATTTTTGTGAACTTGGTACAGAAATTTCAAATGAAATCGCAACTCATTAGAGCTTCACTATTTATTGTAATTTAATAACAATATTTTACAGTTTTATATCCATTCAGCACTAATATATTCTTTGCAAAATGTCTTGATTCTGAATTTTTACTAATCTTTAGATAAGGCCAAAAAAACTTAAAAATATGTTTCTCAGGCCCTCCAATGGTTCTTTTGGTTGCCGCATCCTCTCTTTTTATAACCAATGCAAACTTAAAACAAGAGGCTCCTGGGGGTCTGAGGCGTTCATCTGGCAATAGTTGTTTAAAAGAAGGATTTAATTAGCATCTATAGCTAGTTAACACTACAGAGGAAAGAAGTTATTTAATTATTTATAACTCTGTTGTCCATGCCAGATGATTTTTGTCTAGTACTGGGATGGTACCACAGAAATAATGCCCAGATTTCCAGTAATGCAAAACTAGGGAGTCCAAATATCAACCTAGGAACTTAACTTGAACAAACTTTAGTCTGAGCCCTTCCCTTCCACCACCAGGATGCTATATACCAAATGTGAAAGCATTTTAACTGGTGGATCTGAAGGATAAGTTTTTTAAAGAAATTTCCTCATATTGCACGAAGTTGAAATTTGGGCTACCATAGGGAACCCAAATATTAACCCAGGGACCTGAACAAACTTGAATCTGGCCCCACTAGAGATGTTGTATACCAAACACAAAAGCATTTTGACTATATCTGAAAAAGATGATTTTTAAAGAAATTCCCTCATATTGACTAAGTTAAAATTCAGGCTACCATAAAAAGTCCAAATATTAACTCAGGGACTTGATTTGAACAAACTTGAATCTGACTCCCATAGAGATGCTGTATACTGAATATAAAAACATTCTAAGAGATGGCTCTGGAGAAGAAGACAAAGAAATTCCCTCATATTGCACTAAGTTAAAACTCAGGCTCCCATAGGGAGCCCAAATATTAACTCAGGGACCTGATTTGAACAAACTTGAATCTGACCCACCTAGAGATGTTGTATACCAAATAGGAAAGGATTCTAACTGGTGAATCTGAAGAAGAATATTTTTAAAGAAATTCCCGCATATTGCACCAAGTTAAAATTTGGGCTCACATAGAAAGCCCAAATATGAACCCAGGGATTCGACTTTAACAAATTTGAATGTGACCCCCTAGAGATGGTGTATACCAAATATACCAAATATGAAAGCATTCTGACTGGTGGATCTGAATTCGACTTCAACAAATTTGAATCTGACACTTCTGGAGATGTTGTATAACAAATATGAAAGCATTCTGCCTGGTGGATCTGAAGAAGAAGAAATTCTCTCATATTGCACTAAATTAAAATTCGGGCTACCATAGGGAGCCAAAATATTAACCCAGGCACTTGATTAGAACAAACTTAAAACTTCAGGTTACACTTGGCGCAGCTACAGACCACAAACAAAGAATTGAAATTTAAGAAACAAGGCAATGAGGAACAGTATAAAGTAAATGAAAAAGTTATCACGAAGATGAAGGAAGCAAAATTCCACATGGGCTGTGATTCTGAGAATGCTAAACAACAAGCATCAGTTTCTTTCACTAAAGGTATAGAACTTCTTCCACATAGATAAAAACTCATTCAGTTAGCCGACCTCAGTGAGCTGGGTTGGAGAGTGGCCACAGAGTATGAGACTCATCAGTTGGCTTTGGATTCAGAAGATGAGAAAAATATCGACATAGCAGAAGCTTGTGGTCATCGTAAAATGAAACAACAGTTACCCAGAAGAGGATGACTGTTATCTGCATATGCACCATCGACTCAATCAAGAAATATGCCAGCATCAACAAGTGGGGGCAAAAAACCTGGCTTCAAAACTATGTTTTATTTGCAGCTGACCGGGCCATTGGAAAGCAGAATGTGACACAAGGATGTCAACCGCAACGCAGTTGGATAAAAAGAAGATAGGTATTTTACCTGATAATCACTTTTCTGGCCGAGGCTTTGGAATTGAAGGGTTACAAGATACAAATAATAACCTCAGTGATATCAAGAAAAATGCAGGAACAAAATGTTCAACAAACATTGATCAGACAAAAGTAGTGATTGTTGATCATGAACACTCTTATTCAGTGAATGAAAAGAGAAACAATTCGGCAAACAATATGAGCTGAGAAAAGTCAGCAAGATCGAGGGTATATTAATAGTTCTTGATAACCCAAGAGTTTTGCCGTCGGCTGGTTTAAAAGAAAGGTACAGTCTGTGGAAAAGTAAGAGGGTCGTGCAAATATATTTAAAAAAAATTTTCTGAAGGTAAAAGATAGCCATTTTCAAACCTCCAAAAGAGGGTTTTTCCGAAAAATAACAAATCTGCTTTGGACAACCAGGAATTTGTTTCCAAAGAGATTAAGAAATTATTGGAATTAGATTGTGTTGCTACCTCAGACATTGTCCCAGAAGTTGTTACCCTTTGACCATAGTGGTTGGAAAGTTAGGTAAACAACATTTGGTCCTAGATTGTCATCACAATTACGAATGTTCGGCAAAATTAAGTTTTTCATTTGGAATATGGTGATGTTGCATGATCGATATTTATGAAAGGAGATTTTCTCTTTTAAATTTGATTTGAAATCTGCTTACAATCACATACAAGTTTTTCCAACATTTCACACATACCTTGGTTTCTTTTGGAAATTCGACGGGGAAGGTAACTATTTTGTTTTCAAGGTACTCCCTTTCAGTATTTCTACTGCAGTGAGATTTTATTCCCGCTTGTTCTTGGTGCCGAAGAAGGACGGCCGACTCCGACCGGTTATCGATCTGTGTATCCTGAACCAGTCTATCATTGCTCCCAAATTCAGTATGGAGACTTTCAGGTCAGTTCGCCACTCCATTCACCAGGGAGATTTCGCTTCCAGCATCAACCTGCGAGATGCTTACTTTCACTTTTAGATTCATCGGACATCGTGAAAGTATCTCAGGTTCACTTTTCTGGGCGAATTTACCAGTTCAAGGCCATGCCTTTCAGCCTCAACCTGGCTCCTTGGGCCTTCATCCGTCTGATGTCGTATGTGATAGCCTTCCATTGCACTCAGTCCAGGATGACTACTTCGGCATATCTGGATGATATCCTTCTGAGGCACTCCAATGCTGCTCTTCTGGAGTCAGATGTCAACATACTTCAGCCTGCTCACATCGCCAGGGTTCACAGTCAATGAGGAGAAGCTGGACATGGTCCCTTTTCCATCATTTTGTCATCTGGGGATGGACTTCCATACTCAGCTGAATGCGGTGGCGTTTCCCCGGAGAGGGTTGTGATTCTCTTGGCTTTTGCCCTGACACTGACCCAGTCCATGCCCACGACAGCTCAGAGTAAATTCTCCGGCTGCTCGGTCTCTGCAGTTCAGTGACGGATCTCATTCTTCTAGGTCGGCTGCATATCCAACCTCTCCAACACTTTCTCAGTCGTTGGAGGCCGAATGTCAATCCTCTGGATCTGGTGCTTCCGTTACCAGCATCTCTTCATCATCACCTTCTTCACTGGATGGATGTTCAGTGAATTATGCAGAGTTCTGTTGCACTTGCCCATGTCCGATCGCATTCTGACAGCTGTTGCCAGCGATCTCGGATCGTGCGTGATGTTGGATCCTCTCATCTTTCCCTTCACAGTGTATGGGACCACGATCAAGAAGCTCTTCACATCAACCAGAAGGAGCTTCTTGCTCTTCTTCTGAGTTTTGGGCAGTGGATCCCCCAACTTTCGAATAGTCAGGTCCTTCTGTTGTCCGACAATTCGACAGAGGTCGCTTACAATCAGAACCAGGGCGGCACACACTCAGTTCCCATATACGAATTGGCTTGGGGTCTTCTACTGCCCACTCAGGAGGTCAATGCCGGGGTGGTCGTTTGTCACATTCCCGGTCATCTGAATGTCCTAGCTGACTCCCTGTCCTGACGGTTCCGATTATGCGACAGGTTATAGCCAAGATATGAACCTGCAGTTGTCGAATCATTCTGATCGCTCCCTTTGCCTCAGCGGGTGTGGATCAGCTCTGATCTCTGTTGGCAGCAGTTCCGGCACGTCTCCCTCCACGTCACAACCTTCTTTGCCAAGGAGGAGGTTTCACGTCGACCTGACTTCATTGTGCCTTCACGCATTATCTTTTGTCAGGTCCTGTCTCCTCCATAGAGGTTTTTCGAGACGAGCAGTGGAGTGCATTTCTTCTTCAAGGTGGCACTCTACTGGTTTAGCCTATGTGGCTAAGTGGAAAGTCTTCTGTCGATGGTGTGCTGATCACTCTGTTGATTATGCCGATCCTTCGACAACACAGATTGCAGAGTTTCTGGTATATCTGTTTGATTCTCGGGGTCTCCAACCTGTTACTATCAAGGGTACAGGTCCATGCTTTCAGAAACCTCTTCGTATGTGGGAAAGCATCGTATCGTCACTAAACCGTACCTCTCCAAGCTTATTTGGCACTTTTCTTTGGAAAGGCCTACGTTTTTGTAGCTTACCTCAATATGGTATCTTTCTTGGGTGCTTCTTTGCTTGGGGGGGGGGGGGGGGGGGGGGTTCAAACCTTTATCCTAGGTGGATATGTGTTTTCTCACATACAAAACGGCTTTTGTGATGACTTTTGCCTCAACCAGAAGGGTTAGTGAGCTTCACACCCTCTCTGTTGATCCGACCTTTTTCAGGAGGTCTGCCAACAGTGTTACTTTACCACTGATTTCTCCTTTCTGGCCAAGCATAAGATGCCAGAAACCACTCCACCTCCAATCTGTATCAGGGCTCTTTCTTCTGCTGAGGGTAATCACCATTTGTTTCGAAGTTCATTAGGAATGGTCTCTTATCCCTACTCGACAGAAGTTCTGTCCTCAATCCATTTCTAGATGGATTTGTCTTGCTATTCGCGCATCATATGCTCGTCTAGCAACTGACAATTGTATTACCAACTGTTTTTCTGCTCACGAGGTGCATGCATTGTCTACCTCCTGGGCTTATGCTAACTCTGTCAGTTGTTGGATGTTATGCAGGCAGCCTATTGGAGAATTGCTTCTACTTTCTCCACCTACCTGCATCAGTTGCAGGAGCAGTCTGAGGATCTTTTTTCTTTAGGCCCTCTTTCTTCTGCTCGGACTGTCATCAACCCTAGCAATTAGGGTTCTTGCAAGGTCAGTTCCAGCCCTGTTCATGGTACTGTCCTTTCTGTCTGTGTGTCACACAGGCCATCTCCCATTGTCATTTATTAATAGATTAATAGTTGTGATGCTATAGTTTTATAGGCCTTGGGAACTCTTCTTCTGTCCACGGTTCCAGCGCAGTCGGGTTATGTGGGGGGGGGGGGGGGGGGGGGGAGGGGGTAGTCATGTGATTCCCTCCTCCTCTTGTCTATTCAGACTGTAGTAAACAATTGTAAGGTAGGTTGATAAAGAAATTTAAATTTTATAGTAAATTTCCTTTCTTACTATACCTACCGCAATTGTTTACGTGGAGGTCCTCCCGACTTCTTATTCAGGTAAGAATCCTTCCTCCCTGTTGATCACATAACTCCAATGTCGGCAGATTCAAACAGAATGACACATTGGTTATACGCCTGCGCACTGGATCTGGAGGCCATGGATTAGTACTGGGAGAAGAGTGTCTCCTACTGGGTGTGTGCCGGTCGCACTCAACCCAGTTTTGGCTTATTTTTCTTGGTGCTTTTGTACAACGTTTCTTTCCCAAATTACTTGAGATAGAAGAAAACAGATTCTATTTTTCCCCGAGTTAGGGACTTCCACTGTAATGCAAGCCTGTTGTAAACAATTGTGGTAGGTATCATAAGAAAATTTACTATAAAATTTAAATTTTCATTTCGTTGTTTTTGTATATGCTTAAAATTATTTAAAAGGTGAGGATCTGACACCTTACCCTGGGTAACCCACGCATTGGCATCAGTCACAGGTTTCCAGTGTTTTTAATTTACAAAGACTGCAATATATAAAATAATTTTGAAAAAAAAAATACTGATTTTTACCGTCTGGCTTGGTAAAATAGAAACAGAGTTTTTTCTTATGCCCATCAAACCTGCTACAACGTTATTCATTTTTGGGTAGTTTTTTATGTCAGAGTTCATTTCCTGATATTTATATTACAATATGTTAATGAATGTATGCAATAAAATTCGACTTGGCCGGTAGTAGTCTCTGACTATGTTGCACACAAGAGATTGGGTTGTTTATTTGGAGTGAAAGACAAAGGTATTTTAAGATGATGTACTACCTACAGTGCAAAAATCTTTTAACCCTTTACCCAATGCAGACAATATCAAAATTTATTATTTTAATTTGTTTTTTTTCTCAAATTTTTCCCCCAAAATCAAGAAAACAATATCATGTGACCACTCATTGGAACAAGCTCGACGAGCTCATTCCAATGAGGGGGTCACATGATATGGTTTTGTTGAAATATTTAGAAAAATATAATTTTTTCAACTGCTTAATTTTTTATTTTCATGGGCAGTTGCGACCGATTCGTTAGGTAAAGGGTTAAATCTTTTCCTAACGCATCAGCCACATCTGCCTGCGTGATATACAAATTCAGTAGTTGAAGAAAAACCTATTTTTCAAAACATTTCAACAAAACCATATCATTTGACACCTGATTGGAATGAGCTGAGCCCATTCCAATGGTGGGGGGGGGGGGGGTGGGGGTGGGGGGGGGGGTTCATGATATAATTTTAAAATTCTTTGAAAAATATAAAAAAATATTATTTAACTGGTCGAGTGCTAGAAGCCACTATCATGGCTCTATTGAATGAAAGTGTCAATGACACTGTAGCTTAACTTGACTGTTTGTAGTGTTTGATGAAAAGGATAATGTTCAATGTGTATGAAAGGATTACGAAATAAGACAACAATTGGGATAATTGAGAATATGTTAATTTCTGTTCCCTGTATGCTGTGTTTTCAGTAAGAATAATTTGAGTGTAGACTGTACTAAAGAATTAACACCTGGGTTGATGTGGCCCTAACAGTTAACATATGTCAGCCAAAGTTACCAAATTACAGTAAAATCATTCCAAAATGAGTCATCCCACCAAGTTACAATGAAATCCCTTCATAAATATAACTCGTAGACTTTGCTAAAGGAATCTAGTTCATGTGACAGTTAGGCAGTCACAGTTTACCGTTCATGACCAAAATAAGAGACTCTCATCTAGTTATCATACCAAGTTATTCTATCAAATTACAATGAAGTCCCTTCATAAAAACAACCTGTAAGCAGTGCTAAAGGAATCTAGGTCAAGTGACCAGGCGGTAGTAATGGCTGACTGATGGTGACAAAAATACAACAGTCTCATCTGGACATCATACCAAGTTTTCCTTCGAATTTACAATGTAATTGCTTCATAAATATGAACTGTAGACTGTGCCAAACAAATCTAGATCACGTGCCTATGAGGCTGTCACGGTTGACCGATCATGGCTAAAATAGGACGTTCTCATTATACCAAGTTACAATAAAATCCCTTCATAAATACGATCTGTAGACTGTGGTAGAAGTTTTCGGGCTCTGTAGCTATCACTGTTGACAGAATGTGACCAAAAGGGAACATTCCCATCTAGACATTATACAGAGTCGTCCAACCAAGTTACAAAGAAATCTCTTCATAAATATGACCTGTAGACTGTGATAAAGGTTTTCAGGCTCTTGCTGCCGTCACGGTTGACCGAGCATTTAGAGGCCCAAATATGTCATTCTCATCTAGACATTATATGAAGTCATCCTACCAAGTTACAATGAAATCCCTTCATAAATACAATGACCTGTAGACTGCGCTGACGGTTTTTGAGTTTTGAGCTCTCGCTGCCATCAAGGTTGACCGATGGTGAACAAAAGGAGATGTTCTCATATAGACATGACCTCGAACCTGCATACAAATTTTTGTGATGATCTGACAAGAACTACAGGATGTAGTCTGTGCCAAAGAAAATGTGAACTGAAAAAATCAAAGTTCATCTAATTTGCATAATTTCTGCACGAGAAAAAAAAACGTACTATATGTGATGTATCCCATGGTACTAAACATTCACACAAAAAATTATTCAAATCAGCGCTTTCATATGGAAGTTCTGTGCAAAAATCTGATTGCACCTAATTTTGTACAAAATGGCTGCCATCGGCCATCTTGAATTTCGGACCGGACCCAAAAACACTCGTTCTCGTCCCACGGCGATACCAAAGGTACCCAAGAAGTTTCGTAAAGATCGGTTCATAAATATGGCCTCTAGCCCAAGCCGTATTGGCATTTGCACTTACAGTGCTGAAATTAACACTAAATGCATCAATGTTAGTCTAATTTGCATAATTTACGCATGAGAAAAAAAAGTACAATATGTGATGTATCCCATGGTACTAAACATTCACACAAAAAATCATTCAAATCAGTGCTTTCATATGGAAGTTCTGAGCAAAAATCTGATTGTACCTAATTTTGTACAAAATGGCTGCCAGCAGCCAACTTGAATTTCGGATCGGACCCAAAAACACTCATTCTCGTCCCACGGTCATAACAAAGGTACCCAAGAAGTTTCGTAAAGATCGGTTCATAAATACGGCCTCTAGCCCGAGCCGTATTGAATTGTTGACGGACAACTGGCCATGGCATAAGTTCAAATTTGGCTTCGCCAAAGTTGAGCTAAAAATGATCAACATGATGAGGGGAAGTGCATGACATAATTTTTTTCCCACTCGGTTTCAAGATGGCTGACGGGTGGCCATGTTGGATTTTGCAAAATACTTGTGGCATGAACTACTTCTCCAGTTTTTGCTGCATTTTCATGAAACTCAATATTAATTGATCGACATTAGGAGCAGTGCGTGACATAAATTTTTTCTTTCCCGATCGGATTCAAGATTGCCGACTGGAGGCCATATTGGATTTTGAAAAATACTTGGGGAGTGAACTACTTCCACAATTTTACGCGCATTTTCATGAAACTTCAGAAAAATTATCAACATGATGAGGAGCAGTGCGTGACATAACTTTTTACCTGATCGGATTCAAGATGGCCGGCTGATGGCCATATTGGATTTTGCAAAATGCTTGGGGAGCGAACTACAGCACATGACATAATTGTTTTTCCAATCGAATTCAAGATGGCCGAATGGTGCCCATATTGGATTTTTTTTTACTTAGAAAAATCGAATGCCCCTTTTCAGTCACCCACACTAGGCTGTATGCCATGGTGGGGGTATACCAGGTGACAGACCATCTCTGGCTAGTTATGAAAATAAAACTGTGTTACTTACTTTGTCTGTCTTCTTATTTCTTGTTTTAAAATATATGAATGTCTGAGCCCTTAAATTCTCTCCAAAGGGTCACTTTAGGACTCGGACATTCAGAACAATCTTACTCAAAATGGATAGGGTTCTTCCTCCAATCCAATTCAGTCTATGTATCAAATGTGATCCATGATTTATTATATGATCAGATCCTTCTTCTGGTTATTAGCCCTTTGAACACTGGTGGTATCTTCCATGCCAGTTAAATGGCAGAAATTGGAAGAGTCCATATCCATTATTTGGGGGTAAAGCAATTAATATTTTCAACTTGTTCTACCACACACATTCTCTTAGTAGCCATCCTACTCAATGAAATTATGACGTATCGTGTTGCTGAACCGGAAAAGAGATCTCTCATGTTGGTCTCACCTGGCAGAACGAAAGATGAAAATGTGATTTTCCATAGGATTTCTATGGTAACTATAAGCTGCAATTATGGCCTTGTTTGCAACCCGATCAATATTAAATAAGGATCGTTGGTAGAGGTTGTCCCAGTCATCAATCATGTGAAGTTTCAAAACATTTGACCCTGCAGTTTCAGAGAAGATTTTTCAAAATCGACCAATCAATGAATGCCTCTGGCAGCCATGTTTTTCATCCAATAGGAACAAAATGAAAAACAGTTGTAGAGAACCTCCCATAGACCATTCCTGCCAAGGTTGGTTCACATCAGCTCAGTAGTTCCAGAGAAGAAGATGAAAGTTTGATTTCCTATAGGGCTTCTATAGTAACTATAAGCCACAACTGCAGCCATGTTTGCAGCCCGATAACATTAAATGAGGACCATTGGTAGAGGGTGTCCCAGTCATGTGAAGTTTCAAAATATTTGGCCTTGTAGCCCAAGAACATTAGGTTTCACTAGAGAAAAAAATCGGAGAAAGCTGATTTTTTCAGGGAATGTCGAGTACATGTCACTGAACGATTAGACAAAAGTCCCCTAAAATCCCAGCTGAGCTTTTTTTTCTACAGCCTTTTTTCGAAAATGCATTTGAAAAAAATTTTAAAAAATCGCACGAACTTTGTAACCTCGAATTGATCCAACTGTATTTTTTGTTTACGCGTATTTCGAGCTACATAATGTCTAATATACATTTACCTAGAGGAAAATGTGCATTCTGTGACAATTTCTGCGAAAAATTATTGAAAATTCACAAAAAAGTATAGGATTTACGCAAAAAATGACGATTTTCCTAACGGATTTGCCCAAAGGGTCGTAGTACAGAACGGGATGTTAGTTGGACAGACGATAAAAAATCCACCACCATTTGAAGACTTTTATCATTGCTTACAAAATAGACATTATGGAAGACCCCCTCTGCTTCTGGCCGAGTTCCCCTTTTGGCATAAAATTCGTCAGCATGAGAACTCAACTATTTTCGGGCTTGGGACCGAACAGACACGTCTGTGTCTGGCAGCATTAGATCAATAAATAATATTTACAGAATGTACAAAAATCAATAAATAATATTTACAGAATGTACAAATCAATCAACATGGATTAAGTTACATTGACTATTATCAACGCTATATACAGAAATGACATGACCTATATACATATTATTCATCGAACTCAGAAATTTCCGACAGGACAGTGTTTCTGTGGTTGTTACAAGAATCCGAACTGCAATTACACAAACCTGAGCAAGAGAGTCCTGCCTTCTTACACTCACACCTTTTTGTACAAGCACTCTTGCAACCACAACTGATCAGATTCAGTAGGTTATCGGGGGCACATGGCTTTGTGGCTGCAGTCGGTACAAGAAGTCCATTGTCTAGCGACCACCCCCAATCCGTTGGAGGAAGCTAAGTGCCCAGCCATTGTTGGACCTGGAGATAACATCTGTAGACATGTTGTTGTGCAGCATCGCTGCTTGGTGGGAGTGAGGCTAGGTCGATGGGTTTATTCAGTTTAGATTTTGCTACATAACGCTTGTAAGTGACATATCTATATTGGTCGAGAGAGGAAACAGTTTTACTCCCGTATAAGATCAGGAGAAGTTGTTCCCCGGCAGCGGCTACTGCACTTGGTGTACTGTCATCCACCAAAATTGTGTTGACATACTGTTGTGAGTCGCTAGTAACATCGGAGACAATTGTACTGAATACTTTCTTCTTACCAACTCGAAAGAGTGCAGAAGTAGTGTCACAACCACTTATAGAATGTGCTACAAGGAGGTTGCTTCTATGGTCACCCATTTTGGTTGCTATTTCACTAACTGAAACTAGTAAGTTTGGGGTAATGGAATACATCATGTGAATATTACATCCCGGTTGAACTCGACAACATTGTTGTCATCTTGAGCGATGTCAAGTGCAGTTTTGGCTATCAGTACATCAGCATCAGCCTCGGCCTGCTTGGACTGAATATTGATAGCAGATAGCTCCTGCATTAGAAAATCGATCAGTTGGGTTTTGTTCTTGGCATTTGCAAGGAAATCGGATTGGGGTGTGGTGGCTGGTAACTCGGGTGAGATATTGATATCAATGGAATACCTGTCTTTAGATCTACGGGCTTGTTCCATGCCCTTTGTCGACATTGTACAAGCATAACCATCAAAAACAACCATGACGTTCGCCCCAAAATGTCTCACTAGATACTTGGAATATGATGTACATATGTCCTTATATGATGACTGTTTAGGCCATACAACTGCCCTCAATAAAAATCCACCATCTACAACAAACAGAGAATGTTCTGGGATTTTAGTTTGCTCGGAACCGTATGTTTTGAGGATCTTACCGAGCGTGCTTTTCTGTGTCTTCCTCATTCCAGCAGAATCAAACAATGCTGGTGGTTTCGGGGCGAGTTCATATTTGAGATACTCTTCCATCTCTGCTTGTGACTGAATAACACATGTGATGCGGTTGAACAGAATTGTGGGGTCAATCACTACCTTACTTCCACGGACTTTAATGCTATTTGCCATCGATGCGAAAGACTTCACAGTGTCAACACGTCGTAGTTTGATGCTGTTGAACGTTTTGCTTACAACATTCGATACGCAAAATTCACCAATTTTGCGAACTTGGTCACAGTTCACAGTTTCGTCGGCCACAAGCCCGGTCGCTATAGAGACTAATTGTAGTGGATCTCTATTCTGAAAGGGGGAATGCACTCTGAGCCAGTTCAATAATTTGGTGATATCATTGGCATCAGTCAATTGTGAACTTTGACGGAGATCCCGATGTTGTTCGCCATGACCAGTGTGAACATGAACAAAATTTTCGAGAGCATTACATATCGGAAGGCAAAGAGGTAGTCCATGTACCCATTTCGCAACAGTGCTATCGGTTATTCCCCTGCCATGTGTGAGACCACCAGGGAGCTTGAACATTCTCATTAAACACTGCTCTATGGTCTGATCAGAATATATCCCGTCCCAGAATTTATCTGAGCGCCTTATGGTAAAGTAACCTTTCTCAGTGAACAACTTCAAATCATCCTGTTGCATTATTTCTGTTAGCTCATTCATCTGCTGCAAATAGAGATGAGAACTTTTTGCGTATGCAAAATGACCACCTGCGTGAAATACTGGAATCATATTGCGAACACAATATGTGTGGAGTTCCCAGTCGCCTGTGCGCTCTGCTCTCAAGAACAACTGGAGAAGACCTATTTGCTCGTAGTATTGTACCCAAAGCTTTCCTGTGCGTCCTACAGACGCATTCTGGAGCAGTTCGTGTAATTTTGACAGTAGATGGTTGACACTTTCTTGACTGACAGCGTCAGCTGTTGTACAGTCACCTCTGGCAAGTCCACAGAATATTTCATTGACTTCTGTGCAGTCTATGTTATCTAGTGTTCGGCTTTCTTCAAACACAAGTTTTGTAATGGCAATTTGTGTTAGCAAAAGGGCACGAACTGCTCTTGAATATGCATGACCACTGATCAAATGATGGATTGACCCACCAGCATAAACAGTCCCCCAAAGTTCATCCAAGCCGCTACCAGCCATGATCGAACCAATTGCCCCTAAATATGACAGGGCGTGCACACATTATATGCCAATGCATCTTGAGTGTAGGCGAACACCACATTATGTGATTTAATCGAACATGGAAATTGAAACAATGATGCTATAATACGGTATTTGAATGAGTAAAGTCGATGCCGTTTGAATTTGAGTTTAGGGGGTATGGTTAATATTTCACACGTTTCACCAGTTCATTATGGAATAAATGACTATTGTTATATATCATTATAAAGCCACTGCTTTTCTGCAATTTTTGATATATAATTTAACTCCCAAAGTAGTCGTAGATTTGATTTAATGGACGTTGTGTACCGTTGTGTGTATGAAAACAATAAATTTTTTTCCGTAATTTTGTACATTTTCGTGAATATTTCACCATTGAGTGTGAGGATTGGTACAAAGTTGGCATTTTCTGTTGGGGATATGTATTCTCAATATAATTCAGCACGATATTTATGATTCTCACCCTACTAAGGCGAATAAGAATGAGAAATATGGAGCTCGGTCGAATTTTTTTTAAATTTTTTTTTTCATCAAAAAAACGCTATAACTAAAAAAGCTCAACTCGGATTCGCGGGGACTTTTCACACTTTATCCGCAATGTGTGTCCCGGAAACATATAAAAAAATCAGCTTTCTCCGATTTTTTTCCTTACTTTCTCATTTTTATGTCTAATGTGCCTGGACTATTGTGGTTTCAGAGGAGAAGATTTTTAAAAATCCACCAATCAGAATGAAAGAATTCCTCTGGCGGCCATGTTTTCCATCCGATGGGAACAAAATGATGACGGTCCATAAAGTATAGACCATTCCTGCCAAGTTTGGTTCACATTGACTCAGTAGTTCCAGAGAAGAAAATGAAAATGTGATTTCCCATAGGGTTTCGATAGTAACTATGAGCCACAATTGTGGCCATGTTTGTAGACTGATCAACATTAAATGAGTATCGTTGGTAGAGGGTGTCCCAGCCATCAATAATGCATAAGTTTAAAAACATTTCACCCTGTAGTTTCAGAGGAGATTTTTAAAAATCCACCAATCAGAATCAAAGAATGCCTCTGGCAGACATGTTTTTCAATCGACTGGAACAAAATGATGAATGTTTGTAGAGGACCTCCCATAGACCATTCCTGCCAAGTTTGGTTCACCTTGGCTCAGTAGTTCCAGAGAAGAAGATGAAAATGTGATTTCTCATAGGGTTTCTATGGTAACTATAAGCCACAATTGCGGCTATGTTTGCAGCCCTATCAACATTAAATGAGGATCAATGGTAGCAGGGGTCCCAGTGATCGATCATGCAAAGTTTCAAAACATTTAGCTTTGTAGTTTCAGAGAACCACCAACAAGAAACAAAGAATGCCTCTGGCGACCATGTTTTTCATCTGACGGGAACAAAATGAAGATCGTTTGTAGAGTACCTCCCATAGACCATTCTTGCCAAGTTTGGTTCACACTGGCTCAACAGTTCCAGAGAAGATGAAAATGTGAAAAGTTTACGGATGCCGGGTAACAGACGACGGACGCCAAGTGATAGCAAAAGCCAGGTGAGCTAAAAAGGGCCATAACTCTTCCAAAAAATATCAGACCAAGCCATTATCAATCCCAACCTTTATTAGGTAGTTATAAACCTATGTATAAAACTTTGTTTCACTTCGTTCAGTGAAACTAAAGTTATCGTCCAGAAACCAATATCAACATGTCTTCTAAGATGGGAAAGGGCCATAACTCTGCCAAAAAATATCGGACCAAGCCCACTATCAATCCCAACCTGTACTATGTGGTTATAAAGCTATGTATAAAATTTTGTTTCATTTTGTGTGGTCAAACTAAAGTTATTGTCCGGAAACCATATTCGGTACATAAGTATGTACGTACGTACTTATGGACGGACATGAGTAACACTTTTGCTTCATTTTGTGTGGTAAAACTAAAGTTATTGTCCGGAAACCATATTCAGTTCATAAGTATGTACATACGTACTTATGGACGGACATGAGTAATACTTAATGACCCTCGCTAGATTGGCGGGTGCATAAGAAAAATGTGATTTGAGAAAATCTTGTTGCACTACCAGATTACCAGATTACCATTGGGGTTAGAAATAGTAATGCACGGGAATGCATTAACAGAAATAGCACTGGAAGTATATTAATGTATTTAACCCTTTGAGACTTTAATTATCCTGACATTCAAATGTCACTGGGAATTCATTTTCTTCAACGTTTTTCAAAATGCGACATCAAACATCGGAAAGTACAAATAACAAGATATTTTTCACATTAGTAATTATCTGGTTGAGGGCTAGATTATTTTTGTGGTCTGAATTTGTTATTCAAAACTTGTATTATTACAAACATTTAGCTTTGTAGTTTCAGAGAACCACCAACCAGAAACAAAGAATGCCTCTGGCGACCATGTTTTTCATCTGACGGGAACAAAATGAAGATCTTTTGTAGAGGACCTCCCATAGACCATTCTTGCCAAGTTTGGTTCACACCGGCTCAGCAGTTCCAGAGAAGAAGATGAAAATGTGAAAAGTTTACGGATGCCGGGTAACAGACGACGGACGCCAAGTGATAGCAAAAGCTCACTTGGTATTTTAGGCCAGGTGAGCTAAAAAGGGCCATAACTCTTCCAAAAAATATCAGACCAAGCCACTATCAATCCCAACCTTTATTAGGTAGTTATAAACCTATGTATAAAACTTTGTTTCACTTCGTTCAGTGAAACTAAAGTTATCATCCAGAAACCAATATCAACATGTCTTCTTAGATGGAAAAGGGACATAACTCTGCCAAAAAATACCGGACCAAGCCCACTATCAATCCCAACCTGTACTATGTGGTTATACAGCTATGTATAAAAGTTTGTTTCATTTTGTGTGGTCAAACTAAAGTTATTGTCTGGAAACCATATTCGGTACATAAGTATGTACGTACGTACTTATGGACGGACATGAGTAACACTTTTGCTTCATTTTGTGTGGTAAAACTAAAGTTATTGTCCGGAAACCATATTCGGTTCATAAGTATGTACATACGTACTTATGGACGGACATGAGTAATACTTAATGACCCTCGCTAGATTGGCGGGTGCATAAGAAAAATGTGATTTGAGAAAATCTTGTTGCACTACCAGATTACCAGATTACCATTGGGGTTAGAAATAGTAATGCACGGGAAAACATTAACAGAAATAGCACTGGAAGTATATTAATGTATTTAACCCTTTGAGACTTTAATTATCCTGACATTCAAATGTCACTGGGAATTCATTTTCTTCAACGTTTTTCAAAATGCGACATCAAACATCGGAAAGTACAAATAACAAGATATTTTTCACTTTAGTAATTATCTGGTTGAGGGCTAGATTATTTTTGTGGTCTGAATTTGTTATTCAAAACTTGTATTATTACAAACATTTAGCTTTGTAGTTTCAGAGAACCACCAACAAGAAACAAAGAATGCCTCTGGCGACCATGTTTTTCATCTGTCGGGAACAAAATGAAGATCTTTTGTAGAGGACCTCCCATAGACCATTCTTGCCAAGTTTGGTTCACACCGGCTCAGCAGTTCCAGAGAAGAAGATGAAAATGTGAAAAGTTTACGGATGCCGGGTAACAGACGACGGACGCCAAGTGATAGCAAAAGCTCACTTGGTATTTTAGGCCAGGTGAGCTAAAAAGGGCCATAACTCTTCCAAAAAATATCAGACCAAGCCACTATCAATCCCAACCTTTATTAGGTAGTTATAAACCTATGTATAAAACTTTGTTTCACTTCGTTCAGTGAAACTAAAGTTATCATCCAGAAACCAATATCAACATGTCTTCTAAGATGGAAAAGGGACATAACTCTGCCAAAAAATACCGGACCAAGCCCACTATCAATCCCAACCTGTACTATGTGGTTATACAGCTATGTATAAAAGTTTGTTTCATTTTGTGTGGTCAAACTAAAGTTATTGTCTGGAAACCATATTCGGTACATAAGTATGTACGTACGTACTTATGGACGGACATGAGTAACACTTTTGCTTCATTTTGTGTGGTAAAACTAAAGTTATTGTCCAGAAACCATATTCGGTTCATAAGTATGTACATACGTACTTATGAACGGACATGAGTAACACTTAATGACCCTCGCTAGATTGGCGGGTGCATAAGAAAAATGTGATTTGAGAAAATCCTGTTGCACTACCAGATTACCATTGGGGTTAGAAATAGTAATGCACGGGAATGCATTAACAGAAATAGCACTGGAAGTATATTAATGTATTTAACCCTTTGAGACTTTAATTATCCTGACCTTCAAATGTCACTGGGAATTCATTTTCTTCAACGTTTTTCAAAATGCGACGTCAAACATCGGAAAGTACAAATAACAAGATATTTTTCACATTAGTAATTATCTGGTTGAGGGCTAGATTATTTTTGTGGTCTGAATTTGTTATTCAAAACTTGTTTTATTACAAATTATTGGAGAGTGCCCACAGGCACTCTCCAAGAATTTGTAATAAAACAAATTTATATGAACAAAATATTTGTGTTTGACTGAATATGAAATATAAGCAAGGAAAGTGTTAGCTTTTGCTCTGGTACACTACGAGTCGGAAGTAGTTGTAGGAACAACCGCAGTATGATCAGGAATCGAAATGCGGTTGTAAACTTTCAATAAACGCATTTATCGTTTTTTTCACGGTTATTCTCCAAGAGTATCGTTAGACAGTTCGTTTCTGTTCCCAGTTGTAAACAAAGATAAACGCGTTTATCGTTTTTTTTCGTGGTTATCCTCCAGGGATATCATGTAACAGTTCGTTTCTGTTCCAGATTGTAAACGAAGATAAACATTCATCCGTTCAGCAAATAACGAGTATTGGCATATGTGCTTCAACTTGAATGTACAAGAGCAAACTAAAAGAAAAGACAGCAGCACAGAAATCGCCTGCATAGCATGTAGCTATTTTATCTCACAGAAATTCCCTCCAAACATCTCGCCCTATTTATCACTTAACACTATCCCCCGCCTTTTACAAAAACCCACCACTTTGCAATGTTCCCCCCCCCCCAAAAATGCCAATAATTATTGCCCACCTGTTAGTTAAATTCACGGACGAGGTCACCTGAACCACTTCCTTTGTTCACTGATTGGAATTGAACAATAACACGTTCAAGTGACAGAAAACAGGAGAATTTGTTTCATTTCAATCATTTATTCGCAATGATATTGGGGAATGTGACCCAGAGTTCTGATTTTCAAGTGAAATGACAGCCCACAATGAGCAACAGCAACATAGACTGTATGAAACAATGCCGTTGCACGTGCTTTGGGAATTTAGGACAATTCGTCCCTACTCAATTTCACCCAGACTTTTCATCGGTTCAAACTGAAACATTCGATCAAAATTTATTAAAGCGTCCTTTTTTGCGAACTGTGAAAGAAAGTAAAGTGGAACATCCATTAGTAGCATTTTCTGACGGCTCTTTCTGAATAGTAGGCCTGCCCTTACTTGTACAGCAGTGCACAAACTTCATCGATAATGAATTGAATGAATAAATTTTTCCCTTGATGAGTGATTCCGCCCGAACTGCGTCATGTGCATCAAAAACAAATGCAAAAGCCAGGTACTTTATCCACACATGTGTACATGGCGCTTGTAATAATGGCTATTTGTGTGACTTCAAATTCCCTCACCTAAGCTGTGACACCTGATGGGTATCCCAGAAGGTACCGTATCTCTGTAACAGTGATTTGAAATTTTTGATTTTTTGAAGAATTTATTTTGCAAGTGTCGTCTTTAATGTGTGTGATCGGGGGAGAGGAAGGGGGGGGGGGGGTTTAGTTATGTGTTTCTTTCTCTTTTCTTTATCCAATGTAACGGCCAAAACCACCCAGCGCTTTTCACAAAAATAATAATTCATATGTTTTAATATTAGGCTATTTAGTTCCGGGGGCGGTCATATGCTAGATTTTTGAGACAATGTCCAGATCCTCCCAATTCCCCACCGACCCCCCAAGAAATTTAGTCCTCTTGGAAATTATTGGGCCGCAACTTGAGATTTTTTTGTTGGTTAGTCTAAATGTTATCCGCGTTAGGTAAAGTGTTTTTGGGGGGATTAGATTTTAACGACAGAAGAAAGGTCAATAAAAATGTCATTTATTTAAGCGTAACAAATCATCTCTTCTCATTGAAATACATGTAGGCCTAGTGGGTAGTTCTGATACAAAACACCCAATCGAAAAAAAAATAGCAACCACTCCTACCCTAACTTAACTGCACATGTGGTTCATTACAGGTGTTTGTTTAGTGATCAAACCAGTAAGCAATAAATATCTAATTAGATACTCATCGAAACTGTCTGCACAAGTGCCAAATTACAGGAGTTTGTTTAGTAATTATACCAGTGGCAACAAATGTCTAATTAGACACTCGCCATCAGCTTCCCATTGTACGATTCTTCAAAAGTCATTGAAGAAATGATAAAAGTTAAACTGCTTAATATCTCCCTGGAAATGAAGCATTGTCTGTTTGTTGTTTTTACATGCACATTGTACAATTAAAAATTGGACCCAAGAGAAGAGAATGCCCCAACCCACACACTTTCATCATATTTTGTCATTATATTGTCGGTTTTCTCACTTTGAAATAAATACATATATGTTTCAAATGGTATACTTTAATTTCCCATTATATTCTGTCTTGGTGGTGTAGATTCCCTCCCCCCCCCCCCCCTCCCCCCCGGCACCACACATACACATACCTATGCACCATAACGGCACTCCAGTGAACTTCATGACAACATGTATGCTCCGGAATGAAAGTGACCTGCTACAAGCTGCAGACACCCCCTCCCCCCCCCCCCACACCACAATTATGGAAAAAAAACAACATTTTGTTCAGGCAGTTCCATATTTTTCGGGGCATGTTAGGGATGACAAAATTATGAAAACTCCTCGAAAAACTTGATTTTCGCAATGCAACTTTAGACCTTTACCAAATGAAACTTTTCGACCAAATATTCATCCAGGTACACCCCAAAAAGTTACCGATTACCTCCTCAATTGTAATGTCGAAAAGGCAACTAGCGACTGGATCTCTTAGAATCAGTTTCAAACCATCACATTTTTCTAAATTTACCCG
This sequence comes from Pictodentalium vernedei, assembly GCA_031216915.1. Lineage (NCBI taxonomy): Eukaryota > Metazoa > Mollusca > Scaphopoda > Dentaliida > Dentaliidae > Pictodentalium > Pictodentalium vernedei. Next base: position 158,141,305 of record CM062288.1, on the reverse strand, counting down.
GGAGGCCCATCGGACCCCCATCAGCCTATGTGTGTATGTGTGTATGTGGGGGGGGGGGGGGGGGGGGGGATTCTCCTATACCCACCTTGGCGTAATGCACGCGGTCTGGATGATGCCTGCAGAATTATTTCACAAACCCAAATGTTCCACCCTCACCTGACATGGTTGCCTAAATATCAACCCAGAGAATTGATTTCAACAAGTTGCATCTGCTCCTCCTAAGAAAAGCTTATACCAAATATCCAAAGATTCTGACCAGTGGATCTAAAAAAAAAGATTTTTAAAGAATATTCCTCATATTGAACTAAGTTATAATTCGGGTTCCCTCAGGGAGCCCACGTATGAATCCAGGGACTTGGCTTTAACAAACTTGAATCTCACCCCCTAAGGATGCTGCACACCAAATATCAAAACATTCTGACTGCTGGATCTGAAGAAGAAGATTTTTCAAGAAAATTCCTCATTTTGAACTAAGTTACAATTCGAGTTCCCACAATGAGCCCAAATATGGACCTAGGGACATGGCTTGAACAAACTTGAATCTTAGCCCCCCCCCCCCCTGCCCCCCCCCCCACCCCCCTAAGGATGCTGCATAAAAAATATCAAAAGCATTCATCAGCTGGATCTGAAGAAGATTTTTAAAGAAAATTCCTCATTTTGAACTAAGTTGTCATTCGGGCTCCCATAGTGAGCCTAAATATGAACCAAGGGACTTGGCTTGAACAAACTTGAATCTCAGCCCCCTAAGGTTGCTGTATGCCAAATATCAAAACATTCCGACTGCTGAATCTGAAGAAGAAGATTTTTAAAGAAAAATTCCTCATATTGACTAAGTTATAATTCGGGCTACAGGAAGCCCAAATATGGACCCAGGGACTTGGCTTTAACAAACTTGAATCTCCACTCCCCCCCCCCCCCCCCCCCCCAAGGATGCTACACACCACATATCAAAACATTCCGACTGCTGGATCTGAAGAAGAAGATTTTTTAAGAAAATTCCTCATTTCAAACTAAGTTACAATTCAAGCTCCACAGTAAGCCCAAATATGGACCTAGGGACATGACTTGAACAAACTTGAATCTCACCCTCCTAAGGATGCTGCATACCAAATATCAAAAAGAAATAAAGAATATTCCTCATATTGAACTAAGTTATAATTCGGGCTCCCTCAGGGAGCCCATGTATGAATCCAGGGACTTGGCTTTAACAAACTTGAATCTCACCCCCCTAAGGATGCTGCACACCAAATATCAAAACATTCCGACTGCTGGATCTGAAGAAGAAGATTTTTAAAGAAAATTCCTCATTTTGAACTAAGTTATCATTCGGGCTCCCACAGTGAGCCCCAATATGGACCTAGGGACATGGCTTTAACAAACTTGAATCTCACCCTCCTAAGGATGCTGTATACGAAACATCAAAACATTCCAACTGCTGGATCTGAAGAAGAAGATTTTTAAAGAAAATTCCTCATTTTGAACTAAGTTATAATTCGGGCGCCCACAGTGAGCCCAAATATTAACCCAGGGACTTGGCTTGAACAAACTTGAATCTCACACCCCCCCCCCCCCCCCCCCCCTAAGCATGGTGCATACCCAATATCAAAAGATTCTGCCTGCTGGATCTTGAGAAGAAGATTTTCAAAGAAATTTGCCTGAAATGCACTAAGTTCAAATTTGGGCTCCTATACTGGTGAGCCCAAATATAAACCCAGGGGACCGATTTGAACAAACTTGAATCAGATCCACCCCACAATGTTGCATACCAAATATCAAAAGATTCTGCCTGCTGGATCTGGAGAAGAAGATTTTTAAGAAAATTCCTCATTTTGAACTAAGTTATCATTCGGGCTCCCACAGTGAACCCAAATATGGACCTAGGGACATGGCTTGAACAAACTTGAATCTCACCCCCCTAAGGATGCTACATACCAAATATCAAAACATTCCGACTGCTGGATCTGAAGAAGATTTTTAAAGAAAATTCCTGATTTTGAACTAAGTTATAATTCGGGCGCCCACAGTGAGCCCAAATATTAACCCAGGGACTTGGCTTGAACAAACTTGAATCTCACCCCCCCTAAGCATGGTGCATACCCAATATCAAAAGATTCTGCCTGCTGGATCTTGAGAAGAAGATTTTCAAAGAAATTTGCCTGAAATGCACTAAGTTCAAATTTGGGCTCCTATACTGGTGAGCCCAAATATAAACCCAGGGGACCGATTTGAACAATCTTGAATCAGATCCACCCACAATGTTGCATACCAAATATCAAAAGATTCTGCCTGCTGGATCTGGAGAAGAAGATTTTTTAAGAAAATTCCTCATTTTGAACTAAGTTATCATTCGGGCTCCCACAGTGAACCCAAATATGGACCTAGGGACATGGCTTGAACAAACTTGAATCTCACCCCCTAAGGATGCTACATACCAAATATCAAAACATTCCGACTGCTGGATCTGAAGAAGATTTTTAAAGAAAATTCCTGATTTTGAACTAAGTTATAATTCGGGCGCCCACAGTGAGCCCAAATATTAACCCAGGGACTTGGCTTGAACAAACTTGAATCTCACACACCCCCCCCCCCCCCCCTAAGCATGGTGCATACCCAATATCAAAAGATTCTGCCTGCTGGATCTTGAGAAGAAGATTTTCAAAGAAATTTGCCTGAAATGCACTAAGTTCAAATTTGGGCTCCTATACTGGTGAGCCCAAATATAAACCCAGGGGACCGATTTGAACAAACTTGAATCAGATCCACCCCACAATGTTGCATACCAAATATCAAAAGATTCTGCCTGCTGGATCTGGAGAAGAAGATTTTTTAAGAAATTTGCCTGAAATGCACTAAGTTCGAATTTGGGCTTCTATAGTGAGCCCAAATATGAATCCAGGGGGCCGATTTGAACAAACTTGAATCAGATCCACCCCGCAATGTTGCATACCAAATATCAAAAGATTCTGCCTGCTAGATCTGGAGAAGAAGATTTTTAAAGAAATTTGCCTGAAATGCACTAAGTTCCCATTCGAGCTTCTATAGTGAGCCCAAATATGAATCCAGGGGGCCAATTTGAACAAACTTGAATCAGATCACCCCACAATGTTGCATACCAAATATCAAAAGATTCTGCCTGCTGGATCTGGAGAAGAAGATTTTTTATGAAATTTGCCTGAAATGCATTAAGTTCGAAATCAGGCTCCTATACTGAGCCCAAATATGAACCCAGGGGGCCGATTTGAACAAACTTGAATCAGATCCACCCTACAATGTTGCATACCAAATATCAAAAGATTCTGCCTGCTGGATCTGGAGAAGATTTTTTAATGGTTTTTCCATTGCCTACAGTGTTAAAAAGTGCTGACTCAGCACTTTTTCAAAGCCCCGAAACTGTACCCTATGATAAAAGCGATGGCAGTTTTTTTTTACCAATCCTTTCTGTTGGTCCTAAGGAAGCTTCACACCATATAAAAATTCTCGGTGCCATGCAGTTTTGGAGATATGGGCATTTTAATTTTTTTCTATTTTTAGCTCATGTGGTTCCCACGAGGCTGCAGGAAATTTTTTTTTTGCATAAATCAAGTACTTATAACCCAATAATACCTCATATTAAATTTGGTTCAAATCGGCCTCTGGATTCAGAAAATAGAAATTTGGGGCGGGGCAAAAATTCTTGCCCCTCTCAGAACAAAGGTAAATATTTCCCGTCAAACTTCTCTTGAACAAACTTGAGTCTACACCTCAAATGGAAGCCGCATACCAAATATCAAGTCTCTGCTATGGCTGGTTCATGAGAAGATTTATTAAAATTTTGTGCATTTTGGCCCCACCCCATTCCACAATATGAGCAGAAATCCAATTTGAAGAAAAACCCAAATGCCCCTATATAACCACTATTTACATGAAATTTAATTAAAATGTGGCCAGTGGTTTAGGAGAAGGAGGCTCAAACACCACCTTCACGCAGGATGGACGGACGACAGACGACGGACGACATACAACGGACGGATGAAGAGTGATAAGAAAAGCTCACCCTGACTTTCAGTCAGGTGAGCTAAAATTGGCCCACACACCTATGACTACAAGCAAGCGATCAAATTATGCCAACAAGATCATTTGCCTCACAAAAGTTAACGACAGACCAAGAATGTAATCGGTATGTACTGTCCAGTGGTATTACAAACTGTTTCCATTCTTAGTCTGTAGTTTCCGATTGTATGACTAATCTGAGACTCGATGTATATTGACACTCAGTCAAATTTGCCTGACAATTTCGTATGCGTGGAATTTCCACCCGGTGGATATTTTCAAATCTACCCATGATCTGTGTACCAGGTCTGCAAGAGGTACATGTAACCAGGCAACGGAAAGCTAAATATCTATAAAGGCTGTCTATGGTGGGAGGGGTCGGTGTCCGATTTAACATGTTGGGGCGAAATGCGCTGGGAGCGAAATTGTCTTAAACGTAATTTCTCAGACTTCTCACAAATGTATCATGTGTTCACTTTGACGACTGCTAAATGTTGGAGATCCTCTATATCTATAGTTGGAACCAATTCAAGGTTAAGATGACCTTAACTTTTGGCATAACCACCCCAAAGTGATTGGATTCTTACTCTCAACAGGCCCAATATACTTATCAAGCATGGGTTACGTTCAGTCAAGCAGGTTTTCAATTTATAAGAAACAAACTTCGTCTACAGATGAATGGACAAATGTATGGACAGTGCCATATGGCTACAATCCACCAGAAATTTTTTGGTGAATAAAAATGAATATGTATATTCTTTTGTCAATTGGGGTTCTCTTATCTTTCCTTTCTCTGTTACTGGAGAGGGGTGGCTAAGCAACCAGGCAGCAATATATCAAGGCCAACTATTTCAATTACAAATTTAAAATGAACACTACATGTATATAATTATTTCATATGTATACCGAAGACAGAAATTGCAAAAACATTCCATGAATAACTAAAAAATTCTGGTTTTTTTTGCCTCAAAAACATAGCTCACCCAATATCTTGAAATTCATGGAATGCGAACAAAGCATGAATGTTCATGGAAATTCATGAATATTTATACTTTGTTCATCAAATTTATTCAAGCTTCCATCTATTTGTGGTTTTTCAAGGTGTGCAACCATGAATAAATATCAACATTAAAACTTTGTTATTGTTAGCAAAATTGATGCTGGTAGATAATGAATAAGGATGAACATTTGGACTCCCAATGTTTTTTTTCAAAATTGATGGAGATGGAGAACCCTGAATAAATATGAAGTTTGGTACTTGTTCACATTTTTACACCACATTGTCAAATCTTCTCATTTTCATTGCAAACATAACGAAGTTATAGTATCAAATTTCTCAAATGAATATACAGCAAACATCACCAAAATAAACAAGTTGAACGAGATTTTAAATTGTAATACTAGAACATTCGTAAAATTTGTGAAGTTGAATATAACAATAACATGACCTTGGAGGGCATTGTGGTTTATTAATGGCCCAACAGGTGTGAACAGCCCGACAGCTTATAAAAGGCCTGAGACGAAGTCGAGGGCCATTAATCAGCTGAAGGGCTGTTATTCACACCCTTTGGGACATTAATAAACCCCAGCTACAAACCGCCAATTGGTTTTCATTCAATTCACTTGATTGAGACATTTTTAGCGTTTTCAATTTTGGCAGATGATATTATCATCTGTTCTCAAACAAACTGGTGTCACATGATTATCACATGATCGGCACCGGTACTCTTTGAATTGCAACGAAGTTAGAAAACTTAAAAACAACCCTGATATTTACCGCTTTTAAGTCAGGAATAAAGGCTTAAAATGTCTGAGACTTACTATATACAGCTGCTTGTTCTTCTGGGACTAACTTTGCAGGACATTTTACATATTAAATAATTTAAATAAAAATCACATTGTTTTCTAGTTGAAACCATTTCTGGAAACTGTTTCAATTTTTGAGTTTACGACAGAGAGGAACAAAAGTCACTTGACGTGTCAGACTGTTAATGAGATGTTTAACTCATTAACGACACGACATATCACGTGATTTTTTAAGTTGAGCGTTATGATCTTGAAGTGCCCTGTTAAACTTTGTTAATGTACTAGGGAACGCCCTATAAAGTGGTAATAACAACCATGTATGAGCAAGCATGAATACTTGTTATGGTGTGTAATAATATTAATGGTAACAGAAAGAAATCTGAGAATCAACAACAATAACTCCAATTTAACTATTCTAAAATTTAATACATGTAATAAAAAAAGGAAAATGGTACAAAATCTTTTACACTATTTGGTTTACAGAAAAATAAAACAGAAATATTTATCAGTTAGTCCAAAAATAGAGTTAAATAGAATCCAGTAATCCAGCGATGAAGAAGCTTTCCAGCTGGAATTGTAATGTCCTAGAATGTGTCTGCAGAAACAGTTAAAAAGGAAAAATGCGTTATCTGCTTCATAGAATGCCCCTGCATACAAGCCAGAAAATAAGCAGACTGTCATCTGCAAATGAGGTCCCCAGAGGGTGAATTTAGTGATGCTACCCTGCATGGCAGGGTAGCATCACTAAATTTACCCTCTGTGAACCTCAATCTGAATCAGGGTCTCAAAACAAAACAGAAAGAGATACCCAGAGGATAAATTGGCTCTCTCTATGGGATAGCATCATCAAATTCGCCCTAGTGATGCTACCCTGCATGGCAGGGTAGTATCACTAAATTTACCCTCTGTGGACCTCAATCTGAATCAGGGTCTCAAAACAAAACCGAAAGAGGTACCCAGAGGATAAATTGGCTCTCTGTATGGGATAGCATCATCAAATTCGCCCCCTGGGAACCTCATTAAGGAAATGTCAGACTGCTTATTTTCAGGCCTGCTTGTATATGTTCCATACCCTGAGAATTATGTAATAAAGCAAGATGATTTAGAAAAGTATAAGTCATTTATTTTTTAAGGCTTTGTTTCTCTTCGAGGGGGGATAAGCACTACTCCTTAACAATCAAAATACTGAGAGACACTGGGGCTACTCAGCCTTTAATGTCAGAAGGCATTTTGCCATTTTCTGAAGAAAGTGCTCCAGGGGCACAATTTCTAGTTTCTGGTATCAAGTCAGGTTCTTTAAATGTCCCACTTCATAAAATAAATTTGAAAAGCTGTTTCGTAAATGGGACTGTGACAGTAGGCATCCGACCTACTCTACTCGTAAAATATGTTTCTTTATTATTACGAAGTGACTTAGCTGGTGACAAAGTCACTGTTGACCCTCAAATGGTAGAAAGGCCAAGCACTGATGAAAATATTAGTAAGTTGGAAGAAAGTGTCTCTCTTGCCTTTCCAGCATGTGCTGTGACTCAGTCCATGTCAAAGAAAGCAGAAATTGATAACAGCCTCAATTGTGTTGATTCGAACAGTAAAGCTGTCAATAATAACAATCTGAGGATTATTGATTCTGAAGACATTGATTTGTCTCAGACATTTTTGAGTCAATGTGATGACCCCTTCAAATATACTACTCACATTTTGCTAAGGATCACCTATACTGAGTCAAAAAAGAAAGTATAATAGAAACAAATGTGAAAAATAGCATAAAGGATGAAATAAAAAAGTTCTAAAGTTGCATGTTTGTGGCCGAGAAGTCGTGCAAGGAGTTTAATGACATGTTGTTGTCCACCAAACAGTATACAATTTTGCTACGGATTTCAAAATAGCATGTGCTACCCACGAATGTCAAATAGACTCGAAATATGAATTTACAATAATTTGTTTGGGATTAAAGTCGATAATACTGAAAAAATTGCTCTTCAAAGTTTATTATACTTCCTTTTTTGACTCAGTATATATTTCTGAGGTCAGTGGTTGGTATTCGTCAGTATTTCGACATTTTGTTGTCAGTTGAGATATTTAGTCACTGTTTCAATTCATGGAGGGGTTCAGCATTACATTGGTAGGGTGTTTAGGGCAAAACAGCTCCTTTGCATAATATCACAAAATGCATGTTGATCAATAGATACCACCTTAATTCATCTGAGACAAACAAAATCACATGCAAGTCATTCTCAATACTTAGTGTGACCACTGTTAGCATTCAACACAGCCTTGCACAATCTGTGCATGCAATTGACCAGAGTACGGAACAGCTGGTGAGGCAAGTTGCGCCACTCTTCCACCAAGGCTTGGATCAGTTCTTGTAGAGTTGTCAGTTCGACCGGTCTTGTCGTCACTACAGCCTGCAACCCATCCCAGGCAAGACTATTGGGTTTAGGTCTGGAGATGTGGCTAGCCAATCCATATGCTCAATACTTTGCCGTTGGAGATATTTGTTGAGGAGCCGACATCAATGGGATTGGGTATTATCATCCATCAGGAGAAATTCCTCACATACAGCCCCTACATATGGCTGCACAATCATCCTTGTAGCATTGTCCTTTCAAGGTGCTATCCTGTATAACGTGGCCAAACTCCAAACTCATCCCGTCAAACTGACTCACCACCATACACCATACTGATCTTGTTCTTGAACCAATTGGAGTCGGAAAACCTCTCGTTGCATCTTCTCCACACAAGAACATGTCTGTTGAGTAAATCTAGACAAAATCTAGACGTGTCATTGAAGAGAACATTGGCCCACTGGAGCAGTGTCCACTTGACATATTCTCTGCACCACACCTGCTGGTGTCTCTGGTGTAAGGACTTCAGAGGAATGTGCACAATGGGTTTTCTGGCTCAAAAACCAGTGGCGTGCAACCTGTTACGTAAAATCTGTCAGCTGCATTTTGGAGGGTATTCTGGAGGGTTGTGGCATTCATGGTTCGATTCCAAGTAGAAGGGGTGACGAGTTAATGGTCCTGTCGATGTATTGTCACCTGCTGATGACTAACACTGACCGTACCTCAGCCGAGCACTCCGGTGTGTCTGGAAACAGTTCCAGGCCCTAAATACCAGCACACTCTGTGACACACCGAGTTGTACAGCCAACTGTCTCTATGAGAGCCCAGACTTGAGCATTCCCACCCCTCTGGATAGTTCCTCAGGACACAAATGACACCAGGAGCGCATTGTAAATGTGACCAAAGTGATAGAGAGCATGGGCAAGGACCATTTCATAGCCCCAGTTGAGGTATCACCCCAATTCAAGAAACCTGTGTTCCTGATCCCATCACAGAAAAATGCTTGACCTCTTTATTGAGCAATTTTCACTACGCATTCTTATACGAGGGAGACCTGGCGGCATATGGTTGTGAACCGATCATCGAAGTAAGCTATGGTAGGCTGAAACAAGCAATAATTGCTAAAATGTACAAAAATATGATGATCATATGGGTGATCCTTAGCAAAATGTGAGTTGTGTATTATAAAGAGGCCACTACACCTGAGAGTGAAAGTGGGACCTCCTTAAATGTAATTTCCAGGATTTCTTTAATTTAGGAACAGAAAAGTGATCCTGACCTTGCCGAGCCACTTGAAAAGGCCACCAGAAGTATCCTCCAATAGCGAGTGGGAAGTCATTTACCAAATAGTTGTTCTCACTAAATACCAAAATTCTACAATATATTTGGCTCATGAAAATCTAAATTTTATAGTAAATTTCCTTTCTTATTATACCTACCACAACTGTTTCTACAGGCTTGCATTACAGTGGAAGTCCCTAACTCAGAAAAATATACTCTCTATTTTGATCTTTCCCAAGTGATTTGGGAAAGAAAAGTGGTGCAAAAGCACCAAGAAAATATAAGCCCAAACTGGGTCGAGTGCTATGGCACACACCTAGTAGGGGATGCCCTTCTCCAAGTATAGATCCATGGCTTCCGGTACCAGTGCACAGACATGTGACAGATGACTCATTCTTTTGAATCCGCCAACATTGGAGTTATGTGACTAGCGGGGAGGAAGGATTCTTACCCGAATAAGAAGATGGTAGGGCCTCCATGTAAACAATTGTGGTAGGTATAATAAGAAATGAAATTTACTATAAAATTTAGATTTCTTATCAACCTACCCTACAATTGTTTACAAGCTGAATAGACAATAGGAGGAGGGAATCACATAACCAACCCCCACATAACCCGACTGCACTGGAACCGTGAACAGAAGAAGAGTTCCCAAGGCCTATCAAACCATAGCATCACAAACATTAGTCAAAGACAATGAGAGATGAGGCGTATGGCACTGTGTGACCCACAGACAGAAAGGACAGTAAAACAGCACAGGGCTGGAACTGACCTTGAAGCCTATTGGCTAGGGTAGACAACAGCTTGAGCAGAAGAAAGAGGGCCCAAAGAAAAAAGGTTCTCAGTCTGCTCCAGCAACTGACGCAGATAGAAGGTGGAGAATGTAGAAGCATTTTTCCAGTAGACTGCCTGTAGTTAGCATAAGCCCAGGAGGTAGACAAGGCACGCTTGTGGGCAGAAATACGATTGATAATACAATCATCAGTCAATAGACGAGCATAAGCCGTGTGGAAAGCAAGACAAATCCATCGAGAAATGGATTGAGGACAGATCTTCTGTCGACCAGGAATAAGAGACAGAAAGAATCATTTTCTGCCTTTCCTAACGAACAGCGTCCGGTTGAGATAAATGCGAAGTGCACGAACCGGACAGAGCAAAGGGCGATTACCCTCAGCCGAAGGAAGAACCCTGATACAGATAGGAGGTGGAGTTGTTTCTGGTAGCTGATTCTTGGCCAGAAAGGAGCAATCAGTGGTAAAAGTAACACTGTTGGCGGAGCTCCTGAAAAAGGCCAGATCAACCGAGAGGGCATGAAGCTCACTAACCCATCTGGCTGAGGCAAAAGCCATCAGGAAAGCCATCTTGTATGTGAGAAAATGCATATCCACCTGGGATAAAGGTTCGAATGGTGCACCCCACCCCCACCTCCCCACCCACCCCCAAGCAAAGCAGCCCCTAAGAAAGATTCCATCTTGGGGTAAGCTGCAAAATCCCAGGCCTTTTCAAAGAAAAGTGCTGAATAAGCCTGGAGAGGTATGGATTAGTGCTGATAAAATGCTTTCCCACATACGAAAAGGTCTCCAACAGCATGGACCTGTACCCTTTGATGGTAACAGGCTGGAGACCCTGGAGAGAATCAAACAGATATACCAGAAACTCTGCAATCTGTGTTATCAAAGGATTGGCATAATCAACAGAGTGATCAGCACACCATCGACAGAAGACGACCTTCCACTTAGCGACATAGGCTAAACCAGGGACTGCCGCCTTGAAGAAGAAATGCACTCCACTGCTCAACTCGAAAAACCTCTACAGAGGAGACAGGATCTGACAAAAGATATGCGTGAAGGCACAATGAAGTCGGGTCAATGTGAAACCTCCTCGGGTAACCTTGGCAAAGAAGGTCGCGACGTAGAGGGAGACGTGCCAGAACCACCGCCAACAGAGAGCGGAGCTGATTGATCCAAACCTGTTGAGGCACCAGGGGAGCAATCAGAATGATTCGACAACTGCAGGTTCTGATCTTGGCCAGAAACTTCAGCAGAATCGGAACCCGCGGGAAGGCGTAGCCGACTAGACAGTTCCATTCGGGTGACAGAGGGTCCACAGCAAAAGCGAGATCTGGACATGGGGACACGAAAGTGTCCACCTGATGATTCCAACGGGGCGCAAAGAGATCAATGTGGGGACGACCCCAGAGATCGCAAAGCGACTGGAACACTGCCCTGTGAAGCATCCACTCAGTGGAAATGACCCTGCCCCGTCGGGACAGGGAGTCGGCTAGGACGTTCAGACGACCGGGAATGTGATGAACAACCACTCCGGTGTCGACATCCTGAGCTAGCAGTAGAAGACCCCGAGCCAATTCGTACATGGGAACAGAGTGCGTGCCACCCTGGTTCTAAATGTAAGCGACCACTGACGAATTGTTGGACAACAGAAGGACCTGATGATTCGAAAGGTGGGGGATCCACTGCCGGAAACTCAGAAGAAGAGCAAGAAGCTCCTTCTGGTTGATGTGAAGAGCTGCTTGATCCTGGTCCCATTCACCATGAAGGGAAAGACCTAGAGGATCCAATGTCGCACCCCATCCAAGTTTGCTGGCATCAGCCATCAGAACACGACCGCATGTGGGAAAGTCCAATAGAACTCCCTGCATAATCCACTGAACATCCATCCAGGGAAGAAGGTGACGGTGAAGAGAGTCTGGTAACTGAAGCACCAGATCCAGAGGATCGACATTCGGCCTCCAACGACGGAGCAGAAAGTGTTGGAGAGGTCTTACATGTAGCCGACTGAGAGGAATGAGATCTGTCACTGAACCACAGAGACCAAGCTGCCAGAGTTTACTCCGAGCTGTCGTGGACTGGGACAGAGTCAGGGCAAAAGCTGAGAGAATCACAGCCCTTGCCCGGGGAACCGCCACCATATTCAGCTGAGTACGGAAGTCCATCCCCAGATGACAAAATGACTGAGAAGGGACCAGGTCCGACTTCTCCTCGTTGACTTTGAACCCTAGCGACGTGAGCAAGCTCAACAATGTATCGACATCTGACTCCAGAAGAGCAGCAGAAGCCCGAGGGAGGTGTAGTCCTGATCCAAGACCGTCAAAGACTGGCAGACTGATGGATTGGCGGAATCATAGGAAACATAACGCACTGGAGGCAAAACGGTGTCAGCCCTGGTGAAGAAAGAAGTCTTCAAAGCCTTGGAACTCAGCTTAGAGTCCAAAGCTGCAAACGCGTCGACCACCTGTACCGACTGGCACGGTCAAAGGCACCCAGAAGCGGGTTGCTCCACGGGCTGGAGGCGCACGACCGATGATCGTGGCCTGGCTGACACCGTCGGCTGATCTGACGGCTTGAGATCTGGAAGAAACTCAAACACAAAGTCAAGAGCTGCCCCCAAGTCAGAAGACTGTTGGCCCTCAACGTCAGGTTTGTCTGGCCCATCCTCTGAGTCGGAAGACACATAGCCCATCAAGGGCAAACTAGCCGATGCCTCCCATGTTGTAGGAACACTAGGGGAATCAGAAAGCAGCATGCTTCCAATCCCGGGAGGCGGTGCCGGGGTGGGTGACTGGAAACCACTAATAGCCTTGCTGGAGGCAACGGGAAGGCCCTTGGAAAGAACCTGAGTGAGCAAGGAGAGGGTCTCCCTAAGCTCACGGCCCATGGCAGCCAGTTCGACGTGGGAACGAACCAGCAAAGTGGCTTCACTCCTGACCCTCTTAACCAGCGAAGAGTCACGATCCTCCAGAACACCCGGCGCGGGGTGACGGGTGGCAGCCGAAACACCTGCAGGCAGATGCTGATAGGGGTATACCAGACCCCGAGGAACTACAGTGCGGGAACTCAGGAGAATCACCACGAACCTCTGAGGGACAGAAGGTCCAGGCTGTACAAAAAGCGTTGGCCCTGCAAAACTTGCTGTCAGACCAGAGTGTGTGGACGGAGTCCATGGTGACCCCACCAGGAACATCCGAATCCAAAGAGAAGGCCGCTGGACTTGACAGCTGAGAGAACATAGCAGAGGGTTCGGCCGGCAGCCCCTTCCGACTTTGCCGAGTTGAAGTCAGGGAAGGCTGAGGCTGATACCCCTCGTCTACACTACCAGACATCTCTGCAGACCCCTGCAGGGAAAAGCCGAGGCCGGCTGAACCGGAGACCGACGACACTGCAGACGGAACAGCAGTAGCAGCAGATACATCGGGAGCTGTTGAAACTGGTGGAAAGGTGGAGAGAGGAACCAGGCTCGGCTCCAAAGGAGGAGTCACAACCCTGGCGACAGCCTCCGAATTCGACTGGAGAGAGACCACAGTCCCGGAACCAGACAACTCAAAAGCTCCCGCAGTATCCACCACAGGAAAAAGACAGCACATCCCCCCACGGAATGGGTATAACTCTCACCAGACGTGGTCGTTTCGGGAGACCCCGAACAACAGTGTTCCCATTTCCCGCGGGTGCGGGAGGAACAGCCACGAGCATGCACCGCACGGTTCACGGAAGCCCAAAAGATGGACGACTAAGACCCACAGAGCCCACAGGGTCGATCTGATGAACACCCATTACAAGTAGAGCAAGAAGCATGGGAGTCCTCCACATGCTTGGGCAAAAGGCATTGCCCACAAGAGACAGTTCTGGGCATACCAGAGGTGAGAGCTGCAGAGAAAAAGGTGAACTCAACAGATTGAGACGGTAGAAAAACACCCCAACAAGGAGAGAAAGGTGTCAGAAAAAAACGGACCAGAGGGAACACAACAGCACCCAGATGGCCGACGGGGACCCAAAAAGCAGAAGTTCCACCCTCAACAGAGAGGGGAAATTCTGCCCATACAGCCCCCCCCCCCCCCCTCCCCATTGAAACCTACCTCCAACAATAATAACACTATCCAAAAGGATAACATAAATCACGAACACGGAGAATGCAATGAAAATGAGGAAGAAATTAAGAAACGAGAATACATAAACACAGTCCTGGTATTAGAAGATCCTCAGATCAATAATTCTTGACACAGGAACAAGAAATCAATGAGCTAGTAGCACTGTTTTCAAACGTAAAGGATAGCACATCTCATCAAGATGGCGGTAGAAAAAAGAATGAGTCAGTCATCTGTCACATGTCTGCGCACTGGTACTGGAAGCCATGGATCTGTACTTGGAGAAGAGCGTCCCCTACTGGGTGTGCGCCCAGTAGCACTTGACCCAGTTTTGGCTTATTTTTTCTTGGTGCTTTTGCACCACTTATCTTTCCAAATTGCTTGGGAAAGATCAAAATAGAGAGTATATTTTTCCGAGTTAGAGACTTCCACTGTAATGCAAGCCTGTAGTAAACAATTGTAGGGTAGGTTGATAAGAAAGCCAATGGCTGGACATTTGGGAGCTAGGAGAGCCAACTCGTATGTTCAACATTGTTTTTACTGGCCCAAGCTTTGACAGGATGTTGTTGAGTTTTTTAAAAACCTGCCACACCTGTCAAATTGTAGGGAAACCCAACCAGAAGTTTCCTCCTGAACCACCCTTCAGCCAATCCCGGCTTTTGAGGAGCTATTTAGTAGAATTATTATTGACTGTGTTGGCCCATTGCCCAGAACAAGGTCTGGAAATGAATATCTGCTTACCATCATCAAGTGTGCTTCTATTCAATTTCCAGAGACTATTCCTCTGAGAAATATTAAAACTAAGACTACAGTTAAAGTCTGGAGTAAATTTTTCACAACCTTCGGTCCACCCAGGTCTGTAGTCAGATCTAGACTCAAATTTTATGTCAAACATTTTCCAGCAGTAAATTGAGGTAATGTATGAGCTCAAAATTAAACAGTACACATCATGTGCCAACAAACTCGAAAGGGAAGGAGCACTAGAATGTTTCCTTCAAACATTGAAGACCATGATAAAGGCCTATGAGGAGAATAATGAAAAAGATCGGGATGAAGGAGTACCTATCCTTTTGTTTGCAGTCTGTGAGACTGTACAGGAATCTCTGGGGTTTTGCCCATTTGAATTTGTGTGTGGACACTCAGTGAGGGGTCAACTCACTGCTTTGAAGGAGAAATGGCTCAAGGAAGAGCCATCTGAAATTTCTCTCCTGGGCTATGTGTCCACTTTCAAACAAAAAATGAATATGACCAGGAAAATGGCAAATAAACAATTACAGAAAGCCCAGAGTCCCATGAAGACCAGGTATGATTAAAAGGTGAGATTTTGCACTTTTAAACCTGGGGACAAGGTGCCAGAGTTATATCCTGTAAAGGGAAATGCTTTACAAGATATTCAGGCCCATATATTGATAAGCACAAGATCAGTGATAGTGATTATGTTGTGGAGACTCCTGATAGACTCAAAAATACTCAGTTGTGCCATATAAATATGTTAAAAATATATTATGAGAGGGAATCAAACTCTCTACCAGTCTCAACAGCAACAGCATGGTGGATGAGGTGGATATTCCTTCAGAGGATATTAATGAAAATGAGGAAAATATACCTCTGAAGTTGCAGAACTCAGATGTTCTGAAAAATCTACATAATAAGATAGATTATTTACAGCCTGACCAAAGAAAGGATTTAGGCACAAACCCCATAAAAAGCATCCATATCAATTAAAGCCCCTCAAAGCTGAGATCATGCAAAAGAAAATTCAGTATAAGCTGGATAATGATACCAGTGAACCTAGCAACTGGACTCAGTTCGCCCTGTATACTTGTCCCAAAACCCAATGGGAGTTACAGATTTTGTACCGATTATCAGAAAGTGAACAGCGTCACCAAAAGAGACAATTACCCAATTGTGAGAATTGATGTCTGCATTGATAAACGTGGCCATGCTAAATTTGTGACAAAATTTGACTTGCTAAAGGGTTATTGGCAAGTCCCTTTATCTGAAACAACAAAGGAAATATATGCTTTTGTAACCCCTTTTTGGTTGCATCAATAAAAAGTAATGCCTTGGAATGAAAAATTCCCTGGAAATGTTCCAGCACATGGTTAATTGCGACCAAGAACACAGAGAAGCTTACATTGACAATGTTATTATACACACAGATAGATATTGGACTGATCATCTGAAGCATTTTCAGGAATTTATTGATAAAGTGACCCAAGCCAGCTTAACTATTAACTTGGAAAAATCAGAATGTGGCAAAGCAACTGTAAATTATTTAGGTCATGGTGTGGGGGAAGTGAGGTTGACTGAAGCAAAAGTTGATGCCATTGTAAATTTTCCAGTACCAAGCTCTATAAAAGATCTCCTAAGATTCTTGGGCATGGCTGGATGCTAAAGAAGATTTTTTTCAGTTCTCTGATGTTGTCGCCCCATTGACCAGTGTATTGAGCAAACGGGTTAAGTTTGTTTGGACTGAAGAGTGCCAGAAATCCTTTGACAGAATAAAAACGTCATTAAAGAATTACCCTATACAGGCCAGTTCTGATTAAGAAAAACCCTTCAAATTATTTATGGATGCAAGTGACAATGGAGCAGGTGGGCATGTTGCCCAGGATGATGCCCAAGGTATCCATCACCATGGGTGTTATTTCTCCAGAAAAGTTCTTAAACATCAAAAGGATTACTCGACAATAGAAAATGAAACTTTGGTTTTAATTTTGCCATTAGTTCATTTTGATGTATATCTAGGAAATACAAACTTCTCAATTACAGTTTATAGTGGTCATAATCCTCTGACTTTCATCAATAAAATGAAAAACATAAATCAAAGATTATTGTGATGCAGCTTAATACTGCAAGAATATAGTTTTAGAAAGTAGGCATATTTCGGAAAGATATAATGTTGTAGTAGAATATCCTAGTTTTTTAATATAAAATAATCCAGTAGAATCCTGGCTTTTCACAAGAGTAAATCCTGGGTTATAGGAAGTTTTGTAAACACTTTTCCAAAACAAAAAGATGCACAGATCACAAATATAATATTCTGTAGAATATATAATATACTCAGCTGCTATCTCTAATAATGCATTCCCCTGTAATAATAATTTCCATTGTTCATGAATGCTGAATGTATAAATGATAGTTACTTCTCAGTGCTGTTAAGATGACTGAGTGACAGAAGTCTATTGACAGATTTATATAGTTTTCACATGGAATGTTCCAGAATGAGAAATTTCTCCAATGTTCTAGTGTTCCATTAAATGCTAATTGGCTATATTAAATCACCTCATTAAGTTTCTAGATGATTCTAATTTCAAATAACCAAGTGTGACCCAAATACACAATCAGTGAGCTAAAAATACATTCTGTGAAACAGTATTTGTAAAGATGTTGATAGGTACATTCAAAGGTCACTCAGTGCAAATAAGCTAGATTCTGTGTAGTAGTATTTGTAAAAATGTTGAAAGGTTCATTCAAAGGTCACCCAATGCAAATAAGCTATCAGTCGAGCCAAAAATCTACTTTTCTTTAAATCAATATAATTTTAGAAACCATTAATTGTTTATAATTATTAAAAAAAGACATTTATTCTGCTATCATAGTGGGGGATTATAACAATAATGTCTTGTTTAGGTAAAGCATGACCTATTAAATGTATTTTTAAACTATTTTGGAAGGAATGGGCAGCCAATTTGCAAGCTTTGAATGGAGAGGGAAGACAGGATCTTTTGTGTTGGATTTTCAAACACTATGTAAGTGTAATGTATTGGCATATCGGTTGAGCTTAGTTCTCAGCAGTAAACTTCAGTAATGATGGAAGTAGGGGTTAATATTTGTTTCGATGCATAGAAATGAATTTTTATTCATTCAGTTCTATGCTGATAAGTAACTAATTACTTTGAAATGACTGAGTGGGGGATAGGCACAAGGGATTCAGCACTGAGAAATCTATTTCTTACCATGGTCATGTAATACATAACATAAATTTAGTATGACAATTCTTGAAAAGAGTCAATTAGGGAAATGCTTGTTCCAACCCATAGTGTGAAAGAGTTTTTTTCAGAAATATGCCAGTGGGATATACACAGAACGTCACGCGGGTGTGAATGGATTAATCGATATGGCACAAATGCCAGCGTGGAAGGATAGAATGAGAGGCCACAGGCCTCAAGTTTTATCATTCCGCTATGGCACAAGTGCCATATCGATTAACTCATTCACACACGTGTGTCATTCTGTGTTTATTACATGCCTTCATGTCTATAAAAGCAATTATTAAAAGGACACTTGGCAATTCATTTGATGACCATCAACAAAAAGAATACATGTTATTGCCAACCAAATTTGCGAGGGGAAACAATGTTACTATTTCATCCCCTGAGTACCAATGTGTTCTATGTGCCTACTGGCATATTAAACACATTGGAATTCAGGGGACGATTTTCAGCTATCGCTAGTTATTCAAATTGCAACTGCGTTTCACGATTTGTAGAAAATCCAGTGAAATTTTGCTTCTATTTAAAAATAGTCCATCAATGGTATCCATGTATGAGCGGAATAGATTTTCATTTTCTGCATTTTAGTGTTGCTGTAGATGGGGATTACATAAAACAGGTGTGTAATAAAAGTGAAGAAAAAACATTTCTTCAGAAAATTGAACGATGTATACTTAACGGAAGACCATTTTAACCTTTTACCTAACAAGAAAGGCAGAATTCTTGAATAACAAATATTTTAAGCATAAAAACATAGCTTAGGACCCTTCACTGGAATGAGTTCAAGTTGAGCTTGTTCCAATAAAGGCTAATAAGCCATTTTTTGAGACAAAAAAAATGAAAACTTGAATGGTGATTTTTGTGAATAGCACTGTTCGGTTTGGCTGTAATGTTGGGTAAAGGGTTAAGATGGCTATCAGAGATGTTATTATTAACCACCCAATGATAATATGAGTTTACTACCACTCGAGATGTTGGACAGTTAAATCTTTCTTTGTAGAGAAATGTAAATTTGACATTTTAAAAAAAGAGAAGAACATCCAAGTTCAGAGAAAAGAGTATTTTTCGAGACTAGGAGTCTATGGATTAATCATGTCCAGTAGACAATATCTGTGGTTGTTCATAAACTATTGACATTCATCAATAACCATGGTTATTCATGGTTTGTGAGAATTGTTAACCCTTTACCTAACATGAAAATCAGAGGACACTTGCAAACAAAATTCTTGAATAACTTATTTTTTGTCTCAGAAACATAGGTTATGACCCCTCTTTGGAACGAGCTCATCGAGCTCGTTCCAAAGAGGGGTCATAACCTATGTTTTTGAGACAAAAAATGAAAAAATAAATGAAAATTAATTGGTGATTTTTGTGAATAGCGCTGGCCGGTTTTGGCCATTATGTTGGGTAAAGGCTTACTGCAGACATGTTAACTCTCCGGGAATGCCCGGGAAAAACCCAAAATTTCAGTGTAGTTCCCGGCCTCCTGGACCGGAATCCATTTTGGACCAAAAATCCAGGAAAACTGTGAGCACTGCTCACTAAATGATATCACCCACTCCCACCAAGAAACTTTTACAACAGTATTATTTATTTATTTATTTATTTATTGGTGTTTAAGATCACATACTTATGCACAATGGCTAATCGTGATCGTGACAGTTTTACAGGTGGAGTACCCGGAGAGAACCACCGAGCAACGACGAGCAGCTGTCTTTTACAACAGTAAAAGTGTGTTTAATGTAGAGAGCACAAACACTGACACCAATGTTTGAAGGTTTCATTGAAATCCATTCACTAGTTTAAAGGAGGTCGTGGATAGCAAATGTCAACACCCCCCTCCCCACCCACCCACCCACCCCCCCTCCACACACGCAAGCGTGAATTGACAAAGCCCATTTTAAAATAAGGGAAACTCTAAAAATGGAAATATCTGTTTTCAATATGGGAAACTGTAAAAAAGAAAATATCTGAAAACAATACAGTAAAACCTGTCTTGAGAGACCACTGTCTTGAGAGACCACCTGTCTTGAGAGACCACATCTGCCAGGCACCGACTGGTTTTACTCTATAATGGACCTGCTATGAGAGACCACCTGTCTTGAGAGACCACCTGTCTTGAGAGACCACTGTGACCTGGTACCAACTTGTATTTTTATGCCATAATGGACCTGTCTTGAGAGACCGCCCCTTTGAAGACTGAAACCATGACAAAAACTTTTTACCTGTTCTGGAATTGGAAAATCCATTGTGGTTATACTAACATAATTAAAAGTATTAAAAGCTCTTAATTGGGTTTCAATTGCTAATTCATTACAGATTGAGATGTTTTTATAAGACCCCTGTGAAAAGATTAGGATTAGGATTATTGCTGAATAAACAATTTCATACATACCTGAAATGTGACAGATAGGAATAAAAATAAATTTGTGTTGAAAATCTTTTTGTAACAAATGGAAATGGACTGTTATAAAAATTATAAAAATAAATTAGTGTTGAAAATCTTCAATGAAGATTTTCAACACTAATTTATTTTTATAATTTTTATAACAGTCCATTTCAATTTGTTACAAAAACTTCATAAAAAAGAACTACAAAGTAATTACAAAAATCCATTCTTCTCCATTTCTGAATTTTGTGGTTGGTTATTCACTGACTTGAGAAAACCCGAAACCTGTTATGAGAGACCACCTGTCTTGAGAGACCACTTTTGTGTGGCCCAAAGGGCGGTCTCTCAAGACAGGTTCTACTGTATAGGAGGTGCACATCTTCAACGTATGTAAAAGAATGTCTGAGAGTTTCAATGAAATCCATTCACTGGTTTAAGAGGAGTTGCGGATAGCAGATGTGTACCCCCCCCCCCCCCCCCCCAAAGCGTAACAAAAGTATACCATAACGGACGGACATATGTTGGAATATGAAAATATCTGAAAGAAAAATAGGAGGTGCACATTTTCAGTGTATGTAAAAGAATGTCTGAGAGTTCCAATGGTGTTTGTTCAATGGTTTAAGAAGAGTAGCGGATAGCAGATCTATACCCCTCCCTACTAAAACCTGAATTGACAAAGACCATTTTTGAATATGGGGAACTGTAAATATGAAAATCTCTGAAAAGAAAATAGCAGGTGCACATCTGCAATGTATGTAAAAGAATGTCTGAAAGTTTCAACGAAATCTGTTCAATGGTTTAAGAGGAGTTGCGGATAGCAGATCTGGACAGAATGTCAAATGAATTTGACAAAGTTCATTTGTCAATATGGGAAACTGTAAAAATGAAAATATCTGAAAAGAACATAGCAGGTGCACATCTTCAATGTATGTAAAAGAATGCCTGAGAGTTTCAATGAAATCTGTTCACTGGTTTAGGAGGAGTTGCGGATAGCAGATCTGTACAGAATGTCAATTGAATTTGACAAAGTTAATTTTTCACTATGGGAAACTGTAAAAATGAAAATATCTGAAAACAAAATAGGAGGTGCACATCTTCAATGTATGTAATAGAATGTCTGAGAGTTTCAATAAAATCCGTTCACTGGTTTAGGAGGAGTTGCAGATAGCAGATCTGTACCCCCCAAAGCGTAATGGATGGACGGACAGATGGATGGACGGATGGATGGACGTACATACGTATGGACGGATGGACCAAGTGATCACTATATACCTCCCACTTTTCAAGTGGGTGGTATAAATAGGTTAAAGTCGCTTAGGATGCCAAAAAATTATGACCGCATATAAATTATACACAATGGATTTATTTTTTAACACTACATTTATTCCGTTCTGCTGACTACAGAACTGTTAACTGTTGGCTGTCTGTACACAGAAAATTTCGAATGGAATTAAAAAAAAAAAATGCTTCGATGATGAAAAGTTTTGTGCAGGGCACAAGCGTCCACACTTGCAAGAAGGATTTTGAAAAAGATACTTTCCAAGTACTAATCTTCTTGCAGTAACTGAACATCAGGACATCTGTTTTTAACATTTCAAGACTTGGGAAATTATTAGCTTAGTAGACTCTTATAAAAGCAAACCACAGGTGGTGGTGCCCTGTGGGTGGGGGAGGGGTCCTGAAGAAGAGGATGGCATGTCAAATCAACAATTATTTTATGATTTGGGGGGGGGGGGGGGGGGGTCAAACCAACAATTATTTTATGATTTTTTAACATAGCTTAAATGCATCAGCATAACTGACAACTAGATCTGGATATAATCTGGTGTTAATGGTGGTCCATGAGCTGAAAATTTGCAAGTTTTTCTTTTGTTTTGTCCCCACACGAACTTTTCCCTGAAATCCTCCCATTTCCCTGAAAATCACCCTCAGGTTCCCTGAAAAATTATTCTGGAGGTTAACATGTCTGGGTTACTGGATATTCATCAATAAGCATGATACCCATGGTTTATGAATATCTATGAATCATGAATATCCATACTTAAAAAATGATCATGTTTATTCATGGTTTGTGAATATTCAGAGTTCAGGATTAAGAATGAATGTTCATGAATATAAGCAACTGAACAACCATGAATAACCATGAGAATCCATGGTTGTAATGTGTAAATATTCATGGCTATCATGACAAAAACAAGAGGCCCCAGGGGGCCCTACGGCGCTCACCTGACATGGTAGTCTAAATATCAAACAAGGGACTTGATTTGAATAAGCTGCATACGCCCCTCCTAAGAAAAGCATATATACCAACTAGATGAAGCAGTTGTGCCCACACAATACACAGGATTTTTCCTTCTATTTTCAGTTCCTGCACTTTGATGTCCCAAAATTGATATAAACACATAAAAAACAGAATTTTTTTTTATTTTTGTTTGGAAATTTTCGAAGTCCCAAACAAAATATTTTCAGCCTAAATTTTTTTTTTCTTCTTAAAATTGACCAAAATGCATAAAAAAACAAAAAACTAATTTCCGGATTTTGGTTTGAAATTTTCCAAGTCCCACCCGGACCCCAAATTTTCAGTGTAAAAAAAAATTTTTTTTTGTCTTAAAATTGACCGAAATTTCAAAGTCCGGAACGGGACCCCAAATTTTCAGCCTAAATATGAACCCAGGGTCTTGGCTTGAACAAACTTGAATCTCACCCCCCTAAGGATGCCGCATACCAAATATCAAAAGATTCTTTTTGGAAGATCTGAAGAAGAAGATTTTTAAAAAATATTCCTCATATTGCACTAGTTTAAACATTTGGGCTCCCATAGAGAGCCCGAATATGGACCCAGGGAACTGATTTCAATAAACCTGTGAAACAATTTTCCAAAGATGTTATATGTGAAATTTGAAAGCTTTTGGAGCAGTGATTTGGGAGAAAAGTAGTCTAATATGTTTTTCCCCTTACCCACAGTGTTAAAAAATGCTGACTCCACACTTTTTCAAAGTCCCAGAAAAGTACCTCATGATAAAACCGATAGCAATTTTTTTTTTATCATTCCATTCTGTTGGTCCTAAGGAAGCTTTATACCAAATAAGAATTCTCAGTGCCGTGTAGTTTTGGAGATATGGGCATTTTAATTTTTTTCTATTTTTAGCTTCTGTGGTTCCCATGGGGTGACAGGAAAAATTTTTTTTGCATAAGTTAAGTACTTATGACGCAATAAGCCCTCATATCAAATTTGATCCAAATCTGCCTCTCGGTTTGGAAAATAGAAATTTTGGGAGGGGCAAATATTCTTGCCCCTCCCATGACGACGGCAAATGTAGCCCCACAAACTTCTCTTGAACAAATCTGAGTCTACACCTCAAAAGGAAGCTGCACACCAAATATCAAGTCTCTGCTACTGCTGGTTCATGAGAAGAAGATTTTTTAAGACTTCAGCACACTTTTTGGGTGTGGCCCTACCAAGGGGCGAGGCAACCTGATTTGAACAAAATCAAATTGCGATGTCATAACAAACTACAAATATCAATTAAATTGGTTCAGCGGTTTGGGAGGAGACGACGCAAACACCATGTTCATGGACGACGACGGACGGTGAGTGATCACTATAGCTCTCCTGACTGAAAGTCAGGTGAGCTAAAAACATGCATATAATCATCATATACATGAATATACATGAATAATATGTAAATAATCCATGGTCATAATATAAGGAACATCACCTCCTATTGAAACAAGATCATAAACTCTTTTAATTTTTGAAAAGTCAAATTTGTTTTAGTACCTGTCCAAGACAAGATCAACATAAACTAGATGTGGCCTTCCCAACTTGGGACCAAGAATACCCCCTCCACACACTCTCTGATAGTGCACAACAATAATACCATGTATCATTAATATCCTTCAAAGCCATCAAAAGTTCTGAGACAGAAACAGCTTGTTAGTCTGTGTGAAACACACAGACTATTGTTTTTGCATGGTTTCTTTTTCTTTTCTTTTTTTTTCTTTTTTCTTCTTCTTCTTCTTCTTCTTCTTCTTCTTCTTCTTCTTCTTCTTCTTCTTCTCCTGTCTTCTGTCTTCTCATCACTTTTTTGTCCGCAAGATAACTCGAAAACGAATTGCCCTATCTCGTTGATTTTTGGCATGCTGATAGACAGCCACAAGTTCTCGGCCACCTATGTTTTTCAGATTCCAGGGGTATCAGGGGTGTCTGTAGGGATGTTTTGAAAGTGTCACGCCCATATCTCAGGCGTGGTATGACATATGGACCTGGGACCAACACCAAATGAGTCGACACTCGATGGAGATTCAAAATATGGGTCAAGGTCACGGAGGTCACCTAGGGGGTCATTGAGTGCATTTTTCATAATTGCTAGAAATCACATTTTTTGACCCCCTAAAACATTCCTGACATACACACACATGCATTTTGACGTAAAAAAAGTGGGCGTGGCCAAAATTTTTGAAAGTGGGTCATGCTCATATCTCAAGCATGGTATGACGTATGGACCTGGGACCAACACCAAATGAGTCGACACTCAATGGAGATTCAAAATATGGGTCAAGGTCACGGAGGTCACCTAGGGGTCATTGAGTGCATTTTTCATAATTTCTAGAAATCACATTTTTTGACCCCCTAAAGCATTCCTGACATACACACATGCATTTTGACGTAAAAAAAAGTAGGCGTGGCCAAAATTTTTGAAAGTGGGTCATGCTCATATCTCAAGCATGGTATGACGTATGGACCTGGGACCAACACCAAATGAGTCGACACTCGATGGAGATTCAAAATATGGGTCAAGGTCACTGAGCTCACCTGGGGGTCATTAAGTGCATTTTTCATAATTGCTGGAAATCACATTTTTTGACCCCCTAAAGCATTCCTGACATACACACATGCATTTTGACGTAAAAAAAGTGGGCGTGGCCAAAATTTTTGAAAGTGGGTCATGCTCATATCTCAAGCATGGTATCACGTATGGACCTGGAACCAACACCAAATGAGTCGACACTTGATGGAGATTCAAAATATGGGTCAAGGTCACGGAGGTCACCTAGGGGTCATTAAGTGCATTTTTCATAATTGCTGGAAATCACATTTTTTGACCCCCCTAAAGCATTCCTGACATACACACATGCATTTTGGCGTAAAATAGTGGGCGTGGCCAAAAATTTTTGAAAGTGGGTCACGTTCATATCTCAAGCATGGTATGACGTATGGACCTGGGACCAACACCAAATGAGTCGACACTCTATGGAGATTCAAAATATGGGTCAAGGTCACCGAGGTCACCCAGGGGTCAATGAGTGCATTTTTCATAATTGCTGGAAATCACATTTTTTGACCTCCAAATGCTTCCCCAAAATTCAGACGTGCATTTTTTCATGAAAAAAGTGGGCGTGGCCAACATTTTTGAAAGTGGGTCATGCTCATATCTCAAGTATGGTGTGACGCATGGACCTGGAGCCAACACTAAATGAGTCGACACTCGATGGAGGTTCAAAAATATGGGTCAAGGTCATGGAGGTCACCTGGGGTCATTGAGTGCATTTTCCAAAATTGCTGGAAAATCACATTTTTGACCCCCTGAAGCATTATTGGCATACACACATGCATTTTGACATAAAAAAGTGGGCGTGGCCAAAATTTTTGAAAGTGGGTCACGCTCATATCTCAAGGATGGTATGACACACAGACATGGGGACCAACACCAAATGAGTCAACACTCCATAGAGGTTCACAATATGAACAAGGTCAATGTGGTCGCCCAGGGATAACTGAATGCATTTTTTAGTATTGCTGGGAATCACATTTTTGGACACCTAATGCATTCTCTTGACAAACCTTTTGAATGCTGTGCACATATATGCCTTTTCTGGTTTCTTAGAAGAATTGTTCTGATTCCATTATGAATATCTGTAAATACTGTTTATGAAAATCCATTCCAGATTTGTTTAAAAATATGTTACTCCCGAAAATAACCCTCCATAAATTCTCTTTCTATATAGTTTTTTCCCAATAGATATTTTAACTCTTTTCTTACAAGCTTGAATTTACTGGATGCAGTA